>VDFB02000017.1:400401182-401641572 GCA_007258455.2 Sequoia sempervirens | reverse complement strand
GAAAACAAGGTCAATACTAGCAACGAGGAAGAGTTTGGAGTTAAAACAAACAAGGTCAATACTCACACCATGAAGAGTTTGGAGGAGGAAAACAAGGTCAATATCAATGAGGAAGAGTTTGGAGGAGTGAAAACAAGGTCAATACCAGTGACAAGGATGAGGTTGAGGGCACTTAGGGAAAATTGACAACCAAGGGGAAATGAGTACTATAAGTTTGGCACCCCCATTCTCTTTAACCTTCAATTTTCATGCCTAGTTTCCAAAGATCTTCTCGTACATTGGCACCCCAATTCTCATAAAATGGTATAAGTGTGAACCCTGTTTCAAACTTGCATGGAAGAAAAAAAAATCACACTAATAGATCAAAATGCAAGATTTAAAACAAGAGCTCCCCATAAAATCCATTTGCATTGTTAGAAAACAAGGAAAAGGATGAAATACTTGAGCAAATACAATCGAAAATAACTATTCCTCATTTTTAAACGAAGCAAACACTTGATCTTATGGGGGGATTGGTGCTATTTTGATATGGAAAATAGCCCTTTCCTAACCCCTTTAGATAAGCTAATGATAGTGATGGACAAGATAATTTCTCAATTGAAGAGAGTGACCTTGCATGAGTGATTGTGGATATGATTTGTGGAGTTGTGAACAAGATTAGTTCTCAAACCAAGAGAGTAACCTTGCATAAGAGTTGTGGAGATTGTGAAGGATTTGATCAAAGATGAAGCTTTCATTTATAGATTTTCAAAGGCTAAGAGTGCCAAACATGGAGGATGTGGGACTAAGATTCAGCCAATAAGATGAGGACACTTGTCATCATGTGAGTGGTGGATGCATGTGCAAGATTTGGGAAGTGTGCCCATGAGAGGGAGAATTTGAATTCAAATTTGGCAATAAATTTAGAGAAGAGGACAAGAAAAAGAGCAATAAATGCTATGTTGGAGGGACAAATCAACTTGTCATGTTTTTCAAACCTTGAGGGAATATTCCCCATAAATGCCATTTTGAGTGAAAATGGTGATTTAAATAAATCAATAAATGGATTTATTTATGCAAGTGGCTAAATCTAGAGAATGCAAGTGGGTAAGATTAGCATTTAATTAGGATTAATTATCTAGGATGATGATTAGGGTGGTTTGACTTTTATGACTTAAATATTTGATTTATTTAAATAAGAAAAGGATGGAAAATGTATTTGGATTTAATTAAATAAAAGGTTTGATTTATTTAATTAAAATGAGGGTGATGGGATCAAGTTGATTTATTTGATTTAAACTGATGACTTTAGGAGATTGATAAATAAACTTGATTTATTTGCTGAATGGATGAATATGACCTAGTTGAATGCATTATGTCAATTTGACGTGTCTACATTTTTCCCCTCTTTGAAGCAATGTACTTGTTGCGTTGTTTCAAAGAATAAACTTTCCGCGATCAAAATAAAAAAAATTCTGGTTTTTCGGATGCCCCAGCGGAAAGAAGTACCTTGTTACATTGCCCCCTCGAGAGATTGAGTGAAAAGATTCAATTTTGAGGGTCAATCTTGCGATAAAGAGGTTCAAAATGGATGATTATGGATGGTGATGCAAATTAGATGATTTTAAGATGCGTAGAATAACAAATCTATATTATTTTAAACAACTTAAATGATGATATGATGTGATGATGGATGACATGGATGATGTGAAATGTTGTGATTATGCAAATGTATGATTTATGTAGATGTTTAGACTAACAGATCTATATTATGATGATTATGCATGTGAGATGATATGCAGAATACTAATGATTTATGGATGCAAGATGAATGCATAATGGATGCATGATGGATGCATTGGTGATGATGATGTTAGTGCAGAAATAAGATGATGACAAGAGGATCCCACAAGTCCATGATCTGACGAGACTTTATTAGAGATGATGATGATGATGACAGATGATGATGATGATGATGATAAATGATGATTTGCTTATCAAGGATTGGGATTTTAAAAGGGCTACTTACCTTATGTTTGATAACACACGTAGGTACAATGCATCAAGGTATAAAGAACCATGATGGCATTGTACCTAGTGCGATGGACTTTGACTCGACAAACATATAGGAATATTCTTGTTCACACTTGACATATGGAAACCTTTCTAGGACGTACCTAACAAAGAAAGTATTCGCCAAGTTATTTTACAAGAACGTCCAACAAGCACAATAGAAAAAAAGATAATGATCGTTGCCCCATTCCTATCTCTCTAAATCCTTTGTTTGGATATCATCGAGAGGTCCTTGGAATGAGCGCAATAAGATAAATCAAAAGAAAAGATCAAGTATACAAACAAGCCAATGTTCTTCATACCTTCAGCCAAAGGGATGTGTTTTGATAGGATAAGAATCCAAGTGATATCCAAAATGATGCCCATTGTCAGAACGATATATCCTAGGACATGCATTGTATAGGATGATGATGGTTTGATAAGTTGATTGTCATGTTTGCAATTGATCAAGAGTTTGATTTTGTTTTAAAGGTTTGTTGTCTCGATTTTGATTTTACGATTGAAGCTTGCTTTTGCTGACTGCTATGATTGTTTCTGTTTGCATTGCCAAAGGATGAAGGTGATGATCAGTTTATTATGGATGATTGATTATTGTGGGTGAAAGTGAGATGAGGAGGATGGATTTTTTCAAATATTTGGATGTTTTTGACGTTTTGAAATGTTTTGAGGCTGTTTTTGGTATTTTCAAGATTTTACAAATGTTTTGATTTTTTGATTTTCTGCTGTTTTTGGATTTTGATGTTTTTTGAATGTTTTTGGATTTTGATGTTTTGGGGGCTGATCAGAGATTAGCCTTGCCTACATTTAAGCTCATAGATGACGTAGTTCAGATTTTGATTTTTTTGACGTTTTTCAATTTTTTTGAGTGCTTTTGGATTTTTTGATGTTTTGGATGTTTTTGGATTTTCGCATGATTTTGATGATTTTGATATGGATGCATGTGATGGTATCAGTTCTCTATTTTGGGATATTGTTGAAGACCAAGATAAGGTTGATTGATTGGATCGATGGATTGATTATGATGATAACAGTGTTGAGGATACACAACAATGCAAGGATAGGATTGATGAGGATTGATGACAATAACATTGTTGAGGATGCACAACAATGCAAGGATTGATGATGATAATGTTGTTGAGGATACACAACAATGCAGGGATAGTGTTAAGCAACATAAGGATTGGGAATGATATCCCGAGATGATGATTTTTTGATTGGATTATATTGATCATGACTGATGAAGCTTGGTTTGGAACAAAAGTTGTTCAAATGATTTGACGTGATGTTAAAAGGGTGCATTAGATGCGACTGATATTGATTACTTGGATTAATGTTTGATAAAAGATGAAGACTGATAAGGAATGTCTTCTCATCAAAATATTCCATGGGCTAGTGATTTGGGTTTTTGCTCACAAGTGGTTTCACCAATTTGATTTCACGTTTTCCAATGTTCGGATCACCACATAAGTTGGAGGATATAGACCAAGATTTAATCCTGAAGCAAGATGTAAATACCTGCCTCCAATGTCTAGCAATGTACGGAATGTTATGGATGGATTCTTGGGTAAGTGTACAGATGGATGGATATGGATCATCTTGCGATAAGATGAGGTGTTTAGATAAAGAAAGCTCATTGGATAATGCTACATAGGATAGGATCAATGAAAATGGTCCATGTCAAGATGTTTACCATAAGCAAATGTAAAGTGTGCACCAAAATTTGTCAAGATCAAGATAACTTGGACTATGGATGCAGATGGATGAAAATGGATTGGATAAATGGCTCATGGATGGATGGAATGCTCGATTTATTATGGATGGGATGAGATGATTTCACCTGAACTGGTGCATGAAGATGCTTGATTCCACACATGACGCATGTTTGCCAAGTTTTCATCATGGTCTTGCCCAAAGCGCCACCGTAGTGGTTTTCACTAGAGGATGATTTTTTTTCTTTACTATTTTCAATCATTTTTTCTGATTTTTTTGGATTTTTTGCCAAAATGTGAACCTTATTTCAAACTTGCATGGAAGAAACAAACAATCACACTAATAGATCAAAATGCAAGATTTAAAACAAGAGCTCCCCATAAAATCCATCTGCATTGTTAGAAAACAAGGAAAAGGATGAAATACTTGAGCAAATACAATTGAAAATAACTATTCCTCATTTTTAAACGAAGCAAACACTTGATCTTATGGGGGGATTGGTGCTATTTTGATATGGGAAATAGCCCTTTCCCAACCCCTTTAGATAAGCTAATGATAATGATGGACAAGATCATTTCTCAAGTGAAGAGAGTGACCTTGCATGAGTGATTGTGGATATGATTTGTGGAGTTGTGAACAAGATTAGTTCTCAAACCAAGAGAGTAACCTTGCATAAGAGTTGTGGAGATTGTGAAGGATTTGATCAAAGATGAAGCTTTCATTTATAGATTTTCAAAGGCTAAGAGTGCCAAACATGGAGGATGTGGGACTAAGATTCAACCAATAAGATGAGGACACTTGTCATCATGTGAGTGGTGGATACATGTGCAAGATTTGGGAAGTGTGCCCATGAGAGGGAGAATTTGAATTCAAATTTGGCAATAAATTTAGAGAGGGGGAAAAGAAAAAGAGCAATAAATGCTATGTTGGAGGGACAAATCAACTTGTCATATTTTTCAAACCTTGAGGGAATATTCCCCATAAATGCCATGTTGAGTGAAAATGGTGATTTAAATAAATCAATAAATGGATTTATTTGTGCAAGTGGCTAAATCTAGAGAATGCAAGTGGGTAAGATTAGCATTTAATCAGGATTAATTAGCTAGGATGATGATTAGGGTGGTTTGACTTTTATGACTTAAATATTTGATTTATTTAAATAAAAAAAGGATGGAAAATGTATTTGGATTTAATTAAATAAAAGGTTTGATTTATTTAATTAAAATGAGGGTGATGGGATCAAGTTTATTTATTTGATTTAAACTGATGACTTTAGGAGATTGATAAATAAACTTGATTTATTTGCCGAATGGATGAATATGAACTAGTTGAATGCATTATTTCAATTTGACATGTCTACAATAAGATAAGACAAAAAAAATAAAATAGCTTATACAAAACATATCCACCTACAATCCCATTCAAGAATTTTAATTAATTCCTTGAATTAAACCTAAAATAAGAATCATACACACCACAACAGTGAGATGAACTAAACAACCCTTGATCATTTTATTCAAAATTCAGATATGCTTGTATAATGGAGAGACATGAGGTTGAATTAATCATATCAATTCAAATGCCATTACTGTCATAAAACATCAAATCCCCATGAATTCAAAACCTACTACAAAATGACTTAAAACCTAAATTGCATTTTCCCTAAAACCATCAGACTTTGCAGTTTGCTCAACAACTTCATCTAGACTCGACCAAAAATATCTAACTTGCTAACCTATACTTCTGGCCTTGAAATCCTTCTTAGAGAAAAAGGAGGAGCAAAAAAGCATCGGGCCAGAAAGTACATGTGTCACCAGCCAATTGGACCACCTTGTGATATTCCAAAAATTTGTTACAACAACAATCTCCCTAGAGAATCTTCTTGTTCATCATGGCCGCTTAGAATGGTTGATGCAGCAACAAAAAACTTTAAGAATTTTGTGCCTAGACTATCACCAAAAAATAAAACTGGAATCTGTTGTAACTGCAACAGCTGATTTGTCAACTGTTAGCAGCCTACTCCTTTTCACTCTTCCATAGTTAAATATACATTTACCCATTTCTAGTACTCTTCATTAGTTGGCCAATCAAAATTGATCACCTCATTCACCTTGACACTATAAGGTTTGTACTTAACTACCACCTGATTCACTTCTCTTTCAAAAGACTCCAAGAATGAGCTGGTGCTAATGATTTTGTCCATACAGCTCACCAACAAATCATAATCTGAGTTACCCTATTTTTTAGGGTTTTGTAGTCCAAACATGATATAAAGGGGCTCTTACACTTTTTGTGATTACTGTAGCTTGTGTAAGAGGCCCCATTGATACTTTTGTAATTGTAGGATGCATGAATAGGGCGTAGGATGAGAAATAAAGAAGGTATAGCTACTGTCCTCAATAGTTTTGTGAAGAAAAGCATGTGAAATGAGAGGTTCAAGCCTAGGTTTCAACAAAACACATATGGGAGATCTGATTTTATGAATTTTTATCCATTTGTAGACCTAATGGGTTGTTTCTGAACACTGAATATAAATGATATAGATACACACACACACACATATGTATGTATGTATGTATGTATGTATATGTATTTTTAAATGTAAATGTAAATGCAATTACTGGATGGTCTCCTAGAACAATAAATGCAACATATCATTAAAGAAGTCTATATCTATGTATATAAATGTGTATTTCTAAATACAAGTGTAAATGCAAAGAGCATATGGTTTTGTAGTGTTATAGATGCAACATATCCATAAATTAATGTAATTGAAATTCTAAAGTCTTCAACACATATAATATGAAATCGATCAAACTATTAAACTACATGAGAAATAAATAAAAATAGTAAATGCATATGTATGTGTATTTGTAAATGTAGGTGTAAAATAAATAAGAATAATGAAAATTATAAAAGAATACAAGGAAAGGTCTCCTCCCTTCTTGGTAGTAATAACCTCCTCCACACACGACCCTTAAAAATTATGAATAGAGGAGTATAATCTTTGAAGAATTCAAATTTGATTCTCTCCTACCTGATGCAATTAGTCATTTTATCTTTACAAACATTTATAGTGATTACTAGAGTCACATAGACCAATTCTTCATAATAAAAGAATTTGATCATACTTTTCCAATGATGGCATTATGAGAAAACTTTAGGTTAAATGAATAATTCCTAGTTAAGTTCTTTAAATCATTTCCAACCATATAGGAGAAGACCGCTGCTATGTGTACCTAGATACGGGTGATCCCACAATAGTGGTTTACAATTTTTGGGCAAACTAGACACTGAAATTATTATTTTTAACTAAATCTTCACATTCGGGAACCTATAGCGGCTAAATCGTGAGGAATTTGAAGATGATGCAAACTAGATCTCGTCACATTTTTTCTATAGATTCTAAAAATATTTTTTTCAAAATTTTTGGAATAAGATTGCACTTCTTTTTCCATCTCCCATGAAAATTGGTTTTTTTCAAAAAACAACATTTTTAAAAAGTGACGCACACCGTATAACGCATAACTTTTTTTCCATGAAGGATAAAATTCTAATTCTTTTGAATTTAGATTTGTAACTCCGATATCTAGTGCTTCCACTTGGTTAGATAGTTTTAAATTCAATATTTTTTTTTAATCAAGTTTCAAAGTCAAACCAATTACAATTCAGACATAGCATGACCGTATAACGCGTAACTTTTTTTGTATATATCGAAATTCAAGTTTTTTTTGGTTGGATCAAGGACTTTAATATTTGGTGCACTCATATTTTTAATTTTTTTTTTTATAATCTACTATTTTTCCACATGTGCATAACAGAGACCTTCATTTTCGGTGAAGAACATATGTTTAATAAAACAAAAAAAAACAAATACATAATAAAATCAAAACATACAAAAATTGTATTCATTGGATAGCTCATTCTAAGGACTATCTGATTTCAGAAGGGTTTCTGAAGACTTCTCCATTTTCATCCTCAACCCGAGCTCTAAAGCATAAAAAAAAGACTTTTTTTGTGTCTTAGGAGGGGGATGAGGGGCAAAGGGGGTTCGAATGAACCCCTAGGGGTTCGAGCGAACCTATTTAAGGGGGTTCGCTCGAACCCCCTTTGCTATGCATTTTTTTTATTTTTTGGTGGCCAAAATTTGAAGGTGTTCACTCGAACACTAGTTCGAGCGAACCCCTAATGCGTTCGGTCAAACCAGTAGGTTCGTACGAATCCCCAAAATCACTTTTTTTTCTTTGGGGTCATTTTTTGTGAGTTTTCCTTCCTCACTTGAATTGTAAACCACTATTATGGCTTCACCCATACCATGGAGAAAGGCTAGTCTTTGGGCTCTTTCATCAATCATCCTACCTTAAAACATACCAAAAATCTCCTAGCAATTAGACATAGGAAGATTTAATATGACTTAAAAAAATTTATTGCCAAACCGTAAACTTATGATGACTTAACCAAGCCTAGTATACACTCCCTCCCCATTAACCACTTAGACATATGGAAATTAAATGTAAGTTTGCTGATATTTTTAGTCATGTAGGTGTTTAATAAACCACTTGGTGGTGTTTCCCTTCAAGTTTATTTACTTGAATGAAGAGAAAAAGTCCTTTGATTACAATTAGAGAATACATTTGACGCCTTGGTTGTGTAACTAGTGGACCATAGCCACATTTAACACTTGTTACAAATTTTGGGAGTTAAAACGTTAAGCAGATTTGATTTGTGATGGACACATTTGGACAGTAGTAACAATAGCTTGCAATCTATCAAGACTTGATTACCTTATAACCTGTGAAATTCTAGTGATGTAATGATAGATTAATCATAATGTCACCTTGGGATCACATCACCATGAAAGAACTTCATCCAACATCCTTATGAGTGCAGGTACCACCAAATAGGTATTTGTTAGATTTGTCTTCCTCGAGCAAGGGAAATTTAGGAAGAGAAGAGGAAAGCGAGACATGTAGTATGTCTAAAAGAGGGAGATCAACTAGAGGTCAAAATATTAGAAGAAAATTCTGTAAACGCATGGAAGTTTTTCTTACTGAAGGGGGTTCATGTTCTTATGATGATGAGAGCATAGGTGACTTTCCCTTGAGGTACAAACATCTACGGAAACAATGGGTACCCAAGGAACTTCCTCCAATAAACACTATTTTTGTGTCAACGAGAGGATATATCGCATACCACCATCGTCATTACATGGTTTGGGCCTATTTTGCATGGATGGCATAAAGGTCTGTTATGACAAAGTTAAATTGATGAGTATGTTGGACCCTATTACAGTTACAAAGATTGGATGCAATTGGTTCAATATACACGAAGTATGCATAGGTATGCACTGTCAACAAATTATATACAACTAAAAGATAAGGATAAAAATAAAGGAGTGGCTATGTACATTGACGGAAGGCCAAAAGCATCAAGGAATATTGCAGGGTTTATAAGTAGTACACGACCTGGGTCAACAAATAAGTAACCCAATTGCATATTCAAGGCATGCAATGGAAACCATGTATTCGTATGTGCAATAAAATCAATAACTGTAGGGGAAGAGTTGCTAATTGATTACAATTTGAATCGCTTAGTTACAAACGCAGTTACTATGGGGGTGGTATGTACTATGTACCATTTTACCCAACCTCCAATTAATGACTCTAATATACCATTTTATTCTTTTTTTTTTTTTCGTAAGTCTATTAGTTTCATTTCGGTAATGTTTTTTTATATTTAATTTTTTTCATAGCGAGACATTGATCATACGGAGAAGGCTCTGGCCTAGAGCACAAATCACGATGTATCTTCAGGTGCTTCTACCCAATAGGTTTACCTAATTGTAATTGTACAAATTAGATATGAGCAAAATGTTTTATTATTATGTTTTTTTCATAAGTTTTTTGGGTTAATTTCAATAATGTTTTTAATATTCTTGTTGTAGTCATCTGATCAGGGAAAGGCACCAGCAGTAGAGGAGAGCATCCATAGTGAGTTGTAGTCAATATTTTGTGATGATGACATCGCTTATTTAGCAAACCCTCTCGATACGATAAAGAAGGTCAAAAAAATATGCAATGAAGAAATGGCTAAGTTGATGTTCATAGTGCCTTAAACAAATGAGATAAAAGAGAGGGTTAAAGTATTGACTGAGAGATTACAAAACTTGCAAGTAAGTTGTCATGAGGTCTTTAATTATAACATAAGTTCATTCATGGTTTTATATTTTGTACTCTTTTATGTCATGAACTACAATATGTGTTGTTTTTACAGGGTTATTTGCCTCCTCATGATGCTCCTGGCCATGATCAGGGTACTGCAAGTGCTGCTTGAGGAGTAGGGATTGGTACAAGTGTCCATCCTCATATTCTTACGCATACATCACATCATTTGACCCCATCATCTGTGCCTATATTATCGTCTGAAATGTCAACAACACATACCATGCAGGCATCCGTTAGTGCACCCTCTGGCAATGAACACATGCCAGAACATGTGTCAGGACATGTACCTGGGGATGTAGAGGCCACTAGTATTGGTGATGTTTTAGCAGCATTTCCTGGATCTTCCCGTATTACTAGTATAAGAACATTGCCGGTCACACTTGTGGTGAACGAGGATTTCATTCCCATAAAGATAGAGAGGGTCCCGGGTACTTTAAAATGTTTTAATTATTATTATATATAATTCAATTGAAATTTACTTATTGATCGCTCTTTTTAGACTATTGATCCCATGATCATTTTGCAGGAAATGATGTTTTTTATAAACATCTAAGTGATATTACATTGGAGTTCTTCGGGCCCACCATATGTACACGGTGGAATGCCCAAAATCAAGATTTAAAAGATGAGCTCATTAACTGTTTAGTTGTGTTGTTCGGTGATAAAACATTCAACTAAACCAAGGTCCTTCAGAAAGTTGGTACCTATCTAAAGTATGCGAGGGACAAATATAGGTCACATTTAGAGAAGAAAAAAAAGTACAAGCATCCCCCCATGATTCCCGAGAGGGAGTGGAAGGACCTGATGTCAGATGGAAAGGAGAAGGCTAAAAAGAAAAAAGGAAAGACACCACCAGGCCAAGGAAGGTATGTGATACTATCAACAATTCAATTATATACTGATTACTCTTTCTTTTTACATAATCTAACATATTTCAAACATTTCATAGGCTACCTGACACATCGAAGGCAACAAAGGAAAGACTAGAAAAACACGAGAAGCACAAAATTGGCTTTGGTGGTTATATGAAATTAGCCACACAAATTGTAAGTATCAATAAATGAAATATAGTATCCAAATAATAAATTGAAAACAATTTTAGTTTTATCACACCATAGAAGCAAAATTCATGATCTTATGCAAAAATGTAGGGCTTTGAATTCAACAGAGTTCCCAATAAAGATGACTTGAAGATTTCCTTCCAGCAAGGCTATGGAGCCGTGGCTGAACGTCTAAGAGTCTTGACTAGGAAAACACAACCTTCCACTACATCCGACACGCAGGTAAATAAACTCAATAAAGTTTATTTAAAATTGAGTACTTGTGCAATCTATTCAATATTAATTTCCACCATAAAGTAATTACATGCCTATTTCTTTTAAACATTCAAGCAATGATAATATTGCACATGACATTGGAATGCAGCCTGGTGAGGGTGGAGCACAACCTACAGATGAAGCTCATGGTATGCATCCCGATACTTTAGAGCATGTAGAGCGTGATCAACATGTTGAGCATGATCAAGATAGAGAAGATCAAGAACATGATTTGGCCCCATCAGGTAAAGAGGACCACTCTAAAGTTCTTTTAAACATATTTAATTGCAAGGTGTATTAATTAATGTAACCTTCCGTGTTTCAACTTTAGAGCATGTAGAGCGTCATCAATGTGTTGAGCATGATCAGGCTAGAGAAGATCAAGAACATGATGTGGCCCCATCAAGTAAAGAGGATCACTCTCATATTCTTTTAAACATATTTAATTCCAATTGGTGTATTAATTAATGTAACCTTGCGTGTTTCAATTGCAGATAAGGATTTAGAGGGTGTTCAGCATGTTGAGCATGAGTCTATAACAAAAGTTTAGGAACATGATGTGGACCCATCAGGTAAAGAGAACCACTCTAATGTTTTTTTAATTAATGAAATACTTGTAACAATAATAATAAAACATATCAGTTTAACATTTCTTTCTTATTGCAGCAGACCCCCCCTTGAGGCAACATCCACATCATGAGTAGACGACTAGGCGTACATTAAGATAATGAGCAGAGGGAAGAACAACTAAAGAGGGGATAGATATTGATTTAAAAAATGATACTCGACTTCAACTTTATGTAGCTTTCAAAAAGAAACAAAAAAAAAGTGATTGTAATCATATCATGACAACCATAGTTTTGATAATATGTAAAAACTGAAAGAATGAATATTATATGTTAATGAATGAATGTGAATATGTTAATTAATGAATGTTATATGTTAATGAATGAATGTTATATGTTATTAATAGATGAATGGATGAATGTTATATGTTATTAATGGATGAATGAATGAATGTTATATGTTATTAATGGATGAATGAATGATTAATGTTATATGATTAAGTATGGGGAATTGAGAGTAATGTGAGGGGGGGAGGGGCCAAATGAGCTTCCACCATCACGTGGTTGGCCCTGTTAAGTAGAGAATATTAAACTATTCTCGAAACAAAGAGAAGCTCAATAAGGTAATGCACTTTTCAATAGAAGAAATGCATCGTTTGAAGCATCAAACCAATATGCAAAGATGAAAGAAAGTTCTAACTTTTCACTATGGTGGCAAAAAAATGATTCTTTATACCTTGAATCCATGCTCTCCATCATAATTTTAAGTTGTTTCCATTCCAATGTTCTAAGTTTAGTTTGTTTGTATGGCTTTGTATGAATACCACATTGTGTTGTGTGTGGATTTGGTTTCAAAGCTCAGTTTCTTTTGTTTTTAGTGGTGACATAAATCTAAAATTTAACTTTTGTGCATAACAGGTTAGTGGTGAGAATCATAGCGATACACATAAGACCAAAGGAAAAATTCTTAGGGAGACTCAGAACGTCGGTATGACTGCATGACACCATAGTGACATATGATCTATTTCATATCGGTGAGACTTAGAACATTGATGAGACTGTGTGACACCAAAGCGATATGTAATATTGACTGTCGAAGAGACTCAAGGCATCGATGAAACTACATGATGTCTCAACGGGTGTCTAATAAACATGGAAAATGACCGAATAAAATAATTTTCCAAGATTTGAATATGAAGGGACGTGACTTGCTTGATATTTCACCAATGGTACATTTCAATGAATATTTTTTTAAAAAAAATTGCATTGTTTCGTCAAAATTTTGACGAACACAACAGATGAATCACTGAAAATGTCCAACAAAGTTGCTATAGCTACGATGAAGGGTTTGTTGTAACTCCTTTTCCATTTCATCATAATTGTAATGAAGCCAACCGATGAAGTTTCTTAGTTGTGATGAAGGCTTCGTTGTAACTCCTTTCCCTTTTCGTCGCAATTTTGATGAACGTTACCGACGAACCACATAAAAGGTCCAACGAAGTTGCTTAGTTGCGATGAAAGCTTCATTGTAAATACTTGCCCATTTCGTCAAAATGGTGACGAACTTCTGGTGTTCTTTTGACACCCATTTCATTGATATTCCAACGAACATCTGAGCCATTTTATGATGTCGACGACTCACAAATCTGCGCCATTATTTCGACGTTTAATTTGTCATTGGACTTACAACGAAAAATTAGTGACAAAAATGTTTTCATCATTTCGTCGCTACTCTGACAAAGATTTGTCGAACTACTGATGAACGTCCATCAAAAAATGGTGTCAAATTCAGTAGTGTAGCAATTAGATGTCTGGAAATCTAGAGTTATTTTCAAGCTTGGATAAATCAATCACTTTAAATGTTACTCTTGGGAACAATAATCAAGTGAATGTTATGGGAAAAGGCACTATTGATATTCTAACCAAAAAGGGGGAGCAAAAAGTCATTCATGATATTTTTTATGTTGCTGGTCTGAAACATAATCTGATGAGTATTGGTCAATTAGTGCAAAAAGGATACAAAATTTACATGAAAAATAACACATGTGAACATTATTCTTGATAAATATCCAAGTACGTAGCTGATAGTACATGTACAAATGACAAAAAATTGAATGTTCCCATTGTGGTTGAAACTTGACATCAAAAGAAACAGAACTAAAGCTTATAATATGGCAGAAAACACACAAGTTGGAACATCATTAAAGGCTGAAAATTCTCAAGACGCCTCTCAGATTTTCTTAAAAAAAGAACAAAGTAGCAAAGTTACTCCAAAAGGTTGCTTCGGAAAAGAACAAAGTAGCAAAGTTGCTCCGGAAGGTTTCTTCAGAAAAGAACAAAGTAGCAAAGTTGCTTTGGAAGGTTGCTCTGGAAAAGAACAAGGTTGCTCCATAATAGAGCAAGGTTGCTTCGGAAAGGTAGAAATTGAAACCAAAGATGAACAAAATGGTAATGTAACTGATCAAACAAATTTTCAATTAGTGGTAAAGAATGAATATTGGTTATGGCATATGAGATTTGGCCATTTAAACTTTGGAGGTCTGAATTTGTTGCATAGAAAGAATATGGTTAAGGGGCTATGGTTAAGGGGCTGCCATTGATTCAAAAACTAGAAAGGGTATGTGAAGCATGCATCTTGGGTAAACAACATAGAGAGACCTTCCTTGTTGAAAAATTAGAAAGAGCATGTAAACCACTTGAGATTGCTCACTCTGATACATGTGGACCAATGCAAACTCCTTCCATTGGAGGTTGCACATATTTTCCGACTTTTATTGATGATTATACAAGAAAGACATGGGTCTATTTTTTGAGGCATAAATCTAATGCATTTGGAGTCTTTTAGCAGTTCAAAGCTCTTGTAGAGAAGCAAAGTGGTTACTACATCAAGATATTAAGAACTGATAGAGGCAGTGAGTATAGTTCTAATGATTTTATGAATTATTGCAGCCAACATGGTATTCACAAACAATTTACAGCCTGTTACACACCTCAACAAAATGGTGTGGCTGAAAGAAGAAATCGAACTATCATGGATATGGCAAGGAGTATTCTGAAATCAAACTATTTACCAAATGAATACTGGGCTGAAGTAGTAGCAACTGCTGTTTATATTTTGAATAGATGTCCAACTACAAGTGTAAGAAATGTGATTCCTCAAGAGGCTTGGAGTGGTAGAAAGCACAATGTTGCTCACTTCAAAGTTTTTGGATGCATAGCATATGCTCATGTGCCTAAAGAGCTGAGAAGAAAATTGGATAATAGGGGTGAGAAATGTATTTTTGTTGGCTATTCAGAAGATACAAAAGCTTATAAATTGTTTAATCCAATTACAAGAAAAGTTATAATCAGTAGCGATGTACAATTTGTGGAGAACAAAGCATGGGATGGAAGTGTAGAAAAAATAATAAGTGTAGCAACAACTGATCCACATGAGGATATGACTAATGAAGTGATAGAATAACAAGGTATTCCTCAAACAATAACTCCTTCCACTCCTGGACATGCAACACAGTTGTAGCACAAGCTACACCTCATTCTATAGCAAGAATTTCAAGAAATCAGAATTTTACACCTACAAAACAAACTTCACAAAGAACACCAGCCATAATACCATCTGGAAGTCCATCAAACTCAGTTGATAGAAGCAGCTCATCGGATCCTACATTGGCAAGCTTATTGCAATGAAAAACAAGGAGTTTAAGAGATATCTATGAAGTTGATTTTAGTGTTGACACATCAAATTCATTTTCTGTTTTTGCTTTATTTTCAGAAGTTGCTGATCCAATGTTCTTTGTTGAAGCAATTAAGGATGAAGCATGGGCTGAAGCTATTGAAAAGAACAATACTTGGGAGTTGGTGGATCATCCTCAAGGAAAGGATGTTATAGGTGTAAAGTGGATTTATAAAACAAAGTATGGCATGGATGGAAATGTTCTGAAGCATAAGGTAAGGTTGGTTGCTAGAGGTTTTACTCAGCAGCTTGGTATTGATTACACTGAAACATTTGCACTAGTAGCTCTCTTGGATACGGTAAGAAGTGTTTTGGCCATTGCAGCTCAAAAGAAGTTGCCTGTTTTTCAAATGGATGTAAAATCTGTATTTTTAAATGGTTTGATTGAAGAGGAAGTTTATGTTGAGTAGCCGAGAGGATATGAAATTATAGGTCATGAAGGAAAAGTATATAAGCTGAAAAAGGTGCTCTATGGACTCAAGCAAGCTCCTAGTGCATGGTACAGTTGAATTGATTCTTATTTAATTAAGAATGGTTTCAGTAGGCGCAGTAGTGAGCCTACTTTATATATATCAAGATGGATGAAGAAGGTAAAATGCTAATAGTTTGTCTTCATGTAGATGATTTGATCTTTATGGGAGACCTTTCTATAAATCTTTTTAAGGTAGTTATGATGAAAGAGTTTGAGATGATTGATCTAGGTCTTATGAAATATTTTTTGGGAATAGAAGTTAAGCAATCAGCAGATGTTATTTTTATTTCTCAGAAAAAATATGCAAGTGATGTGTTGAAAAGATTTAATATGCTAAATTGCAAATGAGCTCCTTCTCTAGTTGCGACATGATTGAAGTTAAGCAAAGAAGATGATGGTTCATTAGTTGATCCTAAACTATTTAAAAGGATGGTTGGTAGTCTCATGTACTTGATTGCCACAAGACCTGACATCATGTACGATGTAAGTCTTAACTCAAGGTTCATGGAGTCTCCAAAAGACTCTCATTGGAAAGCTGGAAAAAGGATATTGAGGTATGTATGTGGAACAAAGAACTATGGAATTTTATATTCAGCTGTAGATGATTTCAAACTCATTGGATACACGAACAATGATTGTGTTGGTAGTATAGATGATAGAGAAAGTATTTCTAGTTATGCCTTTAATTTTGGATCAAGGATTGTATCATGGGCTTCAAAGAAATAGCCTATTGTCACACTTTCTTTAGCAGAATCAGAGTATGTTGCAGCCATAGCGGCATCATGTCAAGCCGTATGGATGAGAAGAATGTTAGCTGAGTTGATGCATAAACAAGATGAAGCAACAAAGATTTACTGTGATAATAACTCAGCCATTGCATTGTCTAAAAATCATATTTTTCATAAAAAAAGCAAGCACATAGACACTAGATATCATTTTATAAGAGAGTTAGTGAATAAAAAAGAAATATGTTTGGATTTCTGTAGATTCAAAGATCAATTTGTTGATATTTTCACTAAACCATTAGCAAGAGATGCATTTAAATACTTGAGAAGTTGTTTGGGTGTTTGTGCTGAAGATAAAAGCTCCATAAATTTATGTGCTAGTGTAGATGCTTCGAAACTTGAAGGAAGATGCTCCAGAACTTTTTGAATATAATTTAGGAACAAAAAGAAGATGCTCTGGAACTTGAAGTCAGATGCTCCGGAACTTGGAGGAAGATGCTCCAGAAGATTTTTTGTGCATATTTTCAGTTAGTTGAGATTAAGGGGGAGTGTTAGAAATATCTAATCTCAACTATTTAATTATGCAAATTCTCTCCAGCAAAGGCTACGTACCAGCATTTAAGGAAATTTATTATGAATAATTTTTGGAGAAGATTTGAGAGATTTGGATTAATTCACATTAACTAGCTAAATTGGAGAGGTAGAAAGCACACTGTTGCTCACTTCAAAGTTTTTCGATGCATTGCATATGCTCATGTGCCTGAAGAGCTAAGAAGAAAATTGGATAATAGAGGTGAGAAATATATTTTTGTTGGGTATTCAGAAGATACAAAAGCTTATAAGTTGTTTAATCCAATTACAAGAAAATTTATAATAAGTAGGGATGTGCAATTTGTGGAGAACAAAGCATGTGATGGAAGTGTAGAAAAAATAATAAGTGTAGCAGCAGCTAATCCACATGATGATATGACTGATGAAGTGATAGAACAACAAGGTATTCCTCAAACAATACCTCCTTCCACTCCTGGACATGCAACACAGTTGTAGCACAAGCTACACCTCATTCTATAGCAAGAATTTCAAGAAATCAGAATTTTACACCTACACAACAAACTTCACAAAGAAGATTTGAGAGATTTGGATTAATTCACATTAATTAGATAATTACTCTCACACACTTTGTGGGTAGTAAAAATAGTAATATTTTATCACTTCCTTGCTTTCCACTGTAGCTTTTGGTTTTATTACCTTTTTATTGTCATTTTTGCATAATGCAAGAAGCAAGAAAGAGAGCAACGCAACTCTACATCTGAGAATATGGTGTAAAGAAGAACAGGGCATTGTAGCTGCTATATATTTCAAATTAATGAATATATATAACTCTTGTTGCTGTGTATTTTTTGTGTCTTTTAAACAACAATCATTTGCAATTTCAGTGTATGTGCAGGATCATGATGGGCCAAAATGTGGCAATATGATGGGTATGTGGCTAATGACATTTTTTTTACCCAAAATTGATGAAACGAAAAGAGTTTTTAAAGGAAATTCTTAGCTTTCCAAAAAAATAAATTATTCTTTACTTTGGATTTAATAAGTAATTATTCTTCATTTTCTATTAAAATTATGACTAAAGTCCCGATTGATAGACTGATTGAAAAACATCTATAGCTTTCAAATGATATCGCATTTTTTGAATCCAAAACATGTGTCACATTCTATGGTTCACATACTATAGGATTAAAAAAAGAAAAAATGAATTTCATGAAGTTTTTATCAAGTTAAGGTGGTCAAACATACAAACTTTTTATATTTTTTAAAAGTTGTAATAAAAATTCATAATTAATTATTTACTTGGAAAAAAATTACAAAAAAATATGCATCACATCGAGACATGAGTCCTCTACTTATCTTTAAAATCTTATAAAAAAATATTATCATTTTATTGTTGTTAGAGTGGTTAGGTAGACACCTACTTCTTATTTTTCCCCTGAAATTTAAGTACTCGCATTGAAATTTCAATTTTTCACCAAATAGATTTCTTTTTTTTTAAACAAACCTAGTAGTTTAGAAACTACATTCAATTTTCTACAGATTTTATTCTTACATATTTTTGAAATAATATAGATAACTTATTCAAATTTTTACGTCAAGTTTCCTAACTCTAATTTTTCTAATTTTTTTGCCACTTAAGGGCCTATTTTTTCCATGATGATCCTGCACATACCCTTCATTTATCTTTTATTGTTGCATGCAAATCCGTGTTTGCTCTGTTCTCTAATTTGATGTTTTGTTTTATCTACTCCTCTACCCCTTTACCCACAACATAACTACCTTGCATTTATACAATGCTTAGGTCCAACACTTAGCAGGTCGTAGAATGTCCCTTTTTCTTTTCAATGGAAACGTCAGAAATGAAGCTGTTCTTGGGTCAGAAAATGATGGTTCAAATTTTCCTATTTCCTTCTTAAAATCCTCACAACACAACAATTTGAACACTACCACATAAGGACCACTCATACTCCGTATACACCATAGTAGGTTCTTACTTCACATGCACAACATCTAGATCTTTGTTCATACATGAAGTCACTTGACCCAAATTTCAATACTTTATATTATTCTATCGATGTGTTCCTTGCACCTCCTCCTGGTGCAAGTGCTAGTTTTTTAAAAGATGCCATTTTCACTTGGATTATTCTCCAAATCTCATGGCTCAAACCATTCTCCTCTATTTCTCAGCATAAAAAAATGCTTTCCCTCCATGAGATGCCCCTATGCCTTTTCCTTTTCACTTAGTCTTTTCATATTTTTTCTCATTCACCAGTAATGGCTTGCTCTTTTCTCCCCTTTGTAATTTTAATTATTTCCTTTTAAATTTAAAACTTTATGCACCCCTCAATTTCTCTAATTATTATTCATTCTCCTTAACTTTTTTACTACATTTCCCTTCTCTATTTTTTTTCTTTTCTTTAATTTTTCTTTGTTCTTTTGTTTGTAGTTACCCATTGTCCTTTACTTTTTTGAACAATTTTAGTAATTATTTTGTTTTTACCTCCTCAGTGCCATGTGACCCCTTGGAATTTGATTCCCCTCTCTTTAACACTCCCTTTTCCTCTCTGCTACGTAGTTTATTTTGAATTTTTCTTTTTGTGTCTATTGCTTTGTTCCACCTCTACATACATTTTAAATCTAAAAAATGTGTTGTGCCTCATCTATTCATGTTGGGTAGTCTACTATTTCTTCATTTTATTTAATTTTAAACCTCAAACTATCTCCCCTTGTTATGGTCCATCTTTTAATACAATTCACTTTAGCACTAATAGGTAAAAGTAATAATCTTATCTTTATTTTTATCTTCTTATGGGTTTGAACCTTCCATAAACCTTCCACCTCCACCTAATGCTTCTTTCTCTCTACTTGTGTGATCCATCCCACCATAGCCCAACCACCTCCACAAATTCCATTGTCATCTTCCTCCTTTGTGGGAACTAACCCACTACAGTCCATCCTCCTCTGTGAATATTGATTTTCTCCACTTGCATCTTTCTCTTCAACTTCTCCTCTTACCATATCAACATGATGGCTTTTCCTGGGCCAGGGAAAACTTTAGTGGAGAATCTTCGCCAATTGGAAAATTTTAGAAATTGGCTAAGTCAAAATTGCAAAATTAATTGCACCCAACAAGGTGTCAAAATTGCTTGGATTTTACAAATTATCAGTCCAATGCAAGTCCATTCACCAACAATTTTTTTTATGAGGCATAATTAAGCAACAAATTCACTATAAAGAAATACATGTTTTAAATTGGTTGATTAATCTTTTTTCCTAGAATCTCAGAAGCATGTAATAAAACACCTACATATTCGCCAATACTATTAAAACAACATTGTATCAGGACCCATTTCACCAATTAAAATTTAAAAATAGTTGTTTGTGAAGACCCACTTCGCCAATTAAAATTCATAAATAGTTTCTTATGAGGACCTATTTTTCCAATAACATTAAAAAATAATTACATTTGAGGACACATTTTTCCAATTGTCATGACACCTCCATGCTAATCGTAGGGTCACAATCGCCTTAAAAATTACAACGTATCATTGTATAAACACACAAGATTCACCAAATTTTTATTATACCATTTAAAAATCTCACAAAATTAGCCAAATATGGATTCATATAAATACAATCACAGCTATCATTTATTCTTACACATTTTGTTTAGTCCTTAATTCGAAAGTTAGCAAAAGCTGAAAATGTAATCTTAAAGGTGAGTGATCATTTCTTCATAGTTCTATAAATTTTTTTTATCTCTTTTCCATTCTTGCTTCAATCTTAAAGATGATATTAAGTAGGGAATGTGATCTATATTCTCTATCCTTCTTAAACAAGAAGACATTTTTTCCAACTTTTATTCAAAATGAGAGATCAATGTGTTGAGCAGTAAGGGTAAGACTCCTCAAGGTGGTGAAGGGACTGAGAGGCTATCAAAACACACAAAGCATAGAGGTACCATGTAGTCTTACTTTGGAATTGGAAATGCTTCTGATCCATCAGATCAAGACGGAGCTACATCATCAACTCTTCCACCAAATATTATTGAAGAAGGCATTCAAAATGTCTCACTGCCACTGCAAGGTCAAGGTGAGGTTTTCATTGAGTTAAATGTATCAAATGAGGATGGAAATACCGTAAAAGATGTTCCAAGGGATACCCTGGTTAGCCAAAATGAGATAATTGATTTGGATCAGGATGATGCTGTAGCAAGAAAAGAAAGGAAAATAAAAAATGGGTCATGAGTGGGAAATGACAAGGAATTTTCAACTTGATTGGTTGTAAAATTACCCATTCATTGTACCAGTGGGGAAAGCAAATGATGTTAAAAATATAACAAAATTCATGTGTACGATTTGTAGTTGGAAATGTAAAAGAGACAAGAAGTTCTAGCTAAAGCTTGACACTATAGTAAAGCATTTCGGTAAAGTTTATGAAAAATAAATCATAAATAGAAAGGAACAACCATTCCTACAATGGAAATCAAAGGAAGAATGTCTTCATGTTAAGTATGTCATGAAATATGAAGAGCATAAGAAAAAACTATTGAATCTTGTTGCATGTCAAGGAACACTTGAGACTCAATTTGGAAAAGAAATGGAAAGAGAAAATATATCAAAAATTGTTTAGATGAGTGTTATTTTTCATATTTTTTCTAGAGGGCGTCCTTTGACAGACTACCCAAAATATTGTAATTTATTATCTTTTTTGGGTGTTCCTCACTTTCCTAGCTCACATTGGTCAATAAACGCTGGATGTGAATTAGCAAATAGTATTGCTATAGTGGAAAAGCAAGATTTAAAGGAGAAAGTAAAAGATTCAAACTTCATCGCATAATATTTAGATGAAGTTACTATGGTAGACAATACTTCTTGGGTCTGTATGCATTTGTGTAATGTTTTGAAAATCTCACTTACCAATTATAACACTTAATTTACAAATTAATTTAATAGAATATTCATATGGGACAACATACATCAAAGAATTAGAGATTATTAAAACAAGGTTGTGCCATTATTAGATTTAGTCATACTAGCTTACACATGAATGATCATCTCATCGATATGTGTAAATTCAAACATTTTAAAGAAAAAATTAAGGTAAAAACAAGATCATAAATACATCCACAAAGAAACCATAACACAAATATTTCATGAGTGGAAAACCCTCATGGGGATGAAAAACCACTTGTAAAAGTGCCTTACTGGCTTAATAAAATGCTTTTCTAGCAGTGCCTTACTAGCTACAAATTCTCAATGGCCTTAAGATGCCTCTCTGGCAATGATCATATGGTCTCATGGACCATTTATAACTTCAATACATGTCTGACAAGTAAAAGAATTAGCTACAAAGGTTTACTCTGTTCCTTTACATAACATTTATCTAGAACTGGCATCCTTAGGATATAAGCATGTCAAATAATAACCCGAATGTTTTACATATGGTTTACAAAATCTCATGTATTTCCAAATTTCTCTATAAGCAATCAAATCTTAAAGAGTTAAAGGATCTTGAGCTAAATGATACTCATAATTTATAATTCCTCTCCATATAACTAACTCATGAAAGCACACATCTTCCAAGATACTCTATAGATGATGATACATTATGGATTTACCGAGACTCTAATGAAAGTAACTTCAATACACATAATAGATAAAATGATTAAATTAAAATTTACAATAAATAAATATGATTCCTTAATTATCATTCAAAGAATGTAGTGTAAAATGATTATGTCCTAACACAAATTTGTAACTTTCCAAAGTTTACCATTTCACCAATAGAACATCATATTATTCACAGTTTTACCACAATTTTATTCATAGCCTTACATACATTCTAAGGTAAAATACTCTTCATAGAAAAATAGTCACATTTAAAGGGAATAAAATTGTCATTCAGTAAAAAACGTACTTGTAGGAGTAATTCAGAAAATTATTTATTACAAAAAAATTGAGAGTAACTCCAATTACTAAATTAACAATCAAATATTTACAATCACAGTAAAAGAAGTAAATTTTCAATTACAAAATATACATTACAAGAAAATAAACAATTGTCAAATGGAATTAATGTTGGTAACTGTACATTCATTCGTGTATCTCTTTATATATTTTTATTCATAAGTTCTTAGTAATGTAATTCAGAAACAATCATTCTAGATAGTATGGTTAAAAAAAAATTGAAATAAAGAATCCTCTCTATCAGCATTATATGCATTTTCAACAATTATATTTTGCACTTATATTATTTTAGTATACTAAAATTTAATATAGTATCCTCTCTATCAACATTTTCAGCAATTATATTTTACACTTATATTATTTTAGTATACAAATATTTAGTAAAGAATCCTCTCTATCAACATTATTTATTCTCCAATAAAAGTAAATAGATATTTATATCTAGTATATATATATATATACATAGCCAAAAATTATCAATCCAAGAAAAAATATAGTTTCAACATGGTTATCATTTAAACAAAACAAAAAAAATAGCATGATGTAGGTGTAATACTACATACAAATAGATACATCTACTAACACATTCGTTTAAATATGTAAACATTATGTTGTAGATAAGGATACATGTGTGTGTGTGTGTACACAGTTTTTACATAAACTGAATCACATTATGTTGTAGATAAGTATACACTGTGTGTACACAGTTTTTACATAAATTGAATAAAGATTTCTTACACAAAAAAAAGAAACCTTAATCTAGGCATAAAAGATTTAATACAAAGGAGTTGCAAAATCTAAATGCAAATATATAAAGAATTTGGAAATTTTTTATAGGTTTCACTAATGAATTTTACATAGCACACACTTCATGTAGAGAGGTTTTTGCACAATGGCTTTCAAAAGAATTCAATTTTTGAACAACATAGAAATTCTTTTATGAGATTATGGAATTTTAGAAAACATTCGTAGATATTTTAAATATCTGGATAGTTTGCCTCCGACTGAAAATGCCCTTCTTTTACTTCTTCTCCTATTGCTTTCATTGCAATTTGTTTTGTGAATAATCTTCCCTTCTTTCTTTTCCTGTACTTCTCCTCTTATTTCTTTATTTCTATTCTACTAAAAGGTAAAACATCTAATGGAAGCCATTCTATTAAAATTATAGAGCAAAAAAAATCAAGAAAATTACCGAATATCATTTTTCACCTTTTAAAGATTTCTCCTCCCAATCCAAAAAACCTAATCTTGAAAATCTTAATAATAGAATTTATTTCCATTCACAATATTTATTCTCCATAAATAAAGAAATCTTATTTTTAATTGCAAACAAAGTGCTTAACCTTGGTTATTAATATTATACCATTTTAATTGAAAATAAATAAATAAATAAATAATTGAATATTTATTTTGAGTAAATGCCAGAATATCTTTTATTTATGATTTAAATATTTATTCAAAAAAGTTAGCAAAGAGGTAACTTTTAATTACAATTATAAAATAATTATTTTAAATTACATCGCATTATCATTTATTTGAAAGATAAAATCTTAAATTATAATGAATTCCTTTTATTTCTTTGTACTTTTAAATAGGGGTCATGACATCCTTCCCCACTTGGGAAAAGACATCGTCCCGATGTCTTGTTACCTTCACTAATTTGATTACTTCACAATTTTTCTATCTTTCCAAGGTGTAGCAATCTTTGAGCATAATCAGTAATGATACTTAAACATACATAAAACAGTTATTCACAAAATTTCACTAGGCTAAATGCACGTTTGACAAAATAAATGCAACCAAGTTTTATGTGAGT
Organism: Sequoia sempervirens; assembly: GCA_007258455.2. Taxonomy (NCBI): domain Eukaryota; kingdom Viridiplantae; phylum Streptophyta; class Pinopsida; order Cupressales; family Cupressaceae; genus Sequoia; species Sequoia sempervirens. Next base: position 401,616,437 of record VDFB02000017.1, on the reverse strand, counting down.
GTGTGTTCCATTGCTACCATTCAATTTCACAAAGCTAGGTTACCTCTAATCAACAATGTTCTCTCCATTGTGATGGTAATGGTCTTTCTATGACACTCATGAAAACAACATTGCACTTTATTCCACGTTAGTACCCATTCAAATTCAAAAATTCTTTAGAAAATTTCTCATCTTCATAAGATTTAATCATCTTAATGCTTAGGTAAAAGAATCAATTTTAAATATCTTCTTAACTTCAAAATCATATTCATGCACCTATATACCTATTCTTACCATGCCCTTGTGGTTTGATAGGTTGGTTAAGTTTCTCGTGATTGCTCTTTGATATTCCTATCTTTTTTTATACACACTTGTGTTATTCTTTTCTCATTCAAATGCCAATATCTCATGGAAGATAAAATATTGCAAAGAAAGAGACTATTACTTGGATATATGAATAGTTTTAAACTTGGTCACAACTTGATCATAAGTATGTAGAAATGCATATAAAATTTGGTCACATACCTTTTTTTATGAATGCTAGTCTTGTGTGTCTATATATCATCGACACATGTTCTCAATTCACTAAGTTATATTATCCTTACAAAATGATTCTCATATAGAGAATCATTTATGATCCAAGACCATCAATATGCATGAATCAAAAGAAACAATAATTGAATCAATACATATAATCTACATACATGTTATATCTCCACATGTGCAAATGCATCATTCATATGTTAGTATGTTTATGAATTACAACACTCTTACCAATCCTAGTGCATCATACAAGTAGTAATCATGTAATGATATGTCATAGATAATCCTTGAAGTCTCTGACTATCACTCCACTCATGGTTAATCAAAGTCGAAAACATAAAAAAAAATTCATACCTCTTTACTCTGTTTTACCTTAATGTCGAAAACAACCCACTTGACAAGAATATCATTTACTTCAATCACCCATATGTTCATAATAACAAAAAATCATGTGGCTAGCATTCATAAACTTGAACATCTTGTTAGAATGTCATGGCTTCATCAATTCACTCTATTTACCTTATCTAATAAAAGCATGCATTCAATTCAAATTTTTTCATACAATCTTCTATCTTATACAAATATTTTTCATATTCAAAGATATTTACTAATAGAAGGAAAACAATTATGATCATTTTGTCAACATGCCTACTCGCATGAGACATCAAAACATTTACCTAAGTTATGAGGAATAAAAAGCATCCTATACTACCATAGCAACCCAAAATACTAGATATCAGGAAGTTCATTTAGAGCTCACATTGATTCAACTTGTTACTAAATTTCTCAACAAAAAGTAAATCTCAATCTATAATTGGAAAAGTAAATTTCTATTAACAAGGATTTTTGTAAATGTATGGCATGCATAATCCTTTATTTTTTACAAATTCAACAAGAATGCATCCAACAGAGGTGCATTGCATTAATTGACAAAACAAGTCATTCAATGATTCATGCTATAATACATATCCAATTTACGAATTTCATAAAGAAAATATAACATTTAATCAATCTTCAGTTGCCATAACCTAATGGTCTTCCACAAGCTAAAGGTCAATAGCATGGTTAAGGTGCTTTTCCCACCCAACCATGAAGCATAACACTTCCCCGAGATTCTCCCTAACTCGAAGAACTCCCGACCCTGCATGAGGTCCCTAGAAACCAACAATAATGGGGCAGGAGGAAAAATCTTGATGCATGCCTGATGCCTTATATGCACTCTTATACTAGAATGAACATATTTCTTGCATACATGATGTGGCAGAGAAACATATAACATATAAAAAAATTCTAGGCTTTCATTATCCATCTATTTCAATGGTACAACTCACTTTGGCCAAAGCATATATATATAAAATTTTGGTTGATCTTGGAAAAGAAGATCACCTTCTCTGTTAATCCACATTCAACATCCTGTCCCAGAAGGCAAGCTTAAAATCTATCACACACAACACTTTCAATAAGAAAAATTGAATTGCATGGAATAAGAACCAGATGATATAATAGTGCATAACATGTTCAAATTCACATAGAATGAAAATCATACAAGAATACATAACCTCTGGTGCCTAACTTGCACAGGGTATGAATACATGATTTACCTATAGTGCCTCACTCACAAAAATATGGTAAGTGCATTTCTCGCACAAGTGCATTGCTTACAAAATAAAATAAAATGCAATATTCATAAATTATAGTAGTATAGTTATAGTGATAATTACTTGATCCACTAAACACAATGAGTGTCAAAAGTGTATTTTACACACAAATTAAGAAAATTAATCATTACTCAAGTACTTATCTGCACAAGGGAATCAACAACTTATTCTAGTGCATCACTCGCACAAGAAGAACAATAACATGAAATATGCATCACTCACATTAGTATAGTGAACATTTCTCGTTCAAGTATAAGTATAAGTACAGTTAAGGCACCAATTTTCTATGATATGCATATAATCACTCATACAGATGTCCTTCACACAGAACATGAGAAGTGCATTATTACACAAGCATTATTCTCATATAGTACATATGTATACATACTTTCACTAATAACAATCAAGCATTCATGATTCGTCATAGCAACCACTTCTACCTTTTTCTTATTAGACAGATCAAGATATTTATCTAATGAATTACCAATGAAGATTAAAAGACCCCGTGGATTCTATTAGATCCAAATACTTGCCCAAATACAAATATTCTCGCCTTTAAAACATATTTCTTAGGTTTTCTACCTTTGAGAAGGTTCGACCAATTTTTATCTATTATCATCATCTTTATTTACTTCATAGGTGTTCTTCCTACTTCTGATCATCAATTTTTTTTTCTTTTCTTCTTCCTTTGTATCTTATCAACTTATTCATCCTTTATGTCATCAGAAAGATCTCTCATCACAATATATTTCTCTTATCAATCCATTTTTATTATCATATCATCATTCATGGGTTATCACCATTTACTATCAAGCTTGGCTTACTTCAAATAACATTATAAATTACCATCCTGGCTTATTTCAAATAGCCATCATCACTCTTACTAGCAACATTTATATAAACGTGACTATGGTGAAGAGGTCTCACACCTTTAGATTTCTGAATGATTGAATTAAATATAATCTTCTAATCGGTTCCAACTAACCATCAAAGAGTCACCCATACTAGGGTTCACTTTTCAATGCAACAGGTTCATATACTACAATGCAACCTAAGCACAGAAGACTCAAAGCCCGAGTGTTGAACCTGAGTGCTGTGATACCAATATGTAACGTTTCAAAAATCTCACTTACCAATTATAACCCTTAATTTCCAAATTAATTTAATAGAATATTCATATGTGACAATATACATAAAAGAATCAGAGATTATGTAGTGCCCCTCCATTGTAAGCTTTTTGAATTTTGTGCAAGGGTGTTTTGTGATCTTGTTACTTATGTTGTTATTTAATTTATCTTTTTTTTTTTAAGATTAATTAAAGTTGTTTTGTTGATTTGATTAATTGTAATTTAGTAAGATGTTGAATTTATATAAATTAAATTAAAAGTTATTTAATTAATTAAAAAAAAAAGTATGCTTTAATTAAATTAAATAAATAATGTTAGTGATAATTATAAATTATCTTTTTTTTTTTTTTTTTCAAAATATTAAAATCAGAAAATCAGAAGAGAATATCTTATAAGGATAAATGGGAAATAAATGAATTTTTAATAAAATTTGAGAGATAATGCGAGCTTTGAAAGCAAGAAAAGAATCAATGCATGTTTTAGATTTTTGGTGAAAAAGAAAGAGTTGATTTATTTTTAATTATTAATATTTTGATGAGAGGTGAAAAAAAAAAGAAGGGGGGAGAAAAGGAGACGTCCAGAAGGCCATCGGCACCATGTGGAATAGTAGCTACAAAAGTACCATCTTCTGGTCGAGGTATTTGTTTATGTCATTATTTTGCCTCGTATCTAATCTATTCTGCGAATTGATGTCTCTCATTCGATCAATCTAGAGGTCCTCTTTCTTTTATGTGATTTATCTCAAGAATGCAATGTTTTCTCATATATCAAACAACCTTCATTCCTTCTTGCCCTAGTACTTTGCGTATTTCATTCAAGATTGAATCTTCAAGTTTATATCGGAGGGTATGTTTGCGTATTGCCATTCGAGATTAGGTATTGTAAATGCTTTGTCTTTAGTTTTAGACTGTAGGTGTTGATTTCTTTGACATTCTTACCCTGTGATTAAAATCTGTAACTCGATGCGGTACACTCCCAAATCATGTCAATGGTTGCATGTTAGCCCTGCTAGCCAATATTAGTAATCGACACTCCTTGTTGTGTCCTTCCTTTCATTTAACATTTAGAAAATATGCTTGCCGTCTTGCTTAGAAAATTGATTCTTATCAGAGTTGTCTAAGATTTGTGATCTCTCTCTTTCCTGCGCCATGCAAATGGATCCTGATGGATGTTGACTATCGATGGATCTAGTCTTTTTTTTTTGGCTGGGCTTTGTATTGTACTCGCATTGAGTATTTGGTATAGTTTTTCCTTCTTGCGAGGCTGTAGATCAACCCTGCTTTATAGTGTGTCCTCCTTGGGCTGCAGATTTCTTGATTGATGATCTATTTAACCTTATCCTTGATTTCATGCTTTCGAGTTTTGTATTTGTCTAGTTAAGTTTCGCCGAAATCACTTGCCAGCCGTAATTGCCTAAGCCAAGAATCATGCATAGTTCTTCTTCCTATCTTCTGTCTCAGATGATTCATCCGCGTTTATATTTCCTTTAAAATAATATCTTAACCATTTTTTTTTCAAGATCTGCAACTTGGAAACGACATTTCTGTAGTATCGGCGTAGAGTCAAATCAATCCCAATTGTTTTCATCGAAATCCTTCCTGTCAAAATTCAATTTCTACTATTGTGCACCATCTGAAGGAAATTCGTATTCATAATTGGACTTACGGAGTTTGACCAAGCGAATAATCAAGGTTCTGATTTCGGGTTATATATGTATTTAGCATCTGTTTTTCACAATCTTAGCATATGATTTCTTTTAGATGTTATTCTATTATTGTAAGAGTTCGTTGACTTACCAATTAGGGGTTACTACCATGTGAAGTGTGCATACCCTCCTTACACTGAACTTACTCGACTGCATGTGCCCAAGACACAAGCAAAGCTTACAGTGTTGGGATATGTATTGGTGCACCTCACTATAGAGCTAGCCGTCCTCTTTAGGTTGTTTTATTTAGCATTACCAATACATTCCACAAGAATATTGTGTCTATCTTATAATAATGGAAATGATTCACATCTTTTAGCACAACTCTTTTGCAATAATCTTAATATGAATTTAGTTATGTGCCTCATACTCTTGACTAGAAGTTTTGAGTCTGGAAATATATTGATGCTCGCATTCGCTAAGCCAATTTCCTTTAACCTTTCATAGCATTCTGTGGTGCCGTTTCAACTACATCAAGATATTCTTTTGCAGTGTGTTTCACATACTTTTTTTGTATTTGGTGGACAACGATCTCTTTCCTTGTTGTTTCAATTGTTCGTAATGTGTGCCCTCGTCCTTTTGATCGCTGCATTTACTCTGTTCTAGACCTGGTCATAACTTGATATTGGTTCAATTTCCTGTTGAATCAGCTGTCGTGAATTGTCTCAAATGCATTTGGATTATATGCCTTTAGTTGTGAATTTGATGAAGAGTTTTATAATCAACATCCTAATATACATATAAATATATATCCATTAACATAAGTACATAGCAATACAAGCTGATCTTTTAGGTTATGTGATTTATGTTTGTGACAATTAACATTTGTTAAGTTCGAGTTGCTTTGGCTTCGTGTAACTATATTTATAAATGTATTTTATAGTTTCTCTCTTTTTTTTTCTGTTTTTCTTTTCCTGCACATTTAAAGCCTTTATGGATATGTTAAATTGCATATCTCATGTATTGATATTAATTTGGCCTAAGAATTAGGCTCTTAACTTGTTTAGGAGGTAATATATTGTTATTATTATATGTGATAATTTGTATTATGCATATTTGTATATGTAATTAAGTTGTTAATGGTGAAGGGTTAGGAAATCTAGCAAAGACAAGTGCTTTTAATGTAAGACATATATTTACATATATCATGAATTTCTTAGAGAGTAATTTTGTTTGTGTAAAAGGGTATAAGTAGATATTCACAAAACATGTTATATTTGTATGTGGATGGTAATTTAAATAATGTGATGTCTTCAATCATTTCAATGATTTTTTTCAATGATGTTCAGATAAAATGTATTTGATTGTTTATTGATAAAATTTGATAATTAAGTTATAGTTGGTTTTCTTCTTATAAAGGAAATTAGAGATATCTAGTTAAGAATTGATGAAACAAAATATAGTTGGTCATGTAGTTTTGTAAAATAGATAGGATGGAATGATTAAAAGATTAGTGATTATAGTACCTTATAGTTGGTTAGGGAAATTGATTTGTAAAATGATTAATTAGGGGAGCAATGTTTAGAGGGAAATGGTTTATTTATATTTTGGGATCCTTGGAGAGTTTAGTTATATGGTTGCATTTGGTAATCTCTAATGGGTGGTTGTATTGAACTCTTTAATAATGGAATTGTTTATATTAGAATTAATTGGCATCTTTGGTTATGGTTAAGTATTGTTGTAAACTCTATTTGTCTTCATTTTAGTAGTTTTATAAATTTTCTTAAACAAAATAGATTGTTCTTGAATTGAGATTTAGTTCTTAATTATTTCACTTGGGTGGATGGTTAGGGGATAACCTTATGACAATCCGAATTTCTAATAAATGAGGTTCTTATATGGATAGTTATTTATAACCTTGAGATTGTAATTGTTTTGTTTGTTGAGTAGGTTGGTTTCTTTTAATTGAGAATGTGAATAGATAATTGTTGTCGTTTCCATGTTGCTGATTTTAAGAAGATGATTTACATGCCACTACAAGGGGATTCTTGTGAAGAGAAAATTGAGGTCTCTCGTGGAATGCCTAGTTGGTGGCTTTTGGATATTGAGTGATTATTGTTGAATTAAAGGTTGATTTTATTTTGTGAACCCATTTTGAGGTGACACCATTGTTGATATGTGGATTGTATTTGCGTTTTAGGGTTGATTGAATTGTGGATGGGGTTTGATGAAACTTTCTTTGTGTGGATTTTCTGAGTTAATCTCAAATTTGAGGGAAATTTTATCCTTGTGTTGGAATTATTGGGGAAAAACTCTTGTTGCTTCATTTTACCCTCATTTGTGGGTTGTCGTTCTTTTGGCTTCCAGAGGCTTGAGATGATTGATAGTTGATGTTCTCTCTTTATGTGACCTTGATGTGGAAAGTGTTTTGATGTCATGATTTTGAAAGGGTTGTACGAGAATTGTTGAGACTTTGATTATGTGTTTATAGTGAGATGGGTAATGCTTCGCATGTTTCTCTTTTGAGATATAATATTCATTTTATGTAGTACAACCCTTGGATTTTGGTTTATATTTTGGGTCTCTGGGGAGAGTGGCTCTTTGTGGGGGCTAACGCCTCAAATAGGAGGAATGGCTCAAGATAACCCACGTAAGAGTTAGATTAACAATTGAAAACCTAGTAATAGAATTTAGGGGGAAGGGTAGTGATAACATAATAAGACAAAATTGGATACCTCGTCTATCCAATAGGGCTATCATAGGCTAATGGAAGACTGAGAAGGCCGTGGTTGGAAAATTCGTTACCTCATCCTCATGAGAGGTTAACGGCTCTGCATGAGTCACCCTATGGGGCTGGCGCCTCAAGTAGGAGGAAGGGCCAGGATAACCCATGTAGGACTATGCGATGACACTCTCCACTAGTTGCCCTTATGCTTTGCTTTCTTGGTTTTCTCTAGAAGTGTGTTATAATTGTTGTCTTGGAGTTACTTTACAAGTGGTTAGGCTTGTTGCCTTTGATTTATTTATGATGTCTTATAGGGCTTAAGTTGTGATTAAATCTTGGTTGTCATCATTTATGATCTATGTTATCTTTTGATGTTGCTTTTGGAGTTATTGTACTATGTTTTATCTATTGGAATTAGTCTTGTGGCATTCTTGGTCATGGTTACTTCCTTGTCACCTCTGAGCACAGGGGGTGGGTTTTTCTAAAATCCACATGGTCGTGTGGAACGTGCTTTGCACCCGTTGGGTTTCCCATCAATGTTCGTTCTTCACAGTATTTATTTGATGGAGTTTGTACTAGATATTCATCTTGTACTTCAGACATTTTTTTTGTACTATGTATTCATCCCACATGTATGGGAGGTTTTATTGTATTTCATTTATTGTGAACTTGTAATGTGTTAAAAGATGATGTATTGTAAATGCACCCTTATATCTAGTCATTATTTATGAGATTTATTATGGTTGTATCATGTGATGTATCTACACTTATACTTATGGATACATGGATGTTACTTTTGAAAATGGGTATTGTAAGTTTATGATGGATGTAAGAGTAGTTATGTTATTTAGCCTTATGTGTAATATTTCATTATGAGTTTGCTTATGCGATGTGACCTCGCGTGCCCCAAAGGATTCGATGTTTATGATGTTAATGTGTAATGTAATTACGTTTTGATGCTTCATAATTATGTGTACTTTGTATTATTAAAAAAAAATGTGTGTGCATTGTTTTTCCTTTGAGGTTTGCACAACAGGTGTTACAGATTATTAAAACAAGGTTGTGCCATTATTAGATTTAGCCATACTGGCTTACACATGAATGATCATCTCATTGATATGTGTAAAATCAAACATTGTAAAGCAAAAAATAAGGTAAAAGCAAGATCACAAATACATCCATAAAGAAACCATAACACATAGATTTCATGAGTGGAAAACCCTCATGGGGATGAAAAACCACTTGTAAAACTATCTTACTAGCTTAATAAAATGCTTTTCTAGCAGTACCTTACTGGCTACAAATTCTCAATGGTGTTAAGATGCCTCTCTAGCAATGATCATATGGTCTCACGAACCATTTATAACTTCAATACATGTCTGACAAGTAAAATAATTAGCTATAAAGGTTTACTTTGTTCCTTTACATAACATTTATTTGGAATTGGTATCCTTAGGATATAAGCATGTCAAATAATAACCCAAATGTTTTACACACGGTTTACAAAATCTCATGTATTCCCTAATTTCTCTATAAGCAATCAACTCTTAAAGAGTTAAAGGATCTTGAGCTAAATGATACTCATAATTTATAATTTCTCTCCATATAACTAACTCATGAAAGCACACATCTTCCAAGATACTCTATAGATGATGATACATTATGGATTTACCAAGACTCTAATGAAAGCAACTTTAATACACATAATAGATAACACCATTAAATTAGCATTTACAATAAATAAATATGATTCCTTAATTATCATTCAAGGAATGTACTGTAAAATGCATATGTCTTAACACAAATTTGTAACTTTCCAAAGTTTACCATTTCTCCAATAAAACATCATATTATTCATAGTTTTACCACAATCTTATTCATATCCTTACATACATTATAAGGTAAAATACTCTTCGTAGAAAAACACAGTCACATTTAAAGGGAATAAAATTGTCATTCAGTAAAAATGTACTGGTAGGAGTAATTCATAAAATTATTTATTACAAAAAAAATAAGAGTAACTCCAATTACTAAATTAACAATCAAATATTTACAATCATAGTAAAACAAATAAATTTTCAATTACAAAATATACATTACAAGAAAATAAGCAAATGTCAAATGGAATCAATGTTCGTAATTGTACACTCGTGTATCTCTTTATATATTTTTATTCATAAGTTCTTAATGATGTAATTCAGAAACAAATCATTCCAGATAGCATGGTTAAAAGAAAATTGAAATAAAGAATCCTCTCTATCAACATTATATGCATTTTCAGCAATTATATTTTGTACTTATATTATTTTAGTATACAAATATTTAATAAAGAATCCTCTCTATCAACATTATATGCATTTTCAGCAATTATATTTTGCACTTATATTATTTTAGTATACAGACATTTAATAAAGTATCCTCTCTATCAGCATTTTTAGCAATTATATTTTTAGTATACAAACATTTAATAAAGAATCCTCTCTATCAGTATTATATGCATCTTTAACAATTATATTTTGCACTTATATTATTTTAGTATACAAATATTTAATAAATAATCCTCTCTATCAACATTATATGCATTTTCAACAATTATATTTTGCACTTATATTATTTTAGTATACAAAATTTTATATATATCCATATATATATAAATATTTATCTATAATTAAAAATAGCTTACTCCTAATTTGAGACTTTTGGTATTCCCCATCCAAATTCAAGTCAAAAAAATATAGTTTCAGCATGGTTACCATTTTAAATGAAAAAAACAAAATAACATGATGTAGGTGTAATACTACATGCAAACAGATACATCTACTAACACATTCATTTAAATATGTAAACATTATGTTGTAGATAAGTATACACAGATATATCATATATATATATATAAATAAATAAATATGTATATATATATGTCTGTGTGTGTACACAATTTTTACATAAACCGAATCAAGATTTCGTACAGAGAAAAGAAATCTCAATCTGGGCATAAAAGATTTAATACAGAGGAGTTGCAAAATCTAAATGCAAATATATAAAGAATTTGGAAAAATTGCATAGGTTTCACTAATGAATTTACACATCACACACTTCATATATATATATATATATCCAAAAATTATCAATCCGAGACAAAATATAGTTTCAACATGGTTATCATTTTAAACGAAAAAAAACAAAATAATATGATGTAGGTGTAATACTACATACAAATAGATACATCTACTAACACATTCATTTAAATATGTAAACATTATGCTGTAGATAAATAAATAAATAAATATATATAGATATCATATATATATATATACATATGTATAAACAAATAAATAAATAAATATGTATATATATGTGTGTGTGTACACAATTTTTACATAAACCAAATCAAGATTTCATACATAGAAAAGAAACCTTAATCTGGGCATAAAAGATTTAATATAGAGGAGTTGCAAAATCTAAATGCAAATATATAAAGAATTTGGAAAAATTGTATAGGTTTCACTAATGATTTTTACACAGCACACACTTCATGTACAAAGGTTTTTGCACAATGGTTTTCGAAAGAATTAAATTCTTGAACAACATAGAAATTCTTTTCTCAGATTATGAAATTTAAAAAACATTAGTAGAGATTTTAAATACCTGGATAGTTTTCCCCCGGACTGAAAATTCCCTTCTTTTACTTCTTTTCAAAGGTAAACCATCTAATGGTAGCCATTCTGTTGCAATTATAGAGCAAAAAAAATCAAGAAAATCACTAAATGGTTCTCTTTTCATTATCATTTTTCACCTTTTAAAGATTTCTCCTCCCAATCCAAAATACCTAATCTTGAAAATCTTAATAATAGAATTTATTTCCATTCACAATATTTATTCTCCATAAATAAAGAAATCTTAGTTTTAATTGCAAACAAAGTGCTTAACCTTGGTTATTAATATTATACCATTTTAATTGAAAATAAATAAATAAATAAATAATTGAATATTTATTTTGAGTAAATACTAGAATATCTTTTATTTATGATTTAAATATTTATTCAAAATAGTTAACAAATAGGTAACTTTTAGTTACAATTATAAAATAATTAATTTAAATTACATCGCATTATCATTTATTTGAAAGCTAAAATCTTAAATTATAATGAATTCTTTTTATTTCTTTGTACTTTTATTTCATCATCAATTAATGTAATTTAACATTATAAAAATACTAATGATTGAAATTGGGGTCATGACAATTTGTACAATGTAAAAAATGTCTAGCAAGCTCATCTTCTATGTGTTCATAAAATGAAGGATAGTTCAACATTGCAAAATCTATTTGAAGCTGATGGAGCTGCAGTGATGCCAGGTTAAAGGAGTGGTGTTTTTACAAAGTTACAAACTACTTGTACACCATACATGTTTGGCATTCAATGTATGGCCCACGTAATGAATTTAGCATTCAAAATTGTAAGCAAGTTTCTTATAGTATCAAAAGTTGAAAATATAGTCTGCGAGCTCCATGCATACTTCTGTCAAAGTCCCAAACATTTCACGAAACTTCAAAATTTTGCTGAGAGAATAACAACAAGAAACAAGCTTCTCAAGGATGTTGATACCAGATGGATCTCCCTGCATGGACTGGCACAATGATTTTTTTTAGAATATTAATCCTCGATTGAAGTAATGTATGAGCATCACAACACAATAGACAAAGATCTTGACCTGTTATATAGGTTAAGTGATATAGAGACACTCTTGAATTTAGCTCGTCTTCTCCCCATGCTGGATGAAATGAAAAATCTTGTGAAGAAAGCCCAAGATAGTTCACTATGTATATTTATGAATATTCCAAACCACATAAACATACATGCTTGGCCCTCAAACTTCTATATCTAAATCTAATAGAAGAAAGCCCAAATTATTTCATGTGGCAGAAAATTACAGATTTGAATCATCTTGATAATTATTTATATTTTAATGCAAGTTAGCACTTATGTATCTATGTACACAAATATGAGATACCAATGTACCACTGTAAGACAACTAGACACTCTAGCAGAGAAGTACCTATTAAAGAGGAATATTTTAACAACATTGTTAAATATGTTAGTGATAATTTGAAGGAAATTACAAAATCTCTTTCCTTAGAGATTCATGAAAGATTCCTTTGACATGAAATACTTGAAGCCATGGGTATTGTGTACCCTCAATTTTTGGTAAACTAAGATAACCCAAAATATTTTCATGATAAAGTAAATATCTTGATCGAACAATTTTCAAAAAGTGTAAAATACAATGAGAAAAAAATAGAAGGAATTTTAAATGAAGATAAGCTTAGACAACAATGTAACAATTTTACAATAACTATGAGGGACCAGTATGATTCCATAGGCTTGGAGAAGGCCTTTGAATTAGGATCAATAGCAAAGGTTTGAAAAGACTTAGGTTAAAGTGAAATATTGTGTGGTTCGATATTAGAATATTTTAAACTTGTTGATTAATGTCAAACAATAATATTGGGGTCAGTGGAGGATGACAGAGTTTTCAGTTCATTGGTGTTTTTGAAATCAAAGTTAAGAAACAAACTAGATAAGAATTTGGAAAATTACTTGAGGATGAAAGGAATTGCGTATAATTTCAAAACAATTCCCTTTGAACGGGAACTCACAATCTAGAGTTCCACATGCAAAAGAAGAGGGACTAGGTTGTGCAACAATCCAATTCCAAACACTGGTACTGGTGGCACTGGCACTGGCAGTGAGACAAATGACAGTGACACAATGAATGTTGAATTTGAGATGTAGGCCGAAGAAAATGAGGAGTAGACTTAGAATCAAGATGACTCTTTTACTTTATCTCAAGATGAACATCAATTTCAAAACCCTATCTCCATTTGGGAAATGGAAGTGAATTAGTAGCTTTTAGGTATTTATACTACACTTCATGAATCAGTTTCCATTGTTCCAAACTGTAGTTGATGATATTTTATATTTGTGGCGTAGAAAAATGGACATTTCTTGCTTGACATGGGAATAATTCATGATAAATTGGACTTAATGAGGCCTTTATTTAGTGTTGTGAGGTGTTTTATGCATACAAAATAGGTCTTGGACCCTTGTAAATGCATTTATTGATGTCTTGTAAAGGTGTTGTAAGGTCTTGTGAAAGACTTTCACACTTTTCTAGACTTAATAAACCCATACCCCCTTAATTCAACATTATAAAATACATTATCACATCAATCTTGAAGGCTTGTAAACTAAATTTGACTTTAACCTAGTGTTGTAATGTGTTTTACACATTCACATTGGTTCTTGTGCCTTCCTAGTGATAGGGTAAGGGTTGGATTGGGACAATCACTATCTCAATGCTCCGGGTCTCACCTTGATGAACCCCTTTGGTGTCACACTCCACCACTCAACCTATAGGTCCTATGCTATTTAGGCACCCCTGGTTCTTCTGGCCAACCCTGCTATCATTTCAATGCCTTAAAACCAAACAAATCTTGGTGCTCTTCCTCACATTCACTCACTAGCCCTTATTCTTCCTAAAGACTAGTTGATCCTCCAAATGCTTCCTAACTTGATGTAGGGGTGTGAAAAGCTTCCATGGCTTCAAAAACCATCTTACAAAGGTTCTTGATCAACCTCCACTCATCAGTTCTCCATCGCTTTCACAAAACCCTATTCCAGGGTTTAGGAAGGGCTACTAGCCTTGAGCCCCTTTTAGGCCTCCTCACCATAGGAAACAGGTTAATACTCCTCTCCTTCAATAGATTATGCAAAAATCCCTTCTAACACCTTGGCTCAAATTCCAAAATCTAAAATATTTTTAGGGTTTAGGACCCTCTCGGTCTGTACACAGGCATAGCTCAGATTTCTCAAGAACTAGGGTTTTCTAGATCATTTTCTTGGTCTGTTTGCTTCTTCCAGCCTCCAAATGATCAGATGAGGACTTTGCCTTCTTTCCCAACCTTTGTGAAGGCTCTTGAAACCACTACACACTTTGCATTGTTAATCATTCAACACCCCTGACACGTTAGGACTGTGCATTGACTGTCTTTTCCAAGCCGGGCACTAACAGTCTCGTCTAGGAAAAGACTTTGAACATGCTTTCAGAACTCCTATTGTCCCCTACCACTAAATTATGTATAGAGATGGATCCTGGACACATTCCCAAAATGGATGAAAGCGATGAACTAACTATCTAATGTGCCAAAAAAAAACTTCCAGAGGCTTCACTACATGCTAATCAAACCCACAAAATGCCCCTTTCAATTCATTTAACAGCTGTTACAGAAACAAGAACAGAAAAACAAAATTTCCACACCAAAATCAGTGTCTTTTTATTATCCTCATATAACTTCAAATGTTCCAAATTCTTCCAACCCCTCAACAAGTCGAGAGCTCCCTTTTTAAAAGGCTTGGAAACAGTTAGGTTTCCTTTATCGAGCCTAAGAATGATCAAAAGGTTAGTGTTGGAAAAACACAATGTGTTTTGCAACCTTGGTCTATTGTTTAGGAAACAACCAAAAATAGGCTTCCAAAGCTTATTCAACTTTCACCACTTCTAACCTAAGAAGAAAAGATCCTCAACCACAAACAAGATGGTCCACAAGACCTTACACAACACAAAAAAAATTAAACTTCAACCAAAAACTTCAATAAAGCTTAAACTTTGCCAGGTGCTCCTGTATCACTCTCCCCCTCTTAGCCCAAACAACTAAGGAGAGGAAGGAGAGGCCAATGATAGTTCAATACCAAACTTCTTGAATATATCTTCCTGTATCCAAGTGGCTTCTGATTCTGGCTTGTTCTTCCACTGGATAAGGTGCTCCATGTACACCTTATGTCTTGTAGCTTTCTGCACTCTTGACTGCAAGATCTTCTCTGCCTGAAGCTTGTCTGGTTGAGGAAAAGTCACATTACTGATGTCCTTGAAGATTTCCTTGCTGTTCTGATCCTCATCATTGACTGGTCCCTTGTACTTGATCAAATCAGCAACATTGAAAACTGGAGAGATGCCCAAGTCTGATGGTAATTCCACCGTATATGCATTCTTGCCATATTTGGCCAACACCTTGCATGGAACCACTCTTTTCATCTGTAACTTGGTTTCCATTCCCCTCTACAATCTGGATTTGTTGAGGTGGACCATAACATAGTCCCCAACTGCAAATTGCACATTTGTCTTTGACAAATCAACTTTTTTCTTCAACTTTTGGGTTGCTGCTGTAACTGTGTTCTTGACCTATTCATGAATCTCTTTCATTGTCTGAGTGAAGTCCTCTGCATGTCCACTCTTGTTCTCCATAGATCCAAGGTCTCCGAGTTCACAAATGCCTCTTGGGTGCATCCCATACACAACCTCAAAAGGACTTTTCCCTGTAGTTTTATTGACACTGTCATTATAGGCATATTCAGCTTGGGAGATCACCATATCCCATGTCTGTCCATATTATTTAGTTAAACACCTCAAAAGATTACCAAGCACCCTGTTAACCACCTCTGTTTGACCATCGGTCTGAGGATGGTAAGCTGATCCAAAAGATAGGTTTGTTCCCAATCTACTCCATAGAGTCTTCCAAAAGTGACTCATGAACTTCACATCTCTGTCAGTAACAATGCTCAAAGGCAAGCCATGGATCCTTACAACCTCCTTGAAGAAGAGATGAGCTATGTAGCTTGCATCATGGGTAGTTTTGCAGGGAATAAAGTGACTCATCTTACTAAATCTGTCTACCACAACATAAACACTGTCAAAACTAGTTTTGGTCTTAGGAAGACCTACCACAAAATCCATGCTCACACACTCCCATGGTCTGTTTGGAATGGGCAGGGGTTGATACAAACCAGCATTGCTAGCTCCTCCCTTAGCTTTCATGCATACAACACACTGTTCCACATATTTTCTCACATCTCTTGCTAACTTAGGCTAGTAATAGAACCTTTGAACTAGCTCTAAAGTTTTAGTAGTACCAAAATGCCCACTAAGACTGCCATTATGCTTTTCTTGAATCATATTTTCCCTCATTGACCCTCTTGGAACACATAACTGATTGCCCTTGAATAACAGTCCATTTTGCAATGTATACTCAACATATTGGCTATGAAAGTGATTCTCAAAATCAGAGCATACCTTGTAAGCTTCTGAGAAGTCTTCATCTTCACCATAGAGGTCTTTGAAACTCTCTAATCCAATACTCTTCAACTGTATTTCCTGCACTGTCAGCAGCCTTCTGCTTAATGCATCTGCCACCTTATTCATTTTCCCTTTCTTGTGCTTGATGGTAAAAGTAAAGGCTTGGATGTATTCCATCCATTTCAAATGTCTATTACTCAGCTTCTCTTGGGTGTTGATATAACTAAGGGCCTGGTTATCAGTAAAGACCACAAACTCTTTGGGTAATAGATAATGCCTCCACTTCCTAAGGGACTGCACTAAAGCATATAATTCTAGATCATAGGTAGAGTACTTTTGCTTTTTCATTGAGATTTTCACTAAAGAAGGCTATAGTCCTACCTTCTTGACTAAGTACTCCTCCTACTGCTACTCCACTTGCATCACACTCAACTGTGAACAACTTGTCAAAACTAGGCAATAATAGAATAGGTTGAGTTGCCACTTCTTGTTTCAGTTTCTCAAACCCTTTATCAGCCTCTTGATTCCACTTAAAATTTGTTTTCAGACCACCTTTGATAGTATCTAGGACTGGTGCACATATACCACTAAAATTCCTTATGAATTTTCTATAAAACTGAGCCAAACCTTGAAAACTCCTTACCTCTATTGCTGTGGTTGGTGTAGGCCAGTTTAGGATGGCTTCCCCCTTGGTTGGATCCATCTTCAATGTTCCTTTGGATACTACAAAGCCTAGATACACAAGCTCTTGCTTGAAGAACTCACACTTCTCAAGGTTGATTGCCAACTTCTCTTCTTGCAACCTTCTAAGAACCATTTCCACATACTTGAGGTGTTCTTTTGCTGTCTTACTGAAAATTAGTATGTCATCAAGATAGACTACTACAAAGATCCCTATGAAATCCTTAAGCACTTCATTCATTAGTCTCATGAACATGCTAGGGGAATTTGAGAGGCCAAATGGCATCACTTTCCACTCATATAATCCATCATTGGTCTTAAAAGCTGTCTTCCACTCATCTCCATCCTTAATCCTAATTTGATGGTAGCCACTCTTGAGGTCCAACTTGGTGTAATACTATGCTCCTCTAAGGCAATCCATTAAATCTTCAATTCTAGGAATTCGAAACCTATACCTAATTGTGATTCTATTTATTGCTCTAGAATCAGTACAAAGTCTCCACTTACCTCCTTTCTTGGTTGCCAAAACCACTGGTACTGCATAAGGGCTGATGCTCTTTTTAATCAATCCTTGATCCAATAATTCTTGCACTTGCCTAGCCACCTCTAGGTTCTGCTCAAGTGTAAGCTTGTATGCTGCTTTGTTAGGAAATGAAGCTCTAGGTATGAAGTCAATTTGATGACTTATTGCTCTCTTTTGTGGTAAAGTTGTAGGTGTACCATCACTCACTATGCTCTTGTACTTATCAAGTAACCTTTGGACTGCTACTGGTAAGACTGTCCTTTCAGCCTTTTCTTCCTCTTTGGACTGCATCATGATCACATATCCTTCATTCCCTTGGTGTAGGTCCTTAAGGAACTCTTCACCACTTCTCAACATGATGTTAGGTACCCTTGATTGTCCTTCATCTTCCTCTGTCAATGACTGTAGTTTGAAGGTTCTTCCATCCTTCTTAAATGAGATGGTGTTCTCTTTCCCATCATAAATGGCACTTTTGTCATATTGCCAAGGTCTGCCCAGTAGTAGATGAAATGCATCCATGGGCAATACATCACAAACTAACTTGTCTTTATAGCCTCCAATTGAAAATTCCACTGTTACCTGCTCGTTGACCAAGACACTCTGCCCTTTATTCAGCCATGTGACCTTGTAGGGGTTATTGTGGGGTACTTTTGCCAATTTCAATTTAGATACTTCCTCCTTTGAGATTATATTATCTATTGAGCCTGAGTCTACTATGACTTTGCACACTTTTCCAAGTATCTTGCATCTTACTCTAAAAAGAGCTCTTCTTTGCTTAGGTTCCTCTTTGATTGGATGCCTGATCAAAACTCTGTTAAACATCAGATTCTCTCCAATTTCAGATTCTATATGACTGATCTCAGTTGCCCTAGGACTCATGGTGTCCTCTTGTGCATAGGCCACTCTCTTTTCATTGCTAGATGATGATGCTTTCTCCAGGCACCTATAAGTAGGGTGACCTAGTTGGTTACAATGATAACACTTCATGTTTGCAAAGTAAGAAGTACTCCTACCTGCTCCTCTTCCTCTATTTGAACCTCCTTGAGGTCCTCTTCCTCTGTTCAATCCACCTCTTGAAGATGTTTCAACTCCATGCTCAGTGAGCTTAGATTCTCCTTGGTTCCTTTCATCATTACCTCTACCTTGGTAACCACCACGCTGTCCTCTCTGATCCCTTTGATCCCTACCTTTTCCTCTACCCTTAGAAGCCTGATCTTGCTTCCTCTTAGTCCTCTCTTCAATCTGTATGGCCAACTGATAGCATTGGTGGGCTGTCTTGGGACTTAGTAAAGCCATATTCTCCTGAATGTTCCACTTCAAGCCATTAAGATACCTAGCCACCTTGAGACTCTCATCCTCTGTCACATTAGACCTCATACAAAGCTTTTGGAACTCTTCAGTATAGATGTTTACATCTTGGTCTTTCAGCCTTAGAATTTTCCTTTTCTTGTGTAGTTGGATCTCATATTCATCTGGCATATAGGCTTCTTTTACCTTAGCAACCATTCCTTTCCAAGTTGATATGGGCTGTTTGCCTTCTTTTTCCCTTTCAGTCTGAACAAACTTCCACCATGTCAAGGTTGATCCTCTCAATCTTGACTTAGCAACCTTCACCTTCTATGATTTAGTGACTCCATCACACTCAAAATTATTCTCCATGCCTTCTATCTAGTCCATGACTAGGTCTGCTTCCATCTTTCCACTAAAAAGCGGTATGCCTTCAAGTGCTTTTCCACTCAAGGATTTCAATGCCTTCAAGAAAGGCTTCTCCTTCAAAATAGGGTCAGGTTTAGGGGTCTTATCTTCCTCTACAACCTCTTCTTCTTTCGGAAGTCTTCCCTCAAACTGTGCACTCCTCACTACTGCCTCAAGCTGGGCTATTCTTTCCCTCAATAGCCTATTGTCTTCTTCCTGGACTTCAACCATCTTAGTCAGTTCTGCATTGGTCACCATGGTGGAAGAATCACTAGACTCACCATCTGACATATAAGATGCTTCCCAAATCTTTAACTTGCTCTGATACCAATCTGATAGGGACAGGGTTGGATTGGGACAATCACTGTCTCAATGCTCCGGCTATCACCTTGATGAATCCCTTTGGTGTCACACTCCACCACTCAACCTATAGGTCCTATCCCATTTAGGCACCCTTGGTTCTTCTGGCCAACCATGCTATCATTTCAATGCCTTAACCAAACAAATCTTGGTGCTCTTCCTCACATTCACTCACTAGCCCTTATTCTTCCTAAAGACTAGTTGATCCTCCAAATGATTCCTAACTTGATGCAGGGGTGTGAAAAGATTCCATGGCTTCAAAAACCATCTTACAAAGGTTCCTAATCAACCTCCACTCATCAGTTCTCCATCACTTTCACAAAACCCTATTCTAGGGTTTAGGAAGGGCTACTAGCCTTGAGCCCCTTTTAGGCCTCCTCACCATAGGAAATAGGTTAATACTCCTTTCCTTCAATAGATTATGCCAAAATCCCTTCTGAAACCCTAGCTCAAATTTGAAACTCTAAAATATTTTTAGGGTTTAAGACCCTCTCTGTCTGTACATAGGCATAGCTCAGATTTCTCAAGAACTAGGGTTTTCTAGACCATTTTCTTTGTCTATTTGCTTCTTCCAGCCTCCAAATGATCAGATGAGGACTCTTCCTTCTTTCCCAACCTTTGTGAAGGCTCCTACAACCACTACACACTTTGCATTGTTAAGCATTTAGCACCCCTAGCACATTAGGACTGTGCATTGACTATCTTTTCGAAGCCGGGCACTAACAGTCTCGCCTAGGAAAAGACTTTGAGCATGCTTTCAGAACTCCTATTGTCACCTACCAATAAATTATGTATAGATATGGAGCTTGGCCACATTCCCAACAAGTCCATACTTCCTGGTACGGAGGGAATGCAGCCTAAAACTCCATTTTTTACACAGTTCTAGTCAAGACAACAAATAAGGAAAAAACACATAATTTACAAAAATGGATGAAAGCGATGAAATAACTATCTAATGTGCCAAAAAAAAAATTCTAGAGGCTTCACTACATGCTAATCAAACCCACAAAATGCCTCTTTTAATTCATTTAACAACTGTTACAGAAACAAGAACAAAAAAATAGAATTTCCACACCAAAATCACTGTCTTTTTTATTATCCTCATATAACTTCAAATGTTCCAAATTCTTCCAACCCCTCAAAAGGTCAAGAGCTCCCTTTTTAAAAGGCTTGGAAATATTTAGGTTTCCTTTATCGAGCCTAAGAACGATCAAAAGGCTAGTGTTTGAAAAACACAATGTGTTTTGTAACCTTGGTCTATTGTTTAGGAAACAACCAAAAATAGGCTTCCAAAGCTTATTAAACTTTCACCACTTCTAACCTAAGAATAAAAGATCCTCAACCACAAACAAGATGGTCCACAAGACCTTACACAACACAACAAAAATTAAACTTCAACCAAAAACTTCAATAAAGCTTAAACTTTGCCAGGTGCTCCTGCACCACCTAGGCTATGTGGACCTTATTTTATTGTTGTAAAGTGTATTTAATCACACTTTCACATTGAATTCTATGTCTGAATCCCTAATTGAATTTTGAATCATCATTAATAGGCCCCTATTACCCCATATTGTGCATCCCAAAGCATAATTTGATGAAATACTCAACAAAATCACCATATAAACTTTATTTCCTCATTCCCCAACAATCTAGCTGGGAAATGGGCCCCTCTAGGAGTAATTTTCCATCTATGGTGAATGAGTCCCTGCCAGGTTGGACTAATTCACCCAAGGTGGCGAATGAATCCCATTTGGGCCATTTTTGACTTTTGAGAGAGAAAAATTAGGTTTTAAGTTTAATTTTTCTTCATGTCAGCCTTAGGGACCCAATTTATGGGCTAATAAGGTGAATTTCCTATAAAATAAAGTCTCTAAACCCTATTTTATATCTCTTAACCTATTCACACAACCATTATTATTCATTCATCATCTATCTTCTCTATAAATTCAAGCAAGATAGGGTTACATCATTCTAAATTATCAAGATAGCTTCCAAAGACATTCAATGGAAGAATTTTTCTTCATTGTTGTAGAAATTCAAGATCAAACATCATGGAAAGGTATTGACTTCATTATTTCATGCTTCATTACATTCTTTTCTCATTTTGGTTTAATTACCTAAAAAGGGGTTTGGCCATGACAAACCCCCATGCCCTAACATTCAACATTTCTCTTTCTTTTCTTGTGTGTTTTCATATTTAGGCATCTTGGAAGCTTGGAAATCATTAAGAATCAAGTTGAAAAGTTTTTTAAATATTCTCTTCATTTTCTAAGGAAAAATATCAACAAAAAGTCACTTTTCAATTCAAAAATTAGACTTTCAGAGGAAGACACCTATCAGGAGCCGAAGAGCAGATCAAAGACTTTAGTTTCCACTTTTGGATTTTTAGAAATTCAAAAATGGAATAATTCACCATGGGTGATGAATGAGTCCCATTTCCTTGCCTGACTTTGGTTTTCTATAGTTTTGGATACCCATTTGTCTAAAATGGGCTCCGATTCAGTTTTCCAGAACTGGGACTAATTCACCTAGAATGGTGAATGAGTCCCACCAGTCCTAAAAATTAGGATCAATAGCATTCCAAAAGTTATTTCTAGTCTTCATCAATATATTAGGTGCACATTTTCAGTTTCATCCATTTCTATTGCAATTTGCATTCATTTTTAGGTGTTTTCTGCATATCACAATGTGTTTTCAAAGAACCTACATTTCATTAGTTTTGCATTCATAATCAATCAATTTTATCAATTAGCTACATTTAGATCATTTCATTTATTCATAATTCCATCATAAATTCCTTAGTTTGAGTGAAGCATGTATATTTTGGTGTGGGATCTATCTCTTTCCTTTAGGTGAAAAACCCTAATTGAGCAAAAGAGTCATAGGATTAGACACACCATAAAATCTATGGTTCAGTATTCCATGAAAATATGAATCATTTCACTTCATGATATTTTATTTTATATTGCACTTCATGAATTATATACCAAACTGTAGTTCATGATATTTTATATTTTATATTGTATTCCATGTTATTGAATTTGATATGTGATTCTTCATCATTTTAAAAGAATAACACTTATCACACTAATTATAAATTCCTATTGCATTTCCATTCACACAATCTTTATTAAATCACTAAAAGGAATATTAATCCATTCCTTGAACAGAAGCTAACAGTTCAACTTCCATAACTTATAAATAATCATTGATTATTTTGAGTTAGATGATAGTGAATACAATACTCGAGAGCAAGATAGGTCGATATTATATTCAAAATTAAAGATATTATAGTGTCTTTTCCTTTTACCTACATTCTAATAATCTAATTCAAAGTTGACTAGGTTTTACTTGTTCCTGATATTTTGAGTCACATCTTATGCCTTTGCATTTATTTACTCATTGGCCCCTTGAGCCTAGTGTTCCCAGTTGCTACCCATAGAATCCTTATAAATCTTGCCTTGTCTTATGTGGGCCATAAAAGTCTTTACTTCTTGTTTTTTCCCCAATTTTGGGTTTTAATATCCACTCAATATCATTCATGTTATAAACCTAGGCAGGAAACCCCTTTTAAGTCATGTAATAATTGAACATGCTTATTAAAATACTTTATTCTACTTTGGGGTCTATTGGTTCCCCTCCATCCCGTGTGATTAAATTAATAAAATTAAGGAGTCGACAGGATAGTAGGAAGGCAACACCTGGACACCCTTTTGGCGGGTCCTACCACTGCTCGAAGGCACTGATGACTAAAGGTGTTCAAAGAAATAGTTACTATGGTTTCTAACAAATGAATCTCAACCATTTCCCACCTCCCCACTATCGTAATATGCACACACTTTAAACCCAGAGAGGAAGTGGGGAAGTTGAGATAGAAAGTTTCAAAGCTTGTGGAGATGGAGCCTACAGAGTGACATAGAGATAAATCCACATGACATTTTTTGGTTGGTCAATGGTGACCATTATTTATAGTCATATTTTCAAACTTATTTGACCAAATCTAAGTTGCTTGTTGTGCCACCTCACTGTGAGATCGATGACTAAAATTCAAAGTTTAATATTGTGGGCAAATGAGTTGTATCAATCGTTCTGGTTTGCGTGAGTGAACAATAATGGTGGATATGATGTAGAGCTACCAAATTTCTAATTGGAATGTTTTAAAGCCATAAAAGTTAATTTAAAGTAGAATTGAAAAATATTAAATTATTTAATGCATCTAAGGAGTTCTTGTTGAAATTTTTAAGCTCGTTTAATGACAAGAATTAGGGTTTTCAAGCATCCGAAAAACTAGTAAGTAAAATTGCTATCTTGCTTAGTGCTTCTCAATTGTTTAAAAAATTGTTGTAAGTTCTCATTCTATCATTCTGTCATTAGGGCTTCTAGTTTCATTGCATTTATTTTAAGGTTTGATTTTCAATTCAAAGGATTAGCTTGTTTAGTCTGGTTGTTTCCTTGCATCAACCTATACCCTAGTTGTAAGCTTGCAATTTGTTGAGTAGTAAACCCTAGTTTTCACAAACTTTGTTACTATGGCACGCAAACTTAAAGCATCCACGTCAAAAGACTAATCTTTTTATTCAAATCCCATTAAAATACCTCTATCATAGGACTTATCCGAACAATTGGTATCTTTAACCTCTGAGAAATCAAAGGGACAATGTATGTACTTTGGCCCTACAACTAAATTTAGCATGACTGATTATTATTGTACAATTTAAGATGCTACCCTCTCGAACTCCATCTCTGGATGGAGTATTTCTAGGGATGGTTTGGAAATAGGAATCCTGGTATCCCTTTCTACAACCCCTAGAGGTTAGACATGGGTAAGTTGGTTGTACCTAATATGTTCATAGATGTTGGTCTTCTCAAAGCAATTGTTGTGAACTATGACCCTTTGGCTAGTGTTGTTAGAGCTCATGATGGAAAAAATATGGTATGGATTAATAAGGAAGAATTTGTATATGTGTTCAAGTTGAACATTTGGAGTAGTGTCATGGTTAAGATCGATGAGCAGATGTTGAGGGAGGAATACAAAAGGGTAAAATAGAACTTGAAGGTGCCAGTGTTGACTAATTTTCTAATATCAATAGGGAAGGGAATCAACAAAAGAAAGATTAATTTGGGACCCTTTGATGTTGAGCCCCTCCCTATTAAGTATTTCCAACCATATTTTCAGAAGAATTTTTACTCCCTCTTCCAAATACTAGGGTTTGATCTTGGCTCTTGCATGCCAATGACTTATAT
Source organism: Sequoia sempervirens (assembly GCA_007258455.2). Classification (NCBI taxonomy): domain Eukaryota; kingdom Viridiplantae; phylum Streptophyta; class Pinopsida; order Cupressales; family Cupressaceae; genus Sequoia; species Sequoia sempervirens. Next base: position 401,591,125 of record VDFB02000017.1, on the reverse strand, counting down.
GTACATGGCTACAAGTATCCAACATCTTAAGATTAATACCTTACATAATTTTTCCACCTATATAATAGAGGGAATTCACAAAGGATTGGTGTCCTTCAAGGGTGGGAAAAATTAGTGTCAAATTGTGGTGGTTTTCACTCTTTATGCATATATTTCTTTTCAAAGGTGTAGACTATTTTGGTCAGGAGATGGAACTTAAAAGGGGTGTGGATGGTATTGAGATAGCGATGTAGTCATGGACACCTATATTGGATAGGAATGAAAAAAAGACCGACTATGTGATTGCTGCAAATATTTTTGCCACCAAATTGAGATAGGATCTCATGGTGGATGTACCTAGGATCCCCAAGGAATTACATGGTTTTTTGAGGCCAATTGAAAGGAGGCTTAATTTGAATATTTCTCACAACTAAGGGGATGTAATCCCTTATAACAATTGTACAGTTCTAAGGGTATTTGGAACACAATTGACACCCCACATACTCCCCAGGTAATTTCCTCTAAGGATTGGGTTTGTGGAGGCAATGTGGTAGCTAGTGAATGTAAATGATTTCTTCCTAGATGAGAAGCAAAAGGGGAATTTATTCCCTACATACATTGTGTTTGCTGATTTTGTCATGATTACATATGGATGGAGAAATATTGTGGAGCACTATCTTAGTCATTACAATATGAAGATCCTGGCATACATGACATGTGACCCTAAGGGATTCATAGTTTGGTTAATGAAGAGAAATAGGGTAGGTTGATATGTTCACACCCACACTATGCTTGGTGACCTCATTAGAAATATTTTTGGTCCTGATGTCCAAATTGACAAAATGAAGAAGTGGGTTGTTTTTTTGAAATTGGAAAGAGAAATTAAGGTTAAGAAGCCTGATTTTAAAGCTTTGTCAGATATTAGTGATCCAATTTTAACGATTGAAGCTATGATATAGAATTTTGACAAAGTAGTGGCAAAATTAAAGGAGATAAAATTTGTGCAAGATAAGGGAAAGGCCTCTATGATGAAGGGAGAGTCAGTTGTGTAGCCTTCCAAGAAGGTGCACATATATTCAAGGAGGAAAGTCACAATAAAGAGGTAGAAAATAGTTGCTACACTTGCATAATCTGGGGAGTCAAAAGTGCATTCACCACAGTAGCAACTACCTCCAATTATATAGTGACTACAACATTCTTCTTCCCTTGAAGTAATTGAATTGGATTCTCCAATTAGAAAACCATCCCCTCCAAGGGAGCCATGCCCATCAATAGAGAAGAAAAAGGTTGAAGCTTCTAGTCTGGTTGACTATCTTGTAGAGGAGTCAGATGAAAAAAATTGCTATAACTGATGAGGAAATAATGCAAGGAATTTCATATTCTCAAGGGGAAATAATATCATAGACTATGAGCCTTAGGTTGAGAAAAGTTGACCTAATTGGAATAAATAACTCTGAGGATGTCAGATTATAAGCATGTGAAAGATTTATGGATGATGATCAATTTGTCAAGACACAAGCTTTCAAGAAATATATATGGAGAGCAATGAAGGATGAGTATGCAACATTGGTGCAAACAAGGATAAGTGAGAGCCCTAAGAATCCCCAAGAGGTTGTTGAGGCTAAGGTCTGAGATGAAATGAGGATCAAGTATTCAAACATTTATGTAGAAGAGGGCAAGGCATTGGTGAGAAAGAGTGGAGTGTTATTACTCTCAGAATGGGACCAAACATTAGAAATTTCTTTTGGCATCATGAGAAGACAAGATGCCCCCATTTTTAACAATGAAGAAGAAGTCACATTGTCTTTATAGGGGTTAGCTTTTAGTCAATAGTGGGACACTCTTGCTATTTAGGCTTTAGCCCCAACCACTAAAAAGCATGATGTTGCAAAATGTGCCCCAAGTGTAAGAGGAGGCTTAATCATAAAAGGAGTTTCAAATACAACTACCTTGGAGGCAACAACCATGAATGTTAGTGTGGAATAATTCACCAAAGCCATAGTTGAGTCATTAACATAGGAAAAAGATAGATTTAGAACCAAATATAATGAGGTGGCTACTGAATACAAATTGAGCTAGTAAAATATCTCTCAAATGCAAACACAAATGGCTCTGTGGAAATAACAATTCCAAGCATTGTAGCTTGGTACCTCACATGATGTAATATTTCCTCCTCCTTCCCTAATTCTTTCACCTCCTCAAAATCATGAGGAGACTACCCCCATTTAATCTGAAGATGTACAAATGGAACAATGAACTCCTAAATAATCAGACACCCCTCAATTTAAGCAAGTTACCAAGGAGGAGTTGATGGAAAAGTTCAAGACTTATGAAGATAGGATGGATGATCTTGTTCATTTAAATAATATGAATATTGTGAAAAAAATGTTTGAGCACTTGAATAAGTAGGTAGAGAAAAGATTAATCAATATTTAATATGCCAATTATGCTTTGATGTTTTATGCTGTTAAGAACCTTGATTAGATAAATAAATTGTTATTCCTTTAATGCATAAATGGTTTCCAACGGATCAAATGCTGAGGGATATGGTTGTTGCATCCTCTCATGATGTAGATAAGCCTCCAAAGATACTTGTAACCCTAAGATTTCTAACAGATACAACTGGTTCTCAAGGGTTTATTTTAATTGAGTCTTTAGAGGCGAAGATTAGATAATTGGTTAAGAAGTTTGATGATTGGAATTTTGGTCTTCTTCTAGACATTCTAAATGAGAAGGGTGAAGTTAAGTCCCTGCAAGAGTAGAAAGACTAGGCAACTCAATCAATAACTTTCGAGGCCAAAAAATTATGTGATGAAATGGATTTAGTTATGCTAAGGAACAGTATGGATAGGCTCATGCATACAAAAACTTTCCTTGAATATTTTGATAAAGAGGAAAATCAGGTATAGCCCACATAGAAAAAAAGGCATATTGTATCATGAGATTTGACTGGCCTATAGAGGAGGAGTTTTCATTATGGAAGTCCAACTATATTGACATATTCGACATATAAATTGCTGCAACTGGGAGTAGGTGACATCAATTTTGGTTGGTGATCTACAATAAAAAAGTTTAGTAGGGAAGTGCAATACATGTCTTAGAAAAAGTAAAAATTATACCTTGGATATTTCAACATTCAAATATTGCACTTTCTCAGTTTCAAATGTGGTGACAAGGATTGTATATGTGGAACTACTTTGGTTTATTCTCTCTTTCACTTTATGCTTTTCTTCTACAATTTTTTAAAGCACATGGACTATAGTGTTTGCTTGTGGAAAAGATTACTTTCCACCAACAAATGGAAATGGTTTTTGTCTCATATGCAATTCTCCCTCATCTTTGGAAATGAAAATGTAACTGCCTTTGGGGATGTTTTAAAATTAAAATTGAAATTCAAATAGGTAGCTATAAGTTCAAGGAAGTTAGCCTAGAATTTAACTGATCATGTTTCCAGAGTTCCAACATTTCTATGTATAGCAATTGTATGGGTAGAGGGTGTTAGAAACCAAGATCAGATTTGTAAACTGAAAAGACCTTCCATAGAAGAGAAAATAAGAAAAAGCAGAGAGGTTGCAAAAGAATGTGCAACATAATATTATTCGAGAATTCAATAATTACATGATAAATATTTTCTTTATAAAAGCAAAGATGCCTAAACCTAATCTTATCTTGAGCAACAAGATAGCTCGATAAGATAAAGATAAGATCCTAAAACTTAGGAATTTAATATGCCTAAGTAAACTTATGCAAATGTACAATTAAATATTAATTACACCAACAGAGGGAGGGCCCATTAAAATTGTGATTCTTTAGTTAGAGAGCGGTCCAACTTATTATTTATTTGAAAAATAAAATTTGAACTTTTTACCAGTGTTTGCTCAAGATTTATTTTGTAGGCCTTTGAACTCAGATGTTGTTTTCACTCCGGAGGGCATATCTTTTGACTCTGTGATCCATTTTTCATCATTCTTGCAGTGTTGGAAAGCTGATTCAGTCCTCTACACAGATCTGAGGTCTATTTTATTTTTCTATTTATGCATGTTTGTATGCTCTCCTTTTACAATCATTGGGTTATTGTAATAAATGAACTATGATAAAGTTCCATTCAGGGGGTTTTTTGCATATCCATATTCATCTTGATTTGATGCTAGCTCACATGGGTTATATCTAGTCTCCTAGTTTCTTTTGGCCACATTTTTTCTATTCCTTGACACATGTCATATTCATTGGTTCACACTTATGTTGAGAGATTATGGTTATTGATCCGTATTGGTTCAAGATCCTTCTCAGTTTGAGGGCCATGTTTTTATGGTTAATGTTCCAGAGTCTATTTTTGGTACTCCTTCCCATGCAAGAGTTTTAGTCACAGTTTGGCATCGGCATCGAGATACACGGCTTCTAGATTCAGTCATCATTTCATTTACTGTCGTTTCATAGATTCCAGGGTTGTTCCAGTTTGTGAGTTTTCCAGTGTTCTATGGCATCGGGTCTACTGTCACATTATTATGATTCCAGTTTTTGTTTCTTGTAGATAGAGGTATCTTTCCTTGCTTGTCGGATTGCGGTTCCAGTGTTACTCCATAGTGTTCTTCCAGTGCTTCTTTGCAACAGTCATCTCATTGTAGGGGGGTTTTGTCCCACTGGGTTTTTCCTTCTCTACCTCTTCATTGCATTTGTAAATGAGTACCTGATCAGGCCTTGTTTCCGGGACTCATCTTTGCATAATAATTTGTTTCTCCCTAAGTTGCACTTATGGGAGGGTGTTGGTGTAATTAATATTTAACTACACATTTGCATAAGTTTACTTAGGCATATTTAATTCCTAAGTTTTAGGATCCTATCTTTATCTTATCGAGCTATCTTGTTGCTCAAGATAAGAATAGGTTTAGGCATCTTTTCTTTTATAAAGCAAATATTTATCATGTAATTATTGAATTCTCGAATAATATTATGTTGCACATTCTTTTGCAACCTCTCTACTTTTTCTGAATTTCTCTCCTGTGGAAGGTCTTTTTGGTTTGCAAATCTAATCTTGGTTTCTAACATGGTATCAGAGCCTTGATTTGTAGCCCCTTCTCAGATTTGTGAGAAAATAATTGTAGGGTTCGTTTGGGATTCCTCGAGGGTATCATGCCTTGAAGTTCATCGATGCAGCGTCTTGGAGTAGATCGGGCCTCACCATTTGATTCAGAGCACTGGAGAAAGTCAGGATTGACTTTTATTTTGCAGATTTTGGCCATCATTTGGCAGATCTGTGAGGGTTTCAAGATCAAAGATTTTTTGCAAGATCTAGGGGTAGCCAAAATTTTGGAGCAATTTGAGCAGAAACGAAGGGTGTTTTTAGGGTTTTTGGCCGCTGCGAACGCGATGGTGACCTATGTTTCTGCTCAAAATGCTCCAAAATTTTGGCTACCCCCAGATCTTGCAAAAAAACTCTGATCTTGAAACCCTCACAGATCTGGAAAATGATGGCCAAAATCTGCAAAATAAAAGTCAATCCTGAATTTCTCCAGCGCTCTGAATCCAATGGTGAGGCCTGATTTGATCCGAGATGCTGCATCAATGAACTTCAAGGCATGATACCCTCGAGGAATCCTGAATGAACCTTGCAATGATTTTCTCACAAATCTAAGAAGGGGATACAAATCAAGGCTTTGATACCATGTTAGAAACTAAGATCAGATTTGCAAACCGAAAAGACCTTCCACATAAGAGAAAATCAGAAAAAGTAGAGAGGTTGCAAAAGAATGTGCAACATAATATTATTTGAGAATTCAATAATTAGATGATAAAGATTTTCTTTATAAAAGCAAAGATGCCTAAACCTAATCTTATCTTGAGCAACAAGATAGCTCGATAAGATAAAGAGAAGATCCTAAAACTTAGGAATTAAATATTCCTAAGTAAACTTATGCAAATGTCTAATTAAATATTAATTACACCAACAGAGGGAGGGCCCATTAAAATTGTGATTCTTTAGTTCGAGAGCGGTCTAGCTTATTATTTATTTGAAAAATAACATTTGAAGTTTGACAATAATAACACATCCAAAAAATCATCCTCACTAGAAAGAAACTGATATATTAATCGTGGTTCTCTAAAATTTGTTTTCCTTATCTTCTCAATTGTCTTGTGCATGTTTTGAATAATGAGGATTTGATTGGACTGGAGTCTCTTTTATATGGAAATAAATCATCTATTGAATATTATAATACTGAAAACCCTATAAGGTGTATAAAATAATTTATTATATGTAAATTTTTAAATGATTTAATCTAATATTAGCCTTTACTTTCAAGATTTAGATTTAATTTATATATTTATTAGTTTATTATTGAGGATAGATTTATAATTGTGCGAATGATATTGGATAGATGTATGCAATAAAAATGATTATATAGGTATTGTAAATCTCAAATAAAAAATTAATATTTATTCTTATTATCCTATCTTGTCATTATGAGTTGGCTTCAAGCATGACAGATTTGGATTGCATGTTAAGGTTTTGTATTTAAAGACAAAGTCTAACTTATTTGGAAAATCTAGTGAATACATGAAATGAGCACCTCTTGCACACACTAGCAAGCGTTAACACAAATTATCCAATGAACTCAACACCATCATCAATTGAGGGGGGAAAACATGAGTACTTTATGTCCTTAATCATTCTCAAAGTTTGTGATTCAATAGCTTTACAGTGTTTCATAGAAGGGAGATATTATTCTTATTACATGAGACACCCAACCATATAACCAAGTCTTTTCTTTCTTAGTGTAGCTTTAAAATATAGGTGAATTGTTTCCAATGTTTGGGACTCTCATAGCTTATATTCACACGAAAGGGTCAAACTCTTTACACACACACATTCTCATTTTAGAGTTAATGAAGGAAAATCCACATTTGCAATAGTGAACCAAGGAGAGAAATATAAAGTTATTAATTTTGATACATTAGAGTAATCTATCTAAATTTTCTAATGTGGCAATAGATTTATTTGGGAAACCAAATAAAATTGGATTCTAAATCAAGCTATGTGCCAATAACCTTGTTTTATTTACTTAATGTTTTAGCATTTATGTAGCATATTCATTAGGCACAACTTTCACTCATAGGATATGTACTTATCAATTCTTATTTAATTTCATCATCTTAACATTCATGTATTCAATTGGTTTATTTTAATGCTTTTGTATTCATAATTTTTTATTTTTATACATTTTTTGTTAACACACATAGTCAAACACCCCTTAGGATTTAATCTTGAGGCTATTGATTTTTGAGTTTACAAATTTGAGTCTTTTCTATTTTTTTGAACTCCATGTCACATCCAATTATTACCATAGAGTCATTCATGTGCATTAATTATAAATTTTTATTTTTTTTACTTATGAGACCATGAGTAATGATTACATTACAATGATATTAAAATTTACCATTAGTTTCCTAGGGTTAGTTCCTAGTTTGATGCATTACATGATGCCTATATGTTTCCACACCCCAATTAGGATATTTCTTATGATGTTCACAAGTCTATGTAGTTTAATACATGTTTAATATAAACTATACATGATGTTAGGTTCTTTCTTACTCCTTTTCATTCCTTTATTTTTTGATACTATGAGATATTTTTATAATGTTTCACGCATGGAGGTTATCTTATCTATTAGGCTTCCTTTATCTTCCCCAATTGTGCAATGTTAGATATCATTTATTCTCCTATAAGACCAAAAGGAATGATTTAATGACACTTTAATTCCTCTCTTATTATGCCTAAGTATATATTTCATGAGGTCCTTACTTTACAAAATTTTCTAGTAGTTGGACATGCTCATTAGAAGATGGATAAATGTGAAAATTTTGTACATCTAATCCACTACCCTATTTGAGAAATATAAAACCTATAAATTACTATTAATTGTTCAGATTAAAAATATTATTGTGAAGATTTATCTTTGGGATGTCAGTACTATCTCTAAGATATTGACAATTTTTGTAGAAGAATTCAAAAATGATTACTACATTCTTTGATGTTATTCATATAGAGATAGAAACTATCACTGAACCTATTTATAAATTTTTTACAATTGTTTATTTGAACATTAATTTTACCTAATTCTCAACTTATTGAATAATATTTACCATTATAAAGTATATTTATCTATAGAAATGTAGAAATATAAAGGGTTAGTGTGGACAATGGATTCACATTAAACATTTGTAACAAGGCATTTTTTGATGTAGTTGATATTTGTTCAACTATTTTACAAAAATATTTAGGGTCAAAATAAATGGATTTGATAATGTAGAGTCATATTCATTTGGTGTGATTATTTTTTCACTTGCTTTGGAGCCTTTCACAACCAATACAATATTTTAAGTGATGTTTCTCAAATTTATGTATTTTATCATTTTTCATACACATGGACCAATACCCTGGGTCATTCCTTCACTCTTAATCACGTATTAAATAATCATGAATGTTGTATTTAGATAATAATCCTTATCATTTTTTTCAATAAATTGTGAAGAAATACATTAGGGGAGAGGGGCCCATAATGGAGCAGATTCCAATAGTGGGGATAAAAGTAGTCCTCAGTGGGCCTCATAGTGGAGCACTTTAATATTCAATTGCAAAACACTTTTTATCCATGAAGTATGCAAAGTGACAAATCATGTGATGCCACATTAGCACAACAATAAAAGATGACTTAGTGCACCACTATTGGTCTCACTTTTTTTTGGGCCTTTTTGGATACCTCAACAAAAAAGCATGTTGATGTGGCATCATATTCGATGATGTGGCCCTCAAAAAAATATAGAAGCACATGAGTTACCAAATAAATTGTTGTATAGAATTGGGAATGATTTGAAATTTCCACGTATGATTTTGTGTAATGCGAAATTAGGGTGCTCCACTATAGGCCCCTCTCCCCTATTATTTCTCCTAAAAAAATTGTTAGATTAGAATCATTACTCCAACCAATGTCTTCATTTTTTTAGTCCCAAACCTAAGGGTGATTATGGTTCCACTTACATTACACCTACATGTGTTTGACCTATACAAAGTACATGCCACTAATTAGAAAAGTTATCACAGTAATATATGTTATGATATTTTTTATCATCCACAAGATGATTATATGAATTATGTTCTTCATTATATTTTTATTCTTTTTGTCTCTCCATTAAATGTTCCTTATACACCTAAATTATCTTCTTCACAATTATATATTCAATATGCTAATGGATTATACAATCTTTCTATGCTTAGTTTCAAAGGTTAAAGCTTTAGATTATACAAATAAGTTGCACAAAAAATTTATCCATAGCCACAATAAACCACTCATGGATTGAATTACAAACCTTTAAATAGTGCAGTAACAAAAAGCGTATCCCTTTTTCACTTAATTTAATGAGCCTAATGTTGCCTTAATTTAGTGTTGTACTATTTTTTTTTTCATATTCACATTAGATTTAGGGCCCTTTTCAATTAAGTGGACTTAATTGCAACTTATTTAGGGTGTTGTAAAGTGTACCTTTACACTTTCACACTAATCTAGGGATTTATTAATAAATTGGGGTTAATTTTTCTTAATTATCCCTTTTAATTCAAATCCAAGCCTAATTGAATAAAAATTTTGAGGAATAAAACTCCACATTCAGAAATGCCATTACACAACACTTAATTAACTGATAGGATTTTTGTGTGAACTTTGTTTGGAATTTTCATTAGCCTCCCTAGTTTTTCAGTCTTCCGATGGTCGTGAAAAAGGTGGCAAGTGGTTTTTTCCTTTATTTTAACTTTGGTCAGAATTTTTGTCAGCCTCCCAATTTTTTATCCTACTAATGGCCGTGAAAAAGGTGGCAAAGGATGTTGTTGCCTTCCTTTGGAATAGGGTGGTGTATTTCATGTCACATGGATAGAGAAGGCAGTCAAAATTAAATGTTGGTTCACATCAACATTAATTGTTGTATGCTTTCTATGTACTAGTGATCATTGTAATAACACCCATCATTTAACACCTTGGGGAACATAATGAATGTCTGAGAAATTTTTGATAAGGCATTATTTGCTTTGTTGCTATACCTACTATTGTTCTATTTATATACTTGCTATCGAATCCATGAGTGAGGAGGGTAAGGTTCTGTGAGGGTGCAAGCTCGATCAAGCCTTGTGCAGATTCTGCAAAGGTGGTTGGAGGTTATTTTGTGTTTTTTGCATAGGGTGATTGTTGCAAAAGAAAATGAAAAGTCTTGCCTGTGATAATTTTTTGCCCATTTTTGTGCAAGAAAGCTAGTGGGAAGATGTGCCTATTGAGAAAACCCTTTGCGATATTGTTTCATTTGTGGTTTGCGGTCTGTGCTACGCTATATTGTTTGGTTTTTGATAAGGTACTGTTAATTGTTTCAAATTTTGACAAGCTTTTGTTGAGAAAATACTATATAGTTTGTAAAAATGAAATATTATTTCATTTATAGTTCACGTTTTGTGTCTATGGTTTTGCATGGATTTGTTACTACAAATTTTTGTGGGTTTCTCTTTATGGTTTTCGTTTTTTGGCTATGTTTGCAAGGGGAAAATTTTTTAGGCTATGTAGTTTTTTGTAGGATTGGAGAAACAAGGCAGCCTGGTGAAAGCTAGTGGAAAGAGGTTTGTTTGAAGCAAGTGGGAAGAGGTGCATATCCAAAAAATAGTTTTTCATATTGTTACATTTGTGGTTCACAGTTTGTGGTAGGCTATATTATTTTATTTGCGATAAGGTACTCTTGATTGTTTCAAATTTTGATAAGGTGCTCTTGAGAAAATACTATATGTTTGTGAAAATGAATATTGTTTGGTTTAAGGCTCATGTTTTGTGGCTATGGTTTTGCATGGGTTCCTAACTATGTTTGTTTTTGCGTTTTATGGGTTTCTCCATATGGGTTAGCGTTCAAACCAATATTGTTTGATTTATGGCTTTCATTTTGTGGTTATGGTTGCAATATAATCAAATAGTTAATGTTATACACTTTATGTTATATTCCATTGGGAATTGTTTATTATTTCTCTCTTTCTTAAGCTATATTGTTTCATTTTCAAAAAGGTGCTATTGAAAAGGCTATATTGTTTGAATTTTCAATAAGGTTCTATTGAGAAAGGAGTATATTTTTGTATGGGTTTGTTACTGTCAATTTTCTGTGGGTTTCTCTTTATGGCTTGCATTTTGTGGCTATTCTTGCAACAAAATAAAATTGTTGACGTCATGTATTTTTTGTCAATTTTTGTTGTCTAGCTCAGGCTATATTGTCTCATTTTCGATAAGGTTTTATTCAAAAGGCTATATTGTTTCAATTTTCGATAAGGTGCTATTGAGAAAAGACTATATTATTTGTTAAAAGAAATATTGTTTAGGTTATGGTTGTGTTATGTGGGTATCGTTTTGCATGGGTTTTGTGGCTACGGTTTTGTGGGTTTCTCCATCTGGGTCACTATTGAAACCAATTTTGTTTGATTTATGTCTTTTGTTTTGTTGTTATGGTTAGAATAGAATAAAATAGTTAATGTTGTACACTGTATGTTTGGTTGCATTAGGTATTGTTGATTTTTTTTCTTTGTATTAGGCTATATTGTTTCATTTTTGATAAGGTGTTGTTGAAAATGTTGTATTATTTAAATTTTCGATAAGGTTTTGTTTAGAAAGGAGTATATTTTTGGATGGATTTGTCACTATTAATTTTTGAGGTGTTGTTGATAAGGCTGTATTGTTTCAATTTTTGATAAGGTTTTGTTGAGAAATGGGTATATTTTTACTTCGGTTTGCTACTATGAATCTTTGTGGGTTTCTCTTGATGGCTTCTATTTTGTAGCTATGTTTGGAACAAAATAAAATTGTTTACATTATGCAGTTTTTGTTGGTTGTTGTTGTCTATCTCGGGCTATATTGTTTTCTTCTTGAAAAGGTGTTGTTGAGCAGTATTTCAATTCTAGTTAAGGTGTTGTTGAGAAAAGACTATGCTAGCTTGGGTTATATTTTTGCATGGGTTTTTTATTGTGCATTTTTTGGTGCTTTGTGCAACCAACAATGCATTGATGTTATATAGTCTATGTTTGATTCCAATATGAGTTGTTGATTATTTTTTCTCTAGCTTAGGCTATATTGTTTTATTTTCAATAAGGTGTTGCTGAAGAGGCTATATTATTTCAATTTTTGATAGGCTACTCTTGAAAAGGCTAGACTCTTTCAATTTTTGATAAGGTTCCATTCATAAAAGAGTATATATATATATGTATATACATATGTGTATATATATGTATATATATGTATATATATACATATATTTATATATATGTCAATTTTTCATAGGTTTCTCTTTATGGCTTGCATTTGGTGGCTATGTTTGCAATGAAATAAAATTATTCACGTTATGTATTTTTTGTTGATTTTTGTTGTCTAGCTCGGGCTATATTGTCTCATTTTTTATAAGGTTCTACTCATATGTCTTTATTGTTTCAATTTTTGATAAGGCGTTGTTGAGAAAAGGCTATATTGTTTGTTAAATGAAATATTCTTTTATTTATGGCTGCATTATGTGGCTATCATTTTGCATGGGTTTTGTGGCTATGGTTTTGTGAGTTTCTCCATCTAGGTCGTTGTTGAAACCAATGATGTTTGATTTGTGGCTTCCGTTTTGTGGTTATGGTTGGAACAGAGTAAAATAGTTAATGTTGTACACTTTATGTTTGGTTACATTAGGTATTGTTGATTATTATTCTCTGTCATAGGCTATATTGTTTCATTTTTGATATGGTACTATTGAAAAGGGTATATTTTTTCAATTTTTGATAAGGTTCTATTCAGAAAGGAGTATATTTTTGGATGGTTTTATCACTGCTAATTTTTGAGAAGGTGTTGTTGAGAAAGCTATATTGTTTCAATCTTTGATAAGGTTTTGTTGAGAAATGAGTATATTTTTACTTTGGTTTGTTACTGTGAATCTTTGTGGGTTTCTCTTTATGGCTTCTATTTTGTGCCCATGTTTGGAACAAAATAAAATTGTTCACATTATGTAGTTTTTGTTGGTTGTTGTTGTCTAGGGTATGTGCAAGATCATTATGGAAAAAATAGGCCCTTAAGTGGAAAAAAATTCAAAAAATTAGAGTTAGGCAACTTGACATAAAAATTTGAATAAGTTATCTATATTATTTCAAAAATATGTAAGAATAGAATTTTTAGCAAATTGAATGTAGTTTCTAAGCTACTAGGTTTATTCTTTTAAAAAAAATATATTTGGTGAAAATTTGAAATTTCAATGCAGAGTACTTAAATTTTAGGGAAAAAATAAGAAGTAGGTGTCTGTCTGAACACCCTAACCATAATAAAATGATAATATTTTTTTATGATATTTTAAATATAAGTAGAGGACTCATGTATCGATGTTATACATATTTTTTTGTAATTTTTTTCTAAGTAAATAATTAATTATCAATTTTTTTATTACAAATTTTAAAAAATATAAAGACTTGTGTGTCTAACCACCTTAACTTGGTAAAAATTTCATGAAATTCATTTTTTTTAATCTTATAGTATGTGAAGCATAGAATGTGATACCATTTGAAAGCTATAGATTTTTTTCAATCAGCCTATCAATCAAGACTTTAGTCATAATTCAAATAGAAAATGAATAATAATAATTTATTAAATTCAAAGTAAAGCATAATTTATATGGGTGGAAAGCTGAGAATCTCCTTTAAAAATTCTTTTCATTTCATCAATTTTGGGTAAAGAAAAAAGTTGTCAGCCACATACCCTACACATACCCATCATATCACCACTTTTTGTTCCATCATGATCCTACACATACCCTCTATCTTGGGCTATATTGTTTCATTCTTGAAAAGGTGTTGTTGAGAAGTGTTTCAATTCTTGTTCAGGAACTGTTGAGAAAAGACTATGCTAGCTTGGGTTATATTTTTCCATTGGTTTATTACTGTGCATTTTTTTGTACTTTGTGCAATCAACAATGTGTGGATGTTATACATTTTATGCTTCATTCCATTACACATTGTTGATTATTGTTCTCTAGCTTAGGCTATATTGTTTTTTTTTCAATAAGGTACTATTGAGAAGGCTATATTGTTTCAATATTTTATAAGGTTTTGTTGATAAATGAGTATATTTTTACTTCGGTCTGTTATTGTGAATCTTTGTGGGTTACTCTTTATGGCTTCCATTTTGTGTCTATGTTTGGAATAAAATAAAATTGCTAACATTATGTAGTTTTTGTTGGTTGTTGTTGTCTATCTTGGGCTAATTGTTTCATTCTTGAAAATGTGTTGTTGAGAAGTGCTTCACTTCTCATTAAGGAATTGTTGAGAAAAGACTATGCTAGCTTGGGTTATATTTTTGCATTGGTTTGTTACTGTGCATTTTTTTGTGCTTTGTGCAATAAAAAATGCATTGATGTTATACAGTTTGTGCTTGATTCTATTATACATTGTTAATTATTGTTCTCTAGACTAGGCTATATTCTACTATTTTCGATAAGGTGCTACTGAAGAGGATATATTATTTTAATTTTTGATTGGGTGTTGTTGAAAAGGCTAGGTCCTATTTCAATTTTTGATAAGGTTTCATCCATAAAAGAGTATATTTTAATATTAATATATATGTATATATATGTATATATATATATATACAAATATATATGTATATGTGTATATATATACATATAGTTATATATATGTATTCAACAACACCCTATCAAAAATTGAAGTAATACAGTCTCTTGAGCAGCACCTTATCGAATATAAAACAATGTTATTGTGATTTTTTGGGGGCTTATTTTTATGGCTTCCATTTTCTGGCTATGTTTGCAATAGAATAAAATTTTTAGCATGATATAGTTTTTGTCAATTGTTGTTGGCTAGCTTGGCTTGTATTTTTGCATAGGTTTGTTACTATGCATTTTTTTGTGCTTTGTGCAATCAACAATGTGTATATATGTGCATGTAAGTTCAGAAATATAGTAGCACCATATCGAAAATAAAACAATATACCCTATCAAAAATTGAATTGATATAGCCTCTTCAACAACACCTTATCGAAAATAAAACCATATAGCATAATCTAGATTTCAATTTTTGATACCTAGGTGTTGTTGAGAAGGCTAGATTCTTTCAATTTTTGATAAGGTTATGTCTAGAAAAGAGTATATTTTTTGCATGGGTTTGTTACTGTGTTTTTTTGTGGGCTTCTTTTAATGGATTCCATTTTTTTCCTATGTCTACAACAAAATAAAATTGTTAAGATGATGCAGATTTTGTCGATTATTGTTGGGTAGCTTGGGTTATATTTTTGCATTGGTTTGTTGCTCTACATTTTTTTGTGCTTTGTGCAATGAACAATGTGTATATATGCACATCTAACTTCATATATGTGTGTGTGTGTGTGTGTGTGTGTGTGTGTGTGTGTGTGTGTGTGTGTGCATATATGTATATGTATATGTATATGTATATGTATATTTCTATATATTTATATATATATATGTATATGTGTATATATATGTATATCTCTATGTATATATGTATATATATGTATATATATGTATTTATGTATATATATATGTATATATATGTATATGTATATGTATATATATGTATATGTATATGTATGTATAAAGTCCATAATATTGACTATTTTGTTGTGTTGCAACCATTCATGGTAAACGAAAGCCGCAAATGAAACAATATAGCCTAACGTGGACATCACCAAGCAACAATACCTTATGCAAAACAACATGAACTGTATAACATTAACTATTTTATTCCATCACAACCATCACCACAAAAGCTAGACCATATACATCTTATATATATATGTATATATACATGTATAAATGTATATATATATATATATATACATGTATAAATATATATAAATATATATACATGTATAAATATATATATATATATATATATATATATATATATATATATATATATATATATATATATATATATATATATATATGCATATATGTAAATATATATATGTATATATATGTGTGGTTGTAATGCAATAAAATAGTTGACCTTATACAATTTATGTTAATTTCGATAAGGCCTTGTTGATTGTTGTTGTCTACCATTAATATAGTTAATGTTACACAACTTATTTTGATTTTGATAGGGATTGCTAATTGTTGTTGTCTAACATTAATATAGTTAATGTTACACAACTTATTTTAATTTTGATAGGGATTACTGATTGTTGTTGTCTGCCTTGGCCTGCATTGTTTCATTTTTGATAGGGTGCTATTGAAAAGGCTATATTGTTTCAAGTTACAATAAGGTGGTGTTGAGAAAAGAGTATATTTTTGCATGGCTTTTTAATTTTGAAACCAATATTGTTTGATTTATGGTTTGCATTTAATTGTCATGGTTGCAATGGAATGAAACAATCACTATTATATAGTCTATGTTGATTGTTGTTCCCTAGATTGTTAGTCGATAGGCTGTTCATGTGTACTTTGGTCGGAACTCTCGTGAACCTTCCTAGTTTTTAAGCTTTTGGATGACCGTGAAAAAGGTGGTGGATGGTTTTTTTTTTAAAAATTATGGTCAGAATTTTTGTCAGCCTCCCAATTTTTAAGCCTTCTGATGGCCATGAAAAAGGTGGTGGAGGTGGTTGTTGGATGCTTTGGGAACAGGGTGGTGTTTTCCCCGCTGCATGGAGGGAGAAGGCCATCGAAATTAAACATTGTATTGCACCAACATTAATTGTTGTATGCTTTCCGTGTACTAGAAATGGTTTTACTAGTAGCTTCCATTTATTCATTTGTGGCTTCCATTTAGTGGTAATGGTTGCAACATGGCAAAATAGTTAACCCTATACAACTTATGTTTTTTTTCGTAAGGCATTGTCCAGGTTTCTTATCTAGCTTTGGCTATATTGTTTCATTTTTTATTGCGCAACCTTAGGAAAACTATTTGAATTCTCCTTTTAATAGCTTCAAAAAGGTTTTGAGCACATGTATGTGGCAACCAGTGTTCTTTACTATGTTTAATATAAAGCCTATTGTTGTAAGAATTCCTTTTTAAGAATGAAAGAAATAACAACCTTGTTTTAAAATAAATAACTATCTTCTCAAAAAAATAATTATCACTGTTTTGTTTCCCTTTTTAAATAATGTTTTGCATAATATATATAATTCCTATTTTAAAATGAGTTTTAGGCATGGTTCATATGGTACTTAATTAGCATAATAAGCTG
This sequence comes from Sequoia sempervirens, assembly GCA_007258455.2. Lineage (NCBI taxonomy): Eukaryota > Viridiplantae > Streptophyta > Pinopsida > Cupressales > Cupressaceae > Sequoia > Sequoia sempervirens. The sequence continues at coordinate 401,573,894 of VDFB02000017.1, read as the reverse complement.
TTGAGAGTCAAAGATTTAAACATCAAACCTCAAAATAAATACCTTAAGGGTCAATCAAGAGCACACACATATAGCTAAATTATATATATTATATATTATATATATACACATGTATATATCTATTTATATACAGACTCCTATATCTAAATAGATGTGTATACCATATTTTTACCTCACTTCGCAACTGCCTCCTAAAAAATTATGAAGAGAGCAAACATCTAGACTAAATTTTTCCTCATTTTCCTGAACAAGAAGGCTACAAATTCAAATGTTTTGTTGCCTATAATATATTTCCTAGCCCAAATCAAGGCATCATTATAGCCAGCAAAAGGTTTGAATTCGTAGCCTTCTCAGCTAGTCAATTGAGGGAAAATATAGTGTGGATGTTTTCTCTCTTGAACGTTGGATGGTATCAACATTAATTGTTGTATGGTTTTAATGTGTTGGCGATGGTTGTAATAATAGTTTTCATTTATTCATTTATGCCTTCTATTTTGTGGTTATCCTTGCAACATAACCATATGAATGTTTTCTTTAATATATAATTCTTATTAAAATGAATTTGATCCATGGTTCATATGATCCTTAATTGGAATAACAAGTTGTTGACAGTCAAAGATTTAGTTATGGAATTTCACAATGAAGACCTTAAGGTTCAATGCAGATGATCTTCACAATTTTTCTTATAATAATATGTTCAGAATTTAATTATTGGAAAATAGAATGAGTTAAAAAAATCTTCGAAAAAGACCAAAAAATGACCAAGATACGGTAATTTTAAGTTTGAATGAAAAAGCAAGAAAGTCCAATGGTTCTGTCTATGATGGCGGCTCTGTTTGGAGTTTATAGCAGCACTATATGGCGACACTAGAGATCCAGTAGTGCAGTTTAAAGTTTGGAGTGGTGTAGTTTGCAATTTATAGCCATTCTGTATAGCCTTGCTAGACTGTGAGTAGTTCTATATGTCCTCACTGGACTGTGAGTGGTGCTATTTCTTGTAAACACATAAAAACACAAAAAAGCATAGAATTTTCTCAAAAAACATGATTTGATCTTCTTGTTTTCCCTCCTAGCACCAATATGTGATCCAATATCCTAAACATTCAAGAACACAATAAACAACACATTAATAAGGTCAATGCAAGTTAGAATATAGATCCCTCAAGAAATCCATTTGAATGCAAGAGAAAAGGAAAAAAATGAAGAACACAATGAACTTAAAACAAAGATGTTGAACCCTATTCTAAAACAAATCAAACTCTTAATCTCTTGAGGGAGTTGGTGCCAATTTGATGTGGAAATTAGCCCTTTCCCAACTCCTAAGCAAGATTGATGAAGATTTGATGATTGTGATCTACTTGGCGATTGCTTCAAATTCCTTCCATGGAGAAAACCTGCAATAACCTAGCTACAATTGATGGATTTGATGCCAATGCTAAGGCTCTAAGATGAAATTGAAGTATAATAACTTTGCTCAAATTGTGGATGATAGAAATGAAGGATGAGCTCTCTATTTATAGAAAGAAAGAGTTGAATATTGAAAGATAGGATGAATGTGGGATAAAAGATAAGACAATGGCATGATGCCACTTGTCAATATGTGAGAGGATGAAGGTTGAGCACATTTTGATCAATGTGCAAGTCTAAAATTTAAATTTGAAGAAGTGACATGTTTAGGGGGGATGAAAGAGGAGTTAAATGCCACTTGGCTCAATGCACAAGGACATGTAAGAGATTTTAAATGCTTTGTTGGATGTACATGTCTATTTGGGGGGAGATTTCAAATTTGAAGAATATTCCCACTTGGATGCCTTTTTTGAATGAAAATAGATGATTTATAAATCAATTAAATTGATTTTCATGTGCAAGTTGGAAAATCTAGGGGATTTGAGTGATTAGGATTAACATTAATTGTGATTTGATTAATTTAAATAATGTTAGTTGACTTGACCATTTTGACTTAGATTTTAGGATTTAAATAACTCAAAATGAGAAGAGAATGATTTAGACCTAGTTAAATAAATATTTTGATTTATTTAACCAAAGGGGGTGATGTTAGATTAAATTAGATAAATGTTTGATTTATTTAATTTAATTAGATGAACTTTAAAGATTTTATCAAATAATATAGATTATTTAATTAAATAAAGATAGGAAGATGAAATTACCTAGTTAATTACATAGAGACAATTATTTAATTAAATCGAGGGATTTATTTAATTAAAAGGAGAATTATGATGAATTTAATCAAATAAGGCTATTTGATTAAATGGTTAGACAAAGGGATAATTTAGGATGAAGCAATGTTAGCGGATCAGGATCAGATGTGTGATATCTATTAGTATATTTTTCATGTCTACATTTTTCCCTGCTTTGAAGCGATGCACTTGTTGCATTGGTTCAAAGAATAATCTTGCTGAGATCAAAGTTCAAAAATTCTCTAACTTTTGGATGCCCCACTATTGCCCCAACGAGAAGAATTATGCTGGTATATATTGCCCCCTCGAGAGATTGAGTGGAAATTCAAATTTTTAATCGAGATCACGATAAAATGTGAGAGAAGTGGTTCTGTTGATTAGAGGACAAAAGATAATTCTTTAGAAAGATCAGATATTCGATGTAGACAATTTTGATTATGTATAAATAGTCATCGGCCATGGGTAGCCTAATGTATGTTTTGAGATATCACTCAAATTAGGATAGAAATGTTAGTAAAGATAGAAGAATAAGATGGATGGAAGAGAGGATCAAACAAGTCCATGATCTAAGAAGACCTTATCAGAGATGATGATGGATGATGATGATGTTCGCTTGTTGAGAGTTGGGATTTTCAAAGGGAAATTACCTTATTGTTTGATAATACACATAGATATGATGCATCAAGGTATAGACAACCAGGATGGTGTTGTATCTAGTGAAATGGAGTTTGACTCAACAAATAGATAGGAGTATTCTTGTTCACACCTGAGATATGGAAACCTTGCTAGAATTCACTTTCGAAGTTTCAAACATCTTAGACCAAAACACAAAAAGGTATAACCCATCAATGCTATAGTCAACAAGCTTCCCAAAACACCTTCCACACACACCTAACAAAGCAAGTATTTTCCAAGGTTATATTACAAGAACGTCCAACAAGCACAACAAACAAAAGATAATAATCATTGCCCCATTCCTTTCTCTCTAAGTCATTTTGATTAGACATCATCGAGAGGTCATTGGAATGGGTACAATAAGATAAATTAAAAGAATAGATCAAGAAAAAAAGCAAGCCAATGTTCTTCATACCTCAAGCCAAGGGGATGTGTTTTGATAGGATAAGAATCCAAAGTGATATCCAAAATGATGTCCATTGTCAGAACAATATATCCTAGGACATGCATTGTATAGGATGATGATGGGTTGATAAGCTTTTTGATAGGCTTTTGATATAAGGTTGACTGACATGTTTGAAAATGATTAGGATTTTGATTTTGCATTTTAGAAGTTTGAATTTTTCTTTTGATTTTACATTTGAAGTTTTCTTTTACTGATTGTTGTGGTTGTTTCTATTTGTTTTGCCAAAGGGTGAGTGTGATGATTGATTTATTATGGATGATTGATTATTGTGGGTGAAAGCAAGATGGGAAAAATGGTATTTTCAAATATTTGAATGTTTTTTGGAGTTTTGCAATGTTTTGAGGCTATTTTTGGTATTTTTGAGATTTTGCAAATGTTTTGATTTTTGATTTTCTAATGTTTTTGGGGTTTTTTGAGATTTTATGAATGTTTTTTTAATTTTTTTGTTTTTCTGAATTTTTTTGGATTTTGATGTTTTTTTAATGCTTTTGGATTTTGGTGTCTCAGGGGTTGATCAAAGATTATCCTTGCCTATGTTTAAGCTTAGAGACGATGTAGTTCAGATGACCAAGTTTTTTATTTTTTTTGGCACAATTTTGATGTTTTGGATATGGAAGTGTGTAATGATATCAGTGTTTTGTTTTGGGATTTTGTTGAAAACCAAGCTAAGGTTGATTGATTAGATTGATGGATTGATGATGATAACATTGTTGAGGATACACAACAATGCAAGGATAGTGTTAAGCAACACGAAGATTTAGGATGAATATCCCAAGATGATGCAGGATTGATGATGATAATATTGTAGAGGATACACAACAATGCAATGATAGTGTTAAGAAACACAAGGATTAGGATAAATATCGCGAGATGATGATGGATTGATTAGATTTGATTTTATCAAGATTGATGAAGCTTGGTTTGGAACAAAATATGTTTTGGATGTTTTGATGTGATGTTGAAGCATGCATTAGATGCGACTGATAGTGATTGTTTGGATTGATGTTCGATGAAAGATGAAGATTGATAAGGAATGTCTTCTCATCAAAATGTGTCATGGGCTAGTGATTTGGTTTTTTTATCACAAGTGGTAGACCAATTTGATTTTACATTTTCTAATGTTTAGATCACCACATAAGTTGGAGGATATATATCAATATTTATTCCCGAAGCAATATGTAAATATCTACCCCCAGTGTCTACCAATGTATGGAATACCATGGGTGGATGCTTGGATAGGTGTATAGATGGAGGGATATGGATTCTCTTGTGATAGGATAAGGTGTTCAGATAAAGAATGCTCATTTGGATAATGCTTCATGGCTCAGATAATGTTGGGTAGGATAGAATCAATGAAAATGACCCATGTCAAGATGTCTATCATAAGCAAGTGTAAAGTGTGCACCAAAATTTCATCAAGGTCAAGATAATTTGGACTGTGGATGCAGATGGATAAAGATGGATTGGATAAATGGTTCATGGATGAATGTATTTATTATGGATGAGATGGATGGAATGCTAGATTTATTATGGATGGGATAAGATTTTTCCACCTGATCTAGTGCACATAGATGCTTGATTCTACGCATGACCTGTTTGCTAGGTTTTCATCATGGTACCTATCCAGAGCGCTACTGAAGTGGTTTTCACTAGAGGATGATTTTTTTCTTTACTGCTTTCAATCCTTTTTTTGATTTTTTGAAAGACTTTAAGCTCATGCTGAACCACCTAGTGGTGTGGATGTGAATGCCACTGTCATAATGTTCCATCGATATCCTACTTGAAGAAGTTGCTTTGCCAAGATATGTGCACTTGAATGCAACTTTTGAGATTTCTGATTTGCTTTCTTGATACTAGAGTTAACTATCTTGTGTGCACATCATGATAGAGTTCCTTTTGAATCCTTATGATGAAGGGTTGTTGCCAATACATGGTCAATGTGAGAATTGGATATCAGGTGTGGAGGTGTGGATGAAGTGTGTTTAGGGATAGGAGATGGATTGGTTGATAGTTTGGAACCTTTGACTCTCCAAACTTAGGAAGATGAGAAATGATGGGTGGATACAGAAGTGTGCATGGAATTAGGACCAATTGCTTGATATACTTTGTACATCACTTGAGAAGCCTTCTTTTTATTTTGTGGAAATCTTTGATGGATACTTTTCCCTTTTTTATTTTTCCCTATAGTTTCTTTGACTAATGGAGTTTGATAGCCTATATAATATTTCTTTGTATTCTTTGAATTTGATTTGTCCATTATGCTTCTTTGCTTCTTCTGCTTTGATAACGTTCCTTGTGTTTTTATTCAAAACTTTCTTTTGACATTGGTCCCAATTCATGGATGGGGTGATGGGTGGATGAAGATTCATGATGTGGCTGGTTGTAGTATCAACATTGGTTTCATCATAAGGATTCTTCATGCTCCCTATGTTGATGTTTTCTTGAGACATAGTTGCCCCCAGTATGGTGGTCTAGTAGCACCTTTGTTCCTTGATTCTGCTTGTTTTGAGATGTCTTGTTCAGTAAGCATGCTTTGATAAATGACCACTACAGATGATGTTGTTTCAATTTACTGCTTTACTAACTCCAGAATGTCCTGTTCTATCTAACCCATTTCTTTGAGTGGATAATGTTGGATATCTTCATATATGATGCCCTTGGTCTGAATTTGGGATATATCTAATCCTGATGTTGTTAACTCAGTTTGACTGCAGGAATCAATAACCTACTCTTTTTGTGTAATAATGTTAGGAATAAAGGGATCATGTTCTAAATGAAGATCATCTATGTGTCCATCCATAGAAAGCATCTTGTGGGTAGATGGAGGAGTATGTGCTATGTGGATATGATCATCTTGTGTAGATAGGAGAGTGTCCATTAGATCACTGTAGTATCTTGGAGATATGAATTCTTGATCTTGAATGATTTCATAATTGCTTTCAACATGCTTTGGATCAATTTCTTGACATTGGTCAATTTCAACGGATGGATTGCTTATAAAGGGTTCTTGGATATCTTCATTAGGCATAGGAAGTGGCTCAATATCCTCTTGATCTTTGAGTGAATTGAGATCAAGTGTTAAGTTGAATATTTCTTCAATATCGACAATCATGAGGTCGAAGGATGTCAATATGTCTTGGAAAGGACCATTGCTAGACTTTGGTGAGAGATGTTGATCATGCTTTATAATAAATTATTGAGATATGCCCTATAACTCATTAGGTGATGTAGAGACATTTTTAACATTATCATTGGTTGATGGATTGTTGATTACAAGATCAAATAATTTTAACACTCCTTGAAATAGATTATTGTCAGATATTGTTGAGGGGTTCTTATCAGGATCAAAAAGTGACTTTTGATGTATTATGATTTGATCTTTGGATGAGGTAGAAACATCTTCCATGTGCTTGTTGCTAGATAGGTCTTAATCATGTGCTCATTGATTTGGATTGATACATGTAGTCATTAACATTTTGTTGGGATTTTGAACAACATTTTCTTGTTGGGCTTGGTATTGGGCTTGAGCTTGTGCTTGCACTTGAGCCTGGGCTTGTAGTGTGGCTTGGGAAACTTGAGCAGCTTGTGCAGCTTGCTAAGCAGCTAGTTGTGCATCTTGTCAGTTTTGGTTTTGTTGGTGTGCCTTCTAATAAGCAGCTTGCTGAGCGACTTGCAATGTAATGCTATATTGGTTTGATGTGTTTGGTTTGGGTGGTGGTGGTGGCGATGGTGGTTTTGGAATAGTGCTTGTTGTGGTGATAAGTGGTATCATTGTATTGATGATTGGGATTTGAGTGGTGGATGGTGTGATCAATATGGTTAGTCCTTGAGAGACAATGTTTTGAGGGATGATAGATGATGTGTTGGTTGTTTGTGCTATGGGGATGGTTGCCATCTATTGTTGTGATATCGATGGCAAGGGGGAAATATTTGGTATGATGCCTTGATTGATGGTTGGGGGGATGTTTTGGATGAGTAGTGGTAGTGATGGTAGCCCCAAACCAAGAGGTGATATGGATGTTAATGGCAAGGGTGGGAGTTGTGGGAAAGTTAGTGGCATGATCCCTTGGGGAAATGATGATGTTTGATAAAAAATGCCCCCTAGTCCAAATAAGTCACATTCTCCTTGTGAGGTTGTAGGTAGAGAGGTTTGAGGGGTTGTGTGAAATGATGATGATAGGTCATTAGGATTAGGAAAGGTGAGGGGCACATATGAGTGTGATGGATTTTGAACAACATTCATGTGATTTGCAAATATATGTATCCAAAAGTTTAACCAAGTGTGGATTCAAAATGTTCATGTTTGGTATAGTTGTACTTGGTATATTCTCATTTGGCATGTATGGATTTGGTGGGATAATGTTATTTTGCTGAAGACTCATGCATTGAGTATTTGGTTGATAGATTTTTAATTTTGGACTTCAATTTAAATCTACCATCGGAAAAGGTGTTCCAAGATTTAGATTGGGTATACTCACATTTGTTGTACCATTCAGGTTTGTAGGAGATGATGATCCCATGTACGGATTGTATAGATGTGAGTGTTGATAATCAATCGGCATTGTAGGGCCTTGAAAGTTTAGTTGAATTGGATTACTCATGATGTATGGATCAATTTTATATTCCATGTTCTTCTTGTGTTTTTACCTTGCTACAAAAGTGACCTCTAAGGTATTTAGAACCAATGATGAGATGAAGGATGAAAGGGGTGAATGATATGGGTGTTTAAATGTTTAGGGATTTTGGATCAATGCTATCGACTTAGGGTTTTATTTTGATTGGTTTGATTTGGATAATGAACTTGTAAACCCTAAGATGTTGGATGTGATCTTAAGATGAATTTGTTCAAAGGATTGCTAATTCAATTAAATTCATGAGAAAGGATACATTCCCCTACTCCTAATTAAAAAAGGCAATTTTTATTTTTTTTAAAGATGTACCCAAGTCTAGATAATGATGTTTCCAAAGCTCTAAAGTTGCTTGTGGGATGGGATGATAAATTTTTGAAATGGATGAAGTGTTTTATTTGATCCTAAATGAACCTAAGAAGGACTTGTTTACAAGGCCAAGGTTTTGAATAACATGCTTTTCCCTTCAAACCAAAAGATAAATTTTTGCTCAAAATACCATAAGACAAAAGACACACAAGCACATGTGTGGGGTTCAATTGATTTCATCTTGATTAGTGAATTGCTTTTACCACAAACACTTTCTTGATTTCAAACTAAACGTCCCATGTCCTAACTTCTTTTCATCTGACAAAGTGCTATGTGGAATTCAAGGAAATCAAGGCAATAGTCACCTAATGTTTACCTTGGTAGAAGCAAATTAATATGTAAACCCAATTACTTAAAAAAATATAAGGACATAATCCATAGGGTAAGCAATAGTTCTTGGGTTTTGTCAAAGGTATTTGCTCTAACCAAGGGGTTTGAAATTTTTATTTTCCTATTGAATGTGTGTTTCCCAATGTTTTCAAACAAGCAAGTGTTTTGATACCAAGAACATGCACAACCCTATGGATATGAAAGCCTTTACTTGTTGAGTTCCCACTTGGACAAGTCTAGCTACACCTACTCTTAGTGAATGATTACATGCTTGACCCCACCAGCTCCCCTCCATGACACTCACTTATACGGGGTATCTAAGCATCAACACCCATGAAAATCCCATGGCATGCTTTTTAGTTCTACTAAGAGCCATAAAAAATTGGGATGGCTTTAGAACGACTGTTCTTGCACCAACAAGTAGATCAAGGATTTTGGCCTTTTCTAAACAAGGGTTTTAATTCAGAATTTTTGTTCGTAGGAGTTGACCCAACATGGTGAGAGACCATTGCTGCCCTTCTTGTCAGATCCAACCATGTGATACTAGTGTTTATTCCAATACCCACATTTATATCCCGGTTGGAAATACTCTTGGGTTTAGAGTGTTACCGGTTGAGTCATTCCCTTGGGTGAGTACTTTTTCCCCAAGGCAGGCCCTCTAAGATAAACAATAGTGGGAAAACATATTTATAGTTTGATCAACCTTCATTTAGAAAAAAAGGGAGAAAACATGCAATAGTTCCACTCACACTCGCACAATTTGCTGAATTTTAATCTCAAAATGAAGCGTGAAGGAAATCACTTACACTACCTAATATCACCAAAAGCCTTTTGATTCTCAAGATCACCATGAGGTGCGAGAGAAATGCATACATCTTTTGATTATATTACTTTGTGTAAGTAATTAAAAAATAGTTAGAACACTTTTTCATTTTAAGTCCACAAAGCAAAAGTGAATTCTTTTTAGTGCACCAAAAGAAGTGTGAGATTTGATTGTTCAATTGTTAACCTTAAAAAAAATCTAGTAAATTTTCCTAAGGTTCTTTTTAATCCCTTTTTCTTGTTATTTTTAAAGCCCAAATTGAAATTTATTGAGTCCTAAAAGCTTGAAGAGATAAAATCCTTAAGCTTGGAATTATAATTGCTTCCAAGAGTGTCTAAAGACACTTGATAAAATAGATAAATGATGTCATAAGAAGCTTCCCTTTTGTTTCCTCCTCCCCTTTTTTGACTTCCTAACCTGCAAAAGTGCTCAAAATGTTAGATGAGATCAAGAAACATAAGGATATAAGGGTTAGATGAATCATTAAGCATGAAAACCCTAAAACTTAGACCAAGTTATAATATGATTTGACTTTAAGTGAAAATTTGAAAATTTTAACTCTATCAAAGTTTAGAAACACCTACACCATTGGATAGCTTATGAAATTATACCCCATTTCAAAAAAAAAAGCTTCGAAAAGACAAAAAAATGACCAAGATGCAACAATTTTAAGTTTGAATGAAAAAGCAAGAAAGTCCAGCGGTTTTGTCTATGATGGTGGCTTTGTTTGGAGTTTATTGTAGAGCTATATGGTGACGTTGGAGATCCAACAGTGCAGTTTGAAGTTTGGAGTAGTGCAGTTTGTGTCTAGCAGTGCAGTTTGCAGTTTAGAACGGTTCTGTATAGCCCCGTTGGACTGTGAACGATTCTATATAGCCCCATTGGATTATGAGTGGTGTTGTTTCCTGTAAACACATAAAAACATAAAAATGCATGAAATTTTCTCAAAAATGTGATTTGATCTTCTGGTTTTCCCTCCTAGTGCTAATATGTGATCTAATATCCTAAACATGCAAGAACACAATAAACAACACATTAATAAGGTCAATGCAAGTTAGAATATAGATCCCTCAAGAAATCTATTTGAATGTAAGAAAAAGGGAAAAAAATGAAGAACATAATGAACTTAAAACAAATATGTTGAATCCTATTCTAAAACAAATCAAACTCTTAATCTCTTGAGGGAGTTGGTGCCAATTTGATGTGGAAATTAGCCCTTTCCCAACTCCTAAGCAAGCCTAATGAAGATTTGATGATTGTGATCCACTTGGTGATTGCTTCAAATTCCTTCCATGGAGAAAACCTATAATAACCTAACTACAATTGATGGATTTGATGCCAATGCTAAAGCTCTAAGATGAAATTGAAGTATACTAACTTTGCTCAAATTGTGGATGATAGAAATGAAGGATGAGCTCTCTATTTATAGAAAGAAAGAGTTGAATATTGAAAGATAGGATGAATGTGGGATAAAAGATGTTGTGCATGTTTTGCACACACGCCCCGACGTAGGCAGGGAGCCCCCTTTTTTTCGCTCCCGACAGGCTGCTTTGCTCTTGTCTTGTTTTGTGTTCCCCATTTCCAAGCCCAAATTGGTCATGTGCCATCAAACGATCAAATTCCCCTACCCAAATTCACCTACTTGGGGTATTCAAATCTACGGAGAAATAAAGTCCCCCATCCCCTTTATGCCTTTTGTCTTGCTTTGGCTATTTCAGAAACATCTGTGGACCCCTGTAGGTCCAGTTTCCACATTTTTGGCTTTTGGGACAACTTTTTGGTGGATTTGGGATGTGTTTAGAGTGTTTCAATAAATTGCCAAGGTTTTGTCAACGTTTGGTTAAGTTTCGATGGTTTTGAAACTTTCCCTCTGGAATTCCCTTCCTCCTTCGCTATTTGGAAACATCCATGGACCCTCGTCGCTCCCATTTCTTCATTTTTGACTTTGGGGTCACCCTTTTTTAGATCTGGGATGTGTTTGAAGTGCGTAAATGAACTGCCAAGATTTCATTAATGTTCTGTTAAGTTTCGATGGTTTCGGAACTTTACCTCCATATTTCCCTTCCTCGGTTGTTTGGAAACATTCGCGGACCCCCATCGCTCCCGTTTCCTATTTTTGACATTGGGGTCACCCTTTTTTGGATCTGGGATGTGTTTGAAGTACGTAAATGAATTTCCAAAGTTTCGTCAATGTTCAGTTAAGTTTTGATGGTTTCAAAACTTTGCCTCCAGAATTCCCTTCCTCCTTGGCTGTTTTGGAAACATCCGTGGACCCCCGTCACTCCCGTTTCCTCAATTTTGACTTTGGGGGAAACCTTTTTTGGATCTAGGATGTGTTTGAAGTGCGTAAATGAATGGCCAAGGTTTTGTCAAAGTTTGGTTAAGTTTTGGTGGTTTCGGAGCTTCGTCCCCCTTTCGCTGTTTTAGAACTTCTAGCGACCACCTTCCTTCCGGCCTCCAGAGCCCGGCCCCTCTGTGGCCGTTTCCGGGGCTCCGCCTCTCTGTGGCTATTTTGGAACTTCCAACGGCCACCTCTCTTCTGGCCTCCGGAGCCCGACCCCTCCGTGGTCGTTTCCGGGGCTCCGCCTCTCCGTGGTCGTTTTCGGGGCTCCACCTCTCCGTGGTCGTTTTGGAACTTCCGACGACCACCTCCCTTCCGGCCTTCGGAGCTCGGCCCCTCCGTGGCTGTTTCCAGGGCTTTGCCTCTCCATGGCCATTTTGGAACTTCTGGCGGCCACCTCCCTTTCGGCCTCCGGAGCCCCTCTGTGGCCATTTTCGGGGCTCTGCCTCTCCATGGCCGTTTTGGAACTTCCGCGCCACCTCCCTTCCTCCGAGCCCCCTCCATAGCCGTTTTTGGGGCCTCTTCGTGGCTATTTTGGAACTTTCGGCAGCAACCTCCCTTTCGGCCTCCGGAGCCCGGCCCCTCCGTGGCTGTTTTCAGGGCTCTGCCTCTATGTGGTCATTTTGGAACTTCTGGCAGCCACCTCCCTTCTGGCCTCCGGAACCTGGGTCCTCCATGGTCGTTTCCGGAAGTCCGTCCCTCTTTGGCCATTTGGAACATCTGGCGGTCATCTCCTTCCTGCCCTCCAGAACTCGGGCCCTCTATGGCTGTTTCCGAGAGCCTGTCTCCTTCCTGACTATTTTGAACATTCAGGAGCCTGCCTCCTTCCTGGCTATTTTGAACATCCAGGAGCCTCCCTTCTTCCCGTCTGTTTTGAACATCCGGGAGCCCACCTCCTTCCCGACTGTTTTGAACATCCGGGAGCCCGCCTCCTTTCACACTGTTTTGAAACATCCAGGAGCCTGCCTTCTTCCCAGCTATTTTGGCTTCCGTCTGTTGTCTGCCTTCTGGCTTTCTTCCACCGTCTTTCTGCCCTCTGGCGCTCGCACCTTTGAAGCACGCATTAATGTTTATGGTCAAAATGAGCTCCAAATATGAATATCAAGATATTTTGATGATGCATGGATAGATCTAACAGGGAATTTGTAGGTTTGACTGACATTTTCCTTAACTCATTTATAAATTCACTTATGACACTTTGTGTTTGCAAGAGTCAAGAAGCCTTCCGTAGGTCTATCAAAGAGGCCCATTGAGGGATTTTTCCTACCTTTTTCTAGATGATGATGATTTCTAAGGAGTTTTCTGCCCGAATCAGGGGCCACCAATCCATTGATTCAAGTCATCAACCGACTTGTTTGATCCAATAAAAAATGTTGCAAGTCCACCAGATGGAGGGCAGCCTTCAAACAATCTCTGCTACAGTGAAAAGGGAAATCAGCTAAATGACAAAATTGCTATAGTAACTGATACTAGATGACAAAACAAGGAAAAGACAAGGAATGTATTTTTAATTGTTGAATATTGTGGGGTAGGTGAAACCCTAATGTAATTGAATCTGGGCCATTCGATGTAATTGAATCCTAGCCATTCATTTGGGCTTTGGAAAACTATAAATAGGGGCTTGCCCCTCATTTGTAAGAGTTGGAGAGCTGTTGTAAAAAACATTTGCAGCAATAGAAGACAACATTGCATGATTTTATGGAAGTTTTATTTGATTTTGCTTATCTTGCATGCATGGTTTTTCCTTCCATATTAGTTTTAATGTTAGTTTTTTGAATGGAAGTGATAATGGAAATTGTTGTTTTGGTATTTGATGAGCTTTTAGCCCATACTTTTAGCACTTGATGATGAAAAACTGCTATGCAAAGTTAGCCTGGGCTTCTTTATTCCAATGCTGCAACTTAGTTCAATTGCATGTTCATGATGTGCATGTGCAATCTGAAAATCAGCAGAACTTAGAAGATTGCACTAGTTTTGTGTGGCTGTAGGTTTCTCTTGGTCAAGCAAAACTCAGTTTAGGAATCCTATCTACTTTAGCAGCCACCATTGTTACTGTTCATTCGTAGCTTAGGATTAGAATAACTTTCTTAACCCTTCTCTTTTTGTTGTTTCTTTTAATCCTTGGTTAGAGTAGGATCCAAAGCATCACCATGAAGCCAAATCAGATGAACTTGATGAGTTTCAACTTGTTGTTTTGAGTGGACAGCCACAGTTAATTCACTTTCAGCACTTTGAAACTGCATTTGCAAACCCAACTTCCATGCTTTGTAACTCATCTGTAAGTCTGCCTTGTGATTCTAGCAAATCACATCAAACAACTGAGATATTCCAAGCACTGTCAAGACCTGACATTAGAGACCTTGGGATAGTGTTCTGCAATTTGATTGTGGAATATTGTCTTTCAAGAGAGGTAGTGCACCTACGCACTGCCTGTGTTGAGAGGTGCATAAAAAACCCATCAACAGAACTGGCGCTAGAAGGAGGGCTGACACGTTGGGAATGCAAAGTTGAAGGTTGGAATTGATTCATTTTATACCCTCCTCTTAACGTCATCAACAGAACTGGCGCTAGAAGGAGGGTTGACACGTTGGGAATACAAGGCTAAAGGTTGGAAGTGATTCATTTTATGCCCTCCTCCTCTTAACACCATCAACAGAACTGGCACTAGAAGGAGGGCATGACATGTTGAGGCTACAAAGCTGAAAGTTGGAAATCGAAAGGAGCACTTGCAAAGAAGAAATATGAGATAGGGAGATCTCTTTCAATGCTAAAAATAAAAAAAAATGAAGGCAAAAGAAGCTGAGTCAAAATGGAGCAGCATGCACAAATTGACATCACTCAGCTGCATACAAATTTGAACAAGAGACTGAAGAAGCCATTGCAACAATTTGCGTTGGTGGATAGATGTCGGATCCATTGCACTTGCAGGCATTGTGAATTGGGGTGTCTAACATTCTTGGACAGAATTGAGAAGGTCTTGCAGGGAGAAATTCCCTTTTGGGAAATATATCATCCTTTAGCCCTTGTAGATTCAGAGGAAGAATTGACAACCATGGCAGCCAAGGCATTCAAGGAGCTAATCCAGGAACATTTGAGCAGGAAGGATGGACCAAGATTGGAGGAAATATTGATGTCAAGTTGGTGTAGATTTCACAATGCACCCCACTCTGAATTCACTTGCTCATCATGCACAAATGCCATTGCCCAAGTCAAGGATCATGTGAACAAGTTGGAGCAACCTTCTCCTAGTAAAGGGGACTCATCCCATGAGGTGGGAAAGTTGTTGGAAGCTCGAGGAAAACACACCACAGATGAATCAAGAAATCTGACACAGGCTAGTGCTGGGACAACAAACATAGAGGATCAGATCCAAAAGGAAAAGGCTAATTTCCTTAGGACAAGAAGCTGCCTTAATGAACAATCAACTAGAAACATATCAGAAATTTGTTCCTCCATTGAAGAAAAGTAGTCCTCTGCTCTAGAAGAGGGATTGGTAGTCGAAGATGAATCAAAAGAGTTTGTAGCAGTGTATGCTGGGGCAGCAAATGAAGATGTTGAAAATCAGAAAGAGGAAAAGGTTGACAGCCTTGGGACAATGGAGAATGATGGAAAAGAAATAAGCGAGATTATATTAGAGGACCTCTCCTTCATGAATGAAAATGATCAAGCATCTGAAAATGCAGATTTGGAGGAGCAGGAACAACCACTTACCACAGCTGTCTACTATTCACCTTCCTTCCCAAATGATGATGAGGACCCACTAGTGGAAAGATATGACCAGCTTGTCTTGAGACTAGCGAGGGATTGGACTGAGTTAAAATACCAAGTGGATTTGGAGATATTGCTGCTCCCAAATTGGTGTCGACTCCATGATTCATCACACTCAGAGCTAACATGTAAGCTATGCCAAGAGGCCATTGAGCAAGTTAGAGGACAAGGGGCACAACCAAACACATCACCTCCCGCAGCCACTTCAAGGATTGAAGAAGAAGACCAAAATCCCAAATCAACTAATGACTCAGTTGAAAGTAGTCCTCAAGAGGATGTTGGGGCAGCAATAGAAGAAGGACAACAATACAGTTTCAGACTTCCGAGCGATGAAGTAGATCAAGTGGGAATGTTGTCCACCATTCATCAAGAAGTTCTTCCTCTTGAAGAGCAATTATGTGCCATAGATGGTGGGTTTTTTGACGAGTCTTTGTAGGGAAATTGTGCAATAGACTTTGGTCCCCTTGATGAGGTTCCATCAATTGATGATTTCTTTCCATTAGGAGTTGCACTACAGAGGTATGCTCATGCCGAGGAAGAGCACATCTCAGAAGACGGTAGAGATGAATACATACTCCTTGAGCCCCCAAATAGTGATGCACTAGAGTTTCCAAATTGGGAGAAGAGCTCCTTCTCTATTTACAGCGATAGTGAGCAAGAGGAAACAAGTGAACATCATGATGAGATGCATGAACATCAAAAAGAAGAAGACAAAGGTGGAGGTGCTAAGATAGTTGCTAACAGAGATGATGCACTTGACCGACTACAAGATGCAACTTTGAGTCCTTCCGCCATGATCGTTGTTGATCCTCCTTCGTATTCAGATGGCTCCAATAGGATAGATTCACATATGTCATCATTCCATAACACTGAACATCATGAAAATAAGGCTGACACCTAGGAAAGGAGATGGGACAGCATGCTTCCCCTTGAAGACAACAATCAAGAAGAGGTTCTGGCAACGAAAACCCAAGCAGATGAGGTGTACTTCCTCGAGGAACAACCAATGGAGGTTGTGGGTCCCATTGGTAGATTGAAAAAGTTGTTTGTTGCCCCATCCTCCCAGCCTTATGAAAGCTCAATGTCTGAAGTGCTACACCCTCCACCACATCTGCCCGAGGCTGCCAATGCAACAATCAAGGATGTTATGCTTGCTCTCGATTGTCCAACGCCGCCACCTCTGTGTGATGACATCCAGGTTTTATCCTTCCTTGCCCCTATTATTTCTCATAATTGCACTTATTATTTTGATTATGGGAATGGGAAAATGAACATGTTTATAGATTAACCATGGGTTAAATGAGCCTCCTCAATTGCTGATTTTCCATGATAACGTGATTGAGCTTGAGTGTTGCAACGTTGAATTTCCTTTTTCAGAATATAAAGATAAATTTGCATGGTTAAGAATGACAACAATCGCCTGTTTTCTTGTGCATGCACTACGAAATTCAATGAGTGTTAATGTTGGCTCACCCTTCATGAACATAGTTCATTGTAAATATCTTTGTACATAGCCCGTTTTGAGTAGTATAGGTTTCATGTAAATACTCTACTTTCCTGCATTCCTTAGGTTAGTTGGTGTGTGTAGGTTGCTCGCTTTGTAGGTTGTTTTCCTTTCATTTTCTTTCGCTTTGTTGCTGCTTTGCTTGGGGTCCCTTTGCTTTTAGCTGGGCACATCTGTGCACACAACAACCATACTTATTGCCTGGGGTTGTTCTACGTATTTCTTTTTCAAACTCTAATCAAGTCTTCAGAGTGGATGGTGAAGATCTTCTATTAGTGTCAAGTGATCTAGGTGTTTGATTCAAAGAGGATAAGTTGTTGGTGTTGTCCAACTCTGACATATTCTGAAATCTTATAGCTCTTACACATCTTAAGAATTTGACAGTCACTATAGGGCCTTTTGTGAAGTCTAATTAAGTGAAAAATCTAAAATTCTACTCCAGCGCCACTGTGATTCTCAGCCCTAAGCACAAGTTTCAATGCTTGCGGGTTGAAATAAAAGAGATAAAAAGAGAAAAGTAAGAAATAAAGAAAACATTGAAAATTAAAAGAAAGGAAAATTCAACTTTTTAGGGATACCCGAGCAACTTTACTAGAGCTATGGACACCCGACCGACAGTAGAGCAATGTTTGGGAGAATCACAGCGATAACCTCGTCAGGGCTATGGATGCCTGATTGGCAACGAGGCAATGTCCTGGATGCTTTTGGAGTTAGAATAAACTACGTAGCTTAACTGAACGAAGCTTGGGTTCCTGTAGCAACTGAAGAATGGGAATTATCGCAATTGCACACACTTGGAATTTCAGTATACTGAAGGTTGGGTTGGCTAATGGTTTTGATCCTTTGGTTGGGCGTCTGGTTTATTTGCCCTAGCGTGAAGGTCGAAACCAGAGATTCTGGGTTCGTGATTCCAGTTTGTCATCAAAATGCTCTCGAGCATTACCCCATCGAGTTGCCATTTGTTGTGCATGTTTTGCACACACGCCCTGCCGTAGGCAGGGACCCCCTTTTATTCACTCCCGACAGGCTACTTTGCTCCTGTCTTGTTTTGCGTGCCCCATTTCCAAGCCCAAATTGGTCATGTTCCATCAAATGATCAAATTCCCCTACCCAAATTCACCTACTTGGGGTATTCAAATCTGTGGAGAAATAAAGTCCCCCATCCCCTTTCTGCCTTTGTCTTGCTTTGGCTGTTTCAGAAACATCCATGGACCCCTGTAGGTCCAGTTTCCACATTTTTGGCTTTCGGGACAACTTTTTGGTGGATTTGGGATGTGTTTGGGGTGTTTCAATGAACTGCTAAGGTTTCGTCAACGTTTGGTTAAGTTTCGATGGTTTCAGAACTTTCCCTCCAGAATTCCCTTCCTCCTTGGCTGTTTGGAAACATCCATGGACCCTCATCGCTCCTGTTTCCTCATTTTTGACTTTGGGGTCACCCTTTTTTGGATCTGGGATGTGTTTGAAGTACATAAATGAACTGCCAAGGTTTCGTCAATGTTCCATTAAGTTTCGATGGTTTCAAAACTTTTCCTCTGGAATTCCCTTCCTCCTTGGCTATTTTGGAAACATCTGCGGACCCCCGTCGCTCCCATTTCCTCCTTTCGCTAATTTTGACTTGGGGAAACTTTTGATCTGGGATGTGTTTGAAGTGCGAAATGAAACTGCCAAGGTTTTGTCAAAGTTTGGTTAAGTTTCGGTGGTTTCGAAGCTTCGTGCCCCTTTTGCTATTTTGGAACTTTCGACGGTCACCTCCCTTCTGGCCTCCAGAGCCCGGCCCCTCCATGGCTGTTTCCGGGGCTGCGCCTCTTTGTGGCCATTTTGGAACTTCTGGTAGCCACCTTCCTTCCAGCCTCCGAAGCCCAGCCCCTCTGTGGCCGTTTCCAGGGCTCCGCCTCTCTATGGCCGTTTTGGAACTTCCGGCGGCCACCTCCCTTCTGGCCTCTGGAGCCCGGCCCCTCCATGGCCGTTTTGGAACTTCTAGCGGCCACCTCCCTTCCGGCCTCCAGAGCCTAGCCCCTCCATGGCTATTTCTGGGCCTCCACCTCTCCGTGGCCATTTTGGAACTTCCGACGACCACCTCCCTTTCGGCCTCCAGAGCCTGGCCCCTTCGTGGCCGTTTCTGGGGCTCCACCTCTCTGTGGCCGTTTTGGAACTTCCGACAGCCACCTCCCTTCCGGCCTCTAGAGCCCAGCCCCTCCGTGGCCATTTTCGGGGCTCCACCTCTCCGTGGCCATTTTGGAACTTCCGAAGGTCACCTCCCTTCCGGCCTCTAGAACTCGGGTCCTCCATGGCCATTTCCGGAAGTCTGTCCCTCTTTAGCCATTTGGAACATCTAGCAGCCATCTCCTTCCCACCCTCTGGAACCTGGGCCCTTCGTGGCTGTTTCCGGGAGCCTGTCTCCTTCCCGGCTGTTTTGAACATCCGGGAGCTTGCCTCCTTCCCGACTGTTTTGAACATCCAGGAGCCTCCCTTCTTCCTAGCTATTTTGAACATCCGGGAGCCCGCCTCCTTCCCGGCTATTTTGAACATCCGGGAGCCCGCCTTCTTCCCAGCTATTTTGGCTTCCGTCCGCTATTTGCCTTTTGGCTTTCTTCCACCATCTTTCCACCCTCTGGTGCTCGCACGCTTGAAGCACGCATTAATGTTTATGGTCCAAATGAGCTCCAAATATGAATATCACGATATTTTGATGATGCATGGATAGATCTAACAGGGAATTTGTAGGTTTGACTGACATTTTCCTTAACTCATGTATAAATGCACTTACGACACTTTGTGTTTGCAAGAGTCAAGAATCCTTCCGTAGGTCTATCGAAGAGGCCCATTGAGGGATTTGTCCTACCTTTTTCCAGATGATGATGATTTCTAAGGAGCTTTCTGCCCGAATTAGGGGCCACTAATCCATTGATACAAGTCATCGACTGGCTTGTTTGATCCAATTAAAAATGTTGCAAGTCCACCAGATGGAGGGCAGCCTTCAAACAGTCTCTACTAAAGTGAAAAGGGAAATTAGCTAAATGACAAAATTGCTACAGTAACTGGCACTAGATGACAAAACAGGGAAAAGACAAGGAATGTATTTTTAATTGTTGAATATTGTGGGGTAGGTGAAACCCTAATGTAATTGAATTTGGGCCATTCGATGTAATTGAATCCTAGCCATTCATTTGGGCTTTGGAAAACTATAAATAGGGGCTTGCCCCTCATTTGTAAGAGTTGGAGAGCTGTTGTAAAAAGCATTTGCAGCAATAGAAGACAACATTGCACGATTTTATGGATGTTTTCTTTGATTTTGCTTATCTTGCATGCATGGTTTTTCCTTCCATATTAGTTTTAATGTTAGTTTTTTGAATGGAAGTGATAATGGAAATTGTTGTTTTGGTATTTGATGAGCTTTCAGCCCATACTTTTAGCACTTGTTAATGACAAGCTGCTGTGCAAAGTTAGCCTGGGCTTCTTTATTCCAATGCTACAACTTAGTTCAATTGCATGTTCATGATGTGCATGTGCAATCTTAAAATCAGCAGACCTTAGAAGATTGCACTAGTTTTGTGTAGTTGTAGGTTTCTCTTGGTCAAGCAAAACTCAATTTAAGAAGCCTGTTTACTTTAGCAGCCACCATTATTACTGTTTATTCATAGCTTAGGATTAGAATAACTTTCTTAACCGTTCTCCTTTTTCTGTTTCTTTTAATCCTTGGTTAGAGTAGGATCCAAAACATCACCATGAAGCCAAATCAGATGAACTTGATGAGTTTCAACTTGTTGTTTTCAGTGGACAGCCACTGTTAATTCACTTTCAGCACTTTGAAACTACATTTGCAAACCCAACTTCCATGCTTTGTAACTCATCCATAAGTTCACCTTGTGATTCCAGCAAATCACATCAAACAACTAAGATATTCCAAGCACTATCAAGACCTGACATTAGAGACCTTGGGATAGTGTTCTACAATTTGATTGTGGAATATTGTCTTTCAAGAGAGGTAGTGCACCTACGCACTGCCTGTGTTGAGAGGTGCATGAAAAACACATCAACAAAAGATAAGCCAATGACATGATGCCACTTATCAACATGTGAGAGGATGAAGGTTGAGCACATTTTGATCAATGTGCAAGTCCGAAATTTGAATTTGAAGAAATGACATGTTTAGGGGGGATGAAAGAGGAGTTAAATGCCACTTGGCTCAATGCACAAGGACATGTAAGAGATTTTAAATGCTTTGTTGGATGTACATGTCTATTTGGGGGGAGATTTCAAATTTGAAGAATATTCCCACTTGGATGCCTTTTTTGAATGAAAATAGATGATTTATAAATCAATTTTAAAATTGATTTTCATGTGCAAGTTGGAAAATCTAGAGGATTTGAGTGATTAGGATTACCATTAATTGTGATTTGATTAATTTAAATGATGTTAGTTGACTTGACCATTTTGACTTAGATTTTAGGATTTAAATAACTCAAAATGAGAAGAGAATGATTTAGACCTAGTTAAATAAATATTTTGATTTATTTAACCAAAGGGGGTGATGTTAGATTAAATTAGATAAATGTTTGATATATTAAATTTAATTATATGAACTTTAAAGATTTAATCAAATAATATAGATTATTTAATTAAATAAAGATAGGAAGATGAAATGACCTAGTTAATTACATAGAGACAATGATTTGATTAAATCGAGGGATTTATTTAATTAAAAGGGGAATTATGATGACTTTAATCAAATAAGGCTATTCGATTAAATGGTTAGAAAAAGGGATAATTCAGGATGAAGTGATGTTAGCAGATTATGATCGGATGTGTGATATCTATTAGTATATTTTTCGTGTCTACAATGATAATAGTTGTCGTTTATTCATTTATGCCTTTTGTTTTGTGGTTATGCTTGCAACATAACCATATGAATGTTTTCTTTTCTTTTCTAAATACTTTTTTTTAATATATAATTCTTATTGAAATGAATTTGATCCATGGTTCATATGATCTTTAATTGGCATAACAAGCTATTGAGAGTCAAAGATTTAGTTATGGAATTGCACAATGAAGACCTTAAGGTTCCATGAAGATGATCTTCATAGTTTTGCTTATAATAATATGTTCAGAATTTAATTATTGGAAAATAGAATGACTAAAACGTTCATATGTGTTTCTATTGTTGGTTGACATGTTGCATTCTAGTTTTTTTGACCTTGCATTTAATGCTTGTTGAATTAGTAAAAAACTTTAGGCTATTTTCCATAGGGCATTGTTGATTGTTCTTTTGTTGCCTTGAATAAATTATTATTTTATCATTTCAATAATTCTTATTGAAATGAATTCCATTCACAATTCATATGATTCTTAATTAGCATAACAAGGTGTTCAGAGTCAAAGATTTAGTTGTAGAATATCAGAGTAAAGACCTTAAGGTTCAATGAAGATGATCTTGGAATTTTTGCTTATAAAGGTGCAACATTTAATACTTTTTGAAGTAATAAAACACTTTATGCTATTTTGCATAGGGAATTGTTGATTGTTCTTCTATGGCCTTGAATAAATTATTTGATTTATGGTTTTTGTGTGGTTCCAATGGTTGCAAAGTAATAAATCAATTCATGTTCTTCTTGATAAGGCATTCTTAGCTATTTTTATGTGTGTTTAAGGATGGTTATTATTTGTCTAGGCCTTAATAAGGATTTGTTAGACTTGAAATCTGTATATTAAGTGTGAGATGGAACATTGGTCTTGCTTTCTATTACACTTGATGTAGACATTGATGTGTGTATAAATGTTGTTTGCATCTAATTTTGCATAGACACATAAAAATACAATCTAGCATCATGCATTGGATGCATATGTAGGAATTTGTTGTTTGAAAATATACAAATGTCATATATATATTTGTTTAAACCAATATTGTTTGATTTATGGCTTCCACTTGGTGGTTATGGTTGTATTGGAATAAAATAGTTGATGTTTGATTCCATTACACATTGTTGATTATTGATCTCTAGGTTAGGCTATATTGTTTTATTTTCGATTAGGTGCTACTAAAGAGGCTATATTGTTGGAATTTTGATAGGGTGTTGTTGAATACATATATATATAAATATATATATATATATAAATATATATATATACATATTACATACATATATATATAGCATATATACATATATATATATATACAAATATATATATATACAATATATATATATATATATATATATATATATATATATATATATATATATATATATATATATATATATATATATATATATATATATATATATATATATATATATATATATATATATATATATATATCTATGTGTGTGTGTGTATATATATATATATATTTTGAAGTTAGGTGGACATTTATACACATTGTTGATTGCACAAGGCACAAAAAAATGCAGAGTAACAAACCAATGGAAAAAGATACCCCAAGCTAGCCAACAACAAGTGACAAAAACTTTATCATGTTAACAATTTTATTTTGTTGAAATCATAGTTACAAAATGGAGCCATAGAAAGAAGCCCACAAAAAATCACAGTAACAAGCCCATGTAAACTGCTAGCTTTTTTGCAAAAAAATTGGCAAAAAATTATCACAGGTGACTTTTCTTTTGCTTTTGCAAAAATTGTCCTATGCAAAAAACACAAAATAACCTCTAACCACCTACACAAAAGTGGCTATTATGCAGATATATCCATAGGTGGTCTTCAAACAATAGAATGATGTCTATGTCTAATGTCAGCAACACACAAACCTGTAGATAGGAAATATAAAATGAAATAGAACAAAATGGGGCCTACTCTTGACCCTATCATATTGGGTCATTAAGTATGATTGGCTTTCACCAAACCACTGAGAAAGAACATACATTGTTCACCACTCTAATCAATGGAAAAATCAAGTACTATACAATCTA
Organism: Sequoia sempervirens; assembly: GCA_007258455.2. Classification (NCBI taxonomy): domain Eukaryota; kingdom Viridiplantae; phylum Streptophyta; class Pinopsida; order Cupressales; family Cupressaceae; genus Sequoia; species Sequoia sempervirens. The sequence continues at coordinate 401,549,869 of VDFB02000017.1, read as the reverse complement.
TCATTCTAACAACTCCTTTTATGAGGCTAAAACAAATAATAACTAAGAAGGTGTATTTAATGTATGCAATTCATATCTATGTATTGTTGATTGTACTGTACAAAAGACACATGAGAAGCACACAATAAAACCCAAAAAAAATACATGCATTCATAGTAACAAACCAATGCAAAAACAAACAATATTCCCTTCCACCCATTGTGTCTACATGGAAACCATAGACCAAACAATATAGACTAAGCTACAAAAGAACAATCAACAATTCCCTTTGGAAAATAACATAAAGCATTTTTAAAAGACTCGAGTAATGGTTTTTTTCAATATGCACCTCTTCTTGTAGCTCTTCCCACTTGCTCCAAATGCACCTATTGCCTCTTGCTTTCTCTCCACTCACTTCTTTCTCCACTGCCTACAAAAAAATGGGCTAAGAATTATCACAACTGACACTTTTTTGCTGCTTTGCAACCATTTTCCATCCAACAAAACACAAAATAACCTCCAACCACCTTGACAAAAATTCCACAACTGATGATCAAACTTTCACCTTCAGAGAAGCTTACGCTCCTCACTCACAACTATCTTGAACAACAAGCTAAACATAGAGAATGAAACACAAGAATGTCTTATCAAAAATTGAAATAGTATAGTCGTTTTCCCAATAGGACCTTATTAGAAACAAAACAATGTAGCTCCATAGGGAAATGTCCTAGCAAAAATTGTGTAGGCATTCAGTATGTTTTCCAAAGATTCAAAGGAATCTATTACTTATAGCCATTGCCACTACACATAAACCATACAATAATTAATGTCAATGCCATTTCATTGGCCTTCTCTATCGGTGCGGCAAATTCTTTTAATTTAAATATAAGAAAATAATCCACCACCTTTTTCCTGGCCCGTGCTAAATGGAGGCCATAAATGAAATAATATAGCCTAAGATAGACAACAATAGTCAACAATGCATTATGCAAAACAACATGAACTACATAACATTGACTATTCTATTGCATTGCAACCATCACCACAAAATGAAAGCCATAAATGAAACAATATTGGTATCAACAGTTAGCCATAAGGGGAAACCCACAGAACACTAAAAATCACAGTAACAAACCCATGCGAAATCATCGTTGCAAAAGTTAAACCATAAATCAAACAATATTGGTTTGAACAAACTGTACAGTCTTTTTCCAATAGAACCTTATCAAAAAGGAAACAATATACCCTAAGCTAGAGAATGACAATCAGCATTGCTTTATAGAAAACAATGCAACCTGTATAAGGGTATGTGTAGGATCATGATGGGCCAAAAAGTTGCAATATGATGGGTATGTGGCTGATGACTTTTTTTAACCCAAAATTGATTAAACGAAAAGGGTTTTTAAAGGAGATTCTAAGCTTTCCACCAATATAAATTATGTTTTACTTTGAATTTAATAAGTAATTATTATTCATTTTCTATTCAAATTATGGCTAAAGTCCTGATTGATAGGTTGATTGAAAAACATCTATAGCTTTTAAACGGTATCACATTTTTTGAATCCAAAACATGCATCACATTCTATGCTTCACATACTATAGGATTAAAAAAAGAAAAATTGAATTTCATGAAGTTTTGACCAAGTTAAGGTGGTCAGACATATGTGTTTTTTATATTTTTTTAAAATTGTAATAAAAAATTCATAGTTAATCATTTACTTGGAAAAAAATTACAAAAAAATATGCATCACATCGAGACATGAGTCCTCTACTTATATCTAAAATATTATAAAAAAATATTATCATTTTATTGTGGTTAGGGTGGTCAGACAGACACTTACTTCTTATTTTTTCCCTGAAATTTAAGTACTACTGCATTGAAATCTCAAAATTTCACCAAATAGATTTATATTTTTTTTAAAACAAATCTAGTAGTTTAGAAAATATATTCATTTTTCTACAGATTCTATTCTTACATATTTTTGAAATAATACATATAACTTATTCAATTTTTTATGTCAAGTTGCCTAGCTCTGATTTTTCTGAATGTTTTGCCACTTAAGGGCTTGTTTTTTCCATGATGCTCCTGCACATACCCATAATATTAACTATTTCATTGCATTGCAACCATCACCACAAAAAATTTCTTCCAATAGTGAGCTAGATGGAAAACCCACAAAACACAAAAAGCTTGTAGTAATAGACCAATTCAAAACCTTCACGACAAAATGCAAACCATAAATGAATCAATATTCCTTTCAACAACAACATAGATGGAAAAAATCATAAAAAACACACTAGATTAACTATTTTGCAACCATTGGCAAAAAATGGAAGGCATAAATGAAACAATGTAGTTTGTAAATATATATATATGTTTGTGGCAGGCTATATTGTTTGATTTCCCAAGAATGCCTGATCAAAAATTGTGTAGGCATTCGCTATGTTTTATAAGGGTTTTAAGGGAAAGTTTTATTCACAACCATCGCCACTACATGGAAACCATACAAGAATTAATGCTAATTCCATTTTGCTAGCCTTCTCTATTGGCATGCCAAACATTTTTTATTTAAAAATAAAAAAATGAAGCACCACTGGTTTTGGATGGGTTTGTTGTTGTGAATTTTTGTGTTGTTCAGTGATGCAGAGCTAGGAGGATTCAACAAAACATCTTAGTAACCTTGAATAATAATCCAAAACAATATTTGTATAACACATGCTATTAGGCATTGTATATCACATTGGAAACATAACTATGGCAGCCCACAATTTATTGCCATGAACAGTCATTAATAACTTCTAAAAAAATAATAATGAAACCAATCGCTCTAGTGAGATTGAATAAAACATAGTTATATACTTTTCCTCCAATTATTATGAAGATCCAACAGTGGAAATGAAAGTTATTTTATTTTACCCAAAACTGCAAACCCTAGGTAGGGTTCAGACCTGCCCTCACTAAAATGGTCATAACTTATTCAAATATGAATAAAATTTGATGAGACTTGAATAAAATGAAATTAGATTCACATGGAAACAAAATAAAATTGGTTTCAGATCCAAAATATAGACTTTAAATTCCATACCATCACACGTTTTTAGACTGTAAATTCTGCACAATATTGTTAGAATAGGTAGTCTCACCAAAATAGTCATATCTACCACAAAACTGAATAAAATTCAATGAGACAAAAATAATTGGTAACTAGAAACAGAGATATTTCCATCCATATATGATAATAAATTATTTAAGCCAATAAAAGTCCGTACAAAACACAACTTCAGCCTGGTAACAATGTAAAAATTAGAAAATGCACAAAATTTGAGGTTTCCATTTATCAAACTTAAAAAATGATGTCTCCAACCCCCAATTCAAGTTTTGGAGGGTTTATTTTTACATTTTCAACCAAAACCAACTATTTTCAACCACCTTTTGATTAGTTTGTTCACAAAACACCTTAATGACACTTCATCTACCTAATTTTAAACTTTTGACAATTTTTACAATATATGAGAAATGAACAACATCCTAGGACCTATAACACCACAAAGGTGGCCTCTTGGGCCTTATTACAATATCAAAACATAAAAATGGAACAAATAATTAAATATGGCTTCATGGAGGCATGTGATCAAATAGGTGCTCCTACACCAAACTCCCGAGGGCAAAAGAATTCAAGCCCCTCTGAATTGTCTTTTTCCTGGTCTTCCAGCTACTCTGCACCTTGCCCTTTGTATTTTCAATCATATTTTGTCTTTTCTTCCTTTTTTTCTTCTTATGCCTTCTTCTATCAATCGTTCTTTCAACATGGAAGTCCCAAAACTATATCATATCATCATACACTTTTTTTTGACCTTCATAACCTGCACATACATAATCCAAAGAAAAATTAGAAACAAAATATAGAGACCTTGAGGTCTCCTCCTTGTGTTCTTGTACTTCAAATTCCTCTTCACTCATAACCAACTTATCCAATCTTGACACCAATTCACTTGCAACCTCAATGTCCTTGTTTTCTTCTACCTTGATGAGTTCTTCTTCCTCTTGTTTAACTTTTCCATCACCAACCTTACTATTCCATTCTTCTTCAATGGCTACATATTGTGCCCATAAATCTTCTTCTTCATCTTTGACTGAATTTGCTGCCCTCTTTTGTTTTCTTTTCTTCTTCATAATCTTCTTTATAGGCCATCTTAACCCCTTTGAAATTGGTATATGCCAACTCCTTAGTGCTTTCTTAAGAATTTGGTGTTCTTTATCTAATCTTTCCAACCTTTTCCTCATCTCTTCCATGGCTTTCTCAAACTCTATTTGTCTTTCCTTCTTTCTCTCCATCTTTCTCAACTCTTTTTCCTCCCTTTCCTTCTTCCTTCATGAATTATCAGCCTGCAAACGTCTTTCCAATCTTCTCAACAAATCCATCTCCACAAGCAATTCTCTCCTTTCTTCCACTTCACTTTGCCACACCTAGGCAATCAGGTTCCTTCCTAAACTTGCACAACACAACACACAACCAAAACCACCAATAAACTTCACCAACCCATATCTTTCTTTGGCTCTAATACCAAACTGATGTAGAGCTAGGAGGATTCAAAAACACATCTTAGTAACCTTTAATAATAATCCAAAACAATCTTTGTATAACACATGCTATTAGGCATTGTATATCACATTGGAAACATAACTATGGCAGCCCACAATTTATTGCCATGAACAGTCATTAGTAACTTCTAAAAAACAAATAATGAAGCCAATTGCTCCAGTGATATTGAATAAAAAATATTTATAGACTTTTCCTCCAATTATTATGAAGATCCAATGGTGGAAATGAAAGTTATTGTATTTTTCCCAAAACTGCAAACCCTAGGTAGGGTTCAGACCTACCCTCACTAAAATGGCTATAACTTATTCAAATCTAAATAAAATTTGATGAGACTTGAAGCAAATAAAATTAGATTCACATGGAAAAAAAATACAATTGGTTTCAGATCCAAAATATAGATTTTAAATTATGTACCATCACACTTTTTTAGACTGTAAATTCTGCACAATATTGTTAGAATAGGCAGTTTCACCAAAATAGTCATATCTGCCGCAAAATTGAATAAAATTCAATGAGACAAAAATAAATGGTAACTAGAAATAGATATCTTTCTATCCATATATGATACTCAATTATTTGAGCCAATAAAATTCCATACAAAACACAACTTCAGCCTAGTAACAATGTAAAAATCAGAAAATGCACAAAATTTGAGGTTTTCATTTATCAAATTTTAAAAAATGATGTCTCCAACCCCCAATTCGAGTTTTGGAGGGTTTATTTATACATTTTCAACCAAAAAAAACTATTTTCAACCACCTTTTGATTAGTTTGTTCGCAAAACACCTTAATGACACTTCATCTACCTAATTTTAAACTTTTGATAATTTTTACAATATATGAGAAATGAACAACATCCTTGGACCTATAACACAACAAAGGTGGCCTCTTGGGCCTTATTACAATATCAAAACATAAAAATGGAACAAATAACTCAATATGGCCTCATGGAGGCATGTGATCAAATAGGTGCTCCTGCACCATTCAGGTTTTCCCATCTAATGTAGTCCTTCATTTTAGTTTTCTTGTGTGCACATGTGTATGTATGTAAAATTAGATGTAGATAAAATTCATATATACTTGGGTTTATAGTAAGTATAAGAAGAAAAAAAATTTCTACGTACAATATGTTGAAACGCTCTTAGAAGTTATTCAAGGAATAATTTCTACAGGGATGGTGGCATTAATCTTTTATATAACAATGAAAATATGGTTTAGTATTCCAACAATGTTTTAGTTAGTATCAATGTTGTTTGTAACTACTATGACATACATCCAAATCTGCACATCTGCCATTGTTCATCAATGTTTCCCTTGCAACAATTCACACCACATGTAAACCAATAATGCCCTATGGAAATTGACATAAACTGTATATCATTACATTCCCATATCTACTTTTTGTGTCTACATATATTTGTGCAATATATTGCTACAAATGTAGTGAAGGAATGCAATTATTGTGTGATGCAAAAAAACACAAAATAGGCTCCAACCATCTTCACCGAAATCCCACAACAGATAATTGTAGTTGGATGTTCACAGAAGCTTGTCCTCCTTAGTCGTACCTCTAATAGAAGGTAAAGCCAAGGAACTAGACCCAACAATGGCTTGTTGAAAATTGCACAGACATTTGCTATATTTTCTGAGGATTTTAATGGCGGGTGTTACTTATACCCATTCCCACTAGGTGGAAACCATACAACAATCAAAATCTAATAGTGAAAAACCCATTCAAAACCTTCGCCACAAAATGTGAACTATAAATGAAACTCTATTGGTTTCAATAGTGTCCTAGATGAAAAAGCCCATAAAAACACAATAGTTCATAGTAACAATGCAATGCAAAAACAAAAAATATTGTCACCTAGGTTAGGCTGTACCGTTTCTTTCTTGATAAGATGCTGTTGAATATGCTATACTATTTAATTTTCAAAGAGGTGCTCTAGCAAGAAGCAAAAAAAAAAAGATTCAGCTAGCAAACAAAAAAAGGTGAAGGGCATATAAATAGCTCAAATATTCATAAGTTATACGCATAACCTCAAAGATACATGTAGAAACTACATATACAGACATAGAGACTCACTCCTTAAATAAAATAATATTAGTTTCAATAGAAACCTAGTAAATTCTATTTTTCAATAACATCTTATCGGAAAGAAAACAATATAGCCACATCTATAGACCAATAGCTGACAATGGCTTGTGGACAACATCATAAATTATATACCATTTACTATTGGATTGTGAATCAAATATGAAAGGATATTGTGATAGTTGAAGTTGTAAAACAACTTATGCTATTCTCCTAACTTCCAAGAACTTTTCAACACATTAAATGTGGGAAGTAATCTTTCTTATTATGCTTAATTGAAGCCCATTATTGCAAAAACTCCCCTTGAGGACAAAATAAATAAGAAATATCCTAGCAAAGCAATAAACAAGGGGACGAGTTTATACGAATGTTGTCTACATATTATTTTGCACACATACATATGTGCACAAAGGAAAAGAACAATCAAATGCAACAAAAGAAACACATACTTTAGTGTTTCTCTAGACATGTAAAAATGCATTACATATACATTTTCCTGCACACAATTGTATGAAGATGTTGTATGCACTAAGAACATTGAATTACATGCATAGATGTTTCTGTATATATATATATATATATATATATATATATATATATATATATATATATATATATATATATATATATATATATATATATATATATAGATATATACATGCATAGAGCCATGTCTAAAAGTATATATAAGATCAGCTCGAAATATAAAATGTTTTTTCAAATTCTCCTCTTCCTCCTTGGTTCAAATGTACCTCTTCTCACTTGTTTTCTCTCCACTCGTTGCTTTCTTTAGCATCTGTAACAAATGCACAATAAATTATCATAGCCAAGAATTTTGTATTGCTTTTCCAACTATCATCCCATGTAGTAAAACACAAAAAAAACATGTTGCTACCTTGAAAATAGTGTCACATCACATGATTGAAGTTGTACGCTTACAAAAGCTTGCTCCCCTAGCTTGCACTTGTGATAGCTAATAAAGCCACAAAACAACAATCAACAATGCCTAGTTGAAAATTGTATAGATATTTGATCACACTGATGGATAATGTGTTTCTGCTATTTACAAGAATGTATGTATGTCATAGTGGATGCAAAGAACATTGATACATAGTGATCTCTTATCTTTATTTTGTTGGGACATCTTTGGAATCATAATATGCATTTTCACTATTTTATAATAATGTTTTTTGCATCTAATATCACATATGTAGATTTTTATGCATACTCGAAATAAAATCAGTTGCTATGATATTCAAGAATTCCTTTTGGATAACAACATAAACTCTATAACATTTACTATTTTATTATGCATTGCAAATGAAACAATATAGCCAAAGCTAGAGAACAACAATTAGCATTGTGTTATGGAAAACAACACAGAGTATTTTAATATATTGCAACCATTTGCATAGAACGAAAACCATAAATGAGACAATATTAAATTTTTCTGTGTGTAGATATTCATTTATGCCAAAGTAGATGTAAAAAACGTACATACATACTCTTTGGGAAATGTTTATTATTTTGTGAAAATAGTTATTTTTCTAAACCTTGACAGGGCATACTTCAAATGATATACTTTATATTAACTGCTATATAGAACATTGAACCCTTTCTCCTAATTATTTATTTTCCTTCGTATTGTTGATGTCTCTAGGGAAAAAAAGGAGAGATTACAAAACTGAAACAAAAAAATTGGAAAAACAAATTGTATGTTAAGTATTATATGAATCATTGAAGCCTTTATTTTTATTAATCCTTTGTTGTCATATTCTTAATGCTTGTGCAAAAAAATTGAGAGCCCATGTTGTTTTTTGAAGTCATAAACCTTGTAGATAGCCATTGACATTACAATTCTCAACTTTTAAAAGAGCAACCCCATCAATGTTGGTGGCCTCTAGCTCTACCCAAACTAGTGAACAATCCTTGAGCACCAGTCCTGTAAGTCTATTTTTTGTTTTATTTTTTTATGCTGCCAATTAAATTGACACTTTTCCAAGTGCACCAAGTATATCAATAATATGCTTCATTTGAATTAACAATTGTTATGATATATGTTCTAACTAATTTATATTTAAACTCTTTGTCTTTGCTTTTCCTTTCAATTTGTTCGCCATTTGGGAGTGACCTATGTGTTAGAGGGGAAAAAATTATAGTTTTGAAATGTGTCAATATTGTTGTTTGCTTCTAGAGTTGAGTCATAGTCATGAACATCTCATTGGTGCCGCTATGTTGAGTTTAACTGCCTTGTAGGATACAAATGCAAATCCAACCTTAACAACACATGTGATACAATCTATTGATGTTAGAGATGTTGTCCCATCTCTAGTTCTCTAGCTAATGCCTTTCCAAATAATAGGAGGTGATTAGAGTCCGGTTGTCCAGTACAAATTTTTCCTCTCTAATGGAACCCACATGCAAATAGGAACTTTTCCTGCAAAATAAAATGACCTTTTGTTTATAGGGGAATTGAAAATAGGTTCCATCTTGTGCTTGAAAAACTATATGTGTAGAAGGTTGCGAGAATTAGGGTTAGATATTGTTTTGCCCTACTTTTACTTGTAGTTTTCTACTTTCTTGTTTGTGGGGACTTCCTTTTAAAGTATTTGATATTTGTTTCATTCTAGGAAAATTTTCATATTGTCCTTAGATGTCAAAATTTTAGATTTTCAGCTAATTGGAAACCTAGATATTTGTTTAGAGATCAAGAAGAACAAATACTTGGTTGCGAGTCACCCTCCCCATCCAGAAGAGCATCAAAATTTTGGATTAATAAATCCCCAAGATAACATGACACTCATGTGAATATCAGCCCTATTAAAGAGCTGAATGTTTACCAAACCAAATGGACAATAAAAGGTCAGGTAACAACAAAAAGGGATATGCACCATTATAGAAAACAAGGGCGTGAGGGCCAAGTATTTAGGTTTGACATTAGTGACAATAAGGGAACAAAAATATGAATTACTTACTTTAATGATATAGTAGAATTGCATTGTGATAGGGTTGAGGTGGGTCATACTTATTATGTGTCAAAGGGCTCGGTGAGATAGGTAGATAGGAAATTTAATAAGTTAAACAACCAGATGGAAATCATTTTGGATAAAAACTCAATGTTAAAATGTTGTGATGATGAGGGCTTTGTGCCAGAGAAAGTATTTAAATTCATCCCAATAAATGAAATTGTAAATTGCACCAATAACAATTTGATTGATATTATTGGCACTGTGGTGCATGTAGGAATTCTATCGACTATACAAACAAAGGATCAGCCCCAAACAATTTAGAGGACTAATAAACTTAATGATTTTTCATCCTTTTCAATTGATGTTAATTTGTGGGGATCAAATTCAGATGCAAAGTGTGATGAGCTAGAAAGGTTGTACACCCATGGTACGACTCTCGTCCTTGTTAAAAATGTGCTTGAACATGGGTACTTCAGTGGACCTATTCTGAACACAGTTGCATGGAATTTTCTATATATAAATCATGACATACTAGAAGTAGAAACCTTGATCCAACGAGGGAATATTGATCCACCTATTGTTGAATCCCCCTAGATAGTGCCTTGAAAGGTTGCTTTGGAAAATGGGAGAGTCACTATTGCATATATCTTGGATCACTGCCTTGCCTTGCCAAAAATATTGCAAGCTACTATCAAGGCAATAGTAAAATATATAAAAATTGATGCATTATGTTATGTTGCATGTTTGTTGTAGGCCAATGGTAGAAAATGCAAGAAAAGTGTGAATAGTCCAAGCAAAATACATGGTTCTTCCCTAAATGCAAGACAACAATAGCTAATTGTGACTTTTGGTATTTATTGTAGCTAACTTGATGGAAGACCACACATGCGAGATTTGGGCTACTGCTTTTGATGAGGCTTTGAAAATCTTATTACAGATGTCAACAAAAGAGTTTTACATGTTGCAATATGAGTCTTCTACTACAATGACTGCTGAGTCTTTTATCGATGTTGTCACCTACACCTCATTTTTTTTCACTGTTCTTATTAAAACACAGACCTATAATTTAGAAACAAGGCTTAAAACAACAATAGTCAAAGTTTCAAGGATTAACTTTGAAGCTGAGTGCAAGCTGTTACTGTCAGATTTTTTTTCTATTTCCCTTGTCGTGCAAGAGTCTCTAGAGATAGTTTTCATATTTCCTTGAATGCCAAAACAACCATGCCTAATTGTGGCCTTGGATATTTGTTATAGTTTCTGTTGACTAGACATTGATTTTCTTTTCTTTCTTTGCAGTGCTTGTCACATCAGAAAACATTTCCTTTCTACTACTATTTCTTTATTGTTCGTTTAACTGGTTATATATTAAGACAATGAAGTATAACTTATAATGTTTAAGAAGAAAAGACACACTTTTTTTCTTTTCTATTCTTTATGTTGCTTATAGTTTTGTTCTATTTTATGTGTATATTTATGATTTTATTTTATGTTGTTTGTTTATATAGTTATGTTGTCCTATTTAAGAGATGTATCAGTACTTACAGTTGTTCATATATATACCTATGGATATGGTTGTATGCATGTATATGTCTATGTATGCGTATACATAAATATACATGCATATAGTTCAAATTTCTTAGTGCATACAACTTTTTGATATAGATGTGTGTAGATATAAGTGTTTGTAATGGATATGTATGCATATATGCATGTAGAATTCAATATTTAGAGGTATCTATGAGTTTTTTTAAATAGAATGTTGTTCTAATCTTATTTTCAATGTTCTCAGTGCATACAATATCTTGACAAAGTTTTGTGTAGATATCTGTGTCTATGATGTATTTTTATATGTGAGTGTGTATCTCTATGTATGCATCTAATGCTTCTCAAATTTTCTCCCTACTACTTTGCCATGTCTAATGATCATGTCATGTTGGACATGGATATCATATGGTTCTTGGCTATAATGTTTGTTGCATATGTTGTGCAACTCAATCTATAACCCAACATTAAACAATGCCTTATTGAAAATACCATAGATTGTTCAATTACTTTGGTAAGTTTTAAATGCAAGGTATTATTGCAACCATCACCAATATATATAGCACATACCTGAAACAATGTTTCCATGGAAAGCTATACCAAGTGATTTTTGTTTCCTCTGCACAGGCAACATACACATGTATGTGCACTTAAACGTATCTATATTTCTTTCACATGTATTGACAACTTTGGGTGTGCATATGTATGCATGTCATTTCCAAAAATAGTCGTCACTATTGTGGCTCACAATTTTCATAGTAGCTAAAGCTACAAAACAACAATCAATAATGCCTTATGGAAAGTAACATAAATTGTTCAATTGCTTTGGTAACTTTAGAACTCTAAATATTATTGTGGCCATTGCCAGTGCATGAAACACATGTATGAAACAATGTTGTTATTGGTTTGTTTTATTGCTTTACAACAATCAACCCTATATGGAAATAATAAATGAAATTATCTTTATTGATTTGCAATGATTTCCTCTATATGGATACTCTTACTTGATAGGCTATATGTGTAAACTTTGGATGGAATTTTTGTCAGCATTACCAGTTTTAAAGTTGTTGGACAACAATCACCAATGCATATATATTTGCATCTACCTCCGCATTCATATATATTGGTGTACATTTTGTTTTCCACCTGGATCTTTATCAATTTCATGTGTTCAATGCATAGATAGGAATTTGTTGCTTTGAAATATATTACTATAAAAAAATATGTGCTTCTTCTGTTGCGTGTCATTTTGATTTTTGTGTGTGAAAATATGTATGTATGTCAAATTAGCTGTAAGCAACATATACTTCTCCCTTTTCTTATTGGTTGTAATAACACCTACCATTTAAAACCTTGAGAAACATAGCAAATATCTACAAAAATTTTGATAAGGCATTGTTGGGTCTCATTCTGTTGCTATATGTCACTGTGATTTTTTTTTGTTTTGTGGGTTTTTCCATTTGGGCCATTGTTTCAACCAATGTTGTTTTATTTATGGCCTCATTTTTTTGGTGATGGGTTGCAACACAATTGTGGAAATGGTTGTAAGTAAGAACTGCATCTAAAATCCTCTAGAAACATAGTGAATGTCTATGCAATCTTTGATAGTGCATTGTTGGGTGTCATTCTTTAGGTTTCCCTTGTTCTTCAAGATAGTTGTCAGTGAGGAGGGCAAGCTACTATGAAGGAGCAAGTGTGATCATCAGTTGTGGAATTTTTCTAAAGGTGGGTAGAGGTTATTTTTTGTTTTTTGCATGGGGTGGTGGTTGCAAAAGCACTACAAAAGTGTGTTGGCCATAAATGAAACAATATAGTTTAAGCTAAAGAATTACAATCATCACCACAAAATGAAAGGCATAGATGAAACAATATTGGTATCAACAGTCACACAGACGAGAAAACTGACAAAGATAATTTCATGACCATCTTTTCCACTTCACAACCAATATTCATCAGTGTGTGTAGATATGTATGTATGTAATCTCAGATGGAGAGAACATTCGTATATACTCCTTCCTATGTTTATTCTTTCCATAGGGTAGTTGCTTTTTTTTTTAATCTCTATACTTAAAATTCTAAATAGAAATTTATTGCTACTTCCTATCATGTAGCCTTCTCTCTATTCATTGAGAATTGTGGTGACATCTAACAAAAGAATGGGTACCTATGTTTCAATTGATTGTTGTAGTTTTGTTTTTCGAGACCCACATCATCTGTTTATTGAAACTACTTTTCTCAACTGAAACATGTGGTACCTATTCTTCTGTGAAGTAATTGGCTTAGGCTTAGGATTTTCAAGTTATTTTTGCCAAAAAATGGGGGGCATAATCCACAACATGTGTCAAATCAAAATTTCCCACATATTTTTAAAACCTTGGGAAACATAGCAAATGTCTGTGAAATTTCTGATAGGACATTGTTGGGTCTCGTTATGTTGCTATGCATGCTATCAAAACCATGAGCAAGGAGGCTAGGCTTCTATGAGGGTACAAATTTGATCAAGCATTGTTCAATTTCTGTGAAAATGGTTGGAGGTTATTTTGTGTCTTTTACATGGTGTGATTATTGCAAAAGAAAAAGAAAAGTGTCCCTTGTGATAATTTTTCCCTAGTTGTTTTGCATAGAAGCTATTGTATTTGAAGCAAGTGACAAGGGGAGTATATAAAAAAAACCCTTTGCAATATAGTTTCATTTGGGATTTGTGTAGGCATTCACTATGTTTTTCAAGGCTTTAAAAGGCATATATTACTTACAACCATGACAACTACATGAAAAGCATACAATAATTAATGCTAAGGTAAAAGTTTGAACAAGCATTGCTTAGCTTCTATGAAGTTGGTTGGATGTTACTTTGTGTTCTTTACATGGGGAAATGGTTGCAAAAGCTCTAAAAAAAATTTGGTTGTGATAATTCTTTTCCCATTTCTTGTAGGTATGAATCTTGTATATAACACTTGAAAATACAGTTTATCATTCCAAGAATGTCCCATAAAGTAGAGATAAGGATCAGTATGTATCAATGGTGTTTACATATACTATGACATAAATACATACTTGTACATAGGGCAGATACATTGTCCACCACTGTGAACAATCATGGCATCAATATTCCATATAACACTCAAAATATAGTTTATTGTTCCAAAAAAGTGCTAGCATGGATCAATCTTCTTTGCATCTCCTATGACATACATCCAAATGTGCACATTCTTGATTTTATATTTCCTATGTACACATCTCTGTCTTTCTAAGATTAAATGAAGATGAGATTCATATGTTTGAAGATTACTTATGGGTACATATGTGTAACAACCTATGATGGTCCATGGCTAAATTTGTTAGCATGGGAAGGAGGATTTCCTTTGTTGTGTCTCATTTTATTTTAGTTTCCCTATGTGTATATATGTATCTATGTTATTATTCCTTTCAGCCTCAAAAGAAATTATTTGAATGATACACTATTTATGAAGTCTAATAAGGAACATTGATTTCACCATTCATCAAAGTGGCTGACACCCAATATGGTAGGGTAGAGAGCAGGCCTCATTTTTTTCTATTCAATTTTATATTTTCTATGTACACAACTGAATTCGTCACTTGAACTAGGTTTTTAAGGATTATGCGTAGATCCGCCTTTGTTTTTTTCTAGATATTTTAGGATACATACCAACAATTAGAGTGCACTATAAATCAAACAAGATGATCATCTCCAACAATACTATTCATTTCCATCATCATGAAATGTTGCTATTCTTTATGGCAAGTGTATTTCTTCTCTTTCCCTCTTCATTTCTATGTATATAGAATCTCCACTGTTTCTAAATTTTCTTCCTTATCATTTTTTATATATGATCTAATGTAATTGTGGTATTACATATATTTTCCTTATAAATTATAGAACCATTTAAATTTCATAATTTACATATTTCTTACCAATAAAACATGTTCACCTCACCAAAGTTCACATTTCCCTTTTGTGTAGCTATATCCTAGTCAAACTATTTTAGATTGTAGCTACATTATATTTATATACAAGGTGTACATATCTCCAAAATGCTAAATAGCTTTATGATTGCACATTTGGATGATGTATGGCCTTCACCTACATTCCATCTGTATACAATGTAAGCCTATATATCTTTTATTGCATTTCTTAGTTCATAACTCCATGTGAATTTATTAAAAATTACAGCATTGATTTCCACTCAACAAATTTTCTTAAGTGCCAAAGAATTTCCTTCACCATTGATGAAAGTGGTGGACAATTAATGTTTCTGCTCAGGGGTTTGGTGAGAGCCCATGAGGCTCCATGACCCAATATGGTAGGGTGGAGAACAAGCATCCTTTTTTGTGTTCATACAACAATCCATTCCATGCACAAGGTATGCCTAGATTTTATTTACTTACTTTGTTCTACTACAATTACAATGCATATTATTTGTTATGAATTCTACAAGTCTATTTTTATTTATTTATTTATTGTCTACCAATGGTACGTGTTTATTACACTAAACTTCACATTATCCTTTCATGTTTGAAACTATACTCAACCCAAACAGTCCTCCTTCGTGGACCTTTTGATGCGATTAGATCTTGTTTAAAGTCAATAGTGGCCGAAACATTGCTTTCACCATTGATCAGAGTGGTCGAAAATTTCTTTTTTTCTTGAGAGTTTGGTGAGAGCACATGATGCTCAATGAGCCAATATGGTAGGGTGGAGAGTAGGCCTTGTTATTTTGTGTTCATACCACATTCCGCTATGTGCACTAGGTATGCCTAAATTTTATTTACTTCATTCCTTCCATTATAATTGCATTGCAAATTATGTATTATAAAATATAGAATTTTGACATCTCCTAATTTACATATTGTCTATCAATTAGAGATGATCACTACACTAAAATTCACACTTTTTTGTTATTATTCCAAAGCATACTCCAACCATAATGTGGATTTTGATGATCTTGTATAAAGTCATCAAGGGACGAAACATTGCTTTCAACATTGATCACAGTGGTGGAAAATTTATTCTTTTGCTTGGGGGTTTGGTGAGAGTGCATGGTGCTCCATGAACCAATATGGTAGGGTGGAGATCACGCCTTCTTTTCTTGTCTTCATACTACAATCCGCCACATGCAGAACTATGGCTATATTTTATTTATTTCATCCCTTGCATTACAGGTCCATTGCATATTATGTATTATAAATTATAGAACTATTTATATTTGTTGATTTACATATCTTCTATCAATTACAGATGATCACTACACTAAACTTCACATTTTTTTGTTATTCTTATAGAGCATACTGGAACCATAATGGGTAATTTGATGAACTAATGTGTTATAAATGACCTTTTAGAATAATGATAGTGAAGTTGCAAAATTAGTAACAATGGTCAAATAAACAATTAGATCCTAATAGACTCTATATTGATTGTAATAAGAAATATTCATTTCACCAAATTGATCAGAGTGGTGGATGATGTATATTCTTGCTCGGGGGTTTGGTGAGAGCTCATGAGGCTCCATGACCCAATATGGTAGGGTAGTGATTAGGCCTCATTTTGTTGTGTTTCATTTTATATTTCCTATGTGCAGATCTCTATGTTTCTCACATAAGCTTAAGACAAGATTCATATAATCTTTTGAGATATATTCTGATCACATGTAAAGTCAAACTCCTAAACAACATTAGAAAAATGTACCTCAAAATTAATATCAACAGAAATGTATGGATGCTATCATCTTTTTATTATTTTGGTTGTCCATGATTTGTGCAAATATACTTATTTGAAAATTGTATCTCCTATTGCAAATCAATAATGTAATAACCTTTTAGATAATTTTATTATGTGTTAAATTAGCATACATACAAATCTTTACATAGGGATAATAAAATATAGTAGTAGAAAATGAATGTTCCAACTAAAAGTTACAATATATATTGCCATTTTCCATGTGCAGATATCCAAACACCCTTTTCTCTCTCTTCGATTGCATTCCAGTTGTTTGTATTTCACTCCGCCTATGGGCTCATTGTTGCATGTCACTACATGCAACTGCTAGTTTTTAAAGGTGTGTGTCCTAGGTAGGTGACCTAGGACCCATTCACCCAATGGCGAATGGTTCCTCACTAGGTCCTAGGACCCTATTTTCACATGACATTTCACGTTTTTCGATGTGTGTCCTAACTAAGTGGCCTAGGACCAATTTGCCACATGGTGAATGGGTCCTCACTTAGACCTAGGACCTCTCTTTGAAATATGTTTTTGCTAGTATTTTGATGATTGAAATCCATAATTCAATGTTGGCTTGTGATATTTAAATTTTAGGAATTAATGTTAAGATATGTATCAATACAAGGCTATTTTACTTAGTTTCACCTAGCAATTTTGATTCAACCATCCTAATATTTCACAAGAGCATTAATAGAGAATTCAAGAGAATTTATAAGGCATTCAAGGGAAAATTTGAAGAAGATTATTGCAACAATCAAGGTTCTTCTCATCATGTCAAAGATTTTGTGCATCATGTATGTTTTTTGAGCTAATATGGTGATGTAGTGTTGAAGATCTATCAAGTATTTCAAAGGAATTGTTTCACATCAATTTTCATGGTCAAGATCTACATTCATTGAGGCCACTTCATGCTAGATTGTAGATTTTGTCTCCAGAGTTTTAAACAAGGTATCAGTGTTTCATGTTTCATGTTTCCTTATTTCATCTTAAGGTTTAATTACCAAAATGCGGTCTGACCAAGGAAAAACCCTATTCCCTGACAATCAACATTTTTCTCTCTTTAATGTGTGATTGCAAATTTTAGGTTGAAGATAAATTAGGGAGAAAAATTGGAGAAATTGCAAGGAAAGTTATCAAATCATAGAAATTGAGCTATAGGTTTTATTTTTGGATTTCCAATAGTGACCAAATAGAATCTGGGAGTGCAAACATAGAAGAATAGAACCCAACAATATATTTTTTGAGGCCCTAGCAAGGACCCATTTCCATAGGGCGAATGAGACCTCAGTGAGGTTTGAAAAAGAACTTTCAATGAAAGGTATGTACACAACAGTTGACCCTTTTTAGATCTCCCTTTTGACTACTGTTCTAGTTAAATTTAGTTTTTATTACTCATTTACATATTATAGAACACATTTTGAATGAAATTAGGAGAAATAGGGTGCATTGCACATTGTATTCATTTTAACCCACACTATCATTTTTCTTCATTTAATTTTGGTGAACCTGACCTTTTGAGCATTTTAATTTTTTGATCTTGGAGTCCATTTTCATCCTAGATTTCGATCTTGAATTCATTTGCATTGAATTAGGTCTCATTTAGGGTGTCTATTTTTTAATCAACTTTGCATTGCATCTAGGGTTTTAGGATTGCCTTATTTGCATTTTTTAAATATGAAAAAAACACAAAAAATAGTCATCTTGCATATCATTTACATTATATTAACTTGTATTTGAAAATTGAAACAAAAATTGCATTTAAAACTAGGTCTTTTAGGTTATCATTTTATCATAATTTACACTTGTGTTCCACATTCAATTCACATAAAATTAAAACTAAAACTTAATGTAACAAACTTGAATCTAAAAACCATAGGGAAAAACTTAAAAATCTATTAAAAAAATTTCAAAACCCTAATCTAGGACCCATTAGCCATAGGGAGATTTGAGTCGTTAATTAGTTCATAATCTAAATTTTTGAGCATTAAAATATTTATTTTTGCACTTCTATTTACTGTTTTCATATTTCTGTTACTATTTCTTGAGTTTTAGTTTCATCAATTTCATCATATTTAGCTCAATTTGATATTTGTTAAATTTTGTTGCCATTTGACATTTATATCAAAGGGGGAGAGAGTTAACTAAGAAAAAGTGAAGAAAGGGGGGAGAGAGAGAAAGTGTAAGGGAGAAGTGTGCACTCATTTGTAGTATTTATTTTTGTTATCAGAGTTGCTTTTGCTATTGGTGTTTTTCACATCATGTTTTGCCGTCAATGAAAAAGGTGAAGATTGTTGGAAGTACATGAGTAGTTTGTGTGTTTTCACTTATGTCAACATATCTATGCTATCTTATTGATTTCAATAGGACTATGTTGTCAGATGTCTGTGATGATGCTTTGATTAGTTGCATTATGTTATCATTAGTAGTGTCACTACTGTCAACCTCTAGTGTTGCTTTGATAAGCTTTTGTTGGTGGTTGTTCTATCTCTTGTATGTGGTTGAGTTGCTATAGTAGTTTGGTGGTGATGAGGAAGTGTTGGAGATGATTAAAATGTGTTTGTGGTGTTTGGTTTCCAATTCCTTTGAGAAAATTTGAATAAAATAGAAAACAATGTGGTTGAGAGGTGTTTTGCAGAGCAAAGTAGTGATATGGTTTTGCTCCACATTTCTTCTATGTTGAAGATCTTCTTATGCAGTTTGGATATATTGATCAGAGGTGTTCAAAGGTGTTATATCAAGATTTTATTGTCCTATATCATTGTGCATAGAAATTTGTGTTGACCATTATGTGAACAATGTATTGCAATGGTGTCTAGGAGAAATGGCTATGTTCTGCATTTCTCTATAGTGTGGTTTATATTCTTGTGGATATGAGGATGTGATTAAATTTCTCATATCTATCTCCAATCTAAGTTTTTTAAGTTTGGTGCTTTGTAAGGTTGGATTCATGTGTTTCAATATATGGAAATTTAATTGGGTGTACAAGATAAGTATGTTATTGAGGGGAAAGTTGTTGCAAAGAAATTTGTTGGATTTTAGGGTATCTAAAAAATATTCCTAATTGTGTTCAAGTGATGTATGTTCTTCTCAAATTGTATTTGGGTCTAAGGAAGCGCGTACTTAAATGTTCAATGGCGTTTACATAGGTTCGACTAGCCTAGGGTGTTTACACTAATTGTGAAAATGCTTCAATTTTTTTGGGATTTTGGTGTGGTATATATGTATGGTTTTAGGTCTGAGTTAAGGTGTGGTGTGGTCTACTTTCATTCCTTTCCATCGTGGGAATGCCTAGTTCTAACCTAATTTCAATTTGCATAGTTGAGGTGCATAAAAGACCTTGGATATTATTTTCAAGGTTGAGGATGATATTTAAATAAGTGTTGAGTTGATGGAGAATAGTAGTATGATGTGTGTTATGTGAATTGTAGATTTGTAAAGTGCTAAAGTGTGAAATGTAGTGTGAGCTTTAATGTGTTAGACTACTGGAAGCAATGAGAAAAAGGTGTGTACACTCTTTAGAGAGGTTGTGAATGTACTAGTGATGCTATGGTGGATCTTTATGTTTCTTGGAGCTAGATTTCTCATTGTAACAATATTCTCTTCTTTTTTCTTTTCTTTTTTCTATAGGTGTCCTCCTGACTGAATGCATCTTAAGGTGTCCTCCTGACTGAATTCTAGTGCATTTGAATCTACTAGATTCAGAGCATTTTCTCGCTTGAATAGTTTCCATGCCTACATGACATGTCATTATAATTACAACAGCTAGATGACTACTAACATTGAAAAGTGATAGTTGGGGAAAATGGGTAGTGGGAATTCTAGTTTCTTACCCATTCTAACAGGTTTTGAATTTCATATGGAAGATGATTATCAGTGTTTTTCCTTCCACTGATGATTTCAAGTAGCACCACTCCAAAACTATAAACGTCTACTTTAATTGATAGCTGCCCTAGCATTGCATACTCTTGGAGCTAAATATCCATTGCATTGAAAGTGAAATTATTATTAATGTTTATAAAGAATGACAAACAATAAAAGATTAAGAACAAAATTTAAGAGAATAAATTAAGAGTGTATATTGTGTTGGAATATTTAATTCTCCAAGTTAGCCCCCATGGTAGATTGAACACCATCAACTTTCCCCCAACGTATATCATCAACATTAAATTTTGGTAGGTATTTTCAAATTTGAAAAGGAGTGCTTATTTTTGGGCTTGCAACAGCCAAAACATACCTGTAACAATTAATGAAATTAGGTATGAAACTAAGCTCTCATTCTCATGAGCTTGGAACAAGATAAGACCAAAGGAATTTCTTTGCAATCATAGAAAATAGCAAGAAGTCATGTTTTCTATATTGAAGTGAAGACCCTACAACACCAGATGAAATAGGGAATGTTCAGCACAAAACAGGTGACAACAACAACACAAAAGGAATTTTTATCAGTCATAGCATATTGTCAACTACAACTACAACATTCTAGTAGCTTATATATTTTGGTGTGAGTGTAGAACCTTTTGTATTAGACATCTTCCCAAGTTAGTTTAAGTTTATTTTTTCTAATGTAAACAGAGCATATCCTCTGAGTTTTTGTATTATGAAGTAAATATGGAATATATGCAAAGTTAATTTCTGTCTATTTTGGTTTGCTGATAATTTTCTTCCTCTATGCGTATTTTGTGTGTTTATTTATGCTCTATCCATGCTATCACAGTAGAGACTTTGTGTTTTATTGTACCCCTACCTCCCAACAAGTGGTATCAGAGCCCTATTTTTTTGGGCAATAAGTTTATTGTGGGTGTCTTTAGTAAAGCCTTAGGTTATCTAGGCATTGTTTATTCTTCTCAAATTTGAGAAATATGGTAGGAGGTGATAGCAAATATTGGTAGCAACCACCAAATTTTGATGGGAAAAATTATGATATATGGGCTAAGAAGATGAGAACCATCTTAGTTGCAAATGACCTATGGGAGTTAGTCACAAATGGGTTTAATGATATCATAGACCCAAATGCATTTGTAGCCCTTTCAAATGCACAAAAGAATCAATTGAAGGAGACTACTAAGTTTGACTATGTAGCCATTTCCATTGAAGGGGCAAAGGATTTGTCTTAGATGACTATAGATGAATTGATGGGTTCACTAAAAACCCATGAGCAGCGGTTGAATAGATCTGCTCCTTCCTTAGAGCAAGCATTCAAATCTCATACCAATGCAAGAGGTCGGGGAAGAGGAAGAAACAATAGAGGTAGAGGTCAAAGAGGTAGAGGAAGAAGCAATTCTGGAAGAGGAGGTTCTGACAACACAAAGGAGCCAAGCAGCTCATAGTTAGCAAACCAATACTAGAAGAGGAACAACAGTTCGAATTAGAGGTCTAAAAAAAGTATTGTGTAGTGTTATTACTATTAAAAATATGGACATTATGCTAGTGAGTGTAGAAATAAGCAACGTGACCATGGAGGCCAAAATGCTAATGTAGCAAATTAGAACAAAGCTGAAAATGACAAACAATCAATTTTTTTCATTGTTTGCAACCTTGTTGAACATAGCAATGATGAAATATGGTACTTGGACAATGGATGCAGCAACCACATGAGTGGTAACAAGAAATTATTTTCCTCCATAGACAACAGTATAAAAACATAAATCAAAATGGGAAGTGATGAGAAAATTCCCATCATTGTAAGAGGTGTTGTCAGCATCCAAATGAAGAATGGTGAGAAGAAACAAATCCAGGATGTCTTTTATGCCCCTGGCATAAAGCATAATTTATTGAGCATTGGAAAAATGGTCCAAAATACCTACAAAATCCTAATGGAGAATGGAGAATACAAAATATTTGATAGAGGAGGTACCAAAAGAGTGATGGTTGTAGTGCAAATGACGAGAAACAAAATGTTTCCTCTTAGGACACACATAGTGTTTGTGACAGGAATAGTAGATGGTTAGCAACAACATTGTTCACCAGCACTCACAACAGTTGCACAATAGTCAACAGTTGAACAACAATTTACTTTCAAAATTGTCATCAAAGACCCATCCAAACTATGGTATTTAAGGTATGGGCACTTAAGTTTTTCAAGTTTGAGTTTATTGTCTAGGAAAGGAATGGTTAGGGTTTTACCATCCATTGTAGAACCCGATGGCTTGTGTGAGGCATGCATTTTAGGAAAACAACATGGGCAGCCATTTCAATCCAGATATTCTAGGAGAGCAAAAGCACCTCTTTAGTTAGTGCATTTAGATTAATGTGGACCCATGAAAACCCCCACTTTAGCTAGAAATAAATATTTCATGACTTTCATAAATGACTATAGTAGAAAAATATGGGTCTATTTCTTGAAAAAAAAATTGGAAGCCTTTGAGAAGGAGAGTGGTCACTATATCAAAGACCTTAGAATAGGTAGAGGGGGAGAAATATCTCCAATGAATTTCTAATTTTTTGTGGGAATGAGGGAATTCACAAAAAAATTACAACAAGGTATACCCCACAATAAAATGGAGTGGCGGAAAGGAAGAATAGGACCATTCAAGATATGGTGGCAAGTATGCTAAAAGCAAAAGGGCTATCACACATATTTTGGGGAGAAGTTGTAGCAACAAAATTCTATATATTGAATAGGTGCCCCACAAAGGCTGTCCATGATAGGATTCCACAAGAGGTGTGGAAAAACAAAAAATGGAGTGTTGAGCACTTAAGGATATTTGGGTGTGTGGCATACACACTCGTCCCAAAAGAAAAAAGGTATAAATTTGATGATAAAAGAGAAAAGTGTATCTTCATAGGATACAATGAGGAGTCAAAAACCTACAAATTGTATAATCCCATCACTAAGAAAGTAGTAATTAATAGGGATGCTATATTTATTGAAAATGAAGCATGAGATGGAATGGTGGATTACACCATGGGTATTTTTGTTACAATACCCCTTGATGATGAAGAAGTTACAAATGATAGCAACATAGGGGGAGCTCAAGAGAGCAATAGCTTAGCAAGAAACCACCATAGAGCATTGAAAAATAGCAACTCTGATGATTTGCAGTAGAATAGTAACTTTGACAATGTTCAACAAAGACAATAGTCTGGAAACACTGAACAGAGACAATAGACAAGCAACTCTAGAATTGAGTAGAGTAGTAGCTCTGATAGTTAGCAATATAGTAGCTCTAGAGGTTAGAGTAGCAGCAGTTCAGAAGCAAACTCGGATCCCACACTCGCATCATTGATACCAAGAAAAAAAAAGAGTAAGAGGGAGATCTATGATAGCACACAACATGTTGATTTTGATGAAAATTTAGATTTTTCTCTATTCTCCTATAGTGATCCAACATACTTTGAGGAAGTAGTAAAAGAAGAGAAATTGTGTAAGGCCATGGATGAAGAGTTGGATGATATATAGAGGAATCAAGCATGGGGGTTGACCAATTTACCCAAGGGTAAGCAAGTGATTGGAGTGAAGTGGGTCTATAAGACCAAGTGTACTATAGAAGGGAAAATTGAAAGACACAAGACAAGGCTAGTTGTGAAAGGGTACAAAAAACAACCTGGTATTGATTATGATGAGACATATATGCACCAGTTGTAAGGCTCAAAATAGTGCAGACAGTGATAGAAGTTGTAGCACAACATTAGTGGAAAGTGTTGCAGATGGATGTAAAGTCAGCCTTCTTGAACAGAGTGTTGAAGGAGGAAGTGTACATGGAGTAGCCACCTAGATATGAAGTCCTAGGGAAAGAGGACAAATTGTATGGACTCTAGAAATCTCTTTATAGGCTGAAACAAGCACCTCAGACGTGGTACATCATAATAGACTCACGTTTGTTGAGCAATGGCTTTAACAAAAGCAACAATGAGCCCACACTTTACATTAAAGCAACTAAAGGTGATATCTTAATTGTTGTTTTGTATGTAGATGATCTGATTTTTACTGGTAATAGTGACAACAAAATTGCTAATTTTAAAGAGGTGATGAAAAATGAATTTGAGATGACAGATTTAGGTTTGTTGAAGTATTTTCTTGGGATAGAATTTCAACAATCACTGCATGGAATTTTTATTTCACAAGCTAACTATGCCAAACAGATTTTAAGAAGGTTCAAAATGCAGAACAAAAAACCTGAAGCCACACTAACAACAATAGGTCTGAAACTGTGCAAGTCTGACAGTAGTAAGGAAGTGAACCCAACCCTCTACAAAAACATGGTTGGAAGTTTGATGTACTTGACATCAACAAGGTCTGATTTAATGTATGCAACAAGCTTGATATCTAGGTTCATGGAGGAACCTAAGGACTCACATTGGTAAGCAGGAAAGAGGATCTTGAGGTATGTCAATGGAACAACAAGATATGGTATTTTGTATGCAACATCTAATGAGTTCAAGTTGGATGGTTTCACAGATAGTGATTGGGCAGGAAATGTGGATGATAGGAAAAGGACATCAGGGTATGTATTCAACATGGGATATGGTGCAATCTCATGGGCATAAAAGAAACAACCAATTGTCTCTCTTAGCACAACAGAAGCAGAGTACATAGCAGCACATGCAACAACATGTTAGGCTATTTGGTTGAGGATCCTTGCAAATTTACAACAAGTTGAAAACATAGTCATTCATTGTGACAATGTGTCCTCCATAGTGTTGAATCCAGTCTTCCATGGATGAAGCAAAAACATTAAGATTCGTTATCACTTCATAAGGGAATTGGTGGAACAAGGTGATATTGAATTGCAGTATTGCAGATCCGAGTAGCAGCTCGCTGAATTCTTCACCAAGGAATTTCCAAAGGACAATTTTGAAAGTCTAAGAGATAGGCTTAGCATTGTAGATAAATTCAGAGATCAGCTTTGAAAGGAAGTTGCAGATTAGCAACAAAATTCTAGATTAAGGGGGAGTGTTGGAATATTTAATTCTCCAAGTCATCTCCCATGTCATATTAAAGACCATCAACTTTCCTCCAACGTATATCATCAACATTAAATTTTGGTAGGTATTTTCAACTTTGAAAAGGAGTGCTTATTTTTGGGCTTGCAATAGCCACATCAGACTTGCAACAATTAATGAAATTAGGTAAATTTGAGATTTGAAACTAAGTTCTCATTCTCATGAGCTTGAAACAAGATAAGAAAAAAGGAATGTCTTTGCAATCGTAGGAAGTAGCAAGAAGTCAGGTTTTTTGTATTGAAGTGAAGACCCTACAACAACAAATGAAATAGGGAATGTTCAGCATAGAACAGGTGACAACAGTAACACAGAAGGAATGTTTATCAGTCACAACACATTGTCAACTATATCTACAACATTGTAGCAGCTTATATATTTCAGTGTGAGTGTAGCACCTTTTGTATTTGACATCTGTCCAAGTTAGTTTAAGTTTATTTTTTGTAGTGTAAATAGAGCATGTCCTTGAGTTTTTTTATTATGAAGAAAATATGGAATATATACAAAGTGAATTTCTGTCTATTTTGGCTTGTTGATGATTTGTTGTCTCTATGCGTATTCTATGTGTTTATTTATGCTCAGTCCATCTTGTCACAATAGTGACTTTGTGTTTTGTTGCACCCCTACCTCCCAACATATTGTATCCCAGAATGAAATAAACACAAAGAATCAGCTTGAAATTATTCATATTATATAAAATCAAAGATAAAAAATCAATTGTGTGGTTAACTATCAAGAGCATGTCTAACATATCTATGAAGTTTTGAAACAACCACTATTTATTACATAAAATTAACATAATACTAAAAAAAGGGGTTGGGTATTCCATATTTAAGTTCATTATACTAATTTAAAGTCATTTGAATTATAAAAATATTCTATATTTTAGATTTTTATATTCTATATTTTACGGGTTTATATTAATTTAAATAATTTTAAATTATATATTTGTAGAATTTTGTGTTTTAGTTCTTTATATTCTATCTTTTTAAGTGTTTTTATTAATTTAAATAAATTTAAATTATAAAATTTGCATAATTATAAGAAAAGAGAATTTAATAATTGAACAATTTTGTTGACGATTTTCTTATATATTTAAAATTATTTCAAAGTTTTTAATTATTTGTAAAAAAAAATATTTGAAAATAAAAAATATTTAATTTTTAATTGTAGTTATTTAATAAAAGAATACAATTTCATTTTCTTAATAATCATTAATTTATATGTAGAAACACATAAACTGAGTAATCATCATTATGCTTATTAATAACCAATTTAATCTAAAATCACATGAATTGCATTATCATTATTTTTCTTACTATGTGCCTGCAACTCTTGTATGGATATGTGTCTTGTCTTTAGGGAAAAGTTTGGCTAAACCAAAGTCAGCTATCTTTGGATTGAGTTTGTGATCAAGCAAAATATTGTTTAGTTTAATATCTCTATGAATGATTTGTAGTTGTGAATCTTAATGAAGGTAGAGAAGGCCATGTGCAATTCCAATAATGATGTTATAATGCATTTTTCAATCTAGCTCTCTATTCTTCTCTAAATCTGTTATCCCAATTTTCAAAAGCATTTCTCAACATTTTAAATTTTCCAAAACAAATTAAGGTTGAATGGAAATTTACCAAAGAGAAATATATCCAAATTAAGGTTGAATGAAAATATACCAAAGAGAAATACATCCAAGCTCTTGTTGGGAAGATACTCATAAACAAGCAACCTCTCATCTCCCTCAGCACAACATCCTAATAACATTGTAAGGTTTTGGTGTTGAACATTTACCACAAGTTTAACTTCATTCATAAATTCTTTCTTACCTTGTGCTGATTTAGCAAAAAGTTTTTTCATTGCAATCTTATTTCCATCTTTAGTTGTTCCCTAAAATGGTCAAAAATATATATATTTAGAACTCTCCATTTAAATAAACATTAATTGAAAAAAACAAAAAACTATCAACCTATCTTGTAAACCACACCAAAGCCTTCCTCTCCAAGCTTATTTTTGTGATGAAAGTTTTTTGTGTCTTCTACAAGCATTTCTAAGCTAAAGAAAAATTGTTGTTCTTCCATAAGTAATCTAGATTCTCTATAAAATTTATGACCCTCTAGAATATTGAAAATAATCAAAAGAAAATAGATTAAACATACATGACTTGTTACGCTAAAGTCACAATAAAAAATATACTAGCAGTTCTATGTAGAAACATGCAACATTGAGCCGATAGGAAGAGATTTACAGGAGAGGGAGGGGAGATGCGGGCAATGAGGCTAGAAGACTTCATAATTTATTGTGCCAAATGTAGAGAAGAGCAATAATGTAGGATACAACAATCTAGAGAACAATAGTCAATAATACATAATGTAATGAAACATGAAACGAATAGCATAAATTATTTTATTTTGTTGCAACCATAATGAGAAAATGAAAGCCATAAATCAAACAATATTAGTTTCAACAGCCACTTGGATGCAGAAAGCCACAATAACAACCAAGCTATACAATAATAATTGACAAAAACTCCATAATCTAGACAATTTAATTCTTACATACATATATATGGATATTAAAATCTACCCAATATAGCGTAAGGAAGATAACAATAATTAATAATATGTAATGTAACTAAACATAGAATGAACAACATGAATTATTTTATTTGGTTCCAACCATAACCAGAAAATGAAACCCATAAAATGGAGCCTTTTCAACAACACCTTCTTCAAAATAAAACAATATAGCTTAAGCAATAGAACTATAATCAATAATGCCCAAATGAAGCTAACACAAAGCATATAAAAGATAGAGAAATTGAAATAACATAGTGTGCACAAGAGAACCCTATGCAAAATAAATTAATGTGGGTTAAGATAGAGAACAATAATCAATAATTTTTTTGATCTTTTGTCAGTAGTATGGCTTTGAAAATTGAAAGGAAATATCCTTTTGAAGAGGACCTCATCAAAAGAAATGTCCAATGGAACTTAAGAGAAAGTGGCTTAACATTAACTATTTTATTCCATGACAACCATAGCCTGAAACATATGAATTCTTTTTGAATCTTATGTTATAAATATAGAGATTTGTACATAAAATATATAAATAAAACACAAAAGAATGAGTCGTGGTTTCTAGCCTTCCATATTGGGCCATGCAGCCTCATGGACTATCACCAAACTGCCAAGTAGGAATATACGGTCTTGACCACTCTGATCAAGGTTGGAATGAATTTTGATTATCACAATCAACATTGAGTATATTAGGATCTAATTTCCATATAACCATTGCAACTAATTTTTCAAATAGTTCATCAAATTCACCATTATAGCTGGAGTATGGTCTGGCGAAATAACAAAAAAATGTGAAGCTTAGTGTGATGAACATCTGTATTTGATATAGAATATGTAAATCAATAGATTTAAAGAGCTCTATAATGTATACTACAAAATATACAATACACATGTAATGCAAGGTATGAAATAAGTAAAATTTAAGCATACTTGTGCATGCGCTACATTCCAGCAGGTAGAGAAGAAAATGAGGGCTGGTGTGCACCCTACCACTTTGATCAATGATAGAAGGAATGTTTTGGCCACTAGTGAGTATAAATAAAATCATTGAATTGGCATTATGGCATGAGTATGATCTAGAAGAATAAGAGAAAAGTGCAAATATTAGTGCAGTGGTCATCTCTAATTGATACACAACATGCAAACCAAGAGATATGAAAGTTGATTATTTTATAACATAGAATTTTCTATGAACTTGTAATGCGAGGAATGAAGTAAAAAAAACTTAGACATACCTAGTGTATGTCACAGAATGCACTGTCAACATAAGAAAGCAACACCCGATGTCCACCCTACCATATTGGGTCATGAAGCTTCATGAACTCTCACCAAACCCCCAAGCAAGGGAAAATAAATTTCCCACCATTGGAATCAATGGTGAAAGCAATGTCTAGGCCGTTGCTTACTTAATGCAAGCTCTAAATTGAAATAACATAGTGTCCACAAGACAACCCTATGGAAAATAAATAAATGTAGGCTAAGATAGAGAACAATAATCAATAAGTTTTTTGATCTTTTGTAAATAGTATGGCTTTGAAAATTGAAAGGACAACCTTTTGAAGAGGACCCCATCAAAAGTAATGTCTAGTGGAACCTAAGAGAAAGTGGATGAACATTAACTATTTTATTCCATGACAACCATAGCCTAAAAAATATGAATTCTATTTGAATCTTATGTCAAAAATATAGAGATGTGTACATAAAATATATAAAATAAAACAAAAAAAAATGATTCAAGTGTGGTGAACATATTTATTTGAGACAAAATATGTAAATCAATAGATTTAAAGCTCTATAATGTATACTACAAAATATACAATACACATGTGATGCAAGGTATGAAATAAGTAAAATTTAAGCATAATTGTGCATGTGCTACATTCTAGCAGGTAGAGAAGAAAACGAGGCTGGTGTGCACCATACCACTTTGATCAATGATAGAAGTAATGTTTTGGCCACTAATGAGTATAAATAAAATCATTGGAATCGACATTATGTGTTGAGTATGATCTAGAAGAATAAGAGAAAAGTGCAAATATTAGTGCACTGGTCATCTCTAATTGATACACAACATGTAAACCAAGAGATATGAAAGTTGATTATTTTATAACATACAATTTTCTATGAAGTTGTAATGCGAGGAATGAAGTAAACAAAACTTAAACATACCTAGTATATGTTGCAGAATGCACTATTAACATAAGAAAGCAACACCTGATGTCCACCCTACCATATTGGGTCATGGAGCGTCATGCACTCTCACCAAAGCCCCAAGCAAGGAAAAATAAATTTCCCACCATTGGCATCAATGGTGAAAGCAATGTCTAGGTTGTTGCTTCCTTAATGCAAGCTCTAAAGGCATCGAAAGGTGCACAGATGATGATTGTTTGAGTTGAGTATGGTTGCGGACATGAAAGAATAATTCAAAATTTATTACACTAAACACATACCATTGTTAGATGTTAAATCAATCATAAAATATAAAGACTTATAGAATTCATAACAAATTGTATGCAATGAAGGTGGAGTAGAAGAGTGCAAGCAAATAAAATGTAGGCATACCTTGCGCAGGGAATGAAATGGAAAATTGAGAGAGTAAAGGAGGCTTGCTTTGCACCCTTCCACATTATGGCATCCAGTGTCATGCATTCTCACCAAACCTCTAAGCAAAGTAATTTTTTGTCCACAAATTTAATCTATATCTCAGTACATAGATTTGCAATCTAAAATGTTGTCAATGAAATATCATTAGAAACAACGGAAACTAGAAGTTTAGTACAACAAACATGTGTCCACTAAAAAATATTTAGATAAGGAAATATAAACAACTATATAATTTATAAAGAATAATATCTAATAAATGTAGAATAAAATACATGTTATAAGTAGGATACAGGTATACCTTTTGCAAATAGCAGCAAACAATATTTGGACAATTGAATATAATTTTCTTTAGGAACCTGGCAATTTTATTAAGCTCAAACCACTATTATCTTTTTAAAGAAATATATAGAGTTGCAGCATTTGTCACAAAGAATTTTCAATGTAATTACAAAAGAATAGATGGAAAGAATGAGATACAACCTTACCTTGCATACAAATAGAATATAGTTTCAACTTGAATAGCATGGGAAAATTGTGAGAATAAAGGTAAATTAACAATTATGAAGATCTACACTAACAACTGGAAATGTTCCCAATCTAAATTTGTTAGAA
Organism: Sequoia sempervirens; assembly: GCA_007258455.2. Classification (NCBI taxonomy): domain Eukaryota; kingdom Viridiplantae; phylum Streptophyta; class Pinopsida; order Cupressales; family Cupressaceae; genus Sequoia; species Sequoia sempervirens. Next base: position 401,518,211 of record VDFB02000017.1, on the reverse strand, counting down.
TCAGAATTTTTTAGAAGGAAATAATTCAATTGCGATAGCTATAGAGGTAGGACTATTTTAGTAAAGTGTGGAAAGACATTGAGAGAAAAGTAAAATTTAGATAATTGATGTTTGTTGCTAGAAAGAAGGGGAAATAGAAAGCAACAGTTGAATAACAACTTCTCATAGTGATGTCTGTATAACTGAAACTTTCAAAATGTTGGGTAAACTGAATAGAAGTGGGAATGAAGGGTACTGTGAAATAATTGAGACAAAGAGGAAAAGGATAAGTGGCATAGTTACTGTGAAAAACAAAAATATTTCATGATGGTGGTAGTGCAGACAATTGTTGGAGACGTTCCTCTTCTTTGATTCAAAGTGCGTTGTATTGGTTGGAATGCGACCTAGAATACCTGCCGAAAGGAGGATCTATGTGTATTCCTTCTAGTGATTTAACATGAGAGAGAGTTGTGAATGTTAGTCCTTGCATTTCTTTAGTTCCAATATCTATTGTAGCTTTCTCTAGTGTTAAGCCTTGAGATTTATGGATTGTTATAGCCCAGGCCATTGTCAACGAGAGTTGCCTTTGGCTACCTCATGTGATTGGGATAATGGGGACGAATCTTGGATTGTCCTAGTCCCATGTTGGCCCAATGTATTTCTAGAAGTCAACAACATATTTAGGCAGTTGAGGTAGTTTAGCACCCCTGGCATATACAATAGCCTTCACTAAACCCAATGATCCATTCACCAGGCCAGCTGCCACCCAAAGATTTGTTGTCAACATTACTTGTTGACCAATTGCAAGCAAGAGTTCAACTTGACATTGTTCATCATTGAAATAATCAAGTGCATTTTTTTGGGAACATTCAGTAGCACTAATTGTAATTGGAACATTTAATTACTATAGCATTTTCCTATTGTGCAAAGCAACCAAGCTATTAGTTGGGAATACGTGGATAGCCTGATCAAAGTCCTCTTTTTTCATAGATGCAAGCATGGATTTTGTTTGATTCATAAGAAGTTTCCAATTAGCTAGGGATTCCAAGAAATTTATAATATTCGTAAGGAGCATACGAAACTATTGTTGTGATTTAGATTGTCCATGCTGGCGAAAGATAGTGTCAAGCATAACAACAATATTAAAAGTGTGCCAAAATTCCAATGCTATGGACCAAAAACTATAGATAGGCTTTTCCACAACAGGGGGAAGTTGTGCCAAGTCACCCACAAGTATAATAGAAACACCATCGAATGGCTACAAATGTCTTATAGGGAATGCTTGTGGCAATCAACTATCTATTTTTAGCAGCAACTTGGGACCCAAGAAACTCATTTTATCAATTAGTATGTACTTAATATGTTTGAAGTCTTCTTGAAATATGGTCAATGGTTGTCCTTTCAATGGATTCATATATTTCATTGGTATGTGAAGAGCGGTATCCACTGTGAAGGCATGAACATTGTAAGCAGCAACACCCATTGGTGCCAAAACAAGCAAAGGGTTCATTTTTTGACTGGATGATCAATTTAGTGCTCTTCGTATCTTGTCAATCAAGAATGATTTACCTATGCCAATGTTTCCTTGAATGATCATACGAATCAGAGGTGATTAGGGCAGGCCAAGGTGGTGTTGTTCAATGATTCTCAAAGCAAGCTCCTATCTAGGAGATAGTCGATAGCAAAGGTCTAGCATTGCAAAGGAGCAAAGGGTGTCTTCAGTTATATGCAATTTACTTGTTGAAACAAACTATTCAACAATGCTATGAAGATTCTCTGGAACATGGTGGCTATCCCACCTATGGTGTAGGTCAAAGTCCTGTTGACCCAAGAGCTATAGCTAGTCAAAACAAACATTGTTTGTGGCACCAAAACGAGAGAGAAACTCCCATTCATATTGATTTTTATGTGGTAGAGGCTATGCATTATTAGTGTCACTATCACTACCCTCCTCATCGAGAGGGGGTCAATAAGTCTATTCACATGCCAAGCAACATAGCCAATAGCATGAAGTAGCCTCCAATTTTGTGTTATGCTTTCTCTTGTAAGCCCTATGTTAGCCTCCACATTTTGAAAATGTTTCTATAGCAATAATTCTGACCAACAAAATGTTTCATAGGAATCACTTTGTTCCAAGGGGATGGTCTTGAAAAGTGGGTAAACAATGATGATTACAGGTTGTGGGTGAGCATGCTAGGCTAGAAATTTGCGATTTTTGTGATATGTATAGAGTTTTGCAAAATGAATAAGGGATATTTCCTCTATTTCAGGTGGTCTTTGCATGTAGGAATGAATATAAGCACTAGCAAGCTCATCACCATTGTCAACTTTTTTCAACCAATCAAACGTCTTCCTGCTAATGTTCAAAGACAAGAAATGTCAACTTGAGATGACAAGGGGAAACTTTTGCAGCATATGGCATGTTTCTTGTGCACCAATGTCACGATCAACAACCAAATTCATCATGAATTTTTTTTATGCAAGTAACACTTTATCCCGAGATGAATTTGTATTTGCAAGCCTTTGCACTATCAATGTAGCTTTTAGATTTTTTCTCAGACTTTGATGCATATTTGGAAATGTAGTTTAGGACAATTTGTCTAGAAAATACTATTGGAAATCAACATTTGCTCGCCAAATTGCAAGCATCTCAAGGTTGTGGATATTATCATGCTCATCATTTCTTGCTAGTTTGTATGATTTGTTTAATTCACCATCAATTATCAATGTTGAAGATGGTTGTGTATTCCATGGAGCTTTGTAGTGACATTGCAATTGTTGGCCTTTTTTCCTTAGGCAAGTGCATTGAGTGCACTTGGTATGCCTTTGAACTGTGTTTAACAACTATTCATAGTCCACCATTGGATCCATAAAATAAATTTGCATAGTATTAAGTAGGCATGGGTCATCCAAGGATGAGTGGTGGATCCTTGATATTAGCTACTCTAGGGTACAAGGGTTCCTTGTTGAAACATAGCAATCAAAGAATATTTTTGCTTGTTGAAGCTCATGTGGGTTGGACCAATCAAGCATGTCCATATTTGAGGCATTTGGGAGCCACAAGAAACCATGTACAGGTGCTAACCTACAATGCTACCACTCATACCTATACCAATAGTCCTTTGTGTGGAAAAGTCTCTCAATAACCTCGTCACAGAAAATAGTGAATCGTAGGGGCATGTACAAGGCTGTTATGTGTAGGTTTTGCACAATGTTCTCTATGAAGTGTCTTTGGTAGTATGGCAAATCAAATTGGATATTGGGTTCAATCACCCTATGCAAATCAGGCTATTTTGTATCTACAGAGCTCAAAGTGAAGAAAAGAGTTGATGTACCAAGTTGGTGGATCATTGTTGCAAGCTCTTATTAGCTCTTGGCCCAATATGAGCAGTTTCCACAAAAGGATGCACCAAAGAAAATAAGCTAGTTTTCTATTTGGGTATCGGGTGCATCTCGAAGCAACTGCCGCAAAGCAAAAACTGACTTTGCGATTCTTTCCTCCAAGTATGTTTTCATAAAACCTGATGTTGATTGTTGGCTTTGATTTCTCATTATTAAATTATAAATGTAATATCTAAATTTGACATGCCTCCCAAATCTATTATCACAGTATCTCATCAAGTGCAAGGTATATTCATGTAAGTGAACCTGTATTGTTCTCAATTGTAGCAACATTGCCATGCCAATCTAGAACAATGTTGGAAAAGCCATACTTAATAACCCTTATGTATTATATTCATTGATGGGGATATAATCTATTTCAGGCCAAGGAAAGGTATTTTGAGTAGTGTCTTTAATTTGTAAGGCACCTCTAGTTGCCTACAATTCTTGAGGAGGGTTGGGAATGAATGAAATAAATGATGACAAGTCTTGAAGGCCAGCTTCCTCATCAACAACACTTTCTACAGTTTCCATTGGTTCATTTGGGTCATGCCTCAGTTCTTCCATTATGTGCAAGAGATCAGAGATGTTAGTACTTATAGGAGGCAACAAATTTAAAGCATCACAATCTATTGCAACATCACTATAGTATGGGTCATTCTAAATTTTATAAATTAATGCAGCCATGGCATTATGTTTGCCAACATAGCAATCATAGTTTGTCCATTGCATGCAAATTCTTCACAAAATGACAACTTCAAGATCATGCAGCCGATGCAGAAACAAAGTTATAATATTGGTGATGTCTTGTGGGAAGCTTATAGTATGGCCACTATATTTGTATTGGCCTCTTTTGGCATGGTTTACTTGTAAAATGGGAGCAACTTTGGCTATAAGCATTTCTTCAACTTGAGTAAGCTTTGCAAGGACGGTCAGTTGTGGCCCTGGATCCATTTTGTTTGCTAGGCTATATCTATGGACACCCTTTTCAGAAGCATAATGCAAATAGGCAACACTAGCACTGGATTTTCAGACTCTCGTGCTAGCATAGCTCTCATTACAAGTAGAACAAATTTTCAAGTTAGACAAAGCATCAATGCGCCGATGGAAGGATTGCATTGCTATGCAAAAAAGGTTCACCAAACATGTTTCCTAAGGGTGGGGTTGCTAAAGATGTGGTTGGAAAGGCATGCCCAACAAGGGGTTGTGGTAGTGTATAGCCAGGTATTGCTAAAGCAGTCTCATAACGATGGGTGTAGTTCAATGGCGAAAGGGAAGGAGTTGAGGGGGAGCAATAGTGAGAAAATGTTATTGGCGAGCTTGCTTGCAATGGTTGTGTGCCTAGCTGGGTATGGGCCACCAAGCCAACTGGGTCTAGGGAACTTCTCTTTTGCAAGTACTTGGCTCACCAATTTGCATGAATCCTGTCTTTGTGGCATGCATAATAAAGCTGGTTTCTTTCACACTTTTCTACCTTACTACGATCTACACTTGATGTGGCATTGAAACCTGAAGAAGGTTGTGGTTCCTACAACAATATTATTAACACAATAAAATGGTTGCAAAAAAAAAGTTAAAGGGCAATGGCATAACTTCAGCAATCAACCTAATTGAATGTGCAACAAAGTAGTGAAAGGCACAATAGGACCAATATGTATACATATGAATTGTATTTAAAAGTGCTTTCAAACTCCAAATAAAAAAACAAGAATGCAAGTTTTGAATTTGATTGGGCCAGTGGCTAACTCAAAAGGAAATGCATCGATTGTATTACTAAATTTTCCTATGGACATGAATTAATGGCAACACCATGCATTGAAAAGACTTCTTTTTAGGAGAGCATTATTAGTGCTAAACCCTGTCGCATATACTAGTAATTTGTGAAGTATAATATGATACATAGTTTAATACTTAAATACTCTTCTGAAAAAGAAGTCTCATCAATGGTATTGTTGTGCCCTCAACACACTTGCCCCATTCGGAATGGGGACCCTCTTTTTCTTTCACCTTGTCAGGTTGTTTTTGTCACCGCCTCATTTTGCGTGCCCTATTTTGATGTCCTGAGTGGTCAACGTACATTCGAAGCCTCATCTTAAGTTGATCGTACTTCTCCCTTTTAATTTTTTCAAGTTCTGGCACCTTGTGGGGTCTCTTTGGCAGTTTGCCTCTGCTAGCGACCTTGGACCCGACCGGGCCCGCCCCTTCAGGTTTCCCCTGGCCGGGTTTCCCTGTTGTGTCCGCCGTCCCGAACGACGAATAGATTGCGTCTTCCTAGACCCTGGAACTCGGACCCATGTTCTCCGTCTGATGGAAGTTTACAAAGTTTCAGCTTCCTTTGAACCTTTCGGGCCCGAACCCCCAGACTTTCGCTTCCGAAGTTCCATGAGGGCTTCACCATTACCAACGGCGGACCTCCGGAGGAACTCCACCCTCCGGGCCCCGACCTCCTCTTTGCCGTCAGTGACCTCCAAGCTGAATTTTCCAAGCGGCCATCGCCTTGTGTCTTTCCAGCCTTCAGGACCCAGACCTCCCGCTGTCGTCCATGGATTTGAATCCACCAACCCAATTGCTTGTCGTACTTGCATTTAATGTGGCCATTAATGGTAGCTGGGGTATAAATATCTTGCCCAAACCTGGCATTCTCACTTGTCAGTGTTGTAGAGAGTGGTCAAAAGCTTTCCAGAGATGAGTCCACCATCTTTGAGACCATCGCGCTCACACCCGTCACCGTCACTTGCCGACCATTGGTCGATTTCACGCCTTTCCGCATCGCTTGTCCAAGCTAGGTTTTTCATCCACCCTCCTGAGCAATGTTTTCATGATTTGTAGAGCTTAAAATGAACAACAATGATTAAAAGGACATGTGAATGATAAAACATGACACAACAAACAAAACCAATGTCCTCAAAACTTGAGAAAACCTTTGCAACCGCCCCTACACTCGATCCAGAACTTGCCCCCCGCACGACTATTCTTGGCGTAGGGGAATTCACCTCTTTCGGGCCCAAACACTCCCTTCACCGGCCAGGACTTAACGAAATAACCAAAATTTCCAAACAGCTCCTCCATCCCTCGGGCCAGGAACATCGGACATCGGTTGGTAGATCGCCGTCTGGCATCATGAACTTAAGTTTTAAAAGTGACCTCCATTTCAGCCTTTCGGGCTCGTGACTCTAGACTTTTGAGTCTGGGATTCCTCTGCATTTCCGCTGTTCTCAATGGCAGAAGGTCCCCGTCTTCCCTGAACCCGAAGCCTACCTTGTAGTTCACCGTTGGGCACTCATCGCAAATCGCCCGCCGGTCATAAACCCGGGTCCCATCCCACCTTTTGTTGTCAAGTTTTGTGCTCAAACTCCTCTCCGGTGCCTCGCCAGGTCCTGGTCCACGGGCCTTCATCCGCAGACTTTTGAGGTGTCTTCGTCGTTCAGGTAGGCGAATCATTGGCAACCTCCCGATTCTCAGGTCCTGGTCTCCCTTGTGCTATGGTAGTTCCTAACAATCAAACTGAAAGCGTCCTCATCCTTCCCGGGCTCCATCCTCCGAGACACCATCTTGTCTCTACCATCTCGAAATGGAAAATCTTGCCCGACCTTTCAAGCTCCGGGCTCCGCCTTCCCGATCACCATGAAACTGAAAGTGAAAATCCAACGTCCAATCGAAGTGTCAAGTCTGGTCCACCGGGCCGGCCCCCCTAGACTTCCGCCTAATGATCACCGTCCCGAACGGCAAAAACACAATGGCACCCCGTCCTCTTTGGCCCGATCAATTAAAATTTGTAAAATTGTTGGCTGCCCTTGGACCCCCCAGGCCCCGGACCCCGGAGTTCCAGGTCCCAAAACTCTGTTTCTGCTCGGCCATTCCAAAATAGCCAACTCCAGATTGCTTTTTGGCCTTGTAGCTCTGGTTGCTCCCAAATCGACACAAATAACCTCAAAATTGAAATCCGATCTTGACCCACGTGCTTAATTTCAGCCCTCTTCGATATGAACCTTTTGAATTATCGAAGTTCGGTCAGGAGAAATCTCTTGGAGCGCTCCGCCCCATTTGCCATTTCAAACAACATTCTTACCAGGGAAGTCCAGCTCTCTGGGCCCGAACTGTCTGAAAGCCCTCAATCAAAAGACCAATGACATCGGAATATAAAAGTATCATTTTATGAACGATAGATTACTTAAAATTGATTTCATCCATGAGATTTCAACTAACATGAATACTTTCATGATCAGTTGTATTGGCTATGTTGTTGCTTGCAGGATATATGGAATCAGGTGCAGGACCTTCAGGGGCAACTATGGAAAAGGACAAAGGGAAGAAGTCAGGCAAGACTCCTCGAGGAAAAGAGGACAAGGATCAAATGAAGTACCAATTCCAGGTTGAACCTCTGCACTCAAAGGTTACCACATATTGGAAAGAAATCACCGACACCAATATAGGCCATGTCAATATTGACTAGTTTACACAAAGGGTCAGGGTCAATCCAACAACCAAGAATGCAAGACTGATAAGACAAAGTGGAATTGCAAAAGTTGCAGAATTCTCTCCATCCCTCGTGGCCCACGAATTGGTCATGGCTTATCGGTAGGCATATCAACCCGACACAAGGACAATTGCTGATAGGGATGGTAAAATTCTCCCTGACATGTCGGCTGAAAGAATCACAGATACCTTCCATATTCCCACTTTTCAAGAAATGGAAATGCCTACCATAGAGAAATGTCAGGCAGCATGGGATGATAATCTAGCAGGCTATAAAAGGTTAATAATTCAACATTGGCTTAAAGAAAAGTAGGGCAGCGTTGCAAAGGTTCCTCACGAACTCTTCTGTGGTGATTTCCACAAAGATTACCATGACTTGGTCACAATGCTAAGAAGGGTTATGCGTCTTCCTACGACGGACTTCTTTTAGGAGTGGATGGTGTACTTTATCAAGCAGATCCTTTGTGGGAATGAAGATGCTACCACAAATACCGCATTTTATTGGGGAGATATCATAAGAGACTGCTTCCATGAGCAATTTTTCAATGTGAAGAAAAGTTCAAAGTTTTACATGAATTCATATCTCGTATAATCCTTGGCAGACTGGAGACAGTGCAACGGGTTGTTTGTGGCACTTGATGAGGAGTAGGGTCGAAGACTGAAGGCCTATGACAGATACCCCCAACTCTAGTACTGAAACTTTAAGAAGGAATATTGTAGGGTAAATGACGCCTTCATTGGCCACATCATCAGAATGATTGCTGGGGATTTTGAGAGAAGGGTTTCCCACAGTGCCCGGGCATTTTTGAAGTAGTACGCCTTCCTCTTCATTCAATACCCTAAGTTCACATACATCTGTGCCCAAGGCTTCACAGAAAGGAAAAACAAGTTGCCTCGATACCCCAACGACTGGATCATCCTATTGGAGCTTTCTCGGTAGCTCCAACACATACAGGCAATCTTTAGCGGCAAACACGTAGCAGGGATCTCTTATCCCATGACTCTTGGCTAGGGCATGTATAAATTACAAACTTCCTAGTGCGCTGGTAACTTCAAGAAGGAATTGAAAGATTATCATTTTCACCTGCACATGGCCCGCCCGCGAATGGATCCATATGGGCATGTAAGGAAGGCAATAAGACTGGGATTCTCTCATCTACACCACATTGAAGACTTTTGGGGGGATTTCCAGGATGATAAAGAAGTGCGTGCAAGGAACTATATGTGGATGACTGTGTATTTTGTAAGGAAGGTGCAGTCGTTTCCCATACCAGACCAAGTTGAAGAGGACGGAAGCACCATAATGGACCCCAGGTACCCCGCAGTCGCCAATTTTCCAATACCAATAAATGACTGGGATGAGAAAGAGGTCGATGACCTCGATATTATAACCAAGCCAATCATGGCCCATACCAAGGAGTGGGTTGATAGGCATGTGGCCTGATTAAAATAGCAAGGGGTGGTCCTGACATATGAAGGACTCAAAAGTGAACCAAGTGCCATAGAGGACGTCGTTGTCACCACTTCAATGGGCAGGACATCCAAGTCCCCTCCAGTCACCAGATCCAAGAAGAGAAAAGAGACTGAAACAGAGCAATCCCCTAATCCCAAAGTATACACAAGGAAGGATCTGGGAGGCTCACCTTCTAAGAGGCTTAAGCAAACAGAAGGAACCATAGAGTAGCCCTTAATCCTAGAAGAAGAGGCAAAGGGTGTGGAACAGTTAAAACCTCTTTTGGCTCTCCTTGCTTTTATTGCCCCATTATCTACCTCCCTGGCTATGGTTACCACATCCCCACCAGTGGTGGAAATCTCCGTCCATATTGCCCCTTCACCCCCAACCGAGCCTGTGATTGTCATTGACTCTTCCTCTGCCATGACTACTCCTCCTTCCTCCGCTGCCATGTCACCGACTACATCACTCCCATTAGCTACAGTAGTGGCACCAATTCCCACTCCCACTATGCCTGAGGCCCTCTCAAGACATATGAAAAATCTCCCCCCTGAGCTCTCCCAGATCCTTATGGATCCTACTCTTCAGGCGGCCCTTGCACAAGTCCTCACTACTGCTAAACCTTCGCAACCACTGACAGGGCCACCGGCTATGGAGGTCACCATGTTAATCTCCGAGGAGTAGAAGAGGCAAGAACAAGAGGCCTCAAAGCCCATTGAAGAGGAGGTTGATGAATACCATGCGCACCTAGAGTATGAACACAACACTATTGACTGGGTGGCCTATGAAGAAGAAGGAATAGCCTCTTGTGATAGAGGAGATGAGGAAGAGGATGCTGGTGGGAGGTTCATCAAACAAGATTTTGATGATGACCTTGAGGAAGAGATGGCCTGGCAGCTGAAAGGCACTGAAGAGGTAGAAAGGTCGCCCCTTGAAGAAGGATAGCAACAGGAAGATAAACCTGAGAGTGAGGCTCAAGCTGTCAAGAGCCATGAAATTGAGCAGCCTGACGAGCACACACACAAAGTTGGGCTAACTAAAGAAAAGGAGGAGTAAATAGAAAAGGAAGAAAGTCCCCGACATCTATTATCTACCAAGCTTCCTATTAAGCACCTCGTGTTCATCCAGGACTCCGATGAAGAAGATGAAGATGCTGCTAAAAGGAAAGAAAGGACCCCCAAGGATAAGGAAATAGAAGTCTTAACCAAGGAAGGTGAAGGTGATCATGAATCACCTAGGGAGAGGGCTACTATGCTTGAGTGGCTAGGAAGGCGGCACGAAAAGAAAACTCCTATTCTAAAGGACCCAAGAGAAAAGTTGGAGGCTATCTTAGCTCAAGCCCAAATTACAAATAGAAAAGAGAAGAAGCCTAATATCATATCCAAGATAACAATGGATGCTTCTGGGTCTTGAGCCGTGCAGATAGCAATGCTTGTGGTAGGCTAGGCTAGGGTGAGCTACAACATCTCCACCCTTGATTTAAGAATTTCTACCAGGGAACAGAAGGTAGGACACCTGGAGGAGTCAGTGGCCACAATGGTACACTTGATAAAGTAGGACAAGATCTGAAAAGATGAGCTCAAAGCACAGGTGGATGCTTTCACGGATTACATCCAGCAATGGTCTTAGGTGGATGACCTTCCTACTACGTCCATGGCCACACCCCAGTTGTTGTCCAAAGAAAAAATTGAAAAGATGGAAAGGAGAAAGAACTTGCAAAAGACTATAGAGAGCTGGTTCTAACAAGTCTTGTACATCAGGAACATGGGAATTAGCCAGGCTATGCGAACAGCCAACAAGTTCTTAGACCTGCAGCAATCTTTGGGAGGAACGAGGAAGCTCTGCACCGACTTCCCTGCAATATACGACTCCACCTTTCCAAAGATGGATGTGTGGTAGTGAGACTTTGACAACAGGAAGGAAAGGATGGAGAAGATAATGAGTAGGGTGGATCCAGATATTGAATGGGTTAAGGAAGTCAAGTCAGAATGCGCTCGATACCTCAAACTAACAACGGAGTATGACATGCCCGCAATGCAGATGGATCTGGAAAAGGTGAAAACCTTACTTCCAAAAGAAGATGGAGGACGAGATGTCTAGTGAAATAATGATGGAGTTCATGAGTTTTTCTGCCCATGCCTTCGAACAATCAGAGTTGTTTAGGGATTAGGGCACAAAGTATGATGAAGACTGGAAAAAGCTAGAAGATAATGCGAAAGAGTGCAGCTATCAAATGTCGCGATACGAGATTATCAAGGTAGACAAGCTCCAATCAGTCATCCTGAAGTTCATGGAATATAGAGCATCGAAGAAGCAAGAGGACAACCCTCTTGGCAGTGAAGAGGTCCCCAAGGAGTAGCTACAGTAAAACAACAATTAGCAAAAAGACAAAAAGCTACAGTGTCATCACTAGATGACGAAATAGGGAGAGGACAAAATGTATTTTTTTTTAAATTGTGATTTATTGAGGGTTGGTGAAACCCTATTTTGTAATGAATCTTGGCCATTCATTTGAATTTTTGGGCACTATAAATAGGGCTCTCCTCTCATTTGCTAAGAGAGTTGAGTTGTTGTAAAGGCATGTTGCTGAAATTTTAATGAAAATACATTGAATTGGTGCATTTTCTGATTTCTTCACATGTTTCATGGTTCAATCTCCCTTGTTAGTCACTTTACTTAGATTTACATTGTTGTTCTAGTTAGCTGTATTCTTGATTTGATGGATTTTAGAAATGTTGTTATGTAGTTGTGAAAATTCCTGCTATGTAGATGCCTTCTTAGTCCATACTTTTTGCTATTTGCTTCTAGTAGATGGCTGTGTAAAGTTAGTCTGGGCTTAAATTCAAAGCTGCTCCACACTTTCATCTTTGATTCGTGCATACAATGGTGAACAAAAGGTGAAATATTTGCAGACCTTAGAAGATAGCACAAATTCCATGAGACTGTGAGATTTTTGGTTAAGTGGAATATTGTTTCCAGGAAGCTATCCATTGCAGGAATTCCATGGTTACTGTTCACAGTTGGTTGCAGGTCCAGGAACTTTCCATCCCCCTCGCCTTTTTCCCTTTCTAGAAATAGCCTATACCAAGGTTCATTGCACATTGTAAAGCCAAAATTAAAGAAACATCAAAGTTTTGGACTGCTATCCGAACCTACAACAAAGTAAAATTCGACCTCCATCTCAAAAACTTCGTATTTGAAGATCCATCTCACATCCAGCTACGTAATTCCATCCTATGATTACCAGTAAAATCACATCAAAATCAATTGAGGAGTTCCATGCAAGTCATGACCTAACACCCGAGAGACCTTGGGGAGATTTTCAGCACTTTTCCATGGAAGATTTCCTTTCAAGAGAGGTAGTGCATTCGTGTACTGCCTGTGTTGAGAAAGTGTGCAAAACACCCATCAACAGGTATTAGGTCAAGTATCTCCACAAATTTTTTCCATGTGATTAAACATGAAATAAGTGTTGCTCATTATTGCAAATATACCACCTTCCATTCTAACAATTACTTTTAAAGCCTATAAGGAATAATAACCAAGGCATGAGTATTGACATTATGCATTAGATGAACATATGCAAATTTTTTGCTTGTAGATGCAAACCCATGGTCCAAGGGAGGGAGAATTTACAAAATAAAAAATCCACATGCAAATAAAATCTTTTTTCTATAGTCACTTATTGATAGTAACCAAGATAATCATATATGGAAACGTGTCTACAAATTTATATATGCATATGCAATCTCTCTTCAATGTAGAGTGTCATGAATGGAAAGTATGATGCACTATTTAAGGAAGACTATAGTGCTATTTCTTCCTATCATTCTACATCATCCCTTCTTTCATGAAACTCTCCAATCAAAATAAGTTCAAATTTTTCATTGGACATGCATATATACATATAGTAGAACAAAGGCAACAATTTCCAACAATTTATGGGTTTTTCTACTTGGAAATATAAGAGGATGCCTATGCTAGCTAAGAAAGCAACAATACAATTAATCAATAGTGAGGTAATTCAAAATGAAATAGACCAAAGAAATACTCACTCTCCACTATATAGTTATTACTAAGACATCACAATCAACAATATACATTGGATGCATATCTAGCGATTTGCTAGCTATAAAATATAAAACATTATAGAGAAGTAAAAAAATTTGGAAATTACAAACCTATACATTCACAAATACTTTCTGCAATAGTGATCCATCGACAAGAACCCAAGCATGTGCATATGTAAGTGTATTTACAAATATACCTATACACATGAAATGTTTTCAATGGAGAGTGAAATGAATGGAAAGTGCATTGTACACTTTAAAGAGGAGTGTAACACTGCTACTTCCATGGTTGTACATTGTACCTTCATTCGTTCCAATGACCATCCATAAAAGCTTCACATTTTCCATTGCACATGCATATATACATACACATATAAATATAGAAATATTACAATGAACATAAAACATGCTTGCAAACACCGAACCAAAAGAAAAGAATATGTACTGTCCATCCTACCATATTGGGAACACAATCTTATCAGTGAAAATTTCTATATACAAACAAATTTACATATGAATGGAAAAAAACAAAACAAGGCCTGCTCTCCACCCTACCATATTGGGTCATGAAGCCCCAAGGGCTCTCACCAAACCCTCGAGCAAGAATATATATTTTCCATCACTTTCGTCAATGGTGGAAGCAATCCTTCTAATCACACATACCAGACATCCTATGATTGCAACAATTCTGTTTAAAATCCTTTAAGAAATAATGAATAGCGAATAGCAAATTTGAAATGAAAAACAACAAAAGAAGCCCTGCTCTCCACCCTACCATATTGGGTCATGAAGCTCCATGGGCTCTCACCAAACCCTTGAGCAAGAACATAGATTTTCCATTAGTTCTATCTATGGTGGAAGAAATCTCTCTCATCAGATAAGAAACAAATCCTTTTGTGAGCATCTAACAAATAAGAACCTAAAAGGTATACTTAAATTTTTTTCCAACAAATACAATCCAACATCATTGATTGGATGCATATAGAGGGACTTGTTGTTTGGAAATATACATACTAAAGAAGTACATGTAGAAATTTACAAGCATGGGATTACTTGTAGACAATATAGATATATAGTTGAATGAGAACTTATAGATATATACAAAAAATGTTACATCTGTTGGAAAGGTCAGATGGACTTCAACCTTCAAAGAAGCTCACAATCTTGACTCACTATTATTGAAGGGGCTAAAGTTAGAGAAGAACACCCAACAATTCCTTATTTAAAATTGCAAATTCTTTCGCTATCTTTGCTCAGGTTTTTAAATAGTAGATATTGTCACAACCATTGCCACTACATGGACACCATACAACAGTAAATGTTGATGCAAAGAGGATGAGCTTCTTTGAAGGTGCAAGTCCAACTTCCTACTGTGAAGTTTTTTCTGAAGCTGGCATCAACATATTTTCCATTTTTTACATGGGGCAATGACTCCAAGAGGAATAGAAAAGCATTGGCAATGGAACTAATAATTAGAGTGATGCACAATGTATGTGCCATCTTTACAGATATCTATCTATGCAAAGGAAGCATAAACATGTGCATTTGGTTTGAATTCTTTTGAATATTATTTCACTTGTGGTTCATAGGTTGTTGTAGGTTGTATTGCTTGATCTCTATTAACACATTGTTGATTGTTCCAAATTTTGATAGGTTGTTGTTGAGAGAAGACTATATTTTTTTGGAAAAACAAATATTGTTTAATCTATGGTCAACGTCTCATGCCTATCATTTCACAAGGATATGTTATTGTGCTTGTTTGTCTTTAATGGTTCTATTAACCTAGCTTTGTGCTGAAATAAATATTGTTTGATTTATGGCATCCATTTTGTGGCTATGCCTACAATGCAACAAATTAGTTAATGTTATACAAGTTACATCTCATTCCATTAGGTATTGTTGATTACTGTTCTTTGCAATGGAATAAAATAGTCAATCTTATACACTTTTTGTTAGCTTCCATTAGGAATTTTCGACTATAGTTCTATTGCTTAAGCTATATTGTTTCATTTTGGAGAAGGTGTTGTTCGATAGGCTATATTCTTTCAATTTTCAAGTAGGTTGTGTTGATAAAGGAGTGTTTTTTTGTATGGGTTTGTTATTGCTAATTTTCGATGGGTTTCTCTTTAATGTTTGCATTTTTGTGGGTATGTTTGGAACAAAATTATATATATATATATATATATACACGGGTATGTGCAGGATCATGTATATATATATATATATATACATGGGTATGTGCAGGATCATGATGGGCCAAATAGTGGCAATATGATGGGTATGTGGCTGATGAATTTTTCTTTACCCAAAATTCATGAAACGAAAAGGGTTTTTAAAGGAAATTCTTAGCTTTTTACCAATATAAATTATGCTTTACTTTGAATTTAATAAGTAATCATTATTCATTTTCTATTTGGATTACAACTAAAGTCTTGATTGATAGGCTGATTAAAAAAAATCTATAGTTTTCAAACCCTATCACATTTTTTGAATCCAAAACACGCATCACATTCTATGCTTCACATACTATAGGATTAAAAAGGAAAAAATGAATTTCATGAAGTTTTGACCAAGTTAATGTGGTCAAACATACAATTTTTTATATTTTTTAAAAGTTGTAATAAAAAATTCATAATTAATTATTTACTTGGAAAAATAACAAAAATATGCATCACATCGACATGAGTCCTCAGCTTATATCTAAAATATTATAAAAATTACTATTTTATTGTGGTTAGGGTGTATTTACACCTACTTCTTACTTTTCCCTCAAATTTAAGTACTACTGCATTGAAATTTTAAATTTTCACCAAATAATTTTTTTAAACAAACCTAGTAGTTTAGAAACTACATTCAATTTTCTACAGATTCTATTCTTACATATTTTTTGAAATAATATAGATAACTTATTCAAATTTTACGTCAAGTTTCCTAACTCTAATTTTTTGAATTTTTGCCACTTAGGGCTTGTTTTCCATGATGATCTTGCACATACCCATACAGATATACATATATATACATATATATATACATACATACATATATACATATATATATACATACATATATATACATATATATATACATACATACATATATATACATATATATACACATAACTACACACACACACACATATATATACACACACACACACATATATACATTATTTGAATTTCCCTTGAGACATTGTATGCAAAAGGCTATATTGTTTGTTATAAACAATATTATTTCATTAATTCTTAGCATCTTTTGGCTATTCTAATTTTTAGAAGGTGTTGTTGAGAAAAGACTATATTGTGTGTGAAAACGACTATTATTTGGTTTAAGGTTCACAATTTTTGTGTATGGTTTTGCATGGGTTTGCTAGCTATCATTTTTTTGTGTTCCGTGGCTTTCTTCGTCTGCGGTGATCTCCCAACTAAAAATATACTACTTTTTGAATATACTTGTTTGTGAATAGAAGCTTATCCAAAATTGATTCTCAACCTAAACCCATCACAAATAGAAATAATATAACCCTCACAAGAGCACCCTATTGAAAATTAACAGTGACAAACAGAAAAAAATATGCTCATTTCTAAATGAATGCTTTTAGCAAATTGAAACAATACAACCGTGTCAATAACACGTTCTGAAAAATAATACAATATAGAAAGCACATTCACAAAAATTTCATAGCCGATGAACACACTTGCACCTTCACACAATCTTGCCCTCTTCACTCACAACCACCTTGAAGAATAACATAAACCCAGACAATGACACCTAACAATGTATTTTTCAAAAATGACATAGTCGTTTGCTTTGTTATTTGAGGAATTGTAAGACAGATGATGATTGCACCATAACCACTACAAGAAAAGCACACAAAAATTAATATTGATTCCTTTTCACTGGCATCCTCTATCATCATGTTGAATGATATATTTAAAAAAAAAAGGGACAATCCACCAGTTTCTCGATGGTGCTAGAGGCCTAAAAACTGGAAAGGTTGATAAAAATTCCAACCAAAGTTCACCAAAACGGGAGGACAACCTACCAGCTTTTTCGCACCACCAAAGGGGTAGAAAACTAGAAAGACACATGATAATTCTGACCAAAGTTCATACAATTAGCCAATAAAATTTCAACATATTATCTTATTTATGATTTCCATATGACAACATAGATGAACCACACCATCTACACTTGTTAATATATCTACTTGTGGACATAGTTATATGTATGTGTATATTTGCGTATGCATGTAGATAAATATACATGCATGTAATTGAAATCTACCTAGGTATAGAAGTTTCTGCTACAAATATGTGTAGATATATGTATGAGTACTGGATATCTCTGTGTATATGCATGCAACATAGAATATCTTGACAGAGTTTTGTGTACATATATATGTGTATCATGTATTTGTGTATGTAGGTATCTATGTTTGGGTATCCATCTAATACTTTCCAGGTGCTCTTTTCTTTTTCTTTTCAATCTCTAATGATAGTGACATGCTGGATATGGATGTCATATGGTACTTGGCTATAATTTTTTTTATGTATGCCATGCAACTCAATCCAGAAATCATCGTTGAACAATGCTTTATTAAGAATACCCTAAACTGCTCTAGTAGTTTGGTGAGTTTTAAATGCAAAGTATTATTTCAACCATTGCAAATGTATACAACACATACAAGAAACCTCTGTGAGATTGCTTCATTTACGATGTGTAGTGTGTGGCACACTAATCTAGGTAGCAAGTGGTAGATGCGTTATAACTTTGGCCAACATATTTTGTCAACCTTCCATTTTTTTTTTCCTTCCAATGCCTGTGCAAAAGGTGGTGAAGCCAAATATATATATATATATATATATATATATATATATATATATATATATATATATATATATATATATATATATATATATATATATATATATATATATATATGTATGTATATATATACACATATACATATTTACATACAAAAATCCACATATATACTCACATACATATATATATATATACATATATTGGGGAATTTTCAGCAAGGCATTGTTTGGTGTCATTTTGTTGCTATACCTAATATGAGAGCCATGAGCGATGAGGGTAAGCTTTTGTGAGGATGCAAGCTGGATTAAGCTCTATGCAGCTTCTACGAAGGTGGCTGTAGGTTATTTTGTGTTTTTTGAATGGAAAGATGGTTGCAAATGAAAAAGAAAAGTGTCACCTTTGATAATATTTTTCCCATTTTTGTTTAGAAAACGTAGCGAGAAGACATGTGTTTGAAGCAAGTGCAAAGAGATCCATGTCAAAGAAACCCTTGGCGATTTTGCTACATTTTTGGTTCATTCACTATACTAGGCTATATTTCTTGATTTTCCATAAGGTATAGTTGATTGTTTAAAAAATATTGCCTCATCTATCATTTCTATTTTCTCTGCATCACTTTTCATGGATTTAATATTGTGATTTTCACTAGGTTTCGTATATATGTACATATATATATATTTGTGTGTGTGTATGTACATATATGCATATGTGTGTATATACATAGATATATATATCATAAATGAGTGAGGATGGCATACTGATTTGAAGGTGTAGGTGCATTCATCGGCAGTGGAATTTGTGTTAAGCTGGTTTAAGGGAATCTTGTGATTTTTGCGTGTGGCGTTGATTGCAAAAGGTGTGGGTTGTGACAATTCTTGTCTATATATTTATATCTCTGTACATATATCTATGTACACCCTTACCAATATTCTTGAATTTGTGGTTCACAGTCTATTCCAAGGTACATTGCATGATTTTCAAGAAGGTAGTGTTGATCGCTCGAAGTCTCGATAAGTTGTTGTTCACAACATACTATATAGTTTCTAAGTACAAAATATTACCTCATTTTTTGTTTGCCATTTGTGTCTATGGTTTTCCATGCATCTGAGGCTATCAATTTTTTGTGAGTTTTTGTTTATGGGCTTCATGTTTTGGCTATGTTTACAGGCTTGGGGGATAGCTAAACATAGGCTACTCCCAAATTGCCAACAAAAAAAGACATGAAAGCCACACTATACACCAAAAAGGCTGTAAATGCAAGCAAAGCATGTTTTCAGTTTGCTCCATGCACATGGGAAACAACCAATACAAGTGGTAGGAATAGAGAATAAACAAGGAACAAACTTACAAGATCGAGCCCTGACAGTTATGGAGTAACCTGGGGAGAGCTAGAGTCCACTGACATTACTAGAGCTACTCTTTGTAAAAGATAGAGTTGCCACACGAGCGACTGGAAACAAGTTGTATTGAGACAATAATAAAATATCCAAAGATTCAATTAAACCATCAAAAGCTAACAAGGTCCATTCTCAATTTTTAAATAGAAAAACTTTCTACATTCCATTTTTTTTGTTGGCACATCTAGAATATAATCAAAAGAAATAATATAAAAAATGCACATTTATATATCTCTCCATAAATAATTTCAAAACCAATCTATATTCCTCCAACACAACCAACCTAGAACATACGCTATCCACTAATGCAATCAATGGTGACATCAATCTTCCATGTATCAACAAAAATAAAACTTATCATTCCAAGAATGACCCAACAAAAAGTAACATATGAATCACTATATATCAATATTGTTTGCATCCACTATGACATTCATACATATCTACACATAGGGGAGGAACAAATTTCTGATTCATGTCATATGTTTTGTGGCCATCATTCCAATATAGCATTCTTCATCATTATACTCTAGCCTAGGCCACATCCTATCATTTTTGACAAGGCACTGGAGAAAGCTATTGATGAGCCCAAAATATGCTCATAGTTTGGATATCATGATGTACTTTTAATACCTTTACTTTTGTTGTTCTTGGTTGTTTAACTCTTCTGAAATATTTTATTAGGGGATATCCTATAGCAATACACTTTCATATTCCTGCAGCCTATCATGTTGATTTGACTTATTTATTACCCTGTTTGACTTCCCAAATGACTGATATAGCACATGTAGTTTTTGAATGATGAAATAGATTTAAATATGTGATTAATGAATGGATATTGTGTATGTGTCGTGCGCCTTTTCTTTCGCATCTATTACCTTGTGTTTCGCAGGTTGTTGGAGAAAGTATGATCGAGTCAAGCATAGTCGATCTTGGCCTTGCAGTAAAGTCCATTTCCTGCACGACTTCGAGGAAGCTCTGGCGAAGAATCTTTGACCAAAACTATTGGGAAGGATTTTAAATTTCAATTATTCTGGAAAGAGTGGAGTGCTAGATTCTCTCTGGATCGGGTTGAATGGATAAACTCATTTATGAAGTCTATTCCTTGATTTCAAGATACACTTTACATCCACGTCTTTCTCTGTTAGGGCTAGTTAGTTAGTTAGTTTTTTTCCTGATTTAAATAAGTGTTCCTCCTGCACGGGTGAACCACCAGTAGCACTAGTAGGAAGTAGGAAGTAGGAAGTAGAGAAGTAGAAGAAAGACAGTGAAATAAAAGATAGATAGAAAGGATATCATGTAAGAGTCAGTATGATATTAAAAGCAGAATTTGTATGATAGACAGAGTTTGTTGTTAGTTTTCATATGAACAGAACAATGTATACCATTCTGAGTTTATGAATAAAGTTTGATGAAGTTATGAGTTCAGTACTTGCGTAATTAGTTGATGCTTGCTAAGGGGGCCCACTTAGTAAGTATCTATAGTTAGTTAGTTAGTTGTTCCTTTTCTGTTGATCATTAGTTAGATTTCATCTTTAAAGTTTCTGTGCAAACTCAGTCTTATATTGTTCCTGCAGCATCGAGAATCCATCCCTGGGTCTGTTCCTACAACATAAGGCCAGTTCATAGTTTGTTTCTCAGTCATAGCTATTATCATTTCTGCTTTGGTTAATGGTTGAGTTAAGAGAACTTTGCATTACCTTCCTGTAGCATAGGTAGAATTCTCTTCAAGTATTTGTTTCCATTAAGTTGTGACTGAAACTAGTTCTTAGTGCACATATAGTGCTGCTCCATTTAAAGTATACGTGCCCTAGTTTGACAAGTAAATGAACATCCATCAAAAGATATTAGTCACCTGTTGGAATGTCTAATTTCTAGGATAGGTTTTGTCATTATTTTCATATCCTTTTGTGGGCACGACCAGCTATATTGTTTCATTTTTAGATAAAGTGTTTTTGAGAAAAAGTTGTATTGTTTGCATATCTATGACGATTGAATTTTTTATTCATGCCCTTTTTTATCTGACCATCATTCCAATATGGAATTCTTCATTTTTAGACTCTATCCTAGGCTACTTTGTATCATTTTCAATAAGGCACTATGAGACTGGTATATTGTTTCAATTTCATATAAGGTGTTGTCCAAAAAAAGGTTGTATTATTTGTTAATATCAATATTGTTACCAAACTCAACAACGAATTATTAGAATGGTAGCCTATATCTTAAGTGTGACATGAAGGATCCATTTTACCATTGATCAAAGTGGTAAACAATGTATCTTGTTGCTTAGGGGCTTACTTTCAAATTCTTCTTGCAATGGAGTAAAACAGTTAAGCTTATAGACATTATGTTAGATTCCATTGGGCATCATTGATTATGACTACTTTATAAGAATATTTTATGCATCTAATACCATACATGTATATTTCTCTAGATAGTCCAAATGAAATAAGTTGGTATGATTGTCAAGAATGCCTTTTGGGTAACAACATTAAAACACTCCATCAACCAATATGGTAGGATGGAAATCAGGCCTTCTTTTGTTTTCTACATACTGTATTCTACCATATGCACCAAGTATGGCTAAATTATAATTACTTCATTCGTCCCATTGCAACTATAGAGAAAATTATCCATTATAAAATTATGCATTATAAAATGTAGAAATTTTATATCTCTTGATTTACATATTGTCTCTGAAATAGATAGATCACTACTCTAAAATTCACACTTTGTATACACAAAAGATGTATATGGTCTGGCTTTTCCAATAAAATTTTTACATAAGGAAGTAGGTGTGATTTTTAGCTTTCTATTGCAATGGCTACAGTGGATTAAAATACCTAATGCTATGTATTTCATTTTATTTTTTGCATAATTGCCACACTAAACTCCACACTTTTTTGTTATTCTTGCAAACCATAGCCCAACCATAATGCAAAAGTTGATAAACTAATGTGTTACAAACAACCTTTCAGTATAATGATAGTGACTACAAAACTAGTAACAATGGTCAAATTGACAATCAAATCCTAATGTACTCTATATTGATCATAATAAGCAATATTCACTTCACAACTGGACAAAGTGGTTGACAATGTATTTTCTTTATGTTACATTTTGAACAGGCTGTAGTATTTAATTTTTGAAAGCATCTTCTTGTAAATGCCAGAGTCTATCAATCTTTCCTAATGCTCCATCCAAAAAATGCTACATTTCAAATACACATATGCATATATACACATACATATATACATCTAGATATATATACATGTATATATACATATATATGTATATATATACATATCTACATATATATGTATATATATACATATCTACATATATATGTATATATATACATATCTACATATATATGTATATATATACATATATACATATAGATATACATCCATATATAAACACACACACACACATATATATATATACATACATATATATACACATATATATATGCATGTATATACACATATACATACACACACACACACAAACACACACACACACACACACACACACACACATATATATATATACATATACACATTTGTATACATAAATACATATATTTACACACATTGTATGCTTTGCATGTACTAGGGGTCGTCATAATAACAACTGCCCTTTAACATCTCAGGGAACAAAATGAATGTTTGGGTAATTTTCAATAAGGCACTGTTTGGTGTCATTCTATTGCTATACCTTATATGAGTGCCAAGAGGGATGAGAGTTAGCTTCTATGAAGCTATAAGCTAGATTAAGCTTTGTGTAGCTTCTACGAAGGTCGGTGGAGGTTATTTTGTGTTTTTTCCAAGGGAAGATGGTTGGAAATGCAAACGAAAAGTGTCACCTATTATAATATTTTGCCCTTTTTTGTGTAGGAAAGATGGTGAGAAGATGGGTTATAAGTCTGGAAAAAAATTTCATTAGCCTCCCATATTTTTTTTCCTTCCAATGGTCATGGGAAGTTGGCGGTCGTAGTTGTTGCTTCTTTCAGAATAACGTTGATCACTTCAACATTAATCGTTCTATGCTTTACATGTAGCATCGCTGGTGATCATAAAAACAACCATTCAATGCATAACAAAACTAAACATATGTCTGGGAATTTTTCAATAATTCATTCTTTAAATTTTTGATAAAGTTGTGTTGAGAAATCAGTATATTTTAACTTTTGTTTCCCACTGTGAATCTTTATGGCTTCCTTTTTTATTATTTGATCAATATATATATATATATATGTATATGTAGTATACATATATATATATATATCTATATATATATATACATACATATATATATGTATATCTGTGTATATATATATACATAAATGTATATACATATGTACATATATATATGGATCGTTTCTTCATCTGGGTCGCTCTTGATACCAATATTGTTTAATTTATCGCTTCTATTTTGTGGCTAATATGTATATATATATATATGTGTGTGTGTGTGTGTGTGTGTGTGTGTGTGTGTGTGTGTGTGTGTGTATGTATATATATATATAGATCGTTTCTCCATCTGGGTCACTATTGAAACCAATATTGTTTAATTTTTTGCTTCCATTTTGTGGCTATGGTTGGAACAAAATAAAACAATTAATTATGTTCATTCAATGTTTTCTTAATAAATTGCTTCTGTTTTGTGGCTATGGTTAGAACAGGAGGAAAAATAGTTAATGTTGTGCCTTAGGCTATAGTGGGTATATTTTAATATCAATATATATGTGTATATAAATATACATATATACATACATTTATATATATTTCAATTTCCCATGCATCTATCTTTATGGCTTGCATTTAGTTGATATGGTGGGAAAAGGGATATATATACATATATATATATATACACACACATATATATACATACACATACACACACACACACACAAACACACACACACACACACACACACACACACACACACACACACATATACACATATATTTTCATAGGGTTTGTGTTTGATGTTTGCGCTTTGTGGGTATGTTTGCAATAGAATAAAATTGTAGAGGTTGTGGAGTTTTTGTTGATTGTTAGTGTATAGCTCAGGCTATATTGTGGCTTGCTACATGTGGGTGGCTATTGAAAGTAATGTTGTTTGATTTATGGCTTTTTGTTTTCTGGTTATGGTTGGAACAAAATAAAATAATTAATATTGTTGATTCTATGTTTGGTTACATTAGCTACCATTGCTTACTGTTCTATGCCGTAGGCTATATAGGGTATATTTTACTATCAATATATATATGTAACATTAAAATTGTTAACATTATGCAGTTTTGGTCAATTCTTATTATATAGCTTGGGCGATATTGTGGCTTTCTACATCTGGGTGGCTATTGAAACCAATGCTATTTGATTTATGGATTTCGTTTTCTAGTTATGGTTGGAACATAATAAAATAATTATATATGTGTGTACATATATACATATATTTATATATATTTCAATTTCCCATGGGTCTCTCTTTATGCCTTGCATTTAGTTGATATGGTGGAAAAAGGGATATATATACATATACACACACACACATATATAGACACACACACACACACACACACACACACACACACACACACACACACACACACACACATATATATGCATATATATACACATATATATTCTTGTACAATTTGTGTTTGATATTTGCACTTTGTGGCTATGTTTGCAATGGGATAAAATTGTAGAGGTTGTGAAGTTTTGTTGATTGTTATTGTATAGCTTAGGCTATATTGTGGCTTACTGCATGCGGGTGTCCATTGAAAGTAATGTTGGTTCATTTATTCCTTTCATTTTCTGGGTATGGTTGGAACAAAATAAAACAATTAATGATGTCGATTCTATGTTTGGTTACATTAGGTATTATTGATTATTGTTCTTTGCCTTAGGCTATATAGGATATATTTTAATATCAATATATATATGTAAGATTAAATTTGTTAAGGCTATGGAGTTTTGGTCGATTCTTATTGTATAGCTTGGGCTATATTATGGCTTTCTGCATTTGGGTGGTTGTTGAAACCAACATTGTTTGATTTTTGGCTTTCGTTATCTAGTTATGATTGGAAAAAAATAAAATAATTAATGTTGTCCATTCTATGTTTGGTTACATTAGGTATTACTGATTATTGTTCTCTAGCTTAGGTTATACTTGTGTCAACTTTTCTTAAAATTTTTGTTAGCCCCATCATTTTTCCTCTTTTTTGTTGCCAGGGTAGACTTGGCAAATGGGCTATAGTTTGGTCAAGATTTTTGTCAGCCCTACTAGTATATGTATATATACATATATATACATATCTATATACATATATAAACACATTTGTATACATATATACATATATATAAAGATATATATATATATATATATATATATATATATATATATATATATATATATATATATACATGTACAGATATAGTGGTAGATGGCTTCACTAACTCATTTGAATGCAAAATCCAACAAAAAATTTTGACGAAAGATGGATAATTAGATGCATTGTTAGGTACTAGTGATATTTAATGTCTAATTTTCAAATTTTTTTAATTTTATCCCTGATGTTCATCGAGCCTATTTTTTCATTGAAATTGTGACAAAGAGTTTTTGTCAAAATTTCAACGAACAAGTGAAGTCAAAATTGAGGCCAACATAAATAAAAAATGAGCTCAACTATTTATTGTGACAACATTTTTCTATACTTACGAATTTGCTCTGCTTGCGAATTTTCTATACTTACAATAGTTTGTGGAGAACTAAGGACGATTTTCTTGGGAAAAATTAGAAAAAATTCAAGAAGCTATTGCCAGGTTGAGGGTAGTCATAGTCCTTTCCTAGAATTCATTTGTGAAGTCAAATTTGTACTTCCAGGCTTGAAAATCATATTTTAAATCAACATCTCATCAGATTTCATTATTAGATTTGTGCAATTTCAGAGTTGCATTTTCATATTTTGTTGTGCAAGTTCAATATTTTGATTTTAGGAGTCTAACGGTTGGAAATCATAGTAAAATCAAAATTTAATAAGTTTTGGAATTAGCATTTTAAATTTTTTTTTGGGGTCATTAACTTTAGACTATCTTCTCTTTTTGCAGGGGTGGTTGCATGCCAAATTTTTTTGGTGTAATATATCAGAATTATTAGATTTTGTTACTTGTCTATGAATAAAAATTATTAGAGTGTGAGTTTGATATTTTTTGAAGATCTAAATATTCAAGCTTGGTAAAGAAAAATCATGTCAAATAATATTAGTCCAAAACAAAATGAATAGACACTTGATAGATTGTGGGCTAGATTGAAAAGAAGGGGTGATGGGAAATGTTATTGTCCTTGCAATAATTACAAGGGCTTAAAGACGAGACAACTTTTAATCACAACAACTAAGAAACATTGTAGGTAGCATGGTCACATTAAAGGAGGGAATGATTATCATCCATTGGTAAGTTGTTCATTATATGTGTTTATACTCATTAAATTTTTAAATGTTTATATCATTTTAACTATATATATATATAATCACTTGATCATAATCATGGTTTATTTGTGTCTGTCAAAATTATAAAGATGGGGCACCCTAGGGCACATAATATGGATTATCACGACCCAGAGAATGTGGTTTTGCAAGTGGACGAACATGGAACTGTGAATATCGAAGATGAAGAAAATGATCCTATGGAAGATGATGATCATGCACCAGAAAACATAGTTGAAGATGATGGTACAAATACATTGATCCATCACACATTTAGTGGCATATTTGATCATGATGATTGAGATGACTTTGATTATTTTCATGATTTACCTGTACTTGAGAAGGCATATGAGCCCCTTTATGAAGGCTCCCAAACAACTTTTCTCTTTGCTATATTGTTGCTATTGAACTTGAAGTTTATGAATAGTTTATCAAACATAAAAATCCCGCGGATGTTAAGGTATGTCATATATGTCATCTTTTTTCATCTATTTTAATTATTGTTAGTTCATCACTAGTAAATAAAGGATGAAATATGTACCATTAATATTATTTATATTAAAAAAATATTTTTTGTTGTAGATTGATTGTGAATTTTTGTTAACACCATCAAATAATTTACCTTGCTCATACCAAGATTTATCTGGCAATATGGAAGATATCAAAATGGAGTATCAAGCAATAGATGCATGTCCCAATGATCATATTATATATCATAAACAACATGAATTTGCAACAGAATCCCCAGAATGTCATATCAGTAGATATCAAACAAATCAACTAACAAAAAAGGTGCCTCGCAAGGTTCTTTGTTATATTCTCATTATTCCACGTATGCAACGATTATTTAGGTGCGAAAGCTTAGAGCAATTTATGGATTACCATGCATAGAATAGAAGTGGAGATGACATTCTTTGAATGCTTGCAGATGGTTCTACATTTAGGGACATGGAGGAAAAATGGCCACACTTTTAAGAAGAACCTTGTAATCTCATACTTCCATTGGTAGTGGATGGTGTCAATCCATTTGGAGAGTTGAGACCTATTTACTCGGTGTGGCATGTTTTTGTTATCAACAATAACATTCCTCCATGGATGTCAATAAAGACGGAGCACATAATGTTGTCAATGATTGTTCCAGGTATTTGTTTACATCAATTTTCTTTAACGTAGTAGCATCTCATTCATCTTATTTGTTGCATAATGACTTATATTTTTTTTATTCAGTAGTCATGTACATTAATTTATATATACTGTAGTAAAATGGTTATAATAATTATGTAATGTTTATGTTCATTCAACTAGGTAAGTACCAAGATAAAGATATGAATGTATATATCGAGCCTCTTATCGATGAGTTACTAAAGTTATGGAATGGAGTTACTATGTATGACATCTCTAGACCAATAGGACAAAGAAAATTTCAATTCCATGCATTGCTTGTATCAACAATTCATGATGCCCCAAGGCTAACACATTTTTGTAGTATGTTATAACGTTTGACTGCACTTTAACAATATTTAATTTTATGAAGTAAATATCATGCATTTTTTAAAAATAATCTATTCATTATATATAATTATAAAAATTGACATATTTGATCCAATTATATATGATCTTGCAGGTCTTCAAACAAAGGGAAAATTTGTATGTCCAATTTGTGGTCCAAAGATGAAATATTATCATTCAAGAATTTTAGGAAAGCAGGTGTTTGACGAGTATAGGCACTTCATCGACATAAATCATAAGTATCAAACTACTGAAAAACATCTTTTCAATGGGAAAGAAGAGACTACATCAAAACCATGAAGAATTACACCTTGCCTATGGAAGTTGGAATATAATAGAATTAATTGTCAAGGTTATACATTGGATCAAATTGTTTATCTATCATATATGATATGTTTTGAATTTATATTTTTATATTGTGTTGTGTTTACTCATGATGTAATTGACAATTATTGTCATTGTTAATTTGTTTAACTTGTATGCTTCATGAAGGTCATCAAGGCATTAATGGTTGGCTTCCACAGGGATTGAAAAGTTATCCCAGACAATTTAGTAGGTTTCCCTACTATGAGTAGCTATAGATTGTGCATTTGTTTGATACAATGCATATCAAAAAGAATATAACAAAAACGCTATGGAAATATTGAATGGAAGGCATGGCAAAGAAAAAATTGTCAAAATTTGTAGTGACATTTAGGAAGCCAATCATGTAATGAAAAATGTCATTCAATTAAATAGCAATGGAGACCAAATTATTATAACTGACCTTCCTTGGTTATTAACAGAGCAACAAAGCAATGCTATGAAAGAAGTCATACGAAAAATTCAATTTCCCATAGGATTTACTGTGAACATAAACAGTATAATAACAAAGAATGGTGAATTTGGGCCAGGGATGAAAATGCATGATTGGCATACCTTAATTAAGGTAATTATTCTAGTATATTATATACACTTGTATAATGCATGTACTTTTCAGTGTATTAAGTCTACTACTTTTGGAAAAATAATGAAAAGATCATTTTATAATTGTTGCAGTACATTCTACCTCTATCTCTCCTAGAAAACTTTGACAACAATGTCAAGAAAGTTATATATGATCTTGGAAAATACATGAGCTAAGTAGTGATATTTGATCAATTCATTGTATAGATCTTATAATTGCCATTTTTTTTACTTGTTATGTAATATACTGTATATTTTTGTTAAATCTCGTTAATATATTTGCACCTTGAATCACTTGTAGATGGTTGTCATCTAAAGAAATCCATAAAGAAGATATAAATTATTGGAAGAGAAAAATTCCTCATCTAATGTGTGAAATACAAAAGTGTCTACCTTTGACATTTTTCAATGCACAAGAACACTACCTCATACACCAAGTTGAGGAGATTGAATTGTGTGGACTTGTACACACAAGGTCAATGTGGATGGTTGAGAGGCACATGAAATTTTTGAAGGCTTTGGTTAGACAAAGAGCACATCTTAAGGGTTCTATGGTAGAGGGATATATGGTATACCAGACCATGGTGTAAATTAGTGAATATCTTCCTAAGTTTGTAGCAAAGATCCATGTAGATCACATTTGGGATCCCAACTCCATTAATAAATTCGAAGAGAAGTACCTAATGGGGAAAGGTAGATCGAGGAAAGTGAGAGGTAATTATAAGATGGTTATGGAGATTAATTGGAATACATTAAATTACATATGGTTTTTATGTATATTCTACTTATTTAATTATTAATCTTCAATATACATCAATTATAAATTAAGGTCGTATATTGTGGTATTTAACTAATTATATGTCATTTGTGAATTTCAAACTTTTTTGATACAGTTGGTCGAGAGTGGGATGCACTACATTTGTATGTTGCAAACAATCCTGATTGGATGATAGTATGGATTGAACGATGTCAAAAATATAGTCGCGCATTAACATGGGAAGGTGTGGCTTCATTGGTTAAAGAAGCTCATCAAAATGGAGATTCCAATGTTACACAAAGGGAAATTGGTTTAGCATATGGTTTAAGAGATAAATAGGTACGTATAAATATATTAATCACCCATATTATTTAATTATTTTCAATTATATTGATGTATATAGATGTTGAGATTGTTTTCTTTGCATATATTTGGCCAAGAATAAATATGTTTATCAATTGGCAATATTGCAATAATTTTTACATCTGGGTAAACCCACAATAATGGGTTACAATTATTTAAGTGAAGTGAAATTAGAAATGCACACAAAAAATTCAATTATGTGGTTCGAATTCAAAGGGGGGCCTTCTAATGAAGGGGGTTCATTAGAAGCCCCCCCTTCTAATGAAGGGGGGCTTCGAATGAACCCTCTGTTGCTTCATGAGGATTCTTTAAGGTTTTAAAATACAAAGAAAGAAAGGCTTCGTACGAACCAGTCCTTCGCTCGAACGACCTAATTTTTTCCTCCAATTTTAGAGAATGGCCTTATTTTTCCCTCTAAAAGTTTAGAGACAAGATTCATTTTGGTGTTTTTTGTGGGCAGGTTATTTTCACAGGATTTCTTTTTGGTGGGAAAGGTTGCTTTCACAAGATTTCTAGCAAACAGTGCAGGTCATTCTGGCACTTTCACTATTTGGGCATTTATGCAATGGACATGTATAGAGGTAAGACTGGTTGTGAGATTGTGAAATAGAAAAAAATTATGCGCTTTTACACAATATATGTGTGGTGATTCATGTGTGTAATAGACAATTTGTGGCACTTTCATTTCTGGCTATAGTTTATCAATGAGTTTTCACATTTAGATTAGTCTTTGCTGAAAGTTACTCATATAGTTTGTATTTTATTTTTGTAGAGTTGTAGACCAAAAAATAATTTATATTGGGTAAATGTTTCTTAGTTGGAAGCGTAGGTAGATAAGTCTAGATCTATATGTAGCCCTACCAGCAATTTAGATTAGCATCCTCTCCCTCAGGTCTTAATCTGATTTACACTTAATCTAGGAAAAATATAAAACCCTCCTTGAAGTAAGCCATTCCTCAATAGTTGATGCTTATTCCTCATTGTTGATTGCTATTCCTTAGGTGTTGTTGTAAGTTGTTCCTTTATGTGCTTGTTACACATAATTTCTTGTTGATGATAGATTGGAGAAAACCCTGCTTGTTGGTGTTTCTCTTACTAGGGCTTGTGATTACAACTATGTCTATCCATTCATGTGTTGAAATGTTTATTTTTTGTATTACATGTTCAATACAATTATTCATGTAACTCATACAATTTGACCAATGTACAAGCATATGTGCATCGGTATAGTACTAAAAGTGCACATATTATAGATAGGTAGTCGTAAGACTCAACAAGGTCTGTTCTAATGAATTAGAGATCAATCTAATTGAGCATTTGTGGATCGCCAAGTTAGAAGGCCATATGTTGTCATTTGAACATAGAATCACCAACAATCAATTACTTACTATTCAGTCAACTTGTCACTAAATTTTCATGGGTGGCCAAAACTTGGTTGTTACTTTCCATTGAAAAATATAAATGGAATGATATCTTAAACTCAAGATTGATTGTGGTATAATTATATTGGTCAACTTCTAATCATTATTATCTACAATGAAATAAAATTATTTTTTGTGTTCCTACAAATGTAAGAGAATGGCATGCTCCCCTTATGAATGCCAGTCATGAAATTTTACCACTTCAACATCTATTTCAGCTTCTATTATGGAGAATATTTCTATAAGACAACCTTTCCATGCTTTCTTGTGTAATTCTTGACTTACCGTCCTTACAATTTTGAAATCATGAGATGCTCTATAAGTACTTTCTTTTTTCACCACATTCTTAAATTTTTTTGATTTTGATCACAAATTTATAGAAATAATTTGGTTCCTTGGCCTTGTGAGAGCTCCCTTTGTACTCAAATGTATGTGTAAATTGCAGCAACATTCAAATGTTTGTCTCTTACAATGTCACATATGCTGAATTTTGCAAATACGTAAATAAAAGTAAAAAGAAAAATTATACTATTTGAATTTTATCACAATTTTTTCTTTTTTGAATTTTATTAGTTGATGAACTTGTTCCAAATTATTTCCTTGTAGAACTTGAACACATGCACAAACCTTATGAAATTGCATGTAATAGTTAATAATAATTATTGTAACAGTTAACCCCATGTGTTTATTAGTCACAAACAAATCTGTTGCATGGTCAAACACAATTGAGACTTGAATTCATGCCTCAATTTATTTTCAACTATTTAATTTAATAATTTTATTGGTGCTTATATATAAAAATTTTGCACTATCAATACTTCTCAGTGGAGTTATGGGCGCCTGCACATAACCTATTCCAATCTCCCTCTTTTACATCCATGCAACCTTGGAAATCATTGGCTTAGCAAGGACATCCTTACTATTTGGTAGTTGTTGTTCCTTTGCTATTTTTTCTTAATATTTTGTATATCATTAGCATGATTGATTGATTAGGGCTACTGTCATGTTAGTAACATTTGGCTATCTAGAGCATTGCTTAACTTGTTTTGTTGAATTTTCTTTGGTTGGATTGTATTGCTATGTTTTGGCTATAATTATTAATATTTTTTAGGGCATCATATTAGATAAAGGATACCATATTGTTAGGATATTCTTAATTTACTGAGAACATCAAGTAAATCCATGAAATTGAGTAAAATGCTTTTGGAAAAACTGTGTATAAGATTTTGTATCAATGTTTTGGATCACCCTCCATTGATCCACCATCAATGTTCTTAATTTACTCCTGCAGTGTGGCTGCATTTCCAATATTGGTATGGTTATTGGAAACAAAAAATTTCAAAGGTGGATGCATGGTAGCATGGTCTAGTGGCGTGACAGTAAAATATATATTAAAAAATAAAATGTAGAAAACGAAAGAAAATAAAAGAAATTAAATATATAAATCTATTGGGTGCATGCAAGGTATTGTATGTGTTACTATAGAGTTGGGTATGTGAATGTAGTAACATTGGGAATAGAATAAAAGGCTTTTGATGTCCACTAGGCCAAAGATAGTCTATGGGACAACTAAACCAACCTTTTTATTGTTCTACAATGCTGATTTTCTGCTATTTATCTTGATGATGAATTTTGCAATTTCCCCTAATTTCTCAACCTTCTCCTGTAAAGGAACCATTGCAGTAGTATCCACATATTTGTTTTGAACATCACTATAATAAGCTTTACACTCCAAAATAAAGTGTTTCTCTGACTCAATTTCCCTGGCTTTTTAATGTCCATGAGGCCAAAGACAGTTTATGGGATAGCTGATTCAACCATTTTATTGTTCTACAATGCTGATTCTCTGCTATTTATCTTGATGATGAATTTTGGAAATTCCCCTGATTTCTCAACCTTCTTTTGTAAAGCAACCATTGCTGAAATATCCACACATTTGGCTTGAACATCACTATAATAAGCTTTACACTCCAAAGTAAAGTGTTTCTCTGACTCATCTTCCCTAGCTTTGGAGAGGACACATACCCTCTCCTCTCATTTTTTATTTGGTCTTCTTCCATCTACCTATTTCACATCAAAAATGATGTTAGTCCTCAATTGGGTCTGTTAGCTCTCAAAAATGCAGGTTGAATGCCTCAAGAGGCTGCCAATCTCTTGATACATTTCAGGGTAATAGACAAGGTCAAAAAAATTCAACTTTCTACTCTTTAGGTGCTGCTAAACCTAGGCGGGTGTACCTTTTGAATTGAGCAGACTTATCTTATGATTATCCTTTTGAAATGCTTTTTCCACAATGGCCGATGGACGTGAACAAATGAAATCAAACTTGATAGCAATCTTCTGATCTAAATCCTAAAATGCTTAATTAACAGATATAAAGGAACTGAATGAATTTAGATGATGAAATTGCAGAGACCAGTGCCTTGTTGGGTATGCAGAGTAAAATGAAACAAATGTGGGCAACTTATTATGGCAGAAAATCAAATTGCAGGCATATGATCTATTCATAACTTGTATAAAAAATGTAGGATTATGACTACTAAGCTCTACTTTAACAATCCAGATGAATCTTCCTAATTAATGTGATCAACCAAAAGGATTTATTCTCTCCTTTAGAGAACCAGCTAATTAACCACACAGATACAACAAATGTGCACTGATAAACCAAAAATAAACTCATTACATCAATTTAAACAACTAGAAAGAATCAACATGGAGACAGCTTAGCAATGCTTTTCAATAAACTCAACATACAATTGACACCAGAAATAACCTACCACACTAGCTAATTTTCATTAAATTCACCATTTTAAAACATGCACATAGTCTTTAATAAGAGAAAGCTATTCTAATGTAGCCATTCCTAATCTATTGTATGTGATCTAAAATCTGATGATCTCTTAATTACAATCAGGGTGCATATATATACACCAGCATATGAAAATAAAACACTTCGAAATCCATGTCGGCCACCATAGAAATCGAGCTCAGTCATGTCGGCCTCCAATGGCATATAGAAAATTTCTTATGTTGGCCCACAACGTTTGAATATAATCTTTGAGCCACTCGCCGAGACACCCTGAAAGTATGTTGAAGGAAAAATTATTGCTTATAGTTGTCTACCCGTGTTCCCCTGTTCATCACCGTGACCAATCCAAGTCGTGGACATATCATATCAAAAACCCCTAGTCATACCGAGAGCACATATGTGTTACATTTGTTTCAGTCACCGAGATACAATAAAATGTCTTATCGAAATGAACCCCTGTTTGACTCACTATCGCTGTAACATCCAACCCTCGGCGAGACGTCACGTAGAGTATATTGTTATGCCGAAAGCCCTGAGCACACATGATCGCCAAGAGAAAACCAACCTTTTTTCAAAAGAAATCCATTCATTAAACATTGTCGGCAAGACCCAAACTTTTCGCTATGATTATACCCCGATGCACATGAGTCTTACTGAAGAGTATATTATTATGTTGCCGATCGGCAAGACAAAGGAAGCTCGCTATGACCTTACTTTGAAGAAGTGTCTCTTGCTGATAAGTCCATTAAATAAATTATTTGTGTAAGGTCGGTGAGACCGAAGGTCTCTCGCCAAGACCTTACAACGATAGCTATGACTCCCCCCGATATGCATCCCTCAGTTGTCGGTCACCAAGACAATTAGAAATTGCTAAGACCTCAGCCCGACAACCAAACTCATGCTGAAAGGTGCCTCCATCAAAAATTCGAGTCGCTATGACATCAAATGAGTCTTGCCGAAAGGCAACACAGACTCATGTTAGCAAAAAATGCACAATGGGTCGGGGAGACAAAGTTATTCTCATGCTGATACAGACCATGATATAAAAAATGCACGAATCAATGGATTCAATGGGGAAACAAGGAAAAATATGAGTGGAATATGCACACGGTAAGACCAAATCTGGAAGTTTATGAGTAAAACCATCATGTGAAAACATCAGATTTTTTCAGTTCCAATAGGGTCATGGTCATCTTTTCTAACCAAGTGATATTTCCCACTATATAGTATATAGCCCTTTTGGTAGTGATCATATGTAAGGTTAAATTCATCAAGATAATCTTCCCTCTTTTTCCTTAACAGCTTTCCCACACAGCTGTGGGAAATTTATCCATAACAATGAATTTATGTCTTTGTTATTAATTGAACATGCATTTAAGTTGATATTCCATTTGTTCATCCATTTTTTTGTTTCAATCATTCTTCTTTCTCTTGTTCAAAACTTATTATAGCCTTAGGCCATCTACTCCATCTGCTCAATTTTTTTTCAAATATCATAAGAGAAACCATAGTAGTTGCCTCGCTATGGAAGGTACTTGTTTATGCTAGAAGAACCCCATAAAGAATCATGGATTTTATTTTGAATTTTCTTGTAATTAGGAACTTTTGAATCCTTTCTATTTGTCTCCATTTATTTTCTGATGTGTTGCTAGCCCACACTTCACACCCATAAAGCACCGCAAAAATTACTAGTAGCCCAAATAAAACCCAAATACATTTCTGGTCCCATAACTCTGACTCTACTTATGTTTTGTAATGCAAAAACTGCTCTCCAACTTCCAAAAATTATTTTCCTTTTGCAAGCTTTTCAACTAAGCTTGTTGTTGAATCTTGGCATATAATCTTTCACAACACATTAATTTACTTAACAACTTTAATTATCATTTGATTGAGTCACCCCAAACTTTCACAACATTATAATTCCTACTAGTTCTTTCACCATTATAATTATATTACATGACCATTTAAGAGATAATAATATTTTTGTCACTTATACTATTAATCATAGATCACTTTGAAAGGCCAAAGCAAATGATAAGTTACTTTTTAGATTATTATTTACAACTCCACTTCATCATAATATTAAGATATTACAATATTATAATAATATTCAATATACTATATGATTATGTATTATAATATATATGTATATTTTGAAAAATTAAAAATAACAACACTATAATAGACACTAACTTTCTAATGGCTTAAAAATGGCAAGGAACAAACCAAGGAGAGCATGCAGTATGAGAGGAAGAATGAGGTGAAAATGGAGACTGGTGAAAGTAGTGATAGGGAGATTGTTGTATTCAATTGTAGTTACCATTTTGTGTATGGATTAGTCTCTTAAACTTGATAGTTAAGGAGAATGGTTGGGTTAACAAGTCATATTTACCTTTGTTTTGTTTTATTGAATGAAGGATTCATTATAATTTTGGCAGAGTTATTTATTAGTATTGTTAAAGAGATATATATTCTGATTTTTCGGAATCAGTGATTTCAAAATGAGAAAAATCTATATTTAAAAATTCATGATGTACACTCTTGTTTACTTTCACACTCTCACTCTCTATGCAATTAAATATTAATATGGTTTTAAATGTAAAAATCATCAGTTATTTGTCTTCCTTTTTTGAAATTTACTGCATTTTTTGGTTCTTGATATTTTCTAGGTTTTTCTCCAATAATATCTCAGGAATTGAAAATATCCTTATCTTTTGGTATGCAGAGAAATTCCTGAGAAAGTTTGTATTTATGCGAGTCTAATCATCACAATTCTAAATTAGTAGTTTTTACTAATTATTATTTATTGGTAATAATTGATAGTTGATTCAATTCCTTTTATGTTCTCTTTCTGTAGCTTACCCTTCTTTGGCATATTGGTTCTATTTGAAAAGTTAATCATTTGCAATTTACATTTCATCATGTTGATGATGGATGAAGAGTGTGATTTAAAAATTTGATGCAAAATCACCTATACATTTTTTCCAATTTTTTTTTTATATATTATTAGATTCTGAAAATCTTATGTTTGCAATCTCATTTTTTTAATATCAATGTTTTTACATGCAATAAGACCAACATTCACTTTAAAAAAGGGAAATTTCTCTAGCTTGGTGATTAATGGCCATCTCTTTGTTATTTTTTCAATTAAATACACCACTCTCTGAAGGAGGCCATTGTAATTTATTTTGTTGCAGTGCTACACCCCTATTGAGCATCCTATGTTATTGTCAAAGTCTATTCAAATGTTCATAAGTGGTTACCTCTTATAGAATTCTCATCGTTATTGTCAATTGTCTCATGACTTGTCATTGTAAATGTATTTCATCTTTCCCATAATGAGTCTACAACTGAAAACCATTTTGTAAAAATGTGTAAGAATTTAAAAATTCCTAAGTTTCTTTCTTATCTAAATCAAGTTTTGAAAAATGACAATATAAAAGGCACACTTAGCCTATCTTTTAGCTATCTGTTTTACCTGTAAGCACTAAAATTTGTGTAACGTATTCCTTACCCATCTCATTCACATTGTTTTATATTGTTGAAATTTTACCAAATTTACAAAATATGTTCCAAAAGGGCAATCCACCATATAAATTAAAATATCAAGAAGAAAAAAGTATTGCTCGGGACTCCAAATAGAGAACCAAAACCTCAGCATACAATTAATTGAAACATGCCACCAAATGGTAGCCTAAATACAGCTCGATGCATTATTCTAGAACAACTTATAGACTATCAGTTTGATCCCAAAAAAATTGTAAGAACCTTTATAGTCAGCACTATTCTTTAGTACAGTTTTTTAAAAATAGTATTGGCAATGTATTTAACATGATTATCAATCTTTTTCTTGAACCAGGTGTGATCAACTAGAATTTCAATCTCAATTAGGGTGTTCTTGGCTGCATGATCCAAAAATGACTCAATCATCCTATCTTCCTGACCTTTAAGAGCTCCATCAGCATTAACAACCTGAACTAGGGCAGCATTCAAGATGGAATCCAAATCAGCAGAGGTTAGTAGGTCACCTTCCTCATCATTTTTATCACCAGACATTCTCCTAGGAAAGACAAGAATAAGATGATCACCAACAGCTAGCTAGTCAGTATTAGACCAACCCATTAAAGGAGCAGGCTTAGGGATGGGATCAAAGGGCACTAGTGACTAGATAGTCTTTATGGATTGCAATAGAACCTTGAACAAGAACTTGGTGAATTCCTTTAGAACTTTCAACATCATAGATCCCTACAATACAATAGTAGAAAGGTTGAGCTCACAACTAAAGGCCTTAAGTGACCTCCCATGTCTGTAAAAAATCTCATTATTCTTGCTTTCTAAAAAACTAGAACACCTCAGAAGAAAGTAGAGACAACAAGCCACAATTTCCTATTAAATTTGTGCAACTTTTTAACAAAACTAATAGATCCAAACAAGATATAAAACCAAGAAATGTACTCCTTATCAACACACAAGTCTCACCCACCTAGGAACAAATTCCACATAGCTTTAGCAAATTGACAATAACAAAAACATGAAAATTCTCTAATCCACATTACACATAGAACAAGGACCCATACTAAACCTAGAAGAGGAAAGAATAGCATCCACAAGAATTTTTTGATGCGATAAAAGCATGATGTTTTAGTTTCCAAACAAGAAGAACAAATACCATCTAATCTTGTTTGCCTCCTCTTAGGTGAATCATCAAGATTCCATTTATAATTGAAAGAATCAAATACTGCTTGGGAAATAGACAACTTATCATATAGTGTACTATTAGAAACTTCAAGCAAATGAGAGAACTATCCCAACTAAGTAGCAATATTAAAGGGGACACTGACAGGTGGATAAAGTCTTTGGAATGATTTGGAAAATAGAGTATAGGTTCTTCTTTGAGAGTCTTGAAGGATGAACTCTCCCTTGAGCTCTTCTCAGGAGAGAAAAACCTCATGACTACAAACATCTACAAAGGACTGGATACGTTTAGAGAACCATCCTCAAGTAGAGGATGCTATGATTAGAGATAAAGGCTTCTTGTTACAAGATAAATTCTACTAAAGAGATCTAAATCCATGACATTTGCTACCCCCCTATATAAAAATTCATGATTGACCAAGAGATGCCTCATTGAATTTTAGGCTTTCCAGATACTCCCAAACATAGCTTGTTGGCTTAACCTAAAAGGACTAAAATAGCATGTCAAGGGGATGAAGACCCTTCCACTTTTTCTTCTTCTAAGGGATGCTAGAGATAATGATTTTTTTGTGACATGAACATTACACAATTATCCCCTCACCACGACTTGAAGGATCAATTTGACAGCCAAAACAATACTTTGAATCTTTAAATTCTTAACTCTTGTTCCACCAACTCTACAAGGAAAAGAGCACTAGTTATAGGCTACATGTCTTTTATTATTTCCCTTTCCATTTGACTATGGAAAGTCTTTGAATAACTTGTACAATCTCTCCACATGATAATTACTGAACAATCAAACAAAAGTATAATAAATATTGTAGGAAGATAGTACTTTCTGATAAACTTCAACTAGTAAGAGATATGAAATGGCTATGCTATTTAGCTCTCTTTTTATCAAACACCCATTTTTACCACTAGGAGAGGTAGAGAGAAAAATGGATACCCAAATACCAAATCAATCTAGAAGGGCCACCCCAATTCAAGCCAAGATCACCAAACCAATCTTAGGAAATTTTAGACCAGCTAAAAATGAGAGACTTATGGCAAGAAATATTGGATCCTGAGGTAGAGTAGTTGATGCAAGATCATAGGAAACTCTTTTTTTCAACACCCCGACATAGAAAAAGCACAATACCATTCCT
The DNA here is from genome assembly GCA_007258455.2 of Sequoia sempervirens. Taxonomy (NCBI): domain Eukaryota; kingdom Viridiplantae; phylum Streptophyta; class Pinopsida; order Cupressales; family Cupressaceae; genus Sequoia; species Sequoia sempervirens. Next base: position 401,477,488 of record VDFB02000017.1, on the reverse strand, counting down.
TGATTCTTCAAAACACCTTAGAAACATCAAAATAAACTGGCCCAAATCCTTTTCTCCAATATAATCATCACAAAACTAAGAACTTTTAAAATGATTGTCCCTTAATGTGCAACCTTAACACTTTTTGTTGACAAACCCATGTTTACAACACACCAAACTGAGGTAAAGGCATGGACTATTGTAGAATTCTCAAAAGCACATTAATCAACCACAAAATAAAATGTCTCAACCCATTCCCCAACTTACACTACTCAAGTAAGTGAACTCTCAGAATTTGACTATCCTAACCGGCCTAAAAGGCTTCTTATCACCAACCATAAGGACTTTCTCATTGATTCATAACATGATCCAAATGTAGAAAAAATATACAATTGAACTCTCTTTGAAATATCTCATGGCCCTTCAAGATGCATGAAACTTACTCTACAAACGCTGTCCCAAATAGGACCATTTACTAGACTATGCTAACTCTGCCATGAAAGGGGCAAACAAATTAAATGGACTCAAGTATTTTCAATTCACTCAACCCTGAAAAGAAATGGTTTTAGATACATTAGTTCAACCCTCCTAAACAATAACTCTGCAAAAATAACTCTTTACCTCATCAAAACATTAAGCATTGTAGAACACTGTCAAACTAGGATGTTCATCAGCCTATCATCATTGAATAATTTGAAGAATTTCTTAACTATATTTCCAAGTTATGTAATTGGGGTTTTATTTATTTTATGCTTATATTGTTTTTCCTTACTATTTGTTCTATTCTAGGGTTCAATCTTTCACTTTATAGAAGAGAAGTTCATTCATATTGATTGTACCTAATTGGTTATAGTGGAGTTTGGAGAGTATTTAATCATCCAACTAGAGTTTTTCCCCCTTTTTGGTTTCTCTAGTCGAAATCTTGTGCTTTGTTTCTATTTATCTAGAGCAGTTTATGGGTCAAATTTGCATCAAAGCAAATTTCTTACTATCAGGTTTACAAAATTTATCCCAACTAAGACAAGTTGGGGCTTGATGACTTTCTACTAGTGTTGATAATGTCTGTAACTTTATTTTTAGATTTCTTATGGATAATCTTTATAATGCTAATTTAAGAAATTTATGACTTTTTTCTTCTATTCAAAAAGTAAAATTTTCTTGAGGTTTGGGTATTAATAAGGAATTGCATGAAATTAGTTATAGAAAGAAGATCATTATAAAATGTACCTATTGGTCTCCACCTCCATTTGGTTGGACTAAAGTAAAATTTGATTGTGATTTGTTCACTTAAATTTAAACATTAGGATGTTTAAAGTAATGTATTTTTTTGGAAAAATCGAGGATTGATATGGCAACTCAGGAACCACCACGTGTGGGTATATTTTCCTATACAGAATGAGGAGATCCATAAATTGGATCGTATTCTAGCTGATCCCACCACCACAAGGGTTTACAAGGATACATGTGTGTCAATTCTAAATAGCTTAGAGAAGATTATACAAAAATTTCACACCACAAATGCTTATTCTACTGACACTATAGCAGCTATTCTTGCTGAGATGCAGCACGAGATTAGTGGAGAGGTTTCTCTTGTAGATGTTTAGTGGAAAGTCCCAAAAGAACCCTCAAAGAAAAATGTTTTCCATATTACACTAGTAAATCCAAGGTTAAGGGATATCCGGTGACTCGATGTGTTGATCCTCAAATGGCCCCTTCGATATACCCACACTTTCTTGTAGCATTTGGTCGTTATCCAAATAACGACCAAATTCCTTTATACTTTGCAAAATAGTTGTATGTTGAGGTTCATTTGGGCCTCAACGTCAACTACTTGGACCTACCACAATATTATGGTTAGGGGTGTGGTAGGGTTGCTGATAGGGAGGCTTTTCATCGACAAAATCAACAACCTCAATCTTGTTGGGATTTGGTTCCAGGGAGAGATTGCCTGATATATCTCCAACCCTAGCACCTATTGTAGAGTAGGTTGTCACTTATTCCCAAAGGGAAGTAATTGATAGTGTTGGTGATATAGCTACTATTGCATCTACGATATCTACTGATCATGTGGGGAGATATTTGATGAGTCATTCTGTACGATCTAGACCATTGGATCATGGTATTGATCCTTATGCTATGGCGGGTGTCCTTTCACCCTCAGACATAGATGGTCTCAAAGGAGAGCAGATGCTTTAGAGTATGGCTCATTGTTTGTTAGATGACCTATTGGAGGCATACAGTTTCATTTCGGTAGAGCTTGGGATCCCGATAAATGAGGTCAGAGGACATGTGAGTAGAGCTCGTTCACATCTAGGATCCAGCTAGGCTACAGGTCCTTCACATCATTCTCATCACTTTGGTAGTGTTGCACATTTGTCAGATCCACCTACAGATCATTCACTTGCTGGAGATGAGGGTACACCTATTGGTCCTTCTACGAGTGTTCAACATCATGCATCCCAGGGCTTAGATTTAGTTGAAGATCAGTTGCAGATGGGATCATCAAGTTTTGTGCATATTTTGGAGACATGTCATCATGCCATCTCACTCAGTTAGTCCACTACACCCGTCAATACTAGAGCTAGCTAGGGAGACCCGTGATACAGTCGAGTTGACAGATAGGGTCATTGTAGTAGATCCTGCACCACCTGATACAGAGCTATGTATGTGTGTACACGCATGCACAATTTAAAATTTAATATTACTTGTTTTACTTAAATGGTAGATAGTCCTAATGTACACATTTATGTTATATATATATATATATATATATATATATATATATATATATATTGTAGGAGTTAGCTCACATTACACTGAGTCTGAGGATGGAACGCATACGCAAGCATGATCTAGTTGATGCAACTAATGTTCATGGAAAGGTGAGTTTTAATTTTTTAAATCATGTACTCATGTATATATATAATTTGTACACATGTATATAGATATATAACATTATTCCAATTTGGTATTATGTAATTATATTGTGTACATATCTTGTACTATCTCCAGGGCTTGGCACATCCATCAAAGCATGATTCTCACTTAGAGGGTCACTCAATTCGGATTTGACATGACAACTCTGGTGGAGCCTGAGTTATTTAATAGGTAAACAAGTTTTTGGTACAAAATGCAATGTTTATTTTATGTTTTCACAATAGCTCCTCAAAATTTTGAATGAAACATGTTGGTAATTTATCTTGATTCTAACTCTTTGGCACATTTCTTTTTCTAGGCTTTATGTACGAGGAGTCATTCTTGGGTACAAAAGGTAAATTGGCTAAGATTCTACTTTTTATGTGTCTCTTGAGATTGCTTAAGGTATGTTAAAATAGTTTGCAAAAGTTTTCTATGATGGCCTAACTTCTTGAATAACTTGTGAAAACTTGGAATAAGTCATGATTACTTGGGATTAATGGCAGGTTTGTTGAGTGTAATGCTACTATGATATGATATTTTCATATACCAATTTGTAATCAGTACTCTTCCTACTTTATATACATGCATATTATATACCATATGCTTTGATACAAATATGTACAACCTTCATGGTGCCATTAATTGAAAACTCATGAAATGCTTTACATCACTGGCCTTTATGATAGCATTGTATTATTTTTCCCTTGTGACTACACTTTGTAGCCATTATCAACTCTTGATGTTCTTCCTCCTCTTCAATTTCACTGTATCCTTTCTTATCACCTTGCTTCACTTTGCAAAGACACAATTTTGATTTTGAGGACATTAATCCAATGAAAAAAAGGCTTGGATGTTATAGATGTTTCAAGTAAATAGTGTAACATCTTCAACTATCAAGGAGCTTGATGAGATCACAGTCATTAAAGAAGATTATCATTTGGACTATACATTACATTACAGTCATGAAGAATGTTAAGGCTGGCACAAAGACATAATTACCTTACCTTTTAGCCATTGGTCATTTAAAATGAAAATATTTTTCCTTTAAGCATATAATATGTGACTCATTCACCATCTTTAATAGTCCATGACTGTCCTTGTACTATCATTGCTATCCTCATCAATTGTCTTAAGTTTTCCATGCATAAGGGTTGACAACACCTTAATCAAGATTGTCTTGCATAGCTTCTACTACTAAGATCATTGTAGACTTCTTCTAACCTCTGATGATATGAGACAACCCCTACTTAACTTCCTCTTTGGTATGTATCCTCCATGAAACTAATGCCAAAGTCATCTTACACAATCCATTACCTTTTCATTGTGCTCTGTGTACAATTAGATTTCCATAAATAACCCTTTACACTTGGCGGCTAGGTTAAGACTTCAACTTCCTTATCTAATTCAACCTTCTTGGCCTTAGCATTGGCATGCTTCTTATTCATGAACATTGGTGAGGACTGTCCCTATACTCTCATGGAGATTGTCCTCTAATTGACAAGAATGTATAATAGATAAACTCAGAACTGCTAGCCTTTTCTCTAAACTTCTCTTGGATATGCTTGTATTGCAAAGAATGTAACCCAATAATGAGGACAACAGATAAAAAATATTCATGTCCTTCCTCCTTTGATGTGTCTGTCATTTCTATTTCATTGTCTTGAATGGCCTTCAATATACTATCTTAATTCAACTTGAAACTATTGTCCCTTGATCACTATCATGCACTTGAAACACTTGAATTTTGTAGCTATGACCTTTCCTCTATAACCTTTTGATCTACCAAGAACCTCTTGAATAGTTGTCATCAATGTGTTCATCATATATAGTTTTTAGATGATACTGCTTGACAATTTGTTATCTGGTTACCAGGTGTTGATTAGCTTGTTGTGGAGAAGATACTTGATCCATCATATCTTAGCTGAGAATAGTCTACATTCAAGAACCTCAAAAGAATCTTGGATAATTATGGACCTTCGTCAAGTGCTTGGGTTGGTGAAGCAGGTGGAGATTATAAGAGTGGACACAATTTGGTCACTAATGCTTGTCTTTATCTTTTGGTAAGTTTTTCTTTTGTAAAACTTCAATTTGTTTACTCTAGAACTTGTACAAACCATGCACTTTTAGCTTTCACTATTAATTTTACAGACTTGGTGGATTTTGATTCTATTTTTATTTTTCGTGGATGCAGTGTTTTTTCCTACCACCAAAAGTGTGGCCACTCAAGCAAAGAGATCAATGTAGGAAAATGTTCTTGGTACAAAAGAAAACACCTTATACAAACCTAGTGCCCTCCATTCAGTTGCATGGAACATCAACACACAAAAGGCTTCAGTGATCCTACCCACTATTCCAGTTCTCTTTCAGACTCTGATCATGTTAATGCATATATGACACAAACTGTTGGTTCCTACATTTATCTATGTATCAAAGGAAAAACTTCTATTCACTAGCCATCTTTTGAAGAAACAACTATCTTTCTTGTTCTTTGAACTTTGTTTAAAGTCAGATTTGACACGTAACAGCTTATGATATGTATGTTACAAAAATCTGACTGATTACCTTGTAATTTTGGCCTTGCCTTGGTATTTTTTGGCTGCCATTTTGTAACCATTTTTTGCTGTATATAAAAAGCTTCACTATTTTCAATATATATATATATATATATATATATATATATATATATATATATATATATATATATATATATATATATTTGAACTTGTTTTGTACTAGGATTAGAATTTTGCAAAGATATTTTTGTAAACCTGTATGTTTTCTTTCCCAAATGTTAGGTATTTATTTCCATAAACGCTATTGTAGCATTATCATAGAAAAACTGGTTGCTTTATTATAGAAAATATTTCAAAAGATTGAATAATGGCTTCATTTGACCAAGAAAAGAAAACCCTATGTGAACCTTGATTAGGATCCAGTCTTACTTATAACTAGTAGAGGAGGTTCAATATTAGCAGTTGTAGATGAAAATGATCATAGACAATATGTTTGGGTTCATATTTTTGTGTTGATCATGAATTATGAACAAGGCTTTGGCCCCTACTTGATCCTAGCACTGGAAAATCTAAATCCTTAGCCTCAAAAACAAGGATTGAAGTACCATAAGATAGATTTGGTCTATATTCTTGTGATGTCCTAGACCCAGATCTGATTATTCAGATGAGTGTTGTTTGCTACTTTCACGATATGATAGAAAAGATCTTGAGTTGGGGATATGAAGAGGGTGCCACATTTTTTGTTTTGGCTATGACTTTCATCAAAGTAATAGCCTTCAAGAAACCATTTATCATTTAAAAGAAAAGTTGGAATTTATATATAAGCTTATGGATGAAAGAAAGTGAATATTATAACTCATTCAATAGGAGGTCTTCTTGTAAAATGCTTTATGTCTCTCTAAAATGATGTATTTGATAAATATATAAGTGTTTGGATTTTTTGATTCCTCAAAATTCTTAAATAAATTGAGAATTTCCTAGCAAAGTGATGGAAAAAACTTTTCTACTTTGGGAGGACCAAGAAATATTTAGGAGGTTTGCAACAACTCAAAATTTGGGAAAGGGAGAGATTCAAGTAATACTGTAATGTACTAAAGTACCACCTTTGTGTAATTGGTTGGATTTGGATACAAAAAGATAGATTTAATGAATACTATTGACACAATTCTTGGCATCATCCTTATAGATGGGTGTAGGAAAAAAGAAAAAATTTCCCAAGCTTATTTGGTATCTTGTTGGTATGGGAAAAAGGAAAATTTCACTTGACTATTATAAATGTATGTACTATTGACATGATTAAGACTCTAAACATGAGATATACATGTTCCTTGAATAGTCAATTCTAAAATCTACCCTTCCAAGTTAAAAACCATATATGCAATGATTGTTGCAACAATTAACTAGGCATGTAATTTTTTGATTTTAGAGGCCTTCCTTTCATTGGTTAATGCATTAGGAGCATCAAAAACATTTATAGTATTTGTTGCTATTTTAATGGTTGCATTATTTTTTTGTATACTTTCATTCTTGAAATAAAAGTTCTAAGTTGTGAGGAAGTAAAAAATATTAAAGGTGACAGTGATAAACTAATTGATGAATCCATTGAAGACACTCTAGAGAAGGTGGTAAAGCTTCTTGCATGCATTAATGATAAAAAATATCTTATCACCTTTCCAAAACAATAACACTTTAGAAGAACCCACATTCCATTAACCAAACTCATTAAAACATCTATAAGAACTGTCAATCACAGAATTTACACATTTTCCAGCCCTAGGCTTATTGAATCTATGATTTCCCAACATGAATTTTCTAATCCAATGCAGAAAATAGTTGTTAATTGACTTTTATATGATGAGAAATCCAATGGTTATCCATTTCCATAAGTGTTTACACAAACCCCTAATACTAGACTTCCAAAATCACTGACAATACTCTGTTTTAGCAGGACAATCACTTATGTTGGATAAAAACTTGTAAGTTCACAACTTAAAACTTGGAATACATCATTTAAACACAAACCTTGACTGTTCATTAGCTATTTTCTAGATTTTTATGTAAATAACAGACTAGGGCATCACTTTTCCATATGCCAATCTTCATCAAAGATTTGAGACTTTCAAATTTGCAAGATTATCTAAAAATAGACCTTAAAAAATTTCATGTGATTTCACCAGTTAAATAAAGAGAAACACAATTTTGAAGGTGCATTGGTTACCCTAACACAGGGTTTTAACTAATTTCAAAAAAACTTGAATAACTCACTCAAAATAAAACCTTTTTGCATGAAACAAGAAACATCTAGAAGGTGATTGAAGCATGCATTACTTAAAAAAAAATTCATAGCATTTGGTGCCCGTACAGTTCCATACAAGGCCAAAAAATAGTAAAAGTATGAAGAAATTGCTTAAAAATAGTTTTTTTCTTTTATTTGATTGAAAAATTCATTCACCTACACTTGTTTCATTGTACAAATGGCCTTTTTAAAGGCATTCCAAGTTGTCTCTTTGGTTTCTAACTAGCCATAATTTTTTTTAAAACCAATTTGACATTCCAATCAAGTAAACATAGCCATAAGAACAATTCACTACCTTCCACACCATCAGATTTGATTTCAAAATTAGTTTGATCCCCTTTCACTTATATGCTGTGAAAGATACCCAAAAATATATTCCCTGGAAAAAGTGTCTTTGCAATGCCAACAAGTACATGAGTAGTTAATTTTATTCTTCATGGTGAATCTCAATATTAAAAAATTAAACAAATATCTACGATTCAAAACAAATTTTCTTCTACTTTGGTTTGCAAGGTACACTAATACCATTAGAAAGTAATAATAAAATGTTGTTTCCTAGCTTGAAACAACAATCGAATAGGAAAATATTTAATAAACTTGAGATTGGATTGCATAGTCATCTATCGATCCCTACATATGGGTATTGAAAAAATAATAACATTAATATTGAGTAAAAGCATTATAGATTGATCAATGGAAATAGTAAGAAAGAGAGTACTAGTAAGATACATGGAGTATAGTTGCTCAAGAGGATTTGAATGAATCTAGCAGTTGGGCCTTGTTAGGATTAGAAGCTGTAGATGTTCTAACAAGGAGGAAAGTAGGATGGCCTTGAGCAAAGCTGGCATTGGCTATAATACAGTCATAATTTTTTTTTAAAGAAATTTCACATTCTCGTCAAGTAAATATAGCCATAAGAACAATCATGGAGCAAGCAAAGCAAGTAAATCCACCTTGATAGGTCTACATAGTAGTTTGGCCTAAAGGACATCAAATAATCTTATTTACTAGAATTACAACACCCTTTGCAGCAATTATGACAATGTCAGCACAAGAGACTTTACCAAGGTACAATTTCTCTAGAGCCTCAAAGAGTTTATGTTGGATAGTTCATCCTTCTCTCCAGCCATGTTGGAGGTCTAATCCAGAAGCAGAGAATCGTCACATCCCTACAAAAAATGAACATAATATACATAGTTATATATCATCTCCATATAGTTATATATCCCCTATATAGCTTTAATTTTTCACACCAACACATATTATGTTTGCAAGTCACAACCTCATTAAGAAAAACTCAAAACAAAACAAACTTATGAATTTAGGGGTGCCCTGATAAACAATCATCTAAACAAGAAAATACTCTCTGATAAGTTGAAGCATTTTTACTAAGGCGTACAGTACATTAAAAAGTATCTCTATCTCACATTAACTAAACAGTCATGATATTGTAGGCATAAAACAGAAGCAAAATTTTTGGGTTCTCTTTTCATGGCCATCTCCATCACAAACCTTGCCACAACTTTTTTCATGGGGCAGCTAGCTCGATAAAATCCTTTGTATAACTCCTACTGCATTTGATGCCTATTTTCATCATCCACAAGAAAGGAAGTTACTATTATACAAAAAATTATCAGTATAGCTATTATACAAATCCTAAGACCATAATATACTTAATTGAATGAGATTTTAAACTTAAAGTAACATATACATGATAATATATTTGTTTTGTTGACAAATAAGATGGAATGAACTTGAAGAAAATTTCAATTTAATATAGTTTGGAGTCGTACAATTTGTGTAAATTGTTCAAGTACACCTATGACACATCATGTTATTCAAACCAATTCAAGTGGTTCAACTCACTCTTCAATAACATGTAATATTCTTTGATGTTCATCACTATCTAGTCTCCACTTACGACGTCCACGTGCATGTGGAACTGGATGAAGGGATAGAGCAGCAACAACTACTAGGTGGCTATACTGATATACTTTGTTCTCAGGTTGATAATCAATAAAATGAATCCCAAGTTGAATAATTTTGACTTGTTTCAGATATGTCCCTTGCACTGCATTTGAACCTATGGGAACCAACATTAAAAAGTAAGACATAACATTTAGAAGGTCAATACGAGTAACAAATTCAAAATATATGCATTCAATAGATAAATCTTGCAAGAGTGTCTATTTATTTTTTCAAACCTATGGGGAACGACATTCCATCACTCATTTTTTATTCTACTAGCTTTCACCTCTCTCTTGTGCAACACAATAGATAATAACTAACACCTTCTATGTTTCCAAGCTCTGCTATGACAGCAACAATATCTCCTGCACCAAATTTACATGGAAAATTTATAAAAAAAGGAGTTCCACTATCATTTAAGTATATATAAATTTACTTAGAATAAGTAGCAAAAAATTATTAAACGATTAAGTTACAAATTTAAAAAATCTCGTACATGTATGATATAAATATATACACATACATACCCTTTTTAATTAGTCCTGAAATATGGTCATAATCAATTGAAATCAAAGGAATGTCTTCAAATATTTCATCTTCATCTCCAATGTATGTGTCACTAACATCGAGTGGCACCAAATTCCATCCACTGACATATCCTTGTTGTTGGTTGTTGCATTCATCATAGTTTTCTAAAATGTAGTCATAACAAAAACATGAGTAATCCCTAGTCTGCAATGTCCATGGGAAACAATTTGTACTCATGACAGAATGGAAAGATCTTGTTTTCTCTACCCTCTTGCATCCATGCATTGATCTTCTATCCACACCTACAAAAATTATTTTTTCATTAAAAAATCGTAATTTAATATAAATATATTCAAACTAAAATAAATAAACTTGAATGTACACATATATGTATATTTAGAGATTTAAATATAAACAAAAACATACTTGATATCTACCAAAAAACTCTATGTTGAATGTATCGGTTGTTTATTGAAGATGTGTCAACCTCATTTGATGCAAAGTGTTTATGACACCATTCAACAACATTATGCACATCTTTTATGTGATATCCTTAATAATTTAGTTGATGCTTTCTTAGAGCACGTTTGATGCAAGCTCCTGCACCATCATGTTCACCTTTTCCATGCCCACTCTAAAAGAAGCTCCAAACATGTGGTATGTTGTCATTTCAATGATATCTACAAAGTGCATAAAATGGCCTTGAAGATTTAAATTGTGAAGCACATCCATCTGACCATACAAAATGCTTTTCAATTTTGACACCCTTGATTGCCAAATATTCAAAAAAAATCTTGAAGCAATGTTGTACAAATAGAGTTTCATGATCTTTGTCATCACTAATATAGAAGTGATATTCTTTCTTAATGTCTCTTTCCTTAGATGTACTGTCAACATCATCCAAATCCATTTGTGCATGTCAATAACACACATGCACCATAATAGTGATATGCTCTGAAAAAAAATATTGTGATTTTAAATCTCTTTTTGATGTACACAAGAGTAATTCTTTGCAAAGTCAACTACTAATAGTATTGTTCCAAGTGGGAATGTATCTCTTAATTTCTGAAACTGTTGTGCTTGCCACTTAGAAAAGAAAACATGTTGTATGTATGGTTGTATCAATTTACGAAACGTTTCCATAAATGTTCCAATAGGTATCTCCTCTTCTACATAATCTAACCTTATTGATTCTTTGCCACTTTTGGTATGAAACTTGATATACTTGTAACTCTTGTAATTTACCAGCTTTGTCAGGTCGATATCTTCATCACTCAAAGGAATTTTAGCCAAATTTCCATGTGTTTCACAGTGTCCTTGTATGCAACTTATTTGATTAGTTGCATTATCATCATTTGATTTATCACATAGGATGGATGCTACGAATTGACTTGCTTGTCTAGGAGGTGCATTCTGAATACCATCACTTTCTTCTCTAATCTTTCGAAACACTTGATAGTAGAGATCAAATTCAATATGATAACAACAACAATAGGTTTCAAAAACCTTTTTTTTGTTTTCACATAGTATGGCTTTAACCTTTGAAACATTGTTTTCCCAATATTTATATGTGGATTTAAATTACAAAACATTACATACATCTCATGTTGTGTTATGTCTAGCCAATGTTTTATATGTAATTCTTATTATTGGGCCCAATCTTGTGTCTGATAACATCTCTACTATTTGATGAAGGACGAGTATGATCATTCCAAAAGGTTGAGATGAAGTTCGACACATAATTGCCCAATTGCCTTCTGAGGTACTGTCATCAAGAATCCTTCTCCTTTTGACATATTGTGTCAATGTCTTTCTACTGAAACCAATCTCAGTTGAAAGTGAAGAGATTTGTCTTTTTTTGGCCATTTTTTCACTTAAAATGGATGTCAACATGACTCTTCTTGAAATTGCCTTATCTGCTGATCGAGACTGTTTCCTAATGGACCACAAACCTTTTTTTCAAATTTTCAACAATGTCTTTTTGTAAGTGTGAATCTTTCCTCTTTTTCGTACTCATATCTACACCCAACAATTTTAATGTCTCTTGTAGCTCATTACTTAGAAGTACAATTGATAATAGTTGGGCTTGATCGAGTGTATCAAGGTTATTGAAATGAGCAATTATTTGCTTTGCAGTTTTGTTCATTGACCTCCTAGTACTATTTCTAGGTTGTTCATCATAAAACTTCAAATTTTCCATATCCATTTGAAGTAAATGATCTAAATTTCTAGAAGAAAATTTCTCTTCACCTCTTTAGCTATATTCATATGCTCATCCATGATGGTATCCGGAAGTGATCTTGACCCCTCTCCAATATTCATTCCTTGCACTTGGGCCTCCTCCCTAACATCAACTATATGTTATTCAGCCTCATTTGCTCCAGTATCTAAATTTGGATCGACTTCTACTTCAGTTTCTTTATGTTGAGCCCCTACACAAAAACAAGTAGAATAAATTTAACATATGAAACTCAAAGGATGATGCTAATTGATCACTAGGTGGATCTTGACTATGATAAATTAAGCTATAGTTTTTAAAATATACCTAGTCTTGCAAGAAAAGAATGAGACTGGGTTGCTTAGGATAAATATGAAGCATAAAGTTTTATTTTATCTTTAAGATTTAATGCTTAACTATATTCTTAAGAGAGATTATAATTGGTCCAAGTACAGTGATAGTTCTAAGGGAAAAATTTACAAGGCAAATTATGGTTCTCATGACCAAAGGAGTAGCCATTTGAAGAAAAAAACCATGATCATCCACAGAGAACAATAGACCATCGTGGAAAAGACAAATGTATTGGAGGTGACAAGGTACTAAAGTACTTCAAGTCATGGAGGGAAGTATAATCTTAGTTGCAATTTTTTTTTCAAGTTTGGAGGTTTCACTGCATTGATGTAACAGCATAAACTCTTGGTATTGTAATGATACAATTAGTGATTCACATCAATCTAGAGAAATCATTGACATGGCATAAAGAATGCACTAGTGTGAATGGTAGGGAGAACTATAGACTTGTTTTTTATATGTCAATGATAAAGACAAGGTACAACTGAGACTAACATGTTAGAAAATCATGACTGTAGACTTACCAAGCCCAACTCAAACTTAGATCCAGGATTCCTGACCATGTCTAAACACACTGCATTTGAATGGGAAAATATCATGAGTGCAAGGACTTATGGGGATCTTTCTCTATGAAAAGTATATGACAAAAAATATTAACTAAAAGATGCATTAGAATCTCAACATGTGAAGGAAAAAAACATACAAGGCTCATAATTGAAAATTACCTAGTTGAAATTTTAGAAGCAAGACTATTCTTTCAAGTGAATACCATCCATACTTTCAAATGTGTAAGTTATGACCTATCACAATTGATGATATAGTCAATCCAAAATTCAATATTGTGCAAATTTCCATGCTTGTTTTTTTAAGGGAAACTCCTTTGGACTGATACACAATCAAATTTCAATATAGTCCTAACTTAAACATTTATTTTTAAAGCCTAATTGGTCTAATTTGCAGCAATATAGTCCTGACTTAAACATTTCTTTTTAAAGCAACACATGTTGGGTTTTACATATGATTTAAAACCATTAAAGGGGTATCCAAATTACTAACCACAGCCCTAAAAGAAGGTTTATACTAAGAGTTGTGTTTGATAGTTTTGAATTGAATGGCTGCTAGGAGTTAGATAAGTCAAGAAACAGGTTAGTGTTAGGGTTACATCAGTTTTTTGTTTGAATTTTCTTTTAAATTCTAGCAAAATGAAAATGGAAGAAAATCCATTTCATATACAAATAAAATCACAAAAAAGGAATTGTGAATCCATGATGTATTCAAGAAATTTTCTTGAATTTTTGGGGCAACATGTGTTTGACCAAGAAACTAAAAACCCACAAATTTTAAACCATTTAATCAGCTTGCAGGCCCACTTCTAATTAGTTTCAATAAATTTGTGACTTTTATTTCTTTATTAGGCTAGCTTTTAATAGATTAATGAAGGCCTTAATGACATGTGGGAAATAAGTTAGGACTGAGACACTAATTAGATTATCACAAATGGCACATACTTTGTTATCTGAATGGATCATGAAGCTATTGTCCTTTATGTTTGAAGGCTTAAATTGGATCGAAATTAATTGATGATGAGTCATGTCATCGAGTCCACAACTCTTCCTACTAGCTCCTATCCCTATTTCTAAATGGCTTCATAAATGAATGTGTGTACATTACTTAGTGGATCTCTATTTTCCTATCAATTAAAATGCTAATTAGGTGTTATACAAGAAAAGACAATATTGCTTAGAATGGATTATAGGAAGAATTGTGTGCTAAACTCTATGTTTCTTATGTGCAGACCTGATTCATAGAGGCATGATTTGCTTCTATGTACCAATGCCAGACCATTCCATTCTCTTGGTTGTGGCATGCAGGACAACCATATCTTAAGAACATTTGGTAGTTATGGTGTGTGATATTGATATGGAATGATATATTAAAAACATCCAATGTTGTATATATGTAGTGTGTGAGGCAATACAATTTAACAGTGTGAATATTCTATATACTACAGCAGATATGGAATCAGGATGAGAACTCTAAACTAATATCTAGAGTAGTACTATCAACTCAAAGCAAATGAGGTAGTAGAAATAATATCAAGAAGATGGATGAAAGATAAGCTATATACAAAAACTTGCACCTAACTAAGAGACCACACAACTAATATATAGTGATCAAATGAGAAGGCTGAGTTAAGCCTGTAAAGAAAAAAATAGATTGGAGAATTAGAAACCATCATACATAGCCAAATGAGTAAAATTGACTCTCTTACATTCAATGACATGATGATGAGGACCAAAACAGTCTAGATAGTTTGTTCACTAAAGTTATTTTCCCTCCAACAAACAACATCACAAAAGACAATGTTGATCAGTAAGTGTTGCCCAAATGATTTCCAAGATTCATATTGAAGGCACAACAAAGAGCGTCATAATGCTCAAGCTCAATGTTGCCACAATAAATTATCATCAACATAGATAGTTGGGGCGTGAAGGCACTGTTGTCATAATTCTGATCAATTATCATCTTTAATGTGACAAACTCTGCCTCCTTTGAGTGTAGCATTGGACTTGGTACTTCATAGAAGCTTCCATAGATAGGGAACATGTCTACCACATAATAGTGGACAGTATAATGTCATGATTCACTATAGAATTGTTGATCCTACATAGCTAAAGGATCATAGATTCTACAAACACCACCAAATAATGATTGTCATTCAACAATTCAGGCCTATTTAGGCTTCTTAAGATTGTCCTCTCCTATCTATTTTGTCATGCAATATCAAAGGATCCTCCCAGACCTTCAACATAGTTTTAATGGCATGAAATACAATTCAACATATGATTCTTGAAAGGTTGTTGGGTATGTGCAAGATCATCATGGAAAAAACAGGCCCTTAAGTGGCAAAAAATTTAGAAAAATCAGAGTTAGGCAACTTGACGTAATAATTTGAATAAGTTATCTATATTATTTCAAAAATATGTAAGAATAGAATCTGTACAAAATTGAATGTAGTTTCTAAACTACTAGGTTTATTTAAAAATAAAAAATCTATTTGGTGAAAATTTGAAATTTCAATGCAGAGTACTAAATTTCGTGGAAAAAATAAGTAGGTATCTGTCACCACCCTAACCACAATAAAATGATAATAATTTTTTTATAAGATTTTAGATATAAGTAGAGAACTCATGCCCAGATGTGATCCATACTTTTTATAATTTTTTTCCAAGTAAATAATTAATTATGAATTTTTGTTATAACTTTTAAAAATATAAAAAATCGTATGTCTGACCACCTTAACTTGGTCTAAACTTCATGAAATTCAATTTTTTTTTAATGCTATAGTATGCGAAGTATAGAATGTGATATTGTTTGAAAGCTATAGATGTTTTTCAATCAGCCTATCAATCAAGACTTTAGTCGTAATTCAAATAGAAAATGAATAATAATTATTTATTAAATTCAAAGTAAAGCATAATTTATATTCATGGAAATCTGAGAATCTCCTTTAAAAACCCTTTTCATTTCACCAATTTTGGGTAAAAAAAATCAACCACATACCCTACAGATACCCATCATATCTCCACTTTTTGGCCCATCATAATCCTGCACATACCCTGTTGCAATCATTAACCATAGGAAACTCTAAAATGCACTATACACTCAGCCTTGTCTATGACTGTAACAAGTCTGCCATACAGGATACCGGCATAAAAAGGTCTCAACCTTTCATAATTTTTATAAACCCTAGCTTAAAAAAGTGTCTTAGAAATCCTTGACAACATATACAAACAGATTCATCTATCAAGAATTCCAACTCCTTAATCAAATTACTCAAACCCTTACTATTCTCTATCATCCCCAGTCTGGAGTAACACAAAATCCGGCCTAGGGCATCATGGAATGATAAACAAACTTCATCCTTTGGGTCTGCAACTTTGCAACATGAAAGTACACAAAAAAGTGCTTTATTTCACCAACTTTTATATTTTTTCCCACTGTACAAAATAATGAATTCAACAATTTTAAATGCTCACTGTTTACCCTCATAGGGTTTCAGACAGTCTTCAATAAAAATGCTATAACTTTTGACTTTCTTAATGAAATGAAATAAAACAAATACTAGATTAAAATAGATTCAAACTTCTACCACATCCAACAAATCTCAGGCCCATTAATGGTCCGTATAGACCGCACCATCTCAAATAATAGTGAAAATAGGTGTTAAAAGTAGGGTTATTTATGAATTGTCCTTCTCAAACTCAATACATCCTCATCCAGACCAATCTACATAAGGTATACAACAATTTGGATCCTAAAAATCTGCATAAGGTATTCAACAAATTGTATATTATGCAGTGATAAACTCGCTTGAAGTAAAGGAATATGAAGGTCTTAAGATGCCAAGACATTAACAAGATCATTTGGTTAGTAAAAAAAGATCTGCACTAACTCTTTATTGAATTCTGGACTCGTCTTCTTTTCCTTCACATCATAATTTCAAATTTAACAATTTCAAATTTAAATTTTTTGTGTCCATTTGTAACAACAACCTTTAATGATTATTCCATGTGTATATATATGAGTCTTCTTACAAAATGGTTTCAACCACAATCTTTACCCAAAAGCCATATTTGGTGGAAATTTGCTCATAATCTCTGGTCAATTTACATAAAAGATGGATGTTCTGTATTAATATAAATGTTGTGTTATTGTATTTAATCATTTTTTTCCACTCTAATCCTTGAGGGGGAATTACATAGGATGGTGGTGTTTGTGAGAAAGAAACGTGATATTTTGTCAAAATCTAGTGAGGAGAAATGGATCTAAAGGCATTTCATAAAGATATGACAACCTGCTATAAGTGTGAGAGTACCATTCCATGGCAATTCAGTCAACAATGTCACTGATACATAGAGATATACTAATATATCGAGATATATGTGAAACACTTTAAAGATGTTATGTATCTTAATCATATACTCATATTCTTCAAAAATTTCTAAGCTCAAATGAAATCAAGGGACTAAGCATCCTCTAATATTATGCACTCCTATGTGAATAACATTACATTTGTGGTAGACAAAGAGCACACTTTCATGGAGGTAGTGGAACCACTCACATTCTAGATATTGCAATTACCATATGAAATAAATGATAAACTAGTCTATGCAAATGCTAAGGCTTTGTTGGCTTTTCACAAATATCAGAATGTAGAGAGATTTGATATTTAGTAGAGATAATTGAAGGATTTTTTGAAAAATTAGTAATAATGTTAAGCAAAGAAGAGAGGAAACAATAAAAATATAGGAAAATTAAGGAAAGAAGCACTAGATGAAGTTATGGTGAAGTTATAGAAGTAGAATAGAGAAGAAAGCACATGTAATATATTATAGATGGATCATATATAGAAGAGTAATATAAGAAAGAATATTAATGTATAAATGAACTATGTAACAGAGAATATATGATGAATATAATATATTGCATGATGATCTAATGAATGTATGATGTGCTATTATTTATTTGTGAATATATGTGTAGTTTCAATTTTAATTATTCTTTCCTACCACATCCTTTTGTAACTCACCACATAAGTTCTTGTCTCCCTATTATTGCTCATACTAAGGTATAAGAACTACACCAAAGTAACTTAGGACAAAATCCTTTATCTATGCTCAATTTTTGCTAACAAGGTATGTCATGCTTGAGGAGCACTTCCAAGCCAATTACACCATTTTACATCATTTGTCTATTTTCATAACAATTACCTAGTGATTTTTCCTTTCATTATGTTACCCTTTCTTGAATACTCTATTCTTGAATTTAATAGAATAATTAAGGTTGTGCCCTACAA
Source organism: Sequoia sempervirens (assembly GCA_007258455.2). Classification (NCBI taxonomy): domain Eukaryota; kingdom Viridiplantae; phylum Streptophyta; class Pinopsida; order Cupressales; family Cupressaceae; genus Sequoia; species Sequoia sempervirens. The sequence goes on along the minus strand of VDFB02000017.1, from coordinate 401,458,856 downwards.
AAATATTTCATCATACTTATTAGACATGAATTATCCTTGAAACCCCCACTTGTCATTGTTACTTGTAGAATCCACCTTGCCTCTTCTAAATTGGACTTACATTACTATAAGAAGAGATGACCTTATTCCATTATGGATTACACTCCTAAAATGGTTTATTCTTCTTACGTTGAGTCTTGAACCTAGGTCCCCTTTCCAAGAAAGTCTTGTCTTTGGCCCTAATGATCTTGAGAATGATGGAAGAATGCTATTTTTGGGTGGTGAAGATATTAGAATGAAATTTTTTGGTGGTGAAGATATTAAAAGCACTAAAGTCACATTCAAGAAGGGGAAAACTATGATGAGAATGACCCCATTTCGGATGGTAAACTAAAGGGAGTGAAGGGTAGAAAAATGATCCTAAGGTGAAGAGTAAAGTGAAAATGGAGGATGAAATTGATTTGGATGATGAGGTAAAGTGAAATATTTATGCCTTGCACCTCCTATTTCACTAGCTAATCTTCCATGCCATTCTCTCTCTTTAGAGGTTGTTGCTTCAATTGTGAACTTGATTGCAAATAAAAATATTAATATGAACAAAGAGGTTATCATCCATCATACAATCCTTAAGTGGTTATTCATTGAGGCCAACAAAATGAAACTAAAAACAATCTAAATGGCTAAGAAACTTCCAAGGAAAAGGTGCTTGTCCCTATGAAATAAGAACAACTTTTATTCAAACATTGGGAGGTTATGGAATAAATTAGTGAATTGAAAATGGAAAACACTAAGAGTGGTGAATGAATTACATTTTTAAAGAAATATTTTATGGATCAAAGCTATTCTAAGGAGGGTAATTAAATTTAGTAGAGCCCCCATAAAGAAAAATGCCAACAACATTAAAATGTTACAAGAGATATTGAAATCTTACTCCATTCTTTATTAGATCAGACATAGCTTGAGAACTAGAGGACACAAAGTAAAGGTGATGAAGGGAGAATGATGACACAACCTTCATGGAGAAGCATCTTAACTTTTTGTAAGATTGGAAAGTTTTTTCTCTCTATCAACTATTAAATTCCTTGGATTCTTGTATTCCTTTGATAGGTTCCAATTGCATCCCCTTCTATGGCTTGCCAGTAGTTAATTTTTTAGATAATTAATTATCTCTTTTGTTCTATTCTCATCAATTTTACCATTAATTTTTTCATGATGTCACACTTGTGATTTCTATTAATAATGCTCAATACCTATTCACTTTTTTTGTCTTCTATTAAAGGCTTTTGGTATTTCATCTTTAAGTGTGGGGCTAATGAAGGGAAATGCATGTTAGTTTAAAAAGAAAGAAAATTAAGGTTGTAATATTAAATCTAGTGTAAATTAAGATATTATCACTCTTAAATTTCTACAAAGAATGCATGAAACTAAATAATTTTGAGATAGGTTTGAGATGGGAAATTTTACGTTGATCAAAAGAAATATATTAATCCTCCTACATAATTCTTGAATAAAAATATAAAATGGAAGGTTAAAGGGATACAAAAGGAATAATATTGGGAGAGGCTCAAGTTTGGCATACCTTGTTTTCGTCTATGATATCTTTGCAAGCTTTCTCCACATAATATTTGCTCCTCTTTTGCTGAATTCTTTCATTGACTCTTCTTTTGTCTTGTTTTTTTGTTTCCCATCTCCTTCTTTGTAAAATATCACTTGAAAATTCCTCTAATATTCTCCTCCAATAGATAAAATCCTCTTTTGATCTTCAGATATTCTCCTCCAAAGCTTGCCCTGTAAAACCAAAATATCTTTGACAATTTCTATGACTTTTTTCTTACTTATATAGAAAAAATTCACATGCATTCATAATAGAAACTTAAGAAAACAAAAAACAATTGTAAATAATAAAAAATAAAAAATGCTAATATTAGAAAATCCAAAAATTATCTGTTTAAATGCATTTTTTGGAGCCTTCATTCGAAGGCTATCTTAGAGGAAACTTTCATGGAAAATTTTAGCAAAATGGAGAGGGGTTCATTCAAACCAACCCTTCTAATGAAGGGGGGTTCAATGGTCATAAATTTCCATTGCACCACATATTGTAGGTGAAACACCACAAGGCTATGTGTTGCAATGGTCATAAATTTCAAATCAAAAAGTTGGATGACATGAAGAAAACTTGTGATTCTGGTATAAGTACAGTCTTTCAGGTGACTAATGTTTCATCTAGAAGTGACATACATCCAGAAGTCTCAAAAAATCTATACTATGGGATTTTGGATGATATACTTGAGTGTGACTTTAAGTGCTTCAGATTAATTTTGTTCGTCGTCCTATGGTATAGGATACGATTCAATGAAAATGATTCTAAGAGAACTGTTATTGAACATGATAATGGATTTACCATGTTTAATACAAGGTCAATCGAGCGAGATGGAAATGAGCCCTATGTTCTTCCAAGCCAATGTGAGCAGGGATTTTACTCAGAGGTTCCAGGAAAACCAAGTTGGTCATTTGTTGTTAGACAAGATCCAAGAGGAATGCTAGTAAAGTATAATATGGTGGAAGAAGAAGATACCAATGAACTAGAAGATGATGTAGATGATGATTAGGATCAACAGTTTGTTGATGATGTCCTTGACAAAGATGTCAAAGAGGAGGAACTAGGTCATGATGATGTAGGAGTTAATGTTCATGAAGATGATATCCATGTGGATGATGGCATTATCAAAAAGGATATCAATGACGATGATGATGATATGAGCAATCCTTACAATGTTGAATATGGATCAAATGATACAAACAAAGAGTTGGATGAAGAAGAAGATCAATGACATTGAAATGTATGAGTTATGCAATTATATTATCTATTTGATATTAATTTCTTGATAGAATTACATTTGACTTATGTGGTTACATAATTAATTCATGATGTTTTTAATTTTTATTCCATTATATATTTAATTTAATGATGTACTTTTTAATGTTTGAAAGGTCAAAAAATTAAAACATTTCAATAGTGATGTTATCAACCTTGAAATTAGTGTGCTTTATGTTTCATGTGATCATAAAAGATTAAAAAGTTAGTTGTAGATGTGGTTGTTTAGTGGTTAAGGTGTAAATGAATTTATAATGCATAAAGTGATCATTGTAATGGTTGTTTATGGTTGAGGATTTAAAAGACAAGATCTTGACATTCAAAAATTTGTGTTTTTCTTTAAAATTTCTATATTTTTCCTTTTATGTAGCACTGTATGGTCACATGCAGCCATATTTTGATGTGAAATTAATTCCATGTTGTGAAGATATGTGTTATCTTTGATTTGAATCTAATTTGAGGGCTTAATTCATTGATTTGAGTTTGAAATCTTCATTTCATTGCATACAGCCTAGTTACCCTATTTTTTAGGGTTTTGTAGTCCAAACATGATATAAAGGGGCTCTTACACTTTTTGTGATTACTGTAGCTTGTGTAAGAGGCCCCATGGATACTATTGTAATTGTAGGATGCATGAATGGGGCGTAGGATGAGAAATAAATAAGGTATAGTTGTTGTCCTCAAGAGTTTTGTGAAGAAAAGCATGTGAAATGAGAGGTTCAAGCCTAGGTTTCAACAATATATGTATGGGAGATCTGATTTTATGAATTTTTATCCATGTGTAGACCTAATGGCTTGTTTCTAAACACTAATTATAAATGATATACATACAAACACACATATATGTTTGTATGCATGTATGTATGTATGTATATGCATTTTTAAATGTAAATGTAAATGCAATTACTGGATGCTCTCCAAGAAAAATAAATGCAACATATCATTAAATAAATCTATATCTATGTATATAAATGTGTATTTATAAATGAAAGTGTAAATGAAAAGAGCATATGGTTTTGTAGTCTTATAGATACAACATATCCATAAATTAATGTAATTGAAATTCTAAAGTCTTCAACACATATAATATGAAATCGATCAAACTATTAAACTACATGAGAAATAAATGAAAATAGTAACTGCATATGTATGTGTATTTGTAAATGTAAGTGTAAAATAAATAAGAATAATGAAAATTATAAAATAACACAAGGGGATACTAGTGTCTTATTGGGTATATGGAGTCTAATGAATATCTTCAAATGTGGATTTCAATAATGGCAATAATTCAAACTGTCAGGCATAGAAATTGTTTACAACTTGTGTAAACGTGCAAGTGAATAATTAACAAACTCTTCTTGAGATAGAATGGAAATTCTAGTTGTTTGATTCTTCTTATTAATCCAACTAACACTTCCCAATTGTTGTGATTAATTAAAATATTTGAATCCCTATTTGAGAGAACTGAATAACCAAATCACACATATATAGAAAATGTAAAATGATAAACTAAGTATAAGATTGTTATATCAATTTAAATAATAGAGAAGCATCAGAATGGATAAAATCAAATAACTACATAAATTTAACAAACAACTAATACCAAAATCTTAATCCACAACTTAGATATCTTCATTTACTCCATCAAAATACATGCATCTGAGTCTTTGTATATGAAAGCATTTTGCTATAAAGCTATCTACTAAATATCTCCTAACGCCTATATCTGTTGCATTACTATGGAAAAAATATAAATACATCAAAACTTGGAAGGGACATGTCCCTTCACAAATGTTTTATTTTACTTAACTAATTAAAATAAGAGATTAGGCTTTGTTTATCCATAGATTAAAATTTGATAAATTATCTAGATAATCCTATTGTTCATGAGTATCAACATCTCCTAATGTGTTCTTGGCCAATATTTCCACCTTTATCATCCTTTTTTTGTGCTGGAAACTCTCATCCAATGTCGAATCCTTCCCTATATCTTTTTCCAAAATTCCCTGCAACATCAATTCACATTCTTTGATCCACTTGGCTTTCTCTTTCAAATTTTCTCCATCTTCAAATAATGTAGGCAGTCCCATATTTGTAACATCAACTAGCCCCTTTGCATGTAATTCCTCATAATAGTCCCTATATTTCTTTATAATTCAGTTACCCATACCAATGGCCACACTGTCAGGAACATCTCTTTCATTTAATTCTCAAAAATTTTCTTGAATCCTTCCATCAATTCTCTTATGTTCCTACCCTGTAATAGGCTTCTTTGAATATGCTTCCCATAGCTTATTCAACTAAATCATTAAGTTGGCCTACCTTTTTCTAATTATTGCAATGAGTATCATATTTACCTTGTGAAAATGCAGTTGACTCCTCCCAATGATCTTTTACCCGTGAGCTTTCACCATGTGTTATTAATTTAGGAGGTCCCATTGTGACTCCCAGCATGTCCTTCAAATGATCATTTTCTCTCATGATCCTTTCATTATTCATTTTGTACATTTCCTTTTCTTTTATCAACATTTGTATTTGGGCTTTATTGAGTTTGGCCACATTAGTCCCAATGCCTGCAGTCACCATAGGATCTACCTCTCCAAGCTTTAGAGTCATGACATGTCTAAATGCTTTCTCAGTATCAATCACAACTAACTTTCTATGACGTGGATACAAGGCCCATATCATGAGTGATCCTTCATCTAGGTTATATTTGGATCCAAAATATATTTTTATCACCCCCTCTAGACTGAGCTTGTGTGTGGCACTATTATCCTTTAAGAAGCTATCAAACACCAATGCAGAATTCAAATCTAGCCCTAGAAAGATCATAACTCCAGCATCCTCTAACATTTTCCTTCCTTTTTTGGGGTTCATATTAGCCATTTCTCTATCCAAAATTAATTTCAAATTATTTAGTAGCTGCTCCTAATTTCTTGGTGTAATATTATCATTTGTCTCCCTTATCTCCTTGCCCTTCTGCTTATACAAGAAAGATATGAATTTTGAAGAATTCACAAATTCATTGTCTGCTACAAATGAACTATATGCCATCTATCTGGTGTTTGTATCTTGGCTCTCTTCAACACTTAGTTCTCTAGGAGGGCGATTGTAATCTTGAGTTTTTAATCTGGAAATCCTACTAGGTAGGTTTGGTGGCATATCTTCTCCTATTTCCTCATCTCCAGAAAAAGGGAACCCTATATCCGACAACCCTTGGTTGTATTCCTCCACCACTCTCTCTGCTTCCTCTTCCTCCAAATTTCCAATCATGTCATCAAACTGATAAGGCACATGATCATATAGTCCAAAGTTTATCCTTTGTTTGGTAGAATTGATATATCCCTCTAGATCAAAACCTTCTATTGGTGGACCCTTATTCATATTTTACTAAATTAATTTGTCAAGGATCAAATCATATCCTTGCTTTGCAAGCATAGTAAAATAACCAAAGCACAGAGTACTAGGCATAAATACCTATTTTCCAAATGAACCAAAATTCATGAAACTAGAAAAATCCATTTGTCTTACAATTTCAAAATATGAAATCCTATCGAGGACTATTTTAGGAAAAATGAATGGAGAATCCTCAAAAGAAAACTCCCTTACCATAGTAGCATCTTCCAAGCAATACCAGTCTCCCCAATTGTGATCAATTGGTCCATTAAAGTCCTCAGGTTTGAGAAAGCATTTTATTTCATTAGAAAATGAGTGCACACAAGGATGACTTTAGAATTCATATACTGGCTTTACAAAATATTCTTCAAAATATAGGAAACTGGAATTATGAAACCTATTGTCCCAAATGGCAGTCCACAATTGAATGGGTAACAATTTTCCCTCTTTATCAAACTGTGAAACCTTCAACTTTTATGGCCAAATCCCTAACTCTTTCCCGAAGTACAATACTAGATGCATTAAAAGAGAATAATGCCTAAGGTGCAGAACAAGGGATTTATACTTGATTGCCACCAATGCTAAGTCGAGTCCCTTGGAGACAAATGAAGCATAGTAAAATAATCTAGAATTATGACATTGAATGTCAGCTACAATTACCATGGGAACAATGGACATATACTTAGGAACTTCCATACCCAACACTTGTCCTACTAAGAAATAGGTATATCTTATATAGGGTTCAAATAAGTCCACATGGAATGGAGGCCCATTGCCATCGTCAAGTGGGATAGTTTTGCCATCTTGTTTAATTCTATGTAAGGGCAACCTCCAACCCTTGTAAGTGGTGTCCATTCTCCAAAACTCCTTTTCCAACTCTTCATTCACAATTTTCTCATTACACCACCCTTCCAACTTAAAAACCTCATTTATTGAAGCCTCTGATATGTATATGAATGGTTTCCTAGATGTTTCACATATGGCCTTACATTTTGAGTCATAGTGGGTGGCCAAAAATTTTACCAGCTCTATATTGACAAACACATTAGGGAAAACCATTTTTCCCACATTTAGACATCATAAATTACAATCTAGCTCAAAATGATCTCTTTGTTGAAAGTGGAATCTAAACAATTCATAGCCTCTTATTGGGGTCCAAATATCTCCTCTGTTCTTTCACTTTTCATCTAATTTATCCACTTCTGCCCTTAGTTGTGCAAAGCGCCTACCTATGGACCCAGAGCCAGGAAATTGGTCAATTAAATCCTGATTTAGCTTTTGTTCAGCACCCTCCGACTCAATTCCAAACTCAACTTTCTACTTCTTACTCTTAGGGTGACTGCTCTCACTTTGTTTTCTACCTTTCAACTTCCCCGAGTTGATGGCTTCCATATTACTCACTTAAAATTGTAGAAATGAAAACGTTAAAATGAAAAGGACTTATTGGTTTTTATTGAGGTCTTTCAATTGAAACAATTATTTGGCCCTTTGTTTGTCTCCTCGTTTCCTTCGCTATCAATTCGCAATAATGTTCATTTTGCAACGATTTCATTTCAATTTATGAAATTACTTGTACTTTGTGGCACCATTAATGTTTTAAGTCTAGGCATGAATGTAACAGATTTTTGAATTCCTTATTGTCACATCAAATGAACGAGTCAGCAAGAAACCTTCAAACTTTGGGCGATCTATACATTAGGCCCCAACCAATGTTCACTAAATACTCTGTTGATCAAGGTAACATTCTACACATCTGATTGATGTTAACATTTGTCCTGTATACATCACCAAGAGTCACCCTGACAATCATTTTGGATCATTTTTTTCTTCATCGGCCTGACTTGTAGTATCGCTAACACATTTAGTGGTTCCTTCGATGTTATAAGTCTCGCCGATAACTTTTCTTTTGGTCTTGAATATGTCACCAGAACTCCTTTTGATATCCTCCTGTCAATGTAACTTAGCGGGTCAGGTGAACATTCAAGATTTACATCGATGGCACATGTCTCACCGATATATTCCTAGTGCTCCTGTTAGTGAAAAAAATGATGGTCTCGCCAATGAAACTTCATTAGTGAGACTTAAATGTTCTAGCCAACATATATTTTTTTATGCTGAGATGACATGTCTTGCTGATAGATTCCCTTCATCAATGAGACCATAAGCCAATCTCCCCGATATGTCTTCTTTACTAATCCTAGCTTTGAAAACAAGCATAGGTGATCTTCAAATTTACCCACTGTCACATCAAATGTTCTATCAGAAAGATAATTCTAAATTTGGGTGATCATTTTATTCAGGCTTGACTAGCGTTCATTAAACATTCTTTTGGTTAGGGAGACATTATGCTGATATCACATAATCTATCCATCTAATTCATATAAATGTCACCAAGAGTCATCCCAACGACTATCTTGATCTCTTTATGTCTTCATCGACAAGACATGGTGTATCACTAAGACATTTAGTAATTTACCTGATGTTATAAGTCTCCCCAATGATTATTCCTTTGATCTCATATCGCCAAGACTCCTTTCGATACAACTCCTTGTGCTTTGATTGGTGAGAAAAGAGAGATTTCTTTCCAATGGGACTTCATCAGTGAGACCTATATGCTCGGTATGACCTTTTCATTTCACCCCAATGGAAGTTTCTTGCTGAAAAATCTCTTTATTGGTGAGACCGTGGACCATGTCATCCCAATGTGTATCTTCTTATGTAATCTGATCAGTGTGACATTTATGTTCTTTTGCCGATATGTTGAAAATGAGAATATAATGATTTATGAATCAGAGACCTACACAAATTCTTTCCAATATGGGTTATTTGAATACTAGATTTTGGTGGTTTTTCATGATATCAAATGGTCAAGAAAGATGTGATCATATGTGACTATGATGGATTATACTCAAGATAAGGTTTTATTTAGGGAATCAATGAGTGCAAAATCACTGTAAAATTTGCAAAATAACTTGTACTTTCCCTTAAAGTATGTTTAATAACTCCAAAATGGGTGTCTAAAACCATCAAGGGTTTCTCTAGTGTTTTGGGAAAGTTTTGAGTTATTGGGGAAAAACTAGGTTTGCATTGTTACAAGGATTCAAGGAGTCAAAGCGTGAAATATGACTTTTGTTCTTTGTCAGGATTTGAGAGTTGTTTGGATTTTTTAAATTGGTCATTCTAACCTTTTTGGAATCCTCTTAAATGAAGTTTGATAGGTTGGTTGGGTTGAACCTACTAGGTCTAAATTAGGTAGTTGTTATTCCTAAGGTGGATCACTCCTTTTTGCGAAGGCCATACACTTATGCTTGGGTGAAGTGTTCTTTTATTTAGAAAATTCCTATTTGCTTTTTATAGGTTATGATTTGATTATATGGGTTATGAAATTAAATATGATTTGTATTCCAATGTAAAAACTACAAAGAATGGAAACAATTCTTTCAACACATAAACTATTATGTAGTAGTCAATTAAAATGAGAAAGCTTACTCTATATTAGTTAGGATACACAACTAAGAAAATGATCTAAAGTGACTTATTTATCCTAGAGGAACTAAGTATATAGTATACAAAGAAAACCAACAAACCCACAACTACCCTTATTTTGAAGGAGTTAGTTTTCTCCCTTTCCCAATCTTGCTAATATTGTCTAATTATTTTAAAGAGATGAAGGGTCATAACACAACTTTATTCAACCCAGTAAATAGCTCGGTTAATGAAACTTGAAAAAAGCAATAAAATAATTGCTACATTTGGCATTTCATGTTGAATGAAGAGTGGTGACAATAATCTACTTATAGTTTAATAAAACACTATTTTTATAAGAAGGCTTCACATTAGAAAGATAAGTGTTACTTATAGTTTAATAAGACACTATTATAGTTTTACCAACACATACTATTGTATGCTTGCATGGAATTTTAGTTAATATATGGGTAGATAGAGATATATGGAGAGAGAAAGAGAGAGATATAGAGATATATGGGAAGAGAAAGAGAGATGGATATATATGGGAAGAGAGAGGAAGAGGGGTGGAGATAGAGAGTCGATGGATAGGGGGAATAGGGAGGGAGAGATGGTGAGAGATGGAGAGGGGGAGATAGAGAGGGGGAGGGAGAGAAAGGGATATAGATAGGTAGAGGAGGAGAGATAGAGAAGAGGGGGAGAGAGGGAGAGATAGGTTGAAAAGGAAAAGAGAGAAGAGAGGGAGATAGATAGGTAGAAAAGGGAGAGAAAGAAAAAGGGGAGAGGGAGAGCGATATCTAGAAAGGGAGAGAGAGAAGAAGATAGGGGATAGAGGGAGATATAGCTCAATATATATAGAGGGAGAGGGAGAGACATAGAAAGGGGGTGATATAAAGAGATAGAGGGGGATGGTGAAAGATATAGAGGGATTGTGATAGAGGTAGAGAAAGATATGGATAGAAAGAGATAGAGAGAGGAGTGAGAGGGCGATAAAAAGAGAAATAGAGATAGAGATATAGAGTAGGAGAGATGGAGGGAGAGATGGAGTGAATGAGAGAGAAAGGGGAGAGAGGGAGAGATAGCTCAATAGATAGAGGGGGGAAGTGGGAGTGACATAGATAGTGGGATATATAGAGAGATAGAGAGTGACAGGGAGAGAAATATCAATCACCCTCCCTATATCTCTATCTATTCATACTTATCTATTTATCTCTCTACCTCTCTCTATCTCTTTGTCTCCCTTTCTATTTGTATGTTTGTCATTATCTCCCTCTCTCTCTATAATTTCTTCCCTATATTTATCTTTGTCTCCTTAAGTGTTCAATGGGTACATTGAAGAGGTCTTAAAGGAGAATTATCATATCTTTAATCAAATGGCATGCTAACTTGAGCATAACTCCCCCAGGACACATGTCATCCTTGGATTTTTGACATGAAACAACCAATCCAAATTTAGTTTCTATCTCTCATATTAATATTATATTAAATATATTTTGTATTATATACAAATATACTTATTACTAATTATTAATTGTAATAATTTTATACGTATTTAATAATTTTGTCAAAGAATATAATATATAATTATAATAAGTTGAATAATTATATTATTTATTATGTAAAATATAGCTAATATATACTTAACTATATTGTAGAATATTAAAACCTAGCTAAATGGCACCATAATTTTCAATTGAATTAACATACTCTAAAACCTAACGAAACTAGGTTGTAGCTCGTCAAATTGGAGAAGTGAAAGGTCAATACAAACATGGAGGAAGAGTTTGGAGTAGTGAAAAGAAGGTCAATTCCAGTGCTAAGGAAGAGTTTGAAGTTAAAACAAGCTCAATACTAGCACCGACAAAGAGTTTGGAGGAGTGAAAACAAGGTCAATACAAGCGTCGAGGACGAGGTTAAGAGCACTTAGGGAAAATTGACGACCAAGGGACAATGAGTACTGTAAGTTTGGCACCCCCATTCTCTTTAACATACAATTTTCATGCCTAGTTTCCAAAGATCTTCTTGTACATTGGCACCCCCATTCTCGTAAAATGGTATAAGATAAGAAAAAAAATAAAATAACTTAGTTTTTCACATTTTTATCGACCAGTCTCAGGTCTTGGCAAAACTCCCATAATCTACTCACATCTTGGTTGAGGTCTAGGATTTCATCACACATAGTTGTCATTGCATGAGTCTGAAGCAATTGTAGACTTAGCCCAAGTATATGCTTGGCTAAGCTAGATCTAATGAATGGAAATAGAGGCATAAAATTCTTCTTTAATACCTCCACCACAAACATATGCAAGGAAAGGTCTCCTCCCTTCTTGGTAGTGATAACCTCCTCCACACACAACCCTTAAAAAATATGAATAGAGGAATATAATCTTTGAAGAACTCAAAGTTGATTCTCTCCTACTTGATGCAATTAGTCATTTTATCCTTACAAAAATTTATAGTGATTACTAGAGGCACATAGACCAATTCTTCATAATAGAAGAATTTGATAATACTTTTCCAATGATGGCATTATGAGAAAACCTTAGGTTAAATGAATAACTCCTAGATAAGTTGTTTAATTCATGTCCAACCATATAAGAGAAGACCGCTGCTATGTGTACTTGGATACCATGGAGAAAGGCTCTTTGGGCTCTTTCATCAATCAAGGTATTGTTAAATTTTAAAACCTAAAAGTGAGAATGAAAAATCTTTCTTACGATGGTGGCCATCCCATTATAGCTCTTAGAGTTGTTAGAGATATTTTTTTTTCAAAGTAGAGATATTTTAAGTTATCAAATCCTACCATCAGACATAATCAAAATGTCGTTTCAAATGACTATGAGCACTAACTTTCACTATTTAGAGATGTTGAAACCTTGTCATAGAGAACTAGAACATTGATACAACCACTCAACCTACCTTAAAACATACCAAAAGTCTCCTAGCAATTAGACATAGGAATATTTAAGATGACTTAAAAAAAAATTATTGCCAAAGCATAAACTTATGATGACTTAACCAGGCCTAGTACACACTCCCTCCCCATTAACCACTTAGACATATGGAAATTAAATGTAATTTTTTTGCTATTTTTAGTCATGTAGGTGTCCAATAAACTAATTGGTGGTGTTTCCCTTCAAGTTTATTTACTTGAATGAAGAGAAAAATTCCTTTGGAACTATAATTAGAGAATACATTTGAGGCTTGGGTTGTGTAACTAGTGGACCATAGTCACATTTAACACTTGTTGGAAAGTTTGAGAGTTAAAATGTTAAGTAGATTTGATTTGTGATGGACACATTTGGATGGTAGTAACAATTTAACTTGCAAACTATCAAGACTTGATTACCTTATAACCTATGAAATTCTATTGAAGAAATGATAGATTAATCATAATGTCACCTTGGGATCACATCACCATGAAAGAACTTCATCCAACATCCTTATGAGTGCAGGTACCACCAAATAGGTTTTTGTCAAATCTTTCTTCCTCGAGCGAGGGAAATTTAGGAAGAGAAGAGGAAAGCGAGACATGTAGTAGGTCTAAAAGAGGGAGATCAACTAGAGGCCAAAAGATTAGAAGAAAATTATGTAAATGCATGGAATTTTTTCTTGTTGAATGGGGGTCATGTTCTTATGATGATGAGAGAATAGGTGATGTCGAGGTTCCCTTGAGGTACAAACATCTATGGAAACAATGGGTACCCAAGGAACTTCCTCCAATAAACACTAATTTTTGTGTCAATGAGAGGATATATCGCATAGAACTATCGTCATTACATGGTTTGGGCCTATTTTGCATGGACGACATAAAGGTCTGTTATGAAAAAATTATTGAATTGATGGAGTATGTCAGACCCTATTACAATTACACAGATTGGATGCGGGTTGTTTGATATACACAAAGTATACGTAGGTATGCATTGTTAGCAAATTATATACAACTAAAAGATAAGGATCAAAATAAAGGAGTGGATATGCACATTGATGGAAGGCCAAAAGCATCAGGAAATATTGTAGGGTTTATAAACATTACATGACTTGGGTCAACAAATAAGCAACCCAATTGCATATTCGAGGCGCACGAGGGAAACCATGTATTTGTATGTGTGATAAAATCAATAAATATAGGGGAAGAGTTGCTAATAGATTGCAATTTGAATCACATAGTTACACACACAGTTACTATGTGGGTGGTATGTACTATGTACAATTTTACCCAACCTCCAATTAATGACTCCAATATACCATTTTATTCTTATTTTTTTCTTCATAAGTCTATTGGTTTTATTTTGGTAATGGTTTTTTATATTTAATTTTTATCACAAGGAAACATTGATCATACGGGGAACTCTTCGGCCTAGAGCAAAAATTGCGATGTATCTTTGAGTGCTTCTACCTGATAGGTTTACCTCATTGTAATTATACAAATTAGATATGAGCAAAATGTTTTATTATTTTATTTTTTTCATAAGTTTATTGGTTTAATTTTGATAATGTTTTTAATATTCTTGTTGCAGTCAATTTATTAGGGAAAGGAACTAGTAGTAGATGAGAACATCCATAGGAAGGTGAAATCAATATTATGTGATGATGACATCTCTTATTCAACAAACCCTCTCAATATGATAAGGAAGACCCACAAAAAATGCAATGAAGAAATCCTTAAGTTGTTATTCATAGTGCCTCAAACAAGTGAGATAAGAGAGGGTTAAAATATTGAATGAGAGAGCATAAAAATTGCAAGTAAGCTATCATGAGGTCTTTAATTATAACATAAGTTCATTCATGGTTTTATATTTTATACTCTTTTATGTCATGAACTAAAATATGTGTTGTTTTTATAGGATTTTTTGTGTCCTCATGATGCTCCTAGCCATGATTAGGGTACTGCAAGTGTCCATCATGATCTTCCTACGCATACATCACATCATCTAACCCCATCATCCATGCCTATATTATCATCTGAAATGTTGACAACACATACCATGCAAGCATCCATTAGTGCACCCTCTCGCAGCGAACACATGCTAGAACATGTGTCAGGACATGTACGTGGGGATGCAGAGGCAACTAGTACTAGTGATGTTTTAGTACTATTTCCTAGATCTTCCCATATTACTAGTACAAGAACATTGCCAGTCACATTTGTGGTGACCGAGGATTTCGTTCCCATAAAGATAGAGAAGATCCCAGGTACTTTAAAATGTTTTAATTATTATTGTATATAGTCCAATTGAAATTTACTTATTGATCACTCTTTTTAGACTATTGATACCATGATCATTTTGTAGTCCAAATGATGTTTTTAATAAACATCTAAGTGATATTACATTGGAGCTCTTCAGGCCCACCATATGTACACGATGGAATGCCCAAAATCAAGATTTAAAAGATGAGCTCCTTAACCGTTTAGTTGTGTTGTTCGGTGATAAAGAATTCAACCGATCCAAGGTCATTAAGAAAGCTGGTACCTATCTAAAGTATGTGAGGGACCAATATAGGTCACATTTAGAGAAGAAAAAAAAGTACAAGTGTCCCCCCATGATTTTGGAGAGGGAGTGGAAGGACCTGGTGTCAGATGGAAAGGAGAAGGCTTAAAAGAAAAAATAAAAGACACCACCAGGCCAAGGAAGGTATGTTATACTATCAACAATGTAATTATATACTGATTACTCTTTCTTTTTACATAATCCTGACACATCAAAGGCAACAAAGGAAAGACTAGAAAAAGACAGGAAACACAAACTTGGCTCTGGTATATATGATATTAGCCGCATGAATTCTAACTATCAATAAATGAAATATTGCATCGAAATAATAAATTTCAAACAATTTTGGTTTTATCACACCATAGAAGAAAAATTCATGACCTTATGCAAAAATGTAGGGCTCTGAATTCAATAGAGTTCCCACAGAAGAGGACCTGAATATTTCCTTCTAGCAGGGCTATGGAGCCATGGCTAAATAACTAAGATTCTTGACTAGGAAAACACAATCTTCCACTACATCTAACATGTAGGTAAATAAACTCAATAAAGTTTATTTAAAATTTAATACTTGTGCAATCTATTCAATATTAATTTCCACCATAAAGTAATTACATGCCTATTTGTTTTAAACATACAAGAAATGATAATACTGCACATGAGTTGGAATGCAGCCTGGTGAGGGTGGAGCACAACCTACAAATGAAGGTCATGGTGTGCATCCTAGTACTGGATGTATTCATGTGCTATACAAAATGCAGTATGGATTAATACAATTAAACATCTTTAATTGCAACTAGTGTATTAATTAATGTAACCTTTTGTGTTTCAACTTTAGAGCATGTAGAGCGTGATTAGCATGTTGAGCATAATCAGGCTAGAGAATATCAGGAACATGATGTGGCCCCATTAGGTAAAGAGGACCACTCTAATGTTCCTTTAAACATATTTAATTGCAATTGGTGTATTAATTAATGTAACCTTTCATCTTTCAACTTTAGAGCATGTAGAGCATGATCAACATGTTGAGCATGATCAAGCTAGAGAATATCAAGAACATGATGTGGCCCCATCAGGTAAAGAGGACCACTCTAATGTTTTTTTAAACATATTTAATTTCAATTGGTGTATTAATTAATGTAACCTTTTTTGTTTCAACTACAGACCAGGATTTATAGGGTGGTCAACATGTTGAGCATGAGTATATAAGAGAAGTTCAAGAACATGATGTGGACCAATCAAGTAAAGATAACCACTCTAATGTTCTTTTAATTAATGAAATACTTGTAATAATAATAATAAAACATATCAATTGAACATTTCTTTGTTATTGCAGCAAACCTCCCCTTGCAGCGGCAACCATGTCATGAGCACATGACTAGGCATACATTAAGATCACAAGCAGAGGGCAGAACAACTAAAGGGGGGAAAAATGATTTAAAAAATGATACTCCACTTCAGATTTTTTTAGCTGTAAAAAATAAACAAAAAAGAGTGATTATAATCATATCATGACAACCATATTTTCAAGATAATATGTAAAAACTGAAAGAATAAATGTTATATGTTAATGAATGAATGTAAATATGTTAATGAATGAATGTTATATGTTAATGAATGAACTTTATATGTTATTAATGGATGAATGAATGATTAATGTTATATGATCTGGTATGGGGAATTAAGATTGATGTGAGGGGGGGAGGGGTGAAATGAGCTTCCACCGTCACGTGGTTGGCCCTATTAAGTAGAGAATATTAAACTATTCTCGAAACAAAGAGAATATCAATAAGGTAATGCACTTTTCAATATAAGAAATGCATTGTTTGAAGCATCAAACCAATATGCAAAGATGAAAGAAAGTGCTAACTTTTCACTATGGTGGTAGAAAAATGATTCTTTATACCCTGAATCCATGCTCTGTGTCATAATTTGAAGTTGTTTCTATTCTAATGTTTTGAGTTTAGTTTGTTTGTATGGCTTTGTATGAATACCACATTGTGTTGTGTGTGGATTTGGTTTCAAAGCTCTGTTTCTTCTATTTTTAGTGGTGACATAACTCTAAAATTTGACTTTTGTGCATAATAGGTTAGTGGAAAAATTGACATCTCTGAAGGGTTTAGAGGCTCGATTGAGATAGATACACGGATATTTGGATCTTGTTGTTGATGGGAGGCTTCCACTTAACTATGAAATTTTGTACCATCTGTAGGTATGCAAAAATTTCTCTACTTACATTCATTGTTGATCATAAATGTTCTAAATGATATTAATGCTTCAAACTTAAGATTTGTTTCATTGTTATAATGATCAAAATGTTATACTTTGATATACATTCAAGCATTCTCTTGCCCCCTCCTTTTAAGAATTTTCTGTCATAAAAGATTCACATTTTTGTCTCATTTACAAAAATTTATCTGAAGCTCTAGGAGTGAATAAAGATATGTAAAAGTTGATGGATTGTGTCTAAACAACAACTTTCCATCTTATAGCTAATTAAATCCTTAATATTTGAATAGTTTAGAGCTGTAATAATGCTTGTATATGCATGTGTAGCAATAAGGGAGCCTATGTGAAGATTGAAATTTAAAACATCACTTTGGTATTTTTCCTTAGGCAGTGAAATAATATTTTGAGTAATACAAACCTACACACACATTGATATTGTTTGGCATGGCATTGAGGAAATTGTTTTTTCTTATACCTACCCTTGGCTAGACATGGAGGTATATAATATTGGTTTCAGGGTTTTTTCTATAAGTAGTTAATTTCACAAAGGAAGACTAAAATCTTCTTAATGTCTTGTCAGGTGTGAAAGCATATGAATCACTTGCTAAAGGAACCATTTTGTATTCATCCAAAATTTGGTTTGTTCTTTTTTTTTATGTTTCTTTCATGTGTTATTTTTAGGCTCTAGAGATGTAGCTCGACTCTTTCCTTTTCACTTTTCATCTATTTTGATGATTACAGTAGTTTGTCCTCATAATTTTTTATGTAGATCTATTTGTAACCTTATTTTCTACCAATCAATTTGCAAACCAACCACATATTAAGGACCATTTCACTAACTTGTAGTCATCCATTACTTCATATGTTGCAGGTTGTGTTTGTGTGCCAATAAATCCTGATGATTGCAAGAACTTTAATCCTACAAGTGTACCCACTCTTTCTCAAGTAAAAGTCTTACCTTATTTTATAGTACTTTAAATGGTTAATTGAAGGTGCTTCTTTAGATCTGACATAGTTGAATCCTAGATTAAAATATGGTATTAGATGGGTAGTATAATGATAAAACCGAGGTTCATTGAACACAAATTATGAACATAATTTGCTGGACTATGAATAGTGTTACAATTACAATTATTCTCCTTTACCTACCTCTCCATTAATGAAAAAGATAGCAGATATTGGATGTTCATTACATGTCTCATGTATGCATTAGTATTTTTTTTTTTTTTAAGTTGTTCAAAAGCTTGATTAGGTCAAGAATATGTTCTACAAGCTCTGTTCTCTTGAAATTGATCAACATTTTCCCTACACATTTTCTCTTCAATCCAGACATTTCTTAACTCCTTCCCTTGTTATCCCTTGGTTGTTCTCAAGTGTAATGCTTTTTCTATGCATCTTGTAGTCTGTATGTATGATCAGTCATCTCTTATGAAGCATGGATAACCTTTCATGGAATTGTTATTGTGATTAGACAATTTCCATTGTGAGAATAATCATTTAATTTGTATGGAAGTAAGTATTTTTCATATTATTTGACTTGGTATTGTAAACTTGTCTTTGCAAGATTCTCTAGGGGGGAATAGCAAAACTATGATGATAGGTAGAGTTGTACAACACCATAAATCATTTGGTATTATCAATATATTGCTTATAGAATACTATATGCAAGTAAAATGGAATGTGCAATGACAATTGGTCTCAAATTCAAATATGAATATAAGTACATTACACAAGAAGATGGTATCTATTTTATGATTTAAAGAACCCCAAAATAAGAAAATTAATAGGTTCCATTTGCTTACTTGCTCTTAGACACTTGTTTAATCAGCGAGACCCTCAAAATGTCTTGTTGATAACCAACAATGTTCAAAACTCCTAAAGAGGTCAAATCGGTGTGACATTGGATATGTCTTGCTGACATAAGTCATTGGCAAGACATGGACTATCAGAGTGAGTTTTTTTATCCTGTGTTGATGATTGATCTCTCACAGATGGGTTGGCTTCAGTGGTCATCACCAAGACTCTCCATGATGACATGGTGTAGGTCTATTTAAAACTCCTAAAGAGGTCAGATCAGTGTGACATTGGATTTGTCTTGCCGACGGAAGTCATCGGCAAGACATAGACTATTGGAGTGATTCTTCTATACTATGCTAATGATTGATCTCTCATCAATGGGTTGGCTTCAGTGGTCATCACCAAGATTCTTCACAGTGATACATTTCAAAGAATATTTAAAAAAAAAAAAATTGCATTGTTTCGTTGCAATTTTGACAAAGGAAACATACAAATAACCGAAAAGGTCCGACGAAGTTGCTATAGCTGCAACAAAGGCTTCATCATAACTACTTGCCCATTTTTTTGAAATGATGACAAACTTCTAGTGTTGTTTCAACGCTTTGGAAGAGGCTTTGCAATTGCATTTTGGTTATAATTCATCGGTGGATACACAAAGTTGTCATCGATATTCCAACGAACAATAGAGCCATTTTATGATGTTGACAACCGACGAATCTGGGCCATTATTTCGACATTTAATTCTTCATTAAAATTTCAAAAAAAAATTGGCGACAAAAATTATTTCATTAGTTCATCAGTTGTACGACAAATGTTTGTCTTTAATGGTTTTGTTCACCTAGCTTTATGCTAAAACAAATATTATTTTATTTATGGCATCCATTTTGTGGCTATGCCTGCAATGCAACAAAATAGTTAATGTTATATAGGTTACATCTCATTGCATTAGGTATTTTTATTACTATTCTTTGCAATGGAACAAAATAGTCAATCCTATCCACTTTTTGTTAGCTTCCATTGGGCATTGTCGATTATAGTTCTATTGCTTAAGCTATATTGTTTCACTTTGGAGGTGTTGTTCAATAGGCTATATTCTTTCAATTTTCAAGTAGGTTGTGTTGAGAAAGGATTTTTTTTTGTATGGGTTTGTTACTGTCAATTTTCAATGGGTTTCTCTTTAATTTTTGCATTTTTGTTGGTATGTTTTCAATAGAATAAAATACACACACACACACATATATATATACATATATACATATATACATACATACATACATATATATATATATATATATGTATATATATACATATATATACACATAAATATATACACACACAGATATATATATACATACACACATACACATATATACATTATTTGAATTTCCCTTGAGACATTGTATGCAAAAGGTTGTATTGTTTGTTATAAACAATATTATTTCATTAATTCTTTACATCTTCTGGCTATTCTAATTTTCAAAAGGTGTTATTGAGAAAAGACTATATTGTGTGTAAAAATAACTATTATTTGGTTTAAGGTTTTCACTTTGTGTGTATGGTTTTGCATGGGTTTTCTAGTTATCATTTTTTTGTATTCCATGGCTTTCTCTGTCTGGGGTGGTCTCCCAACTAAAAATATACTACTTTTGAATATACTCGTTTGTGAATAGAAGCTTATCCAAAATTGATTCTCAACCTAGACCCATCACAAATATAAATAATATAGCCCTCATAAGAGCACCCTATTTAAAATTAATAGTGGAAAACACATAAAAAAATATGCTCATTTATGAATGAAAGCTTTTAGCAAATTGAAACAATACAGCCGTGTCAACAACACTTTCTAAAAAATAATACCAATATAGCAAGAACATTCACAAAAATTTCATAGCCAATGAATGCACTTGCACCTACGCACAAGCTTGCCCTCTTCACTCACAACCACCTTGAAGAACAACATAAACCCAAACAATAACACCTAATAACGCATTTTTTCAAAATTACACAGTCGTTCGCTTTGTTATCTGAGGACTTGTAAGAGAGATGATAATTGCACCATAAACACTACAAGGAAAGTACACAACAATTAATACTGATGCATTTTCATTGGCCTCCTCTATCATCATGTTGAATGCTTTTTTCTAAAAAAAAGACAATTCGCTAGTTTCTTAATGGCGTTGGAGGCCTAAAAATTGGGAAGGCTAACAAAAATTCCAACCAAAGTTCACCAAAATGGGAGGAAAACATACCAACTTTTCTGCACCATCAAAGGGGTAGAAAACTAGATAGACACATGAGAATTCTTACTAGAGTTTATACAATTAGCCAATAAAATTTCAACATATTTTCTCATTTATGATTTCCTTATGACAATGTAGGTGAACCAAACCATTTGCACTTGTTAATATATCTACTTGTGGACATAGTTGTATGTATGTGTATATTTACATATTCATATAGATAAACATACATGCATGCAATTGAAATATACTTGGGTATAGAAGTTTCTGCTATAGATATGTGTAGATATATGTATGTGTATTGGATATCTCTACGTATATGCATTCAACATAGAATATCTTGATAGAGTTCTATGTACATATATATGTGTATCATGTATTGGGTAAGTGCACCAAGATGGTTCCCAAAAAGGGGGCTTAAGTGGCCACTTTTTTATAAAATTAGGAAATGCTGACCTTGGACGTGAAATTGAGGATAGTTACACTCAAAATTTTGAGATGGAACAAAAACAAGGATCGAATTGCTCCAAGTCTACTTTCTAAACTACTAATTTATTTTGAAAATGGTTGAGATTAAGGGGTTCAAAAGAGGGATGTACAAAAATTGGTGTTGTTTTTGTCAGAAAAACATAACATAGCAACTCTTGTACAACCTGAGCACAGTGAACTTTTTTGTAGTATTTTTAAAATCGCTATGGTCAGAAGTTAGCTAATAGTATCTAGTTGGCGCACAATTTTCTGATAATTTTTTAATGAATTTTGATTTTTTATTAATTTTCTAAGTGGGCACTTCCTGAAAAGAAGACTTTTGGCTGTGCTCCCACTACAAATTTTTGAAAATAATTGATTTTTTTTTTAAATTTGTAGAATGGAGTCTAGTTTCTAAAAATGTAATTTATTTTAAATTTTGATAAACGGTTAATTTATAACAAAAAAAACACTAAACATTGCTTTTTGGCAAAAAAAAAACATAGAAACAAAAGAAACTATGGATGAAAGGCTTATCATTGTCAAAAAGTGAAAAAAATTACATCGTTGGATAGCCAAGAGAGAACCTAACATTGCCCATGTTTTCAATTTTGTGAAAATTGAACTAGATGCAATCTTGATGGTGAGCATGGGCCCGATTATGTGAAAAATTGTAGAATTTGCAAAAACACGTATCTAGCCTTGTTGGGGATTCCCTCCAAGCCTTTGGGTTGGTATTCCAAGGCAAATAATTTCACTTTTTTCTTTTTTTTTTAATGCGAAATAACGGGTGTGCATTATAACCCGCTTGCATTTCAAAAAAAAAATCATAAGTGGCCAGAAAATTAGTACCCAACTTCATGCACCCGCCCTATTTGTGTATGTAAGTATCTATGTTTGGGTATCCATATAATACTTTCCAAGTGTTTTTTCTATTTCTTTGTAATCTCTAATGATATTACAATGTTGGATATGGATGTCATATGGTACTTGGTTATAATGTTTGTTATGTATGCCATGTAGCTCAATCCATAAACCATCGTTGAACAATGCTTTATTACGAATACCCTAAACTGCTCTAGTAGTTTGGTGAGAACTTTTAAATGAAAAGTATTATTGCAACCATTTCCAATGTATATAGCACATACAAGAAACCTATGTGATATTTTTTCATTTCCGGTGTGCAGCGTGTGGCACACTAATCTAGGTAGTAGGTGGCAAATGTGTTATAACTTGGCTAGCATATTTTTTCAACCTCCCATTTTTGTTTAGAAAACTTAGCAAGAAGATGTGTGTTTGAAGCAAGTGGGAAGAGCTCCATGTTGAAGAAATCCTTGGTGATTTTGCTTGATTTGTGGTTCACGCACTGTACTAGGCTATATTGCTTGATTTTCCATAAGGTATAGTTGATTGTTTCAAATGTCTTGCCTCATCTATCATTTTTTTTTGTCTGCATCACTCTTCATGGATTTTTTTTCGAGTTTCATATATATGTGTGTGTATATATATGTACATATATACATCTATGTGTATATATGTAATATATATATATGCAACTGTCACTGCTACATGGATATCATAAATGAGTGAGGATGGCATACAACTATGAAGGTGTAGGCGCGTTAATCAGCGTGGGAATTTCTGTGAAGCTGGTTTGAGGGAATATTGTGGTTTTTGCATGTGGCGATGATCGCAAAAGGTGTGGGTTGTGACTATTCTTGTCTAAATATGTATATCTTTGTACATATATCTATGTACATCCTTACCAATATTCTTGAATTCATGGTTCATAGTCTATTCCAAGGTATATTGCTTGATTTGCGAGAAGGTATTGTTGATCACTTGAAGTCTCAGTAAGCTATTGTTCACAAAATACTATATAGTTTCTACGTACACAATATTACCTCATTTTTTTTTTGCCATTTGTGTCTATGGTTTTCCATGCATTTGAGGCTGTCAAATTTTTGTGACTTTTTGTTTATGGGCTCCATGTTCTCGCTGTGTTTATAGGCTTGGGGGATAGCTAAACATAGGCTACTCCTAATTAGCCAACAAACAAAGACATGAAAGCCACATAAATACATCAATTATAAACAAGCCATACTATGCACCAGAAAGGCTACAAATGCGAGCAAAGAATGTTTGTAGTTTGTTCCATGCACATGGGAAACAACCAATACAGGTGTCAGGAATAGAGAATAAACAAGGAACAAGCTTACAAGATTGGGGCCTAACATTTACTAAGCATCCTGGGGAGAGCTAGAGTCCACCGACATTACTAGAGCTGCTCTTTGTAAAAGATAGAGTTGCAATACCAACGACTGGTCACAAGTTCTATTGTGACAAGAATACAATAGCCAAAGATTCAATTAAACCATCAAAATCTAACAAGGTCCATTCTCAAATTTTAAATAGAAAACCTTTCTACATTCCAATTCTTTTTGTTGGCGCATCTAGAATATAATAAAATCAAATAATATAAAAAATGTACATTTACAGATCTCTCCATAAATAAGTTAAAAACCAATCTATATTCCTCCAACACAACCAACCTAGAATATATGTTGTCCACTAATGCAATCAATGGAGGAATTAATCTTCCATGTATCAACAAAAATAAAACTTATTATTCCAAGAATGACCCAATGAAAAGTAACATATGATTTACTATATATCAATATTGTTTGCATCCACTGTGACATTCAAACATATTTAGACATAGGGGAGGAACAAATTTCTGATTCATATCGTATGTTTTGTGGCCATCATTCTAATATGGAATTCTTTATCGTTATACTCTAGCCTAGGCCACATCCTATCATTTTTAACAAGGCACCGTGAGAACGCTATACTGTTTCATTTTCAGATAAGGTGCTATTGAGAAGAGGTTGTATTGTTTTCATATCTAGGAGGAATATATTTGTTATTCATGCCCTTTGTTTTTTCACCATCATTCCAATATGACATTCTTCATTGTTAGACTCTAGCCTAGGCTACTTCATATCATTTTCAATAAGGTGACATGAGACTGCTCTATTGTTTCAGTTTCAAATAAGGTGTTGTCTAGAAAAAGGTTGTATTATTTGTTAATATCAATATTGTTACCAAACTCAACAATGACTCGTTATAATGGTAGCCTGTATCTTAAGTGTGACATGGAGGATTCGTTTTACCATTGATCAAAGTGGTAGACAATATATCTTGTTGCTCAAGGGGTTACTTTCAAATTCTTATTGCAATGGAGTAAAATAGTTAATCTTATAGACATTATGTTAGATTCCATTGGGCATCATTGATTATGACTACTTTATAAGAATATTTTATGCATCTAATACCATACGTGTATATTTCTTTAAATAGTCCAAATGAAATTAGTTGGTATGATTGTCAAGAATTCCTTTTGGGTAACTAAATTAAAACACTCCATCAACCTGTGGTAGGATGGAAATTAGGCCTTCTTTTGTTTTCTACATACTACATTGTATCATATGCACCAAGTATGGCTAAATTATAATTACTTCATTCATCCCATTGCAACTATAGAGAAAATTATCCATTATAAAATTATGCATTACAAAATGTAGAAATTTTATATCTCCTGATTTACATATTGTCTATGAAATAGATATGATCACTACTCTAAAATTCACACTTTGTACACACAAAAGATGTATATGGTCTGGCCTTTCCAATAAATTTTTTACATAAGGCAATAGGTGTAAGTTTTAGTTTTCTATTGCAATGGCTATAGTGGAATAAAATACCTAATGCTATGCAGTTCATTCTATTTTTGCATAATTTTGACACTAAACTCCACAATTTTTTGTTATTCTTGCATACCATAGTCGAGCCATAATGTGGAAATTGATAAACTAATGTGTTACGAACAATCTTATAGTATAATGATAGTGACTATAAAACTAGTAACAATGGTCAAATTGACAATTAGATCCTAATGTACTCTATATTGATCATAATAAGCAATATTCACTTCACAATTGGCCAGAGTGGTTGATAGTGTATTTTCTTTATGTTACATTTTGAATAGGCTATTATATTTAATTTTTGATAGCATCTTCTTGTAAACGCCAGAGTCTATCAATCTTTCCTAATGCTCCATCCACAAAATGCTACATTTCAAATACACATATGCATATATACACATACATATATGCATCTAGATATATATACATGTATATATGCATATATATGTGTGTGTGTGTGTGTGTGTTTGTATATATATACATACATATATACATATACATATCTGTATATATATATATATATATACATATGTATATATATATACATATGTATATATATATATATACATATGTATATATATATGTGGATTGTTTCTTCATCTGGGCTACTCCTGATACCAATATTGTTTAATTTATCACTTCTATTTTGTGGCTAATATGTATATATACATATATATGTCTGTGTGTGTGTATATGTGTATATGTATATGTATATGTATATTTATATGTATATGTACATATATATATGTATATATAGATCATTTCTCCATCTGGGTCATTGTTGAAACCAATATTGTTTAATTTATCACTTCCATTTTGTGGGTATGGCTAGAATAGGAGGAAAAATAGTTAATGTTGTGCCTTAGGCTATAGTGGGTATATTTTAATATCAATATATATATATTGATATTAAAATATACCCACTATAGCCTAACGCCTAACTATATTCTATATGTGTGTGTATATATATATATATATATATATGTGTGTGTGTGTGTGTGTGTGTGTGTGTATGCATACATTTATATATATTTCAATTTTCCATGGGTCTGTCTTTATGGCTTGCATTTAGTTGATATGGTGGGAAAAGGGATATATATACATATATATATACACGCACATATATATATATATATATATATATATACATATAAATTTTCATAGGGTTTGTGTTTGATGTTTGCACTTTGTGGGTATGTTTGCAACGGAATAAAATTGTAAAGGTTGTAGAGTTTTTGTTGATTGTTATTGTATAGCTCGGGCTATATCATGGCTTGCTACATGTGGATGGCTGTTGAAAGCAATGTTGTTTGATTTATGGCTTTTGTTTTTTGGTTATGGTTGGAACAAAATAAAATAATTAATGTTGTTGATTCTATGTTTGGTTACATTAGGTATCATTGAATATTGTTCTCTAGCTTAGGCTATATAGGGTTTATTTTAATATCAATATATATATGTAACATTATAATTGTTAACATTATGGAATTTTGGGCAATTATTATTGTATAGCTTGGGCTATATTGTGGCTTTCTACATCTAGCTGGCTATTAAAACCAATGCTATTTGATTTATGGCTTTCATTTTCTGGTTATGGTTGGAACAGAATAAAATAATTATATATGTGTTTACATATATACATATATTTATATATATTTCAATTTCCTGTCGGTCTCTCTTTATGGCTTGCATTTAGTTGATATGGTGGAAAAAGGGATATATATATATACATACACACACACACACATATATATACACACATATATACATATATATACACATACATATATACATATATATACACATATATATACATATATATTCTTGTACAGTTTGTGTTTGATATTTGTGCTTTGTGGCTATGTTTGCAACGGGATAAAATTGTAGAGGTTATGGAATTTTTGTTGATTGTTATTGTATAGCTCAGGCTATATTGTGGCTTACTGCATGTGGGTGGCCATTGAAAGTAATGTTTTTTCATTTATGCCTTTCATTTTCTGGTTATGGTTGGAACAATATAAAACAATTAATGATCATGTTGATTCTATGTTTGGTTACATTAGGTATTATTTATTATTGTTCTCTACCTTAGGCTATATAGGATATATTTTAATATCAATATATATATATATATATATATATATATGTAAGATTAAAATTGTTAAGGTTATGGAGTTTTGGTTGATTCTTATTGTATAGCTCAGGCTAGATTGTGGCTTTCTGCATCTGGGTGGCTTTTCAAACTAGCATTGTTTGATTTTTGGCTTTCTTTATCTGGTTATGGTTGGAATAGAATAAAATAATTAATGTTGTACATTCTATGTTTGGTTACATTAGGTATTATTGATTATTGTTCTCTAGCTTAGGTTATACTTGTGTCAACTTTGCTTAGAATTTTTGTCAACCCTGTTAATATATATATATATACATATATATACATATACATATATACATATATATACACATTTGTATACATATATACATAGATATACAAATACATATATACATATATATACAAATATATATATATATACATATACAAATATAGTGGTGGATGGATTATAAGTTTAGTTAGAATTTTGGTCAGCCTCCTAGTTTTCTGGCCTTCCAATTGCCATGAAAAAGGTGGTGGAGGAAGTTGTTGGCTGCTTTGGGAATAGGGTGGTGTTTTCAAGGCCACATGGATAGAGAAGGATACAAAAATTAAACATTGGTTTGCATCAACATTAATTGTTGTATTCTTTGCATGTACTGGTGATGGTCATAATAACAACAACAATAAATGGAAGCCATAAATGGAACAATATAAACTAACGTAGACAACAATAGTAAACAATCCCTTATGCAAAATTAGATGGAGTACATAACAATAACTATTTTACTGTATTCCAAACATTGCCACAAAACAAAAAGACATGAAGGAAACAATATTGTTATCTACACTCACCCAGATGGGAAAACATGCAAAACACTAAAAATCATGGTGACAAATCCATACAAAAACATGCACACAAAATTCAAACCATAAATCAAACAATATCACTGCTAACAAACTATATACTCTTCTTCCAACATAACCCTATCAAAAATGAAAAAATATACCATAAAACAACACAACCTATATAACATTAACTATTTCATTGGGTTGCAACCATCCCTCACAAAAACACGGCTCCAACAGTGGCTCACATACAAAACCCACAAAACACGGAAAGCTCTCAATAATAGACCGACTCAAAACCTTCACCATGAAAATGCAAACCCTAAGCAAACCCTAAATGAATCAATATTGGTTTCAATGGTAACCTACATGGGAAATTCACCAAAAACACAATAGATTAACTATTTTCTAGCCATTCACACAAAAGAAAAGCCATAAATGAAAGAATATTGCCAACACTCACCCACATGCCAAAACCCACAAAACACAAGAAATCTTGATTTAATGATTCACCAAGAACACAACAGATTAACAAATTTCCAACCATTCACAAAGAACTAAAGTCATAAATGGAACAATATAGCCAACAATCACCAACATACCAAAACCCATAAAACTATATAGTCTTCCCAACAACAATCGACACAATGAAACAATATTTCTTTCAAGAATAACCCAGATAAGATGTAACTCTTCCCGCTTGCTTCCTCTTTCCTCTATTCTTTCTCCATGGCCTGCAAAAGAACACCACATAATTATCACAACCCACACCTTTTGGAACCATTGACCCATGCAAAAAACACAAGATAAGCTTCAACCACCTTCACAGAAATTGTATAGCCGTTCAACACACTTGCACCTTCACAGAAGCTTTCCCTCTGCACTCATGAATACCTTCAACAATAACATGAACCCTAAGAATGACACCGAACAATACGCTATTGATAACTGCACAAACATTCATCTTGTTTTCTGAGGACTTTAAAATGGATGTTACTTGCACCATCACAACTACACAGAAACCATACAATAATCAATGCTAATGAAATTTTGTTGGCCTCCTCTACACTTCCATCATTTCATCGGCCTCCTCTATCATCGCACCAAACATCCACCACCTCTTACACGACAACGGAGACCCAAGTCTGACAGCTTAAACTAGTAGGGCTAATGAAAATTCTGACCAAACTATAACCTATAGATCAAGTTTTCCCCAACACTAGAAAAGTCAAAAAATAGTAAGGCTGATGAAAATTTTGAGCAAAGTTGACCCAAATAGCCTACCAACTAAAAATAGATTTAAAAATATAACCTTGATTGTTGATAGCAATGGTAGATGACCTCCTAAAAATAACAATCTTAACCCTTTTCTGTAATGCAATAAAAAAGAAAAAATAATGCTAGAATGATGCCCCTTGTAAGACCCAAAACTATGGGTATTGTCTTTGAAGGCTTTTCTATAAATTATGATTCATTAATTATTCATTAGAATTGTAGCTTTTAGTATGTGCAGGATCATGATGGTCCAAAAAGTGGCAATATGATGGGTATGTGGCTGACGACTATTTTTTTACCCAAAATTGATGAAATGAAAAAGGTTTTTAAAGGAGATTCTCAGCTTTCCACCAATATAAATTATGCTTTACTTTGAATTTAATAAGTAATTATTATTCATTTTCTATTCAAATTACTGACTAAAGTCTTAATTGATAGGTTGATTGAAAAACATCTATATCTTTCAAACGATATCACATTTTTTCAATCCAAAACATGTGTCACATTCTATGCTTTGCATACTATAGGATTAAAAAGGAAAAATTGAATTTCACGAAGTTTTGACCAAGTTAAGGTGGTCGGACATACAAATTTATATTTTTAAAAAGTTGTAATAAAAATTCATAATTAATTATTTACTTGGAAAAATTACAAAATATACATCACATCGGAATGAGTCTTCTACTTATATCAAAATATTATAAAAAATAATATTATAATTTATTTGTGGTTAGGTTGTTAGGCAGGACACCTACTTCTTATTTTTCCCTAAAATTTAAGTACCTTGCATTGTAATTCTTTTCAGCAAATAGATTTTGTACTGCCTGCTAGTAGTTTAGAAACTAAATTCAATTTGCTACAAATTCTATTCTTACACATTTTTGAGATAGATAACTTATTCAAATTTTTATGTCAAGTTGCCTAACTCTAATTTTTCTAAATTTTTTGCCACTTAAGGACTTGTTTTTTTCATGATGATCCTGCATATACCCCTTTATAATACTAGTAAGGTACCAAAAATGAAAAAAAATTATTCAATTCCAAGTTCAAGTTATATTCATGAATCTTGTCTTCTTTAAAACTTAACTATGACATCTAACAAATTGTTGCAAGTCAAAAATAATTATAAGAGCATATATTCTAATTTACATAAATGTATATACATATAGGGTTATAGATTCAAGTCAAGTTGGTGACTTGAATAAGTATTAGATCTAAAATATGGGCTTAACAATTCAATTTTGAATCAAATGAAAAGACAAGAATTATAAAAAGAACTGAACATACTTTCTGGTTTCATAAAAAATAAAAAATAATCTAACTTTTGGACATAATATTTTAGACCCCAAAGAGAAAGAGACAATGTCATACTTTTTGATGTCATTGAAGAAGTTCCATTAGCAGGAGGGGTAGTTGTTGAAGTAGATAGAGGTGTGGAAGTATTTGGAGTGGATCCCTTAGGGGAGGGAGAGGGCGACTGAGTAGAATCAAAAAGGGGGAATGTCTCATACCTTACTTTGCAGCTTTCGTACTGAACTTGGGCTCCTTGGTTTGAAGAACAAAAACTATTTAATTCCGTTCTTGCTTTAAAGAGGCATGATCTACAATCTTGTATTGATATGTCTATCCAACACTAAAATAAAACATATAACATTCCTAAATTAGAATAATTGGCTGATCTAGTAGCAAATCCCTTATTTGCAGGGATGTAAGCTTCATTCAATAGATTCGACAAAAGGCTATTGGTTGTGGACTTGAAAGCCTCACTAGTTATAGTATTCTAGTTCAACAAGGTAATTCCATTGGTATCTAAAGTTGAAATGAAATTAGAGTTTTGATATTGCATGAAGCAGTCATCCAACCATATCTTCCCACCTATGTTGTTGGGGAAAAGTTCTTGGATACTTTTATTCACTTCCACCATGTAGTTTGAGCATCTCACTTCCAATATATTTCATGTACACTGTAGTAGACCATAGAACTTAGTAGGAGATTGGCCATGGGAAGAAGTGTTAAACCCTGAACTTTGAGATGTATTACAAAGTAGATCGTCGATAACTAGCTTCAGGTTTATGGAATAAGTACTTCCATTGGTGAAAGTTGATAAATTATCGCAGCTATGCCATATGTAGGTACATATGACCAAATGAAAAATTATTACAAATAGCAAAAGGATGAGGGTTGGAAGAAAAGATGATCCTTTGTAAGGAATAAAATGGAAAGAATTGCACTTCATCTGGCTTTTCCTTTAAGCTTTGAAAGTAATTGGGTACTAGAGACAACATGGGAGAGTTCTGGGAGGGAACAAATGGAATTAGTGAAATGGGGATGACATTCTTGAGTACCCATTAAAGTCAAGTATAAATGGAAATGGGTAGTTGTAGGTTTAAGAAAGTGACCTGGAATTTAGTTAAGGGCCCATTAAAAAATTGTTCCTTAGGTAGGAAGATAGCTCATATACACTCTACTTTTAAAGCTCCTAAGAAATGAGCATTTAAATATTTGAATTTAATTGCAACATACCAATTATTGATAGAAAACCTAAACATTTAACTGAGGTCTTTCAAACAGGTGACATGCTTGCATAGACATAGACTAACCTTAGTGGAGAATATACTAATTTAAGATTAATTATATACTTTTATGTCTACTCAATCAAGCATAAACTAATTGAAGATTAAAAATATATCTTTATGGCTACTCTGTCAAGCATAAACTAGCATTAAATTAATATTATTTAGTTTGATAATTTTCACAATTTTTAAAGAGGTAATATGTGTGAGTTAGTCTTGGATGGTGACGTGAGTTGTACTAATATTAAATAATTTTACCTAAAAAATTTAAAAATAACAACAATAATAACACATTTTAATAATTAATTGTCACTAGAGAAATAAATATTATTTTTAAATATGAACATGTTTAATGTTTGAAATAGTTAGAAATGGCTATCTGTAGGTAGAGCTTCAACATTTTTGTATATGGTGAATTTATAGGTAGAGTGAGGGCCCGTTATGATTATGATTATGATTCTTCAGATAGAGTGGGACCCATCATATTATTTATGAAAAAACATTTTAAAGTTTGACAATAATAACACATTTAGAAAATCAATCCCCACTAGAAAGAAAATGAAAAATCTTAAAATTGGACTATTCAAAGTGATTCAACTGTGAAAACAACATGAGTTAGAAAGAACAAAACACAACCAAATTAGTCATATTAAATATCTGTTATGAAAATGGATAAATGATTTACTCTTATTATAAGATTATTAGTATTTATTCTCAAGATTAATTTTCATTCTTTAGTCTTATTAATCTATTATGAAGGATAGATTTATAATTTTGCAAATTATTTTGACTAAATGTATAGTTCTTACTAAGGAAAATCCACATTAGCAAAAATGATTGGAGTAAAGAAATAAATAATTATTATTTTTGATAAACTAGAGTAAAATATCCAAATTTTCTATTGTGACAATATATCTTATTTTTTGTATCTAGTAAAATTATATTCTACATATCATGCAAGACCTCATTAATTCTGGTTGTCTTTCCATTGGAGGTGTTAGCGATTAGAGAAATAAGTGCATTACTCCTTTGAACCAAAACTTGTAGATTTTCACCAACCCAATGCCCAAACATAATATGTCATTTCTCAAAGCCAATGAAACTACAAAGAATGATGTGATGAATGATGATATAGATGATGAAAACAATGATTTTGTTCTAAATTTAATGCTACCAATGTCAATCCTATAGATGAAATGGTAGAGGCGATAGACATCATCCCTCGTAACAACCAACCTAAGAGTCCTTCTTACATTTCTTTCTCCTCTAAAGATATAACTAAACATGCACCTAATGGTCCTCTCTACATAGCCAAACTTATCTATGATAAGCCCACTAATGGGATATTAATAGATCCTACTTGTGGAGAGAATGTGATCACCAAGGAATTTTTACTTTTTCATGAACTCTATCAAGATAAATATGATAAACCAAAAGCATGGATCAAGACAAACAATGGTTTTTCTTGCCCTACAATAGGATTGATCACCTTACCATTGTAGATAGGACCAAAAACATTAGATGTCGCACTCTCCATCATCTTGCAGTTAGACCAATTTCATGTGAAGCTAAGCCACCCATGGCTTCGCTCCATGAAATTTTTCCCTTTAGTTGTGCGTAAATGTTTAAAGTTTCCTTTTGACAATGAAGTATTCACTGTTCACCATAGTGGCTTCAACAATTTTTCATATCATACCAAAAATTCAAAGAAAATAAAATAGCCAAACTATCTCTTCTAAACATGTCCCCATCCACCTTCAAACATCCCATCCTTGATGAAACCATGCTTGAACCTAAACACAACCCAAACAATCAAGACCGACCTAAAACAAGAACTTCACCTACATCCTACAAAAGACCAAGAGACAGTGAAATCAACCTTGTCACATTCCTCCCCTTAGGGAAGAAAAGAAATCTATGGTTGGTCAACCCGCTCCTACACAAATGCAACTTGGAAATAAAACAAAAAGAAATAGAGGTGCTAGAGAGCGTAGGCATAGACGTTGTGCCCTTTCTTGCAAATTACATGAATAATTAAATAAAGAAAATAAAAATCCAAACCTGACTGAAGCAATGCATGATGAAGCTACTCTTTCCCCAAAAAAAATAATCCAATACAACAACCACAATAGGAGTCAAACTCTTCCATGGAAATTATCCTTCAACCTCCTATTATGATTAACTTGGACGATGATGACGAGCATGGACACAAAAAAAGTATCCCTTTTTTCTTGCTTGATTTGGGAGTATTTTAAGAAAAATTGGACTTAATGAGGCTTTGGTTTGGTGTTGTGAGGTGTTTTACACATCCACACTAGGTCTTGGACCATTGCAAACTGAATAAAATGCATCTAACAATGTCTTATATACATGTTATGAAGTGTTGAAAATACTTTCACACCTCTCTAGAGTCAATGGACCTATATTTCCCTAATTCAATTTTGTAAAATGTATTTAATTACATTATCACATCAATGTAGAAGGCTTGTAAATTGAATTTAACTCTATTCTAGTGTTGTAATGTGTCGTACACATTCACATTGGATATTGTTCCTTTCTAGGCTATGTGGACCTCATTTTAGTGTTGTAAAGTGTATTTAATCACACTTTCACATTGAATTGTGTGTCCCAAGCCATGGTTGACCTTTACATCATCATTAATAGGCCTCTATGACCCCATATTATGCATCCCAATAGATAATTTGATCAAATACCTGAAGAAATCTACATAAGAACTAAAATTCCTCATTCCCCAACATTCCAACTATCAAAAGGGCTCCTCTGGGACTATCTCACCCATCTAGGAAAATCAGTCCCTGCTAGATGGGACTAGGTCACCCAACATGGCGACTTAGTCCAATTTGGCCTATTTTCAACATTTGAGTGGGAAACACCTATAGGCCGAATTCTACAGTTTTAGATTTGAGAAATTACTAGGAGTAGAAGTGCAGGTCAAGGTCTATAGATTCCCCTTTCAAATCTTTAGAAAAGGAAAAGTGGACACTTCCCCCAGCTGTGGTGACTTAGTCCCACTATGCATATTTTTCAAAGATCTTTGTAGATTCAGACACCCATTTGGCTGAAATAGACCCCAGTGCAGTTTTTCTAGAATTTTCCTGAAACTGGACTATGCTACCCAATTTGGCACAAGTGTCTCCCATATGTGCAGAATCATGATGGACCAAAAAGTGGCAATATGGTGGGTATGTGGCTGACAACATTTTTTTTACCCAAAATTGATGAAATAAAAACGGTTTTTAAAGGATTTTCTCAGCTTTCCACCAATATCAATTATGCTTTACTTTTAATTTAATAAGTAATTATTATTTATTTTCTATTCTAGTTACGACTAAAGTCCTAATTGATAGGTTGATTGAAAAAATATATATAACTTTCAAATGGTGTCACATTTTTTGAATCCAAAACATGTGTTACATTCTATGTTTCACATACTATATAGTATTAAAAAAAGAAAAAATGAATTTCATGAATTTTTGACCAAGTTAAGGTGGTTAGACATACAAATTTTTATATTTTTTAAAATTTGTAATAAAAAAATCATAATTAATTATTTGCTTGGAAAAAATTACAAAAAATTATGCATCAGATGAGGACATAAGTCCTCTACTTATATCTAAAATCTAATAAAAAATATTATCATTTTATTATGGTTAGGGTGGTCAGACAAACACCTACTTATTTTTTCCTTGAAATTTAAGTACTACTGCATTGAAATTTCAAATTTTCACCAAATAATTTTTTTTTTTAACAAACCTAGTAGTTTACAAACTACATTCAATTTTCTATAGATTCTATTCTTACATATTTTTAAAATAATATAGATAACTTATTAAATTATTACGTCAAGTTTTCTAACTCTGATTTTTCAAAAAAAATTGCCACTTAAGGGTCTGTTTTTTCCATGATGATCCTACACATACCCTCCTGCCAAGCTTAAAAATTAGTATTTCCAGAATTTCAGAGTTGCTTCAAGTCTGCAACACACTTCCAGGTGCACATGTTCTATTTCGTAGCTTTCTATTTAGTTTTGTTTGCATTTATAGGTCATTTAGTTCATGTTTGGATAGAACACTTCACATTACTTAGATTTAACATAAATAAACCATTTCTTTTTTAGTTTATTACATTAGTACCTCATAATTAGATACATTGCATCAATTTTACATTAATCTTGAATGTTTACATTGCATTTTGGCCCATCTTTCTCCTTTTAGGTGAAAAATCCTAGAAGTGTTGGGAAGGACCTAGGGTTCCAAAATCTGTGCTTACATTTTGGTGAACCCAACCTTAGAACATCATTTTTTTTTACTAGGAGTCCATCCTTACCCTAGATCTAGCTTGCTTTGACCTTGCATTAGGGTTTGCATGGATTAATTTGTATGGTATGTTTCAAATTTTGCATTAATTAAAAGTGCATATAGGTTGCATTTTTGACATATTAAATCATTAAAAATTCCAAAAAAATTTCATTGGAATCTTAGATATGCCTCATAAAACATAGCCAACATCAAAATCCATCAAAAAAATCTTGAAATTCTCAAAAAATTCTTTACTGGGACTAATTAGCCACCTTTGGCGACTAAGTCCCTATTCACCCTTGAAATTGCCTTTTATCGACCTGAAAACCTTGTTTTTAAGCTTCTATTTGCTACCTTCAAATACTTGTATCAATTGGTTGAGTTTTTGTAACATATATTTCGTTAGATCTAGCTTAAATTAGCTCATTTCATGCATTGTTTTATTTCAAATTTTCCTTTCAAACATTTCATCTTTCAGGTTGTTGAATAAGGTAATCATCAAATTACTTGTTTCACATCTGCAAATTGCATTTAAACATTTCATTTTAAGTCATTGCATTGCACGTTACTTTTCCATGATAACATTTTTTCTTTCAAATAATGTGGCTTTTATTTGATTGAAAATGGATTGCATAAATACAACATTCCCTCTTATGAGTTCAATTTCTATTACAACAGCGAGCTCTTCAAGAAACATGATCAAACTATTAACACAATCCTTAATATCGCATTTCCCATTGGTGAGAATGGTAGTGCAGACAATCATAACAATCATACTTGTTCTTCTCCTAATACCTCTCCTATTAGTGATGAAGATATCTTGGTGAAGGAAGATACAAGCAATGAGGGTCTTGATTTTTCATCTCCTCATTCCCCTTTGGAAGATGTTAGACAATTTTCAATAACATGAGATCATAGAAAAATTTCTAAACATCACCTTACCTAGCCTCCATAACTATGAGCATCAACATTGTCCTTCTCCTAATACCCCTCCTTGATGCCAGAAAGATAGGTTAGTGTTAGAAGATATACCTATTAAGAGTCATGAAAATCTTGACCCTCCCTTCCCTAATGCTCCCACCATTTGGGACAATCTATTTGACAACCATAGTGGTCCTTCTCTTGATGCCTCCCCTACTTGTGATGAATATCCATTACACACTTCAACCTTGAATCAGCATGTTATAAGCTCTCCTACTAGGGTAGCCAATATAGAACACGAGAATGAGACCTTACAAAAAAATGGCAATCAGATAGAATCTTCTCATAATTTCCCCACTATTGATACACAAGTGAATCCAAAGTCCTTTTGGAAGAACCAACCCTCGAATTTCAAGAACATGTGGTATGTAGTTCTCCTAAAAAATTTCCTTCTAGGAAGAATATCATGATACAAGACAAGGACAACATTGATAATAATGTTATTCCTTTAGAAAAAGATGAGGAGCCTATGTTGGACTCTCATTTGCCAAGGGATGCTAATATTATTCAACCTCAACTCATCCTTTACCCACCACCACATAAACCTCCACCTCCACCTAAACCCGAGTTTACCCTTTACCCACCTCAAAATAATGTATTACAGAAATTGAGTTCTCATATTGTTGCTCATACATATAACACTTCAAATTTTTTTGTCACCAACACAACCAACCCCAACCACCTTACCTTTCCCTAATACTATACTGCCTAGTGCCCCTTGATTAAGAGACTATGATCTTTTTCAACAACTTAAGAGCACTCCCGCAAAGATATATCTTTGGGACCTTCTTTAGACTTCACCTACCTATCACACTATGCTTCAAACAACCTTACAACAAGTTCCCGTCACCTCTAATGCACATCCAAATGACATAGCAGCCATAGTTCAAGGATTGAATGTTGATATTGTTTTCTACCAAAGTAAACTCCCCCCTTTGGATTTGCAAAATCAAAATGAATCCTTCTAAATAATATCTCAATACAAAATGATAGGGATAAAGTGAACCCTTGTTGATAATGGCTCCTCTCTTAATGTGTGTAGCATAAACCTAAGTTTGTATAGGCTTTATGTGGATAGATAAAAAATTCAACCTGATTCCTTATATATTAAGGGCTTTGAAAATATAGCAAAACAACTGCTTGGTGTGATTACTTTTCCTATTACAATTGGAGTGGCCACATTGGATACACAAATTCATGTTATGCCTCATGAACTTTCATATAATCTCCTTCTAGCCAGGCCCTAGATTCATGAAATGAATGTTGTTCCTTCCACTCTTCATCATAAAATTAAATACATTCACAACAACCAAGTGCACATACTTGAACCTAACCCTAATCAAAATAGTTGTTTGAAGATTGAAAAAAACAAAGCCAATCATTTAAACACATTGACGCCAACTATGCAAGGGGAACCCAACCAAAAAAAAACAATAATACTTGAAGCTACTAAACAATGATTGAGGTTCCTTAGAATTCACACCAACACTCATGGAAAAGTACAAGATCATAAACAAAGATTCAACTGAGGGAAACAAAAAATGCAGGCATGAGAACATAAAACTTAGACAACCCTTCAAACACATCCACCTCAACCACTTTAGACAAAGAAACCAGTTACACAAAAAACTTTGATGAAAAAAACAATGAACAACCACCTACTCCAAAAGTAATGAAAAAGATTTATGGATGAGGTTATGAGCTTATGAAAC
This sequence comes from Sequoia sempervirens, assembly GCA_007258455.2. Lineage (NCBI taxonomy): Eukaryota > Viridiplantae > Streptophyta > Pinopsida > Cupressales > Cupressaceae > Sequoia > Sequoia sempervirens. The sequence goes on along the minus strand of VDFB02000017.1, from coordinate 401,419,353 downwards.
AATTTGCATATAGAAAAAAAAGGATGTGGTGCTAACGAACAAGGTATCCACAACCCTATTGATCCTATCACACACCAAACAAATTATGGTCTTGGTTATTTTCCTTTGGTAGAGATCACCAAGCCTTCACTCAACATCAATAGTCTCTCACAACATATTCCTAAATCAACCTTAACAGTCATCCATCCTAAACTACTCAACACTAGTGATCTTGAAAGTCATTCTTTACACAACATGAAACAAACAACAAACTCTTCACTTAATGTCAATGTCATCTCACAAAATGCTAATGAATTGAATTCATAAGATTTTACATCCTCCTCTAAAGGAGAGAACAAAATCTCACAATCTACCAAGTTTTGCGTAGGCGTGACATCTTGTACATCTAAGAAAGGAGTATCTTTGTCACAAACTAAAGGACCACCTTCTCCCATTAATGAAGATGGTATCTTTTCAAGACTCCTCCAAGATCACTTGATCACCCTTCCTCCTAGAACTTGAAATAAATTCTATTACAAGACTTCATTTTGCACATATCATCAAGTTCACAATCATTATACTAATGAATATAATGATTTGAGTAGTAAAATCCAACATCTTCAAGAGTTTGGTATGCTTCCCTATGTGGAGGCACCTAATGGGTATGTGTAGGATCATGATGGGCCAAAAAGTGGCAATATGATGGGTATGTGGCTAACGACTATTTTTTTACACAAAATTGATGAAACAAAAAGGGTTTTTAAAGGATATTCTAACTTTCCACCAATATAAATTATGCCTTACTTTGAATTTAATAAGTAATTATTATTCATTTTTTATTCAAATTACGACTAAAGTCCTGATTGATAGGCTGATTGAAAAACATCTATATTTTTCAAATGGTATCACATTTTTTGAATCCAAAACATGTGTCACATTCTATGCTTCACATACTATAGAATTAAAAAAAAAAAAATTGAATTTCATGAAGTTTTGGCCAAGTTAAGGTGGTCAGACAAATGAGTTTTATATTTTTAAAAAAAATTTAATAAAAAAATCATAATTAATTATTTACTTGGAAAAAAATTACCAAAAATATGCATCACATTGAGGCATGAGTCCTCTACTTATATCTAAAATCTTATAAAATAATATTATCATTTTATTGTGGTTAGGGTGGTCGGCAACACCTACTTCTTATTTTTCCCTAAAATTTAAGTACCACTACATTGAAATTTCAAATTTTCACCAAATAGATTTTTTGTTTTTAAACATACCTAGTAGTTTAGAAACTACATTCAATTTTCTACAAATTCTATTCTTACACATTTTTGAAATAATATAGATAACTTATTCAAATTTTTACATCAAGTTGCCTAACTCTGATTTTTTCTGAATTTTTTTTCCACTTAAGGGCCTATTTTTTTCATGATGATCCTGCACATACCCTAATTCCTCTAATTAATACTGATTGCCTGCATTTCATTCATCATTTCGGCTCACTCTTGTCTTGCATTTAGTGGGGGCAAGGGGTTATGTATCCTTGTCCTCGTATATCACTTGCCATTGCCTCTTCTGACTAGTCATTAACCTTTCATGAACATATAAGAGCAAGCTTGGGATGTGGATGACACGCCTTAGGTTGGCTTGCATGTGACATACTACCTTTTTCATGACGTATATTCTCGAAAACATATGACTTGGCATAGGGTTTCTGAATAACCTCTTGTGTCTCCTTTTTATACTTTAAAGAAATTGCTCATAGTACTAGTGTTAACAAGCAATTTAAAGTGGGGGTATACATCACCACTCATGCTTCACTATGTGATTTATTTCTTCTTGTGATGCATCATTTTCTTGGTGGATTCATTGAGCTTGATTCCCTCCAAGAGCATGATATTTCTTTGACTTTTCCTCTCTTGGAAACATTAGGCATGATGTTTCCTAAGAAGAGACCTTGCACGAACTAAGCAAAATCCCTTTGAGAAAACTCTATACTATTTTCACATTTACAACAATTGTTATATGGCCACTTTGCATAATAAAACTTGCATGCCTATGGTACCATCTTGTTTGTCTATGAGTGCCAAGCATACAAAGTTTTTCGAAGTACCTCATAGAGCTTGAAAATCATTTTTCTTTTTAGCACGTTATGAAATTTATCAGGAGGTATAAATTTGATATGGTTGAGTGGGAAGGCCATTTCGAGGCACGACTTTCCCCATAGCCACCTTTTTGGATTTCACACCCCATGGATAACTAGAAGTTCTATGGCCCAAGAGTGAGTATGTTAAGGATTTCTCACCACATGGGAAACCAACAGTTTCATGGACTGAGTGAGTATACTTGGGACTTCTCACTTGGTGGATAGCCAAGAGTTCTATCAACCCCAGGGTGAGTATGCATTTTCTTTCCAAAAAAATAGCCTAGATTTGACACACAATGTGTTGGATAAATGGTTGAAGCTTAATCCACCTTTTTATTTTCACTTCCTTCTAGTTCTTGCCATTGCATGATTTCCTATCTTGTTTTGCTACAAATTATTCACATTGTGTGTGTTCTTTTTCACTCATGTTGGCTTGACTTAGGATCTTAGATCTTGGGGGCTTGATCGCCTCCTCAATCTTTGTTATTGTAGACCATCCACATTTGTACGATTGAACTCTTCTTGAATGTCTACTTTAGTGTGAGTTTGAAGCAAGTTCATCCTCTCACTAAAGTGGGGGCTAACTGTGGACATAGAAAAGTATCCCTTTTTCTTGCTTGATTTAAAAATATTTGATGACAAATTGGACATAATGAGGCCTTGATTTGGTGTTGTGAGGTGTTTTACACATCCTCACTTGGTCTTGCACCCTTGCAAATTGAATAAAATGCATCTAACAATGTCCAATAAAGGTGTTGTGAAGTGTTGTAAAATAATTTCATGCCTCTCTAGACATAATGGACCTATATTTCCCCAATTCAATGTTGTAAAATGTATTTAATTACATTATCACATCAACCTAGAAGGCTTGTAAATTGAATTTGACTCTAATCTAATGTTGTAATGTTTCTTACACATTCACATTGCATATTGTGCCTTTCTAGGCTATGAGGACCTCATTTTAGTGTTGTAAAGTGTATTTAATCACACTTTCACATTGAATTTTGTGTCCCATAATTGACCTTTACATACTCATTAATAGGCCTCTATGGCCGTATATTGTGCATCCCAAGGCATAATTTGAACAAATACCCGAAGAAATCAACATAAGAACTAAAATTCTTCATTCCTCAACATTCCAATTTTCAAAAGGGATCCTCTAGGACTAAGTCACCCATCTGGACAAATGAGTCCTTTCTAGGTGGGACTAAGTCACCCAACATGGGGACTTATTCCAATCTTGCCAATTTTTGAAATTTTTGTGGGAAATTTTGGAGTTTAAGTTTATTTTTCTTTCATGTTCTCCTTGGGGATCCAATTAATGGGAAAATAAGGTGAATTTCCTATAAATAAAAGTCTCTAAACCCTAAATTAGAACCAATTAATCCATTCTTAACTCATCATTCATTATTCTTCTCAAGCAAGCTAGTGTTTTAGCATTCTAAGTCATCAAGATAGCTTCCAAGGACATTCAAGGGAAAATTCTTCAACTATTGTTGTAGAAATTCAAGATCAATCATCATGGCAAGGTATTGACTCCATTGTTTCAAGCTTCATTACATTCTTTCTTTATTTTGGTTTAATTACCTAAAAGGGGTTTGACCAAGGAAAACCCCCATGCCCTAACACCCAACATTTCTTTCTATCTTTGTGTGATTTGCAAGTCTTGTTTGCAGATTCATCCAAGAAAAAGATTAGGAAGTTGTGATCAAATTGAGAAATCCCTTCAAGGTTGTAAAAACTGCAAAAGAGGCTTGGAGAACACCTATAGGATGAATTTTGTAGTTATAGATCTAGTATATTACCAGGAGCAGAAGTGCAACTCGAGGTCTACATATTCCCCTTTTGAATCTTTAGAAAAGACAAAGTGGACACTTCTCCAAGTTGTGGCGAATTAGTCCCACTATGTATATTTTTATGAGATCTTTGCAGATTCAGACACCCATTTGGCTAAAACAGATCGTAGTGTAATTTTCCAAAATTTTCCTGAAATTGGACTAAGTTTCCCATTTTGGCACAAGTGTCCCACCAAGCTTAAAAATTAGTATTTCTAGAATTCCAAAGTTTCTTCAAGTTTGCAACACACTTCTAGGTGCACACATTCTATTTCACAACTTTCAATTTAGTTTTGTTTGCATTTCTAGGTCATTTAGTTCATGTTTGCATACAACACTATGTTTTCCAGCATTTCACATTTCTTAGATTTAACACAATAAACCATTTCTTTATTAGTTTATTACATTAACACATCATAATTAGATACATTGCATCCATTCTACATTATTCTTGAATGTTTGAATTGTATTTTTCCCATCTTTCTCCTTGTAGGTGAAAAACCCGAGAAGTGTTAGAAAGAACCTAGGATGCCAAAATCTTTGTTTACAACAAGGTTGCTAAAATTGATGATGAGGTGCATAACAAATTGAACATATTGTTTTCCTCTTCCATAAGCTTAAATGAAAAATCTCCTGCAAAGAGTGTTGAACCCGGTGCTTCTCCTAGTTCGACACTTGCTCGTGTCCCTTTAGCTAGTTGCCCATCTTCGGTATACACATAACATGGTTGGGAGGAAGATGACTTGCTCATAGATTGACTCAAATTTTACTTACTATTCTTTTATTTTTCATTTTATTTTGTGTGATTTCATGTGCATAATGTGATCCCCCATGATTTTTTGTTTGTCGTTCTCTCTCTTCATGACATTCATCTATTTGTACCTTCATTCTTCTCTATGTCCTGCACCTCTTTCAGTTTTTATCTTCATTTTGTCTTATTTTTTCCTTTTTGGGATGATGCAAGGCATCAATACATTCATGTCTCTTCCATATTGACCCAAAAGGCTTTCTTTTTCTTTTGCCTTTTCATTTTCTCTTTTCTCTTTTTCCTTGTGTTTTCTTTTTGGGGATGATGCAAGGTGTCAAGACATTCATGTCTCTTCCATGTTGACCCAAAAGGTTTTTCTTTCTTTTCACTCTGTTTGTGTCATTCTTCCAGTTCTATGTATATTTGTGGGATAATGATAGTTCCAAGCTCTCTAAAACATTGTGGTAAATAACATACTGACCCCAAATCCATAGATCCCTTATGTGTTTGGTGTTTTCATTTTGGGGGAAATCCCTCCCCTCTTTTTTTCTCTTGCATGATGTAGCTTTACTCAAAAATATATGACTTGGCATAGGGCTTTCCTAGTCGACTCTCATTTCTTTTTTCTTGTTTTCATTTTCATTTGCTACTTTAAAGTAATTGCTCACAGTATGGTGTTTATCAATTTATTTGAAGTGGTAACATACATTGCCATTATTCTTTTGCATTTTCCTTTTTTATTGGTTCTTGGTGTAGCCTTCTTACTTCACATGATGTGTTTGTCACTTTTTGGATGACATTGGGTGCAATTTTTTTTAGGTGTGATCTCTCTTAGCATATTGCATTCCTCTTAGTGGCTTGATGTGACACAATGCATCCACTAAGTTGCAAATTCTTTATTCTCTTATTGGTCCTCTCTTGGAGACATTAGGCACAATGTTCCCTAAGTTAAAGACCTTGCATGAAATAATAAATAATCATTTGAACAATTACTATTTTTCCTTTTGTAGTTGTTGTTATATGGCCACCTTGCATAACACAACATGCATTCTTGTGCAGCCATCCTATTTATTCATGAGCTCCAAGCATATGAAGTTTTGCTTGTCTCATCAAGCTTGAAAATCATTTTTTGTGTGGCACCTTATTAAATTTATTAGGAGGTATAAATTTGGTATGGTTTGAGTGGGAATACTAATCTAAGGAATGACTTTCCCCATAGCCTCTTGTGTGTGTCTGAGTGCATACCAGACATGACTATATTGTTGATGGTGTTTTCTGCACAGCAACAACTCGGACATAATATGATATTCTATCTCTTTTGAAAGGTAAATATCTATCAGCAAACCTCAAGAGATAACCCCAAGGTCTCTAATGTCAGGTCTTGATAATGTATAAAAAGCTTAGATAATATGTGAAAATGCTGGTAATCACAAAAGGACCTTACTACAAGCAAATACTAAATCTTCAAACTGATCAGATCTAGTAATATGATGATAATTTAAATCCTAAATCTAACCCAAATAACAAAGAAATAGCAAAAGATAACGGTTTCAAAGAGATTTCAAAGATCAACACTAATCCTAAGATTAACAATGCAAATGAAAAAATACTTGAAATGGACCAATCCGTCATAAACTAATTCCTACTTGACCCAAACAAATTTGTAATCTTATAGAAATAGTGCAATCTTCTAAGGCATAAAATATTTTCAAATCATGAAAATTTATCCAAACAACCCTATTGCAATTGAGATGAACAAACATTCACAATTGAACTAAGCACAATGAATATCAAAGTCCAGGTTAACTTTGCAAAGCAACTAACAAACAAATAGCTGCAAAAAGTATGGACTAGAGATTGTTGCAACACTTCAAGCATCAAATCATAAACACCATTAAGTCATCTAACATCAAATCTAACATATATCAAACAAACTTAAGCAATTTCATAAGATAGAATCACAGGAACCATGGAAGATAAAATTAACATAAGAAGGGCACCAAATCACAATGCCCTTACATGCATTAAATGACCTAAAGTAGCAACAATTCCAGTCTTTTGTTATAGAACTTGCTTGAAAATAACCCAACTACTAGCTCCTTGTTCTAATGCTTAATTTTCTTAAACGTAAAACTATTAAACCCTTTCAAATGAGGCAATATCCCTATTTATAGAGATTACATCTTATGTCGTCCCAAATAGGGTTACAAACAATACGCCCCAAAAATAAGTCGGCCAAGAAGAATTCAAAATAAAGTAAAATGTGCATTAAATGCATGTGTTCCATCTAGGTCGGCCTGGGATCTCCAACATGGTTCAATCCAAGCCATGTGAAGGATGAAGAGGAATAATAGGGAAACAAAAATTTTGATGATGCATTGCATTAACTTCTCTCCCCTTTATCCTTATCTCATTCCACTTTATCCTACACCATGGGAAATAGCTTCTCCAAGTTGGCTATAGGTGAAATAACTAACACCTTAAGTTTCCTCTCAATGGATTTGATGTCCTCTCTTGACTGCTTCATGATCTTATCCCAATCCTCCTTCAGGGTTTGATACTTATCCATCACTACAATGTATGTGGCTGCATCATCTAACTGGTGTTTGGTAACTAGGCCATCATTGACTGGAGAATATACATCTTGCCACAATTTCCTAAGTTGCTCTAAGTTTAGATGTTTTGGTACAAACCTTTTTCTTCCTTTCATAACTTCGAAGAAAGAAATGCACTTGTTGTAGATTTCAGCCAACGTATCCTCAATTTACTTTACTTTCTTATGCACTTTCTTCAAAACCCTTTTCCTTATTTGCAAACCTTTGTACCATTCCTAGGGTTCTACAACTTTGGAAGAAGGAATAATTCCATCACTTATCAACTTATCTACAATATATTCCATGATGGTCTTGGTCTTTTACAATAAAAGATCAGCATCCTCCTTATCTTGAGCTAGTACATTCTTTAACCACTCTATTGATCTTATAGAATCTCCACCAGTTCACAAGATATATTTAATGGCATTATCTCCTTTAGTCTCCACTCCCTGCAACCAATTTAGTGTGGCATGTGTAGTGGTTTTCATCTTCTCCAACTCAGTTATTATCTCTAGTGGTAGAAAACTTGTAGCAGATGATGAGGAGTTGATGGATTGCAAGGGTTTCATCAAATCCTATAGATACCTCTTTAGTTTTTCATTCTCTTTCCTCAAATCTTTCTTAGTGTGGACTTCTTTCTTTAATCTACTCAAAATAGAAGCACTAGAGCCTTCAAATTCTTCAACTTCCTGCATCATGGAGGTGGGTCCCAAGATGATGGTTTGCACACTGTAATCTCTACTAGTCACTTCAACTTTATTCTTATCTAGTATAGGGGTGGCAATGTGAATCACCCTATTATTAGCTTCATCCCTCTCAATCCTAGAGATAACCCTGGCTTTCTTCTTTACTTTTCCCTTTCCTATGTTTTCCAATCCTATTTGGGAGGAGTATTGTCCACCATAATTTTTTTACTCTTTAATTCCTTTTCCATACAAGTAGGAACAGTGGAATCTGACTGCACACTACCTTGTCCCATCACATCCTATTGAATTATGGAGAAATCCTCATTCAGATTTTTCTTTACAAGAATCTCTTTAGTCTTATCTTCACTTCCCTTATCATGTTATTCTTCATGCACTGGTGAAGGGGAATTGATTGGAACTTCCTCTCTTTGTGGAGGTCTATCTTCTTCATTAACTATAGGTAAATCTTCATAAGTCACCAAAGGGGACTGCAATATCCTCTCAATCTCAGCCTCTGTATTGTAGAGCTCACCTTCTCAGAATTCTTCTTCTCCTTGATCTTTGTGATGCTTTGCATCCTTAGATTCACTTGGTACATTATGATTTTCATGAGAAGGAGGGATATTATCATGTTCTGTGGTAGGGACAACTAAGGGAACACTTTCCTTTGGGACACCATCCTTGGGAGAGAGAGTTTTTGATCTTCTTTTGTACACCTATGTTTTCTCTCCCGAACATTCCACACTTACTATTGGTCGGCTAGCTTCATCCCCTACCTTGGAATATTCCTTCTTCTTCTAAGAAAATCTCACTATTCTTCTTCTCCTAGGCACAAAAGAACCACCTTCATTTCCCTCTTCCTCAACTTCTTCCTTTGCATATTTCTTTGTCTTTGAAATATGTTTCCTTTTCTTAGCGAGGGGTCTTCCTTGCTTCTCTCCTTCTTCCATTTGAACAACCTTAATCTTTATCTTGAAAGGGGAAATCACCTTAGCCTTACCCTTAGGGAACTACTAAATTGACTCTTCAAAAGTAGAATGAGACTCCAAGTCTCCCATTAGGTCATAGGTGTATTGCACACCTTCACTCTCTAACTCCCAAATCTTGTACTTCAGCTATAACTTGGTGTACCTAATTACTATAGTCATGATCTTCTCTAATTCTTTCTTCTCTTCCTCGAGCACATCTATCTCTCATATTATTTTTTCTTACACGGGCTCATAGTCATGAATTTGAATCAAATCTCCATCATCTTCAATTTGATCAGGAATGGCCTTTATGTTGTATAGTGAGACCAAGTTCATTGGAAACCTAGAAAACTTCTTTCTCCTAACTTCAAATGCATCCTTACTATTAGCCCAATAATCCTCTGCACCATCCTTATGGCTATATTCCATGCTAGCCTTCCTTTGTCGCTCACCAGTCCTATCAAATCTGAATATCTTAAAATGAAAAGAGAGACCCAAAGTGCTCATTTCCTCCTCAGAAGAATGGGCCAAATTAATAGAGGGGAAAGCTTCATTACTTCCTATTCTAAAAGGAAAATCATTACCAAACCCAATCTTATGTTTGTCTTTCTTAACAATTGCATCAAAATCATAGATCTTTCTTGTGACTTCTAGAAGTATAATGTGATTTGTGGGATATCTAGGGAGTCTATATGGAGCCCTCTAAAAACCATCTATTCTAATGTATGAGAAGGTAGGGAAATTTAAAAACCAACCTCCAAACCCCTTGATTAGCTCCATGGCATTGTTTAAGATCCAGACATGTTCTACAGCCTATAAGAACCTAGTGATGTACATGTTGAATCCATCATTCACCCTCCTATAATTTGTGCTACCCAACTATAAAATTTTGTGGGTACATCTCATAAATCACATCCTTCCCAAACACACCCCTTGTGCTTAGCCCCTTGTATGGATGGAACCTTGCAAGTGCATAAAAAAAAAAGAGGTCATTATGAAGGTCTTTGTCTGTAGCATATTTGTTCATGTATCATTGCACTTATAATGCCTACCCAATGATAATCAATATTCTACTCCATCCTCACAATGACATGGAACATCCAGTTTTCAAATACTCTTTCACTCTTCAATACTACCACCCTACTAAGGAGTGTGATAGCATCATAGTATTCCTTTTTGAATTTTTCTCTAAATAATTGCTTGGGAAATTTGGAGAAGTGAGACTTGGGTTTCTCTAGACAAGAATTGATGACCTACTGTGATTTAATGATGTCTTCATCACAATACTTCTTCATTATGTCCATATCAAAACCCACCACATGAGACCTATTAGGCATGTGAAAGGTCTAGGCTATAGAAACAGGGCTAAGATTTACCACTATTCTCCCTTGAGGGACCACTATCCTTTGTGTGCCCCTTTCATACTGTTTGAAACATTCTAGCACCAGCTCATAGCATTGAACTGTGGGAGGAAATCCTACTACATGGGCCAATCCTTACTCTACCATCCTTCTAGCCAATAGGGGAAGGTTATGTGTTGCCATTCTTCCCTTGAATTCCTCATAATCCCATTGGCCTACATTTGTATCCATGACCTTTAACTAGATGGAGGTCAACTTTTTTTTTGGGACCCTACTCTTTATATCCATTTTTATCTTTTCTGCCTCAGAGATAGTAGACCCTTTAGCACTTGGATCTGTCTTCTTACCCTTGGTCATCTCGATGAGTACCTTACTTGATTCAGCCTACATCCAATAGAGAAAACCCCAATAAATCCTATTTATAATATTAGAACCAAGGTTATCCAGCCATGAATAACATATTCATCATTACATCAGCTCAAAATAATGATAAAAATCCTTCAAATAAATCATAAAACACAATCATCTTAAATCCAGGATTTTGAGCAATCCAGGTAAAACCGGCTAGAGAGGAATTCTGGGAAATTCCACGTCAAGCATATTTCATCGATCAAGCACAAATGTCGTTAGTTTTAATAATTACACTATGAAAGGAAAACATGTAACATCATTTAAATCATTAATATCTATCATGAGATGTCAAATACAAAACACTAAATTCATTCACCTTTCGAATTCTTTATACTACGAAGTCCTTTCAGGAAAATTCATGAAAATCTGTCGAAGAAGGAATTGCGCAAGGAACTCGAAACTCCAAGCCTTTTGTATGCCTCTGAGAAAATGAGAGGGAAAAGGAAAATTGGGAAATTCTGAGGGTGTGGAAATACTACGAAGGCCTCAGGACCCCGAAAACTGTCAATTCTCACGATTTCGCCCTGAACAAACGAATGGTCACAGACTTGGGATTTTTAGGCTCAAATACAATTCATTTTATGTTTCCTATTGATCATTTTAAGTCCTCAACTCTCTCTCAGAGGTGAATTGGTGAGGATTGGTGATGGCCTAGGTTGTAATTGTGATGCCCTAGGCTATAGTTGTGAAATCTTTGCCATGAATGTAGAAAATGAGCTTGGATTAAGCTTGAATTGAACTTGTTTGTCTAGTTATGCTAAAGGTAAATTTTTTGGAACATGCCTAAGTGAGCTACTAGATAATGAAATCAAATATAGGCTCACGAATTCATTCATGGAATCATCATTAATCAAAAAAACCCTCAAAACCCTAAGTCACAAATTACTGACTGAACTAGGGAGTCCTAACTAGGTTGCAAAATTATTCAAATAAAAACAAACTAAACCCTAGTTCTAAAAGGCTCGATGCAAAACTGATGAAATTCAAGCTCTCAATGCATTCAAAATGTCAAAATCCAACTTCAAAGGAGATTGACAACAAACTCAGATGCCCTAGCAAGAGCTGCAACGACAATGCAAGAAATATACAAATGAATCCAGAAATTGACTAATCCAATTGCCAAATCACTAAACACCCAAGACCAAGATCTTGAAAGTAGCAAAGAGAAAATGGTGAGAGACAAATGACACAAAATCCCTCAAGAAGTCACCTAAATGCTTGCCATTGAAATCATACTATCAAGCATTAATTTCATCGACAAGACAGGTTAGGATGTAATCCGAGAACTTGACAAGGTGACAAATTTTGGCAAAATCCAGTTAAGGAAGAATTCTGCGAGGTGCCAGAATCTTTAAATCATAGGGTTAAAACCTACCCATCGGACTTTCAGGAAAATTGGTGAATTCCACCTAGATTGGAAATTCCCAAAGATAGTGAAAAAACTAAATTTTATCCAAAGATTTTCAATGCATAACCTAAAGGGAGCATTAAGGTAAGCAAGATAAAAATTCAAGCATGTGCCTAAGTAATCAAACCCTCAAAACCAAAAGAGCCAAAGCACCAAAAATCAAAGAAAAAAAAGAAAAAGAAAAAAGGGGTCCCTACTTTTAGTGGGGCATGTGTGCAAAAACTGTACAACAAATAGTGACTCTGCTGGGGAAATGCTCCAAAGCATTTAAGTGAAAAACTAGAATCAAGAACCTATAACTTTTGGTTTCAGTCCTTGCATTAGGTCACCACTTTAGCAGAGCTTCAAGATTCAGAGATAGACAAACCTTTCCTATACTAGGGTCAAAGTGTGTGCATGTGTATTTATTTCCCTTTCCTTAGTTGCAATAGGGGCCAAATTTAGTCTAACTAGGTTATGTAAAGATTCTAACTCCAAAAGCATCTTGGATAAAGCCTCGTTTCTAGTCAGGCATCTATAGCCCCAATGAGGTTATCACTGTAATCCTCCCAAGAATAGCTCTACTACCATCCAGGTGTCCATAGCCCCAATAGAGATACTTGGATACCCCTAATAGGTTGGATTTTTCTTTTTATTTTCAATATATATATTTTTTTTCTTTCAATATTTCTTTTCTTTTCACTTTTTCATTTCAATCTGTGAACAATGAAGTTCACACTTAGGGCTGAGAACCACATTGGCACTGGAGTAAAAATAATATTTTCACCTAACTAGACTTCATAAGGACCCTATGCTCCTTTGAAATTTTAAATATTTGTGTAAATATATAAGACCCAAATACATTCCATATTTTAATCTAACCCATGACTTATTCACTCATGGCACTTAATACACGTGACACCAATACAAGAATTTAACCAACTAACTCTGGAAGGATGATTGAAGTTTGTAAGAGAAATACTCAGAACAAACCCAAATAAATGTGTGTCATGTAGATGCAACATACCCAAAAAAAGAAAGAAAACCCAAAAGAAAAGAAGAGAAAAAGCAAACCAAAACAAACAAACTGAAAGGAAACCTACTCTAACCAAAGAAAAACAAACCAAGCAGAAAAGAAACCTAATCTAACTATGTACAAGAAGAAAGTTGTAGACAACTCAGAATTGGAAATAATGCTTTAGGTACTGCCCATTGACAAGGAGTGGGATATACTCTCTAGTGAGAGTTTTCAAGTGAAAAGAATTATCTCCCAAAATCTCTAAAATTTGATAAGAGCCAACCCAGAGTTTGTCAAATTTACCATGCTCTCCCTTACGGTCATGGGATTTATCCCAGTAGAGAACCAAGTCAGAGATTCAAAAGGATTTAACCTTAGCTCTCCTATCAAACCATCTTTTGACTACACCAAAAAATTTGGCAAATTTTTCAAGGGCTTCATCTCTTTTTTCTTCAAGGTGTAATAGTTTAGCAAGTCAGACTTCTTGTTTATCCCTCTCATCATAATATTCATTAATAAACTGTAGGGTGAGGATTTTTAACTGGATGGGAAACACATGTTCCAACTGATAAACTAGATGGTAAGGGGAAGTTCCTATGGAAGTCTTATGTCTTGTATGATCTTCCCAAAGAGAAAACTGAAGCCGGATATGCCAATCCTTAGGGTTTATTTCTAATAGCTTACGAATGACTATTATGAGGTTTTTGTTAGAGGACTCAGCCAAACCATTACCCTAGGGGTAATAATTGGATGAAAATTTAATTATAATTCCATGATCAAAGGCCTAGTTAGATAATTTCAATGATACAATTGCAGGACCATTATCACAAACCAAAGACATAGGACATCCAAAGTGATTGATAATACTTGATTCAATGAAATTGATTACCACTTCAGAAGTACATTTTTTTCATGCAAGAGCCTTAGTCCATCTTGTTAAATAATTAGTAATAGTGAGAATATACATGTGGCATATAGAAAAAGGTGGATTGATTGGACCTATGAAGTCCATTCCCCACTTTGCAAAAGGCTTTGCCTCAAAAACTGGTTGAAGTGGGAGGTTTGCATGCTTTTCTCTAGTAGTCATAGTTTGACATACATGGCAAGTTCTGACATGATTATGTGTTTCTTTGAACAATGTTGGCCAATAATAACCAACTCTTAAAATCTAATTTGTAGTAGAAGGTGCAGATCCATGGCTAGTGCCATACTTATCATGACATTATAACATGACCCTTTCAACTTATTGCTTTCCCAAGCATCTTAAGTAGACACCTTCATGGTTCCTTTTGTATAGAACAACTCCCTTCAACATGAAACTGTCACTTTTCAAGTGCAATAATCTTCTTTGTACACAAGATTAAGGTGATCTAGACACTGTTGATTCAAAAGATAGTAAATGATATCATCATACTAGTCCCCTAGAGAAACGTCTTCAAGATTATAATGCTAGGTTGCAAGATCGAGACCCATTTCTGCCATTGTTCTAGTAAGCCCTTACCCTCTTTCTAGCTTCATGGGCTGAATCTCAATATCATATTCTTGCAACACAGTCACCCACTTAGCTCTGCATTCTCCCAATTCATTTTGCATCAGCAACAACTTGACTATAGGATCTGGTACTACTACAAAGACCTTGTTCCATAGAATATAGTGTCTAAATTTTTTCATAGCCCTAACTAAGGCGTAGGATTGCTTCTCCATACTTAGGTACCTTATTTCTACATCTTTGAGTGATGCACTCATAAATTCTATGGGGTGCTCATTTCCTTGGTCATAATTTTGGGTCAACATGTTAGCATAGGAGTGATCAGAAGAAAATGAATATATGTAAAATGGCTTAGCATAATTGGGACTCACCAAGACTAGGGCTTCAACAATAGCCCTTTTGATTTATGCAAATGCTTCTTTTTCCTTTGTGTTCCATTCAACTTTAGCTTCCTACTTCAACATGGCATTTAATGGCTTGACTATCTCAGCGAATTGAGTGATGAACTTTCATACAAATTTAATCTTACCAAAAAATGATTTCATTTCTTTCTTGCTAGTAGGTGGTTGAATCTTGAGTATGGCTCCACTTGTTCAGGATCAATAGCAATACCTTTCTCTGAAATAATGTGTCCCAACAGTTTTCCCTCAGTAACCCCAAAGATGCATTTCTTAGGGTTAAGGGAGATGTCGAACTCTCTACACCTCTAAAATACCTTGCATAAGTGTGCTATATAATGACCTCACTTTTTGGAGAAAACCATTAGATCATCCATATAAATTATGATGCAATTACCAATTATGTCCTTAAAAGCAATGTCCATAGCTCTCTGAAATGTAGCTCCAACATTGATCAAGCCAAAGGGAATCCTTTTGTAAGAAAAAGTGCCCCACTTTGTGGTGAAAGGATTTTTATGTCTGCCTTCATATTGTACCATAACTTGGTTATAGCTAGAGTAGCCATCTAGAAAAGACACCATTTGAGACCCATTGACAATCTAAAGCACTTCATCCAGCGAAGGAACTGGATAATTATCTTTTTTTGATGCTCTGTTAAGGTTCCTAAAATCCACACACAGTTTGATCTCCCCATTTTTCTTTCTCACAAGGACCAAATTTGCAACCCAAGTTGAATGCCTGACTGGGAATATGATTCTGGAAAACAGTAATTTTTGCACTTCCTTTTGGATTATGGGTTCTAGCAGGGCATTAATGGGCCTTTTCCTCTTCCTAAAAGGTCTTACTCTAGGCTTTAAGGGGATAGTATGAGTTATGATTGAAGTTTCATATGTCTTCAGGTCCTCATAACTCTAGGCTATCACATCTTGATACATATGCAAGGCATCAATGATTCCTTTTTTCTCCTCTGGAGTACACACTTTAACAATGAAGAAATTTTTGATATCATCTTGAGTCCCCATATTGTATGTTTCACATTGTCCACTAATGGACTCCTCCTTAGCATCTTGCTTTTGATCTTTGACTTTATCCAGATAAAAAATCCTCTCTAGCTGCACCATTCCCCTTGGAATAGTATTGGTCTTCAAATTAATAACCCCTTCCAAATCCATCTCTACTTCTTGGGGCTCATCTTCATCAATAATTTGAGAATTAAAGACATCTGAACTTGTAATAAAATCCAAAATATGCTTATCATCTTCAAATACCTAAAAGTTGGTCACATTGTCAGGTACTAAAGGTATTGGAGTAAGCTCCACAGTAAATTTCTTCAGTCTAGAAAGAGAGAATGGCTTGAAAGTACTAGCTGCCTGTGATAGGGAGTCTACTATTTGGTTCTTATTACATGGTATCAACTAAATGTTGAAGGAATCAAATCTGCCAATAAGGTCCCATACTTTATGCCTATAATTAGTCATCCTTTGGTCATGTCATGAGTATTGCTTTCTAACTTGTTTGACCACCAACTCAGAATCCCCAAAGACTTGCAAAATTTTGGCCCTTTTCCTTACTGCCATAAGCAACCCATGAATCAATGCCTCATATTTTGCTACTTTATTGGTACAATGAAGCTAAAGTCTATGAGCATCAAAGAAATTTTTACCTCTTGGACTGATTAGTTCAAACCCTACCCTAGCTCCTTGCTTTGATTTGGATCCATCAAACCTTAAGGTCCAACAACCAAGAACTCCAAATTTTCTTGCTATATTCCTCGTATTGTTGCTATTGGAAGGCTCTTTAGGAAGCATCACCTTCTTCCCTTTAGTGTCCTCTTGAACATTTTGTATATTGATTTTTACTGTTGGAGTAGGGTTGATACATCTCTACACTAGTTCTACCACAACTTAGAATAAGCAACAGTCCAAGTTAGAGTGGGAAGCATGGTGAAATCTACACCAATTGGGAAAGAGTGATTTTCCAAAGCTCATTCATTTACCCAAATGAATCTAGTCTTCAATGCACTTTTGAATGAACTCTTGTAAATTATCTAGTAAGCTGAGCTAGTTATCTTTAGGATCATCATCATTAATTGGGTCTACCAAGGTTCCAATACCACTAGATTCGGTTGTAAGATCAATGGGTGTAGTATGTAGCATAAGAATTTCTTCCACATCAGATTCCTTGAAATGGGCTTCCAGCACATAATTTCCCAAGCTAACCTCTGATATTAGTATTTCATTCAAAGTATTTTGATATTCTCTAATCATATATTTCATCCTAGGCTCTCTTTCAATCCTGATCTAATTTGGAACTTCCTTGTAGGGAAGCCACATGTGAGATTGATCAGTTGATACATATCCATTTAGAGCCTTAGTAAATTCTCTTCCAAAAATTAGACCATAAGCATTAGGTATATCTAACACCTATATATTAATGACTTGTTGAATTCTAGGATCAGAGGAAATTTTCATGTGAATCATGTTCAATTCCCCTACAACATTAACTCCAGTTATATCCAATTGAGTGACTTTCTTTTGGGAGTCAGCAGGGGTAATGCCTAAAAATCTATAGACACCAAATGGCATCACATTGGTAGAAGCGCCTGAATCTAACAAGCAATTGTGAAAGTTCTTACCAAATATACAAACATAAATAAAAAATGGAGGTGTTTTTGTTCTCCCTTGAAACAGAGTTAAAGGGGTATCCACTTGAGCAACTTGAGCAACTTGAGTTTTATCTTTATCTTTCCCTTTATCTCGAGGTTGTGTGTGAACTTGATTCTGACTTTTACTACTTGAGAACTAGATGGTTTATTAACACTCTCACTGACTGATCTATCTTGTGATACCGAACTTGCATTATAAGCTCTTAAAACTACACTTCTAATAGTTGGGAGTCTGAATAATTCAAATGTAGAGAGACTTACCTTTAGCTTCTTGAGTTCTTCTACAACATATATGGCCAGCTATTATGCACTTAGGTCAATAGGAACCTCTTTGGGGCATTCCACAAAATTGCCTTTGCTTGTTTTAGTAGTACGCACTTTTGATAGATCCACTTGTCGTTGATCTTTAGATAAGTACTATCTAGGCACATGAGGATATGTTGGATTATGCTAGCATTGGGATCTGGGCATGTAGTGAAGTTGTTTGGAGGAATAGAAGTGGTGAATGGGCCTTGGGCTTGCGGACACAGATCCCTCAAGTCATATTTCTTAATAGGTTGCTAGAATGTCTGTACCTCTTCAACATAAGTTTCTTTGTCATCCATGGGGCCATTATCATTTGCATGATTTTCATCAAATAGCTATGTAATTTCATCTTCATTGCACACCTAGTCTACTTCATCCTTAAAATGGCTTGATTCTTCTTCAGGAATATTCTCCTTACTTTGCGGAAAAGGAGCATGATTTAGCACCAACACTGATGAGTCATAAGGAGTAGATGGTACCAACTCTTGAGTACTTGTGTTATTCTCCACCTCATACTGAAAGATTGAGGCAGTTGTTTAGAACTTAGGATAGTCTAATTCAAAATGATGGCTTGTCTTATGGAGCCTACACCAACCTGATAAAGTAGCTTGAGCTAGATATACACCACTTGGAGTCTTTTCTTGGTTAGCTGGCTGATCTAATGGGGTGGGGACATCCCCATTGTTAGGTTGTGTATTCCAAGTGTTGTTCTATCTAGGTGGTTGTCTTCTATCAAATCCATGCCCATCAACTTGCCCCCTATCGAAGTTTTGGCCTGAAGATTGTCCCTTATCATAATTTTTTCCTTTGTCATAATTATTTCCTCTTTTAGGGTGTTGTCCCCTATCAAAATGTTTTCCTTGTTGAGATTCCTAATTTTCCCTATTATGATTGGATTGCATACTGCTTTGAGTAGCCTAGAGTTGACTATTTTGGTTTCTCAGATAAGTGACCTCCATGTTCAGCTTCTTCACTTGTTTAGTCAATTCATCCAACATTCCTTGTCAAAATTATTAAATGGAGTCTAGTTCACATTATTTTGAGGATATCCTGCTGTAGCACTAGAGTTCAGTGACTGGTTCAATAGCTCAGAATTCTACAAATATGTAGGGAAACCATTTTGAGGTTGCGGGTGAAGAGGTTGATTAAAATTTTGTTGGGGGTAGCTAACCATGGGTAGAACTTGATTCATAGGAGGTCTTGGGTGGGGAACTAGAGGCAACTGAGGTATTGGATTCATGATAGCAGTATGATTGGTAAGAGCATAAATGAGAGTAGGAACCTGCCCAGGGTGAGTAGTGGGTCCTAGTGATGGTAAAGGCCCAAATAAGTGTTGTCTCATATTAGTACTAACCTTTACAGTCTCTGTGTATGCTTCAAGTAGGGTAGTCAGTGGGGTGTTTCTCCATTTCATAATTGTAGTTGTTAGACTATCAAGACCCTCATAATAGACTTCTAAAGCAGTGGAATTGTCTACAACATAAGGAGCCTACTATCGGGTATAGGAATGATGAAACCTATTATTAAAGGAACCTATGGGCTCATTGACCTCTCTCTTAACCTTAGTGAACTAAAGGTAAAGCTCATTTGGACTAATGGGAATCCTAAAATTTTGTAGGAATGTAGTCTCTAGTTTAGTCCAATTATGAATAGACCTAGCAGGAAAATGATTGTACCAGTAGAACACATTCTCTCCTAGGGAGTAAGGAAAGAGCCTACATGCTACTTCCTCAATATTGATTCCTCTATCCCTAAAGCAAGTATGAAAAATACTGATATGTTCCTCTATAGCCTTATTGGGATCATTAACATGGAACTTAGAGAAAAAGTGTTCAAGCTTCTTGGGCATAAAATTGTAATTATTAAAGGTCAAAGGAGATTGATTGTTAGCAAGGAAATCCATTGGTGAGGGTGGAGGTGGTAATGGTTGATTTATAGCTTGTTGGGGTTGTGGAACAAGGATAACTTTTGAATTAGATGAGGATGGACTTGATGAAGATGACGACGATGGAGATGATGGAACTAGTTGGGTGGATGATGATTCTCCCCTTCTTCAGTTCCTTCTTGACCTAGTAGGAGCCTGCAACTCTTGAAATTCCTCCTCTACTAGAGTGGATCTAGTTCTTCTGAATCTTTCAGGAGATATGGTAGACAAAAATTGATCACATTTTCTTATTCAGGACCTCCTTATAGCACCAATTTGTTGATGGTTTTTTTTGCATAGTAACAACTCAGACAAAATATCATTTTCTATCTCTCTTGAAAGTTAAATCTCTATCAGCAAGCCTCAAGAGATAACCCCAAGGTCTCAAATTTCAAGTCTTGACAATGCATAAGCAACTTAGATAATATGTGAAAATGTTGGTAATCACAAATGGACTTTACTACATGCAAATACTAAATCTTCAAACTTATTAGATTTAGCAATATGATGATACTTTAAATCCTAAATCTAACCCAAATAACAAAGAAATAGGAAAAGATAAGGGTTTCAAAGAGATTTCTAAGATCAACACTAATCCTAAGATTAACAATGCAAATGAAAAAATAATTGAAATGGACCAATCCTTTAGAAACTAATTCCTTCTTGGCCCAGACAAATCTACAATCTTATAGAAATAGTGCAATCTTCTAAGGCATGACAGATTTTTAGATCATGAACATTTATCCAAACAACCCTATTGTAATTGATATGGACAAGCATTCACAACTGAACTAAGCATAATAAATATCAAATTCTAGGCTAACTTTGCAAAGTAACTAACAATTAGCTACCTGCAAAAAGTATGGACTAGAGATTGTTGCAACACTTCAAGCAACAAATCATAAACACCATTAAGTCATCTAACATCAAATCTAACATATATCACATAAACTTAAGCAATTTGACAAGATACAATTATAGGAACCATGCTAGATAAAATTAAAATAGGAAGGGCATCAAATCGCAATGCCTTTACTTGCATTAAATCACCTAAATTAGCAACAATTCTAGTCTTTTGTTACAACACTTGCTTGAAAATAACCTAAATAATAACTCCTTGTTCTAATGCTTAATTTTCTTCAATGTAAAACTATCTAGCCCTTTCAAATGAGGAAATATCCATATTTCTAGAGATTACATCTTATGTTGGCCCAAATAGGGTTACAAACAATAGGCCCCAAAAATAAGTGAGCTAAGAATAATTCAAAATAAAGTAAAATGTGCATTAAATGCATGTGTTCCATCTATGTCGACCTGGGATCTCCAACATGGTTTGATCCAAGGCATGTGAAGGATGAAGAGAAATAATATGGAAGCACAAATTTGGATGAGGCATTGCATTACCTACTCTCCCCTTTGTCCTTATCTCATTCCACTTTATCCTACACCATCAAAAATACCTTCTCCAAGTCAGCTATAGGTGAAATAACTAACAACTTAATTTTACTCTCAATGGATTTGATTTCCTCTCTTGACTGCTTAATGACCTTAGACAAATTTTCCTTCATGGTTTGATACTTATCCATCACTGCAATGTATGTGGCTGCATCATCTAACTGGTGTTCGGTAACTGGGCCATCATTGACTAGAGAATATACATCTTGCCACCATTTCCTAAGTTTCTCTAAGTTCAGATGTTTTGGTGCAAACCTTTTTCTTCCTATCATAACTTTGAAGAAAGAAATGCAATTGTTGTAGATTTCAGTCAAGGTATCCTAAATTTGCTTTCCTTGCTTATGCACTGTCTTCAAAACTCTTTTCCTTATTTGCAAATCTTCTTACCTTTCCCAGGGTTCTACAGCTTTGGAAGAAGGAAGAATTCCATCACTTATCAACTTATCTTCAGTATATTCCATGATGGCCTTGGTCTTTTGCAACAAAAGATCACCATCCTCCTTATCTTGAGCTAGTAGATTCTTTAACCAATGTATTGATCTTATAGCATCTCCACCATTTGAAATTATATCTTTAATGGAATTATCTCCTTTATTCTTCACTCCTTGCAACCAATTCAGTGTGGCATGTGTAGTGGTTTTCATCTTCTCCAACTCAGTTATTGTCTCTGGTGGTAGAAAAATTGTAGTAGATGATGACGAGCTAATGGATTGCAAGGGTTTCATCAAATCATATAGATACCTCTTCATTTTTTCATTCTCTTTCTTCAAATCTTGCTTAGCTTGCACTTCTTTCTTCAATCTGCTCAAAATAGCAACATTGGAGCCTTCAAATTCTTCAACTTCCTGCATCATGGAGGTGGGTCCCAAGCTAATATTTTGCACACTCTAATCTCTTCCAGTCACTTCATCTTTATTCTTATCTAGTATAGGGGTGGCAATGTGAATCACCCTATTATTAGCTTCATCCCTTTCAATCCTAGAGATAACCCTGGCTTTCTTCTTTGGTTTTCCCTTTCTTATGTTTTCCAATAATTCATCCTAGTTGGGAGGAGTATCCTCCACCATAATTTTTTTACTCTTTAATTCCTTGTCCAGCCAAGTAGGAACAGTGGAATCTGACTACACATTACCTTTTCCAATCACATCCTATTGAACCTTGGAGAAATCCTCATTCATATTTTGATTTTCAGGAATCTCTTCATTATTATCTTCATTTACCTTATCATGTTCTTCTTCATCATGCACTGGTGAATGGATCTTGATTGGCACTTCCTCTCTTTGTGGATGTTTATCTTCTTCATTTCCTTTAGGTGAAACTTCATAAGTCACCAAAGGGGACAACAATATCCTATCAATTTCAGCCTCTGTATTGTAGAGCTCACCTTCTCAGAATTCTTCTTCTCCTTGATCTTTGTGATCCTCTGCATCCTTAGATTCATTTGGTACATTATGAGTTTCATGAGGAGGGGCATTATCATGTTTTGTAGTAGGGATAGCTAAGGGAACACCTTTCTTTGGCACACCATCCTTGGGAGAGGGAGTTCTTGATCTTCTTGTGTACACCTGTGTTTTCTTTCCCAAACTTTCCACACTTACTACTAGTGGGCCAGCTTCATCCTCTGCCTTGGAACATTCCTTCTTCTAAGACAATCTCACTATTCTTCTTCTCCTAGGCACGGAAGCACTACCTTCATTTCCCTCTTCCTCGGCTTCTTCCTTTGCAGATTTGTTTGTCTTTGAAATATGTTTTCTTTTCTTAGCGATAGGTCTTCTTTGCTTCTCTTCTTTTTTGTTTGAACATCCTTAAGGGTATGTGCAGGATCATGATGGGCCAAAAAGTGGTGATATGATGGGTATTTGTAGGGTATGTGGCTGACAACTTTTTTTTAACCCAAAATTGATGAAATGAAAAGGGTTTTTAAAGGAGATTCTCAGCTTTCTACCAATATAAATTATGCTTCACTTTGAATTTAATGAATTATTATTATTGATTTTCTATTTGAATTATGACTAAAGTCCTAATTGATAGGCTGATTGAAAAAAATCTATAGCTTTCAAATAGTATCACATATTTTGAATCCAAAACATGCATCGCATTTTATGCTTCGCATACTATAGGATTAAAAAAAGAAAAAATGAATTTCATGAAGTTTTGACCAAGTTAAGGTGGTCAGACATACGAGTTTTTATATTTTTTAAAAGTTGTAATAAAAAAATCATAATTAATTATTTACTTGGAAAAAAATTACAAAAATATATGCATCACATCCGGACATGAGTCCTTTACTTATGTCTAAAATATTATAAAAAATATTATCATTTTATTGTGGTTAGGGTGGTTAGACAAATGCTTACTTATTTTTTTTCCCTAAAATTTAAGTACTATTGCATTGAAATTTCAAATTTTCACCAAATAGATTTTTTTTTTCTAAATAAACCTAGTAGTTTAAAAACTACATTCAATTTGCTACATATTCTATTCTTACATATTTTTGAAATAATGTAGATAACTTATTCAAATTTTTAGGTCAAGTTGCCTAACTTTGATTTTTCTAAATTTTTTGCCACTTAAGGGCCTATTTTTTCCATGATGATCTTGCACATACCCTTAATATTTATTTTGAAAGGGTAAATAACTGTAGCCTTACCCTTAAGGTCCTGCTCAATTGACTCTTTAGAAGTAGAATGAGACTCCAAGTCTCCTATTAGGTCATAGGTGCATTGCACACCTTCACTCTCTAACTCCCAAATCTTGTGCTTCAGCCATAAATTGGTGTACCTAATTACTGGAGTCATGATCTACTCTAATTTTTTCTTGTCTTTCTCAAGCTATTTTACCTCTTGTATCAATTTTTCTTACACAGGCTAATAGTCATGAATCTGAATCAAATCTCCATCATCGTCAATTTGATCAGGAATGGCCTTTATCTTGTATAGTTAGACCAAGTTCACTGGAAACCTAGAAAACTTCTTTCTCCTAACTTCAAATGCATCCTTACTGTTAGCCCAATAATCCTCTACATCATCCTTAAGCCTATATTCCCTGTTGGCCTTCCTTTGCACCTCACCATTCCTATCAAATCCGGATCTCTTAGAATGAAAAGAGAGACCCAAAGTGCTAATTTTCTCCTTAGAAGGATGGGTTGAATTAATAGAGGGGAAAACTTCATTACTTCCTATTCTCAAAGGAAAATTGCCACCAAATCCAATCTTATGTTTGTCTTTCTTAACAATTGCATCAAAATCACAGATCCGTCTTGTGACTTCCAAAAGTATAATGTGATCTATGGGATATCCAGGGAGTCTATATGGGGCCCTTCAACAACCATCTATTCTTATGTATGAGAAGGTAGGGAACTAGATAAACCAATCTCCAAACCTCTTTATTATCTCTTTGGCATTGTCTAAGATCCAAACATGTTATGCACCTTGTAATAACTTAGTGATGTACATCATGAATGTGTCATTCACCCTCCTATAACTTGTACTACCCAAGTGTAATTGTGTGTACACCTCATAAATCAAATCTCACCCAAACACACCCCTTATCCTTAGCCCCTTGTATGGATTGAACCTTGCAAGTGCATAAACAAAATAAGAGGTCATTGTGAAGGTCTTTTTCTATAACACATTACACATTTGTTCCTGTATCATTGCACTTATAATTCCTTCCCAATGATAATCAATATTATGCTCCCTCCTCACAATGACATGGAACATCCAATTTTCAAATACTCTCACACTATTCATTTCTACCACCCTACTAAGGAGTGTGATAGCATCATAGTATTCCTTTGTGAATTTTTCTCCAAATAATTGATTGGGTAGTTTAGAGAAGTGAGACTTGGGTTTCTCTAGCCAGGAATTGATGACCTATTATGATTTGATGATGTCTTCATTATAATACTTCTTTGCTATGTCCATATCAAAACCCACCACACGAGACCTATTAGGCATGTCAAAGGTCTAGGCTATAGACATAGGGCTAAGATTTGCCACTATTCTCCCTTGAGGGCCCACTATGCTTTGTGTGCCCCTATCATAATGTCTGGAACATTCTAGCACCACCTTGTAGCATTGAACTATGGGAGGAAATATTGCTACATGGACCAATCCTGACTCTACCATCCTTCTAGCCAATAGGGGAAGGTTTTGTGCTGCCATTCTTGCCTTGAATTCCTCATAATCCCATTGGCCTACATTTGTATCTGTGACCTCTGACCAGATGGAGGAGAACTTTCATGTTGGTACCCTACTCTTTATATCCATTTTGATCCTTTTTTCCTTAGAAATAGTAGACCCTTGAGCACTTGGATCTATTTACTTACCCTTGGTCCTCTCGGCTACTGCCCTACTTGATTTAGCCTACATCCAGCAGAAAACACTCTAATAAATCCTCTTTATAATATTAGAACCAAGGTAAGCCACCCATGAAAAACATATTCATCATTACATCAGCTTGAAATAATGAAAAAATCCTTCAAATCAATCATAAAACACAATCATTTTAAATTTGAGATTTTGAGCAATTCAAGGAAAACCAGCTAGAGAGGAATTCTGGGAAATTCCACATCATGTGGATTTCACAAATCAAGCATAAATTTCATCATTTTTAATTATTACAACATGAAAGGAAAACATGTAACATCATTTAAATCATCAATATCAATCATGAGATGTCAAATACACAAGATTAAATTCATTCATCTCTCAAATTATTTATACTGCAAAGTCTTTTCAAGATTCAAATCCGAGAAAATTTGTCAAAGAAGGAATTGTGTGAGGAACTCAAAACTCTAAGCCTTTTGCATGCCTCTTGGAAACAAGAGGGCAAAGGAAAATCAAGAAATTCCAAGGGTGTAGAAATTTTGTGAAGGCCTTAGGAACTTGAAAACTGCCAATTCTCATGATTGCACCTGGAACAAACGAATGGTCAGAAAGTTGGGATTTTTAGGCTTGAATGTGATTCATTTTATGTTTCCTATCGATCACTTTAAGTCCTCAACTCTTTCTCGGAGGTGAATTGGTGAAGATTGGTGATGCCCTAGGTTGTAGTTGTGAAATCTTCACCATAAATGCAGAAAATGAGCTTGGATTAAGCTTGAATTGAACTCGTTTGTTTGGTTAAGCTCAAGATAAATTTTTTGGAACATGCCTAAGTGAGCTACTAGCTAATGAAATCAGAGATATGCTCACAAATTCACTCAGGGAATTTTCATTAATCAAATAAACCCTCAAAACCTTAAGTCACAACAAAATTACTCAGGGGTTGAGCCTAAAGGAATGATGGGAAGGATTGGCACTATGAAATTACTGACTCAACTAGGGAGTCCTAACTGGGTTCCAAGATTCTATGAATAAAGACAAACTATACCCTAGTTTTGAAAAACTCGACACAAAATTGATGAAATTCAAGCTCCAAATACATTTAAAATGTCAAAAAGTCACTCTCATTCATCATTTGAAAAGGAAGGAAATAGCTACACACCATAGGTGAAGAAAATCCAACTTCAAAGGAGATCTAAAACAAACTCGGATGCCCTAGCAAGAGCTGCAATGACGATGCAAGAAATCTGCCATTGAATCCAAAAATCAACTAATCCAACTGCCAAATCACTAAACACCCAAGACCAAGATCTCAAAAGTAGAAAAGAGAAAATGGTGACAACCAAATGACCTAGAATTCCTCAAGAAGTCACCTAAATACTTGCTGCAGAAATCATACTATCAAGCATTAATTATGTTGACAAGACAGGTTAGGATGCAATCCAGGAACCTGATGAGGTGACAAAATTTTGGCGAAATCCAGTTCAGGAAGAATTTTGTGAGGTGCCTGAATCTCTGAATCATAGGGTTAAAACTTTCTTATTAGAATTTTAGGAAAATTGGGGAATTCTACCTAGAGCGAAAATTCTCGAAGATAGTGATTAAACCAAATTTTATCCAAAACTTAAGATTTTCAATGCATAACCTAAAGGAATCATCAGGGTAAGCAAGATAAAAATTCAAGCATGTTCATAAGAAAGAAAACCATCAAAACCAAAAGAGCCAAAGCACCAAAAATCAAAACAAAAAAATTGGGCTCCCTACTTTCAGTGGGGCGTGTGTGCGAAAACTGCACAACATGTATGTTTCTCACCTTCTAGGACTTCTCACTAAATAGACAACCAGGAGTTTCATCACCTCTGAGTGAGTATGTGTTTTTTGGAAAAACAACCTAGATTTGATCCACATTGTGATGGATAAATAGTTGAAGCTTGATTTCATTCTTTCATTTCACCTTTTCTTTTCTTCATCTATGGTAGTGTATGATTGTGCCTTGTCATTGTTTTGTATATCATTGTCATGTGTGTTACTTTGCGCTTATGTTGGTTTGTCATTGGATCTTGATCCTGGGGGCTTGATCACCCCTCTTGATCGTGGTCATCTCATATTGCCATCATTGATACATTTGAACCCCCCTTGATGCACGATTGTCTACTTTAGTGTGAGTTTGAAGCAATTTCATCCTCTCACTAAAGTGGGGGCTAAATGTAGTGTAGTAAAATGTATCCCTTTGCATTTTCACACTTGTTTGGGCCCCCCTTGTGGATTTTGGCTTAATTTTTCCTTGATTTAGTGCTAGAATGTGGATAAAAAATTCACACTAGGTCTTGGGTACTTCTTAACTAATAGAATCTAATGGTACCTTGCTAAGTTTTGTGAAGTGTTGTAACACACTTTCACACTTTTGTAGGGTTTTATCAATTAGCTAAGCATAATAAACATAATTTTAATCATAATCAACCTTAACCTAGTCTTATTTGGAGTGTTGTAAAGTGTTGTAACACACTTTCATATTCCTCTAGGCTTTTCATTAATAATTGGGCATTCTTACACTTTAATTGGCCCTATTTTGCATCCACAAGCCTCATTTATTGCATTTTTTCAAGGATAATATTGACACCAATAAGTAACCAATCATAATTCAGGTGTTCCTAGCTTGTGTGGCTCAAATTTAGTGTCTACGACTCATTTTCCACTTGGGTGAAATGGTCCCACCAGGATCTTTTGGCCTTGAACCAGTGTTTGCACATTTATGTAGTGTAGTAAAATGCATACCCTTGCATTTTCACACTTGTTTTGGCCCTCCTTGATTTATTTATCATTATTTATGTTTTAATTGGTCCTATTTTGCATCCACAAGCCTACAAAACTAAATATTTTTTTATGGCTAATGCCAACAAAGATCAAAACATAAATGATTAGTTAATGATTTTGTCTTTGTGTCCCTAATTTGTGGAGTGGGACTAAAATGCCACCTAGGATGTCTTTGTTCTCCATGGGTCTTGGGACCCTAATTTTGAATGTACCTAAAAGGGTCCCTTTTTGGAGTCTGTGCCTAGAGATTTGAGCCTTGGGACTAAGACACCACCTAGGGAGTCTTAGTCCTCTTGAGCTTATTTTCAGGATTTAATTTCAAATCCTAGCAAGATTTAGCATCCTTTATTTAATGAATTCATATTTCTCTTTGGTGTGATGTAATTTTGAGATAATAAAGATGAATAAGTATAAATACAAGGTCCCTCCACTCATTTTTTTTCATAACAAGCATTCAAGTATCCATTCCTAAGGCAAGCTTATGCATTCAAGAGTACTTCATCAAGCATTTGGAGCCATTATCAAGATTCAAGCATCATGTCAAGGGTTTAGTGCATCCATTCATGTTGTTGATCCAAGATTGTGGATGTATAATTTGGTGGCACCTTCAAATTTTGAAAATTTGAAGTGCCCATGTTGAATTTTTTTCCTTTGCACTCAGAAGTACCCTTGAAAAATCTCCATAAGTGACCTACTTTGGAGGGTCATAATTTGGAGCCAATTGATTTTCAAGAAAAACCTATTGGTGAGTATATTAAGTTTACATATGTGAACATGTGTGTTAGATTTCAATCCCCTATGATGAGTTTTGATAAGGTTTTGAAATGAAAAGCTGGAGGGTTATAGGACTATTTTGTTGTTTGCCAACTCTTTGTCCCGTGAAGTGGCCTCTTGTTCAAGTTGATATTTCACAACTGGGTGGCTTTCATGATGAATGGATTGTTGCTCTACATCCCCCCCACATTCATATGCTCCCTCATCTAGTTTCAAAGTTTCATGATCATATTGGATATTTTTTTGAGATCAAAAGCAAATGCAGTTTGTTCTGTTTTTACATCTGCATTTTTGACATGTTTTAAGGTGGTCAACTTTGACCCCTAATATCTTCAGAAGAATGATGATTGAAGAAAATCCCTCTTGAACACATGCTTAATGGACCTAAATGAACTTGGGATTCCATTGGCAGCTTCTCAAGAGATGGTTTGATATTTTTTTGAAGTGTTGACTTGGTGAGCCATAATTGGTTTTCAACAGGTGCAGTTATAGAAAATTTGGACTAAGCAACTTTCGCATATAATATCTTGCACGTCGAAATCTCTTTTTCCTAACTATTTATTGCATTGTGTTCTCGGGTTAAATTTCTACATACTTGTGTGTTTTCATGGCTCCAAGAGGTTGTTTGACTAGCTTTCCAGGGCAATTCAAGAGGCCACTAGTCATGTTTTGAGCACAGTGCAAATGTGCTAGAAAGCAAATTTTGATGTCAACCTAGTTTATTTTTTCACCTCAAATGTATGTGCAGGAAGCCTCAGATCAATTCATGGTTGAAACTTGTTTGAAAATAATCTTTTTTTAGTCTAGCCTACATGGGGACCTGACATGCTTTACACAAGTATGAGGTTGTAAGTGTTTCAATTTTGGTAAGAGAAACACATTGATTCCAAGAAATACTCTTAGTGATGATTATGATTCATCTTAGCAATCATCGAACGTCCTATAAGATGGACCAATCTAATTCATCTATTGAGTCATCTAATGTGTCAAGTGAGACTAAATTTTCTAACAACAAAGAATGGAAGTAGTGGACTAAGAGAAATTGGTGTTTCATTTGAACGACCATGGGTAAATAAAACTGAAGGAAAATTATGCTGCTTGGGAGCTTTATCTAAGTTCTCATACTTGATTGCTCAGGACGTTATAAATTTTTTGAAGTAAATTATATTGAGAATGTACAAGGTGGAGAATTAGTATTGATAGAGGAATGGTTCACTATGTTGAGAAAATTCAGCACCATGAAAAGGTGGTTACTCGTGAATATAGAAGCACGCCATTGATTGCTTATGTTACAAGTGATCAAGTCTTGGGGTATTTGTATCAAGTTGTATGGAACCTTAGTGATGATACGATATTCAATAAGGAAGATTAGTGCTTTATTTCATAAGTTGTTTCCATTTATTAGCGTTGAGATGTTAGAGAGTGATGAATTATATCACAAAATTCTAAGGTCATTCTCAAAGGAGAAATACAGGGTATTCATTTATGTGTTGCATTGGTTCATTCTCAAGAGCTTCTATTGAGTCTTGGTGAATATTGGGAAACACATCTAGTGCTTCATAATATTCTCATTCATTATACATCACCAATGATAGAGATATGTATGGTTGTTTATCAAACATACACCAATTCAAAGACAAATTCATGGCATAGAGGTCCTACAAGGCACCAAAGATTGGCACGACTTTATGCAGGGAGACAATGAAGGGATTCATTGAATGCATAAAAGAGTCTTGAGTGGGATCAAAATCTATTTTGATGACTATGGAGAAACACCCATAAGCCATTACTTAGGGTTTGAATGAAATCCATTTGGTGTTGAACATATTGGGTTGCTATATGGTGGATAAAGCTCATCAAATGTTATGTGTGTGTTTGGCGGCCTAGATTGAGGGATCAAAGTTGTTTGGGGAGGTGATGAGAGTAGGGAATCAAAGAGCAAGTCAACATGTCTTGAGATGGTTGGAGTTGTGAGTGTTGACACAATAATGAGGAAATGTTTGTACTACACATGAGGTAGCCAATGCACTGGATGAAAGGGGTCAATTTGATATTGTAAAGGAAGATTTACATAGCTACAAGGAGACACAATGGGATGAGGTTTGCATTACATGTAGCTATTGTAAACTTGTGTTGAGCCGCAATGGTTGAGAGAAACCGGCTAAATGGAAACTAGGGCACAAAGCAAAATCAACGGCCATCATTGAGCGATGCAACATGAATGAATCCTCACCATACCCTGCTAGCCTACAAGAGTAGAGGATGATGTTTGCAGGAGTGTTGTAGGGTGCATGGGCTAAGGCCACGTGCACTAGGTGGGCCCGTTTAAAATTTTAAGTGCTATTTTGATGGGTTTTAAAATGTGCCTTGTGAAAATAGGGTTTTTCATGTTTTTTTAAAGCAAAATATTTTTTAACACATAAAGTGAAGTGAATATCAAAGGACTTATAGGAATTTTTTTTTTTAATGTATGAAAATGGGTATGTGAAGGATCATGGTGGGCCAAAAAGTTGCAATATGATGGGTATTTGTAGGGGTATGTGGCTGATGACATTTTTTTTACCCAAAATCGATGAAATGAAAAGTGTTTTTCAAGGAGATTCTCAGCTTTCCACCAATATAAATTATGCTTCACTTTGAATTTAATAAATAATTATTATTCATTTTCTATTTGAATTACGATTAAAGTCCTAATTGATAGGCTGATTCAAAAACATCTATAACTTTCAAACAGTATTACATTTTTTGAATCCAAAACATGCATCACATTCTATGCTTCGCATACTATAGGATTAAAAAAAAATGAATTTCATGATGTTTTGACCAAGTTAAGGTGGTTAGACATACGAGTATTTATATTTTTTAAAAGTTGTAAAAAAAATATTATAATTAATTATTTACTTGGAAAAAAATTATAAAAAATATGTATCACATCCAGACATGAGTCCTCTACTTATGTCTAAAATATTATATAAAAATATTATCATTTTATTGTGGTTAAGGTGGTCAGATAGACACCTACTTCTTATTTTTTCCCTAAAATTTAAGTACTATTGCATTGAAATTTCAAATTTTCACCAAATAGATTTTTTTATTTTCTAAATAAATCTAGTAGTTTAGAAACTACATTCAATTTGCTAAAAATTCTATTCTTACATATTTTTGAAATAATATAGATAACTTATTCAAATTTTTACGTGAAGTTGCCTAACTCTAATTTTTCTGAATTTTTTGCCACTTAAGAGCCTATTTTTTCCATGATGATCCTGCACATACCCCAACATAAAATTTTAAAATATTCACCAAGAGTTTAAAATGAAGTAAAATATGAAGTAGTTGTGGTCATTTTTTAAATTTATAAAAGCATGGATAATTTTTTTATATTTTTTGGTAAATTAATTTCACTTGTAAAGTGCTTTGGATGAAAAGTGAAAGGCACAGGTGGGTTTTCAAATCTATAGCTAGGTGAAAATTTAAAGGGCCTCCAATATTAAAGCGAGGCTTCCAAATATTGATGGGCATATAAAGTAAAGAAATCATATGGTGCACGGGAAATACTTTTATTTTTTCCTGCTAAAGTGAATGAAATATTCACTATAGAAAATAATATTTTGCTGAGAGGTGAAATTATAAAGTGCAGCTAAAACAAAACAAGGGTAGAGTAAAAAGAAGCTTTCATAGGCAAAGCTATTTTTCAACTGCAGGGAAAAATGTAAGATGAGATGAATAGTTTTCACGAGTAGGTGAATTTTCTATTGAAGTATCAAAAGAAGATGAAGGAAAAATGCAGGCACATAGATTTTTATAGCAAAGAAAGAGAGTAGAGAAATCCTTTTCCCAACTTCTTGTTGTTGATTAGTGGAGGATGAAGCTTCCAAGTCTCTTCAATAGATTAATTTTAGGGCTCTTCTTCATTCTATATCTTCTCTTTCTTTTTTCACGGGTAAAGGGTTCTGAATTTCTATATGGGTTGGGTAGATAGAGAAATGTTGAGTATGAGTTGGTCGCACCCACAAAAGGATATGAAAATCACGATAAAACCTATCCTGGGAATTGGACATTCTACCAGGTGACTAATATCTTTTCATGGATGTTCATTTACTTGTCAAACCAGGGCTCGTATACTTTAAATGGAGCAGCACTATATGTGCACTAAAAACTAGTTTCAGTCACAACTTAACGGAAACAAATACTTGAAAAGAATTCTACCTACGCTACAGGAAGGTAATGCAAAGTTCTCTTAACTCAATCATAATTTAACCAAAGCAGAAATCATAACAACTACAACTGAGAAACAAACTATAAACTGGCCTTATGTTGTAGGAACAAACACATGGATGGATTCCTGATGCTGCATGAACAATATAAGACTGAGTTTGCACAGAAACTGCAAAGATGAAATCTAACTTATGATGAATAGAAAATGAATAGCTAACTAACTAACTACAAATACTTACTAAGTGGCCCCCCTTAGCAAGCATCAACTAATTACGCAAGTACTGAACTCAGAACTTCATCAAACTTTATTCATAAACTCAGCATGGTATACATTGCTCTGTTCATATGAAAACTAACAAAAAAATCTGTCTGTCATACAGATTCTTCTTTTATTATCATACTGACTCTTACATGATATCCTTTCTATCTATCTCCTATTTCACTGTCTTTCTTCTACTTCTCTACTTCCTACTTCCTACTTCCTACTTGTACTTGTTCACCCACGCAGGAGGAACACTTATTTAAATTAGGAAAACAACTAACTAACTAACCCTAACATAGAAAGACGTGGATGTAAAGTGTAACCCAAAATCAAGGAATAGACTTCATAAATGATTTTATCTGTTCAACCCGATCCAGAGAGAATCTAGCACTCCACTCTTTCCAGAATAACTAACATTTAAAATCCTTCCCAATAGTTTCGGTCAAAGGGTCTTTGCCAGAGCTTCCTCGAAGTCGTGTAGGAAATGGACTTTACTGCAAGGCTAAGATTGGCTGCGCTTGACTCAATCATACTTTCTTCAACAACCTATGAAACACAAGGTAACAAATGCGAAATAAAATGTGCATGGCACATACACAATATCCATTCATTAATCACATATTTAAATCTATTTCATCATTCAAAAACTACATGCGTTATACCAGTCATTGAGGGAGTCAAACGGGGTAATAAATATAGATAAGTCAACATGATAGGCTACAGGAACATGAAAGTGAATTGCAATAGGATATCCCCCAATAAAAGGTTTCAGAAGAGTTAAACAACCAAGAACAACAAAAGTAAAGGTATTAAAAGTACATCATGATATCCAAACTATGAGCATATTTTGGGCTCATCATTTTCCCCCTACTTAACCCAATGCTGGTCCTCCAGCATTAAACTTCCTGGTGGTCTCTCTGAAATCAGTGGTTGAGGCATGACCCTGAAATGGAATTCCAATACCAACTGACCACCCATGTTCACAGTTTTGCCTTAGTTGAACTCAACTCTTTTCTGAAAATAAAAAATTTCCCGCCCCCTACTGAGAGTATGATGTGTCCTGAAATGTACTAAAGAATAGGCAGAGATTGGGTAATAATGACTAATACTGACATAGTAGTAAATGAATAAAATGAAATAAATCAAAAATGCAATAACAAAAGATATTGCGTACCATTCATTAAATGCTTGTACGTGTTGAGAAAGATGACGACCTCGACATGAGGTGACAGTTGGGAATGATATCATAATTAAGGGTGATGTGGATGAATGAGGTGGATGGGTGACGTGGGCAGATGAAATGAATGGATGGAATGGATGGATGGTACATAAGATAAAGAAGTGAAATGTGGTGACAAGTGGTAATGAAGAAAAAAGGGTTCCCTTAAAAGGAAACCTTTATTATGAGAATGCATTATAAAATTATGACGAAGTTGTAGGAGAAAGGCTAAAGCCTTTGGCTGCAGGAGGATTAGCGGCAGGATCCTGAGGCATACCTTGTCTTGGGGCCCATGGCCTCCTTTGTGCAACAAAGAAGGCTTGGTCATCATCACCTTCTATCATCTTAAAATCAGTAGGTAACTCTTTAGCCTCCATGTTGGCCACCATCTTGCATCTGCAGTCACGTTTCTTCTATCTACAATGTGGACAGAACTCAGCCAGGATTGCTTCAGCCTCTACATGTTTCTTTAGAGCTTGCATAGTATCCAACTATGTAGCCATGTTGTTTATGATATCCTGCTTGAAATCAGACAGCAAATTTGTGATCTCCATTGGTGAAACTCCACTAGAAGAAGACTTTCCCACTGTAGCTTGATGACCTCTACCATTCTTAACAATTGCTCGAGAGTAGTTAAGACATATTTTCTTGATATCATCCCAAGGCAGTTGGGTTATATCACCTCCTCCCATCAGGTCTAGGGCGTCTATACAGGTATCACTGATTCCCCTAAAAAAAAAGTAGTTTCTGAGATTCTTCGTTGAGAGTATGGTTTGAATTATTTTTTAGGGAAAACAAGAATCTTGAGATATAATCCTCCAAACTTTCATCCTCCTTCTATTGAATTCTGAATATATCATCACCTTTACTGCCACTCTTACAATATTCCTTGTATTTCTCAAGAAATTTTGTTTGCATGGCTGCCCAACTATCAACAACACCTCTTCCCAAACTCATGAACCATCTGAAAGCTCCCTCCTTCAAGGTTGAAGGAAACAACTTCAGCTTGTGAGCATCTGAAGTGTAGTCATAACTGTGACAGAGGATATCAAACTCAAACAGGAAGGTTTCTGGGTCCTTCGTAACTAGGCCATAGAAATTGGGAAGTAATGAAGAAGGAATATTTTTAAGGTTATCAGTATCTCACTGGGCGACAATGGGAAACTCAAAAGCAGGAGGTGGATTAGGTGGATTTTGTGCCATATTTGCTTGCTAGAATATCAGAGCAAATGGATTTTCCTCATGTTCTTCGTCAGTTGGGTCAAATGGTAGTTCAACAAACAGGTTTTCAGGGAGGAACCTTCCCAGTGCGTCTCTTCTTCTATGCATGCAATAGAATGAATATGATTTGAAGGATTTTGAAGATTCTTGACTAACAAACTAAACTAATGCTAAAAATGACTTCTGATAGGTTCTTAGCTTGACACCATCCCCAACAATGATGCCAAAAATGGTCACGCCCACAAAAGGATATGAAAATCATGGCAAAACCTATCCTGGGAATTGGACATTCTACCAGGCAACTAATATATTTTCATGGACGTTCATTTACTTGTCAAACCAGGGCTCGTATACTTTAAATGGAGCAGCACTATATGTGCACTAAAAACCAGTTTTAGTCACAACTTAATGGAAACAAATACTTGAAAAGAATTCTACCTACGCTACATGAAGGTAATGCAAAGTTCTCTTAACTCAACCATAATTTAACCAAAGTAGAAATCATAACAGCTACAACTAAGAAACAAACTATGAACTAGCCTTATGCTGCAGGAACAAACACAAGGATGGATTCCCGATGCTGTAGGAACAATATAAGACTGAGTTTGCACAGAAACTGCAAAGATGAAATCTAACTTACGATGAACAGAAAATGAACAGCTAACTAACTAACTACAGATACTTACTAAGTGGCCCCCCTTAGCAAGCATCAACTAATTACGCAAGTATTGAACTCAGAACTTCATCAAACTTTATTCATAAACTTAGAATGGTATACATTGCTCTATTCATATGAAAACTAACAACAAACTATGTCTGTCATACAGATTCTGCTTTTATTATCATACTGACTCTTACATGATATCCTTTCTATCTATCTCCTATTTCACTGTCTTTCTTCTACTTCTCTACTTCCTACTTCCTACTTGTACTTGTTCACCTGCACAGGAGGAACACTTATTTAAATCAAGAAAACAACTAACTAACTAACCCTAACAAAGAAAGACATGGATGTAAAGTGTAACCCAAAATCAAGGAACAGACTTCATAAATGAGTTTATCCGTTCAACCCAATCCAGAGAGAATCTAGCACTCCACTCTTTCCAAAATAACTGACATTTAAAATCCTTCCCAATAGTTTCGGTCAAAGGGTCTTCGCTAGAGCTTCCTCGAAGTCGTGTAGGAAATGGACTTTACTGCAAGGCTGAGATTGGCTGTGCTTGACTCGATCATACTTTCTTCAACAACCTACAAAACACAAGGTAATAGATGCGAAAGAAAAGGCGCATGGCACATACACAATATCCATTCATTAATCACATATTTAAATCTATTTCATCATTCAAAAACTCCATGTGTTATACCAGTCATTTAGGGAGTCAAACGGGGTAATAAATATAGATAAGTCAACATGATAGGCTGCAGGAACATGAAAGTGAATTGCAACAGGATATCCCCCAATAAAAGGTTTCAGAAGAGTTAAACAACCAAGAACAACAAAAGTAAAGGTATTAAAAGTACATCATGATATCCAAACTATGAGCATATTTTGGGCTCATCATGAGTCATGAACATAATATGTAATTGTAATGTTTCAATTTCATGAGAAAATATCAGTCAATTTGTGTAAGAAAATCATGAATTTCATCAAATTGTCTCTAGATTTTCACACATTTAATCATATGAGTTTAATATACAAAGTATGCTTGAGTTTGTCATCTCAATTTCCCAAAGATTGTGTTGTTTGTTCATGGTTCTATTTCAAAGAAATATTTAAATTACTTTGAGAAAATAATTACGATTTAAAGTGTGCAAGGTGGATTTGTAAGATGAATTTTGATGACAACAAGAGTGGATCTATTGATGTAAGGCATTAGTAGTTTTGAATCCAATATTTGAAGTCTATTTGCTGATGATAAATTATCTTATGATTATGTACTCGACTCCATTGCCTAGAATTAGGCATTGATTTTTCATTCAGCTTAATGCATTTTTAGGAAGAAATTATCAATTCAAAATCATTTTAATTTATGTTATTGGCTTTAGATTTAGTGTTGAATTTTGCTTCCCAATTGATGAGTGAGTGTTTAAATACCAAAAATTTAGCCATATTTGAAGTTGTCAAGAATTTGCTTGGTATATTTTGATTGGGAATTATCTACTTTAAAATGTAGTTTTTGTGCATAATTGAAATATGTCTTTAGGCATTGTGAAGGGAGACCCCCCTTGGTCTTATAGATCCAGAAGTGTAGGACATTTTTGTCTTTAACTAAATCTTGTCAGTTGGCCAAATCCATCTTTGAGTCTAAGCATAAGAAATTCGCTATTCTTTAGGACTCATTAAATTTTTTGATTTGGAAACACCAACAACATTGGAGATACTTGCAACCATTGTTCACATCTATGTCTCCAAAAAATGTATAGTTGAAATTTTTAAGCTCACTAGAGTATCTCTTATGGAATTTGGCTTTATTTTGCTAGATTTAATGTTGTAATGTGGCCAACATGTTAACAATAGATCTTGGACCCTTGTGATTCATTAGGACTTCTAGGATGTCTTGTAAAGGTGTTGTGAAGTGTTGTAACTCACTTTCACACTTTTCTAGGACCCTTTAATCATAACTCACCTAAATAACTCATTTTTATCACTTACCGAGTCTTATTTCAAAGCGTTGTAAGGTGTTGTAACCCACTTTCACACTTTTCTAGACTTTTCACCACTAATTCAATGCTTTCTCATGTTTAAATGACCCCTTAATACACTTTTGGACCCTCTTACGTGTGTTTTTGACGATATTCCCATTACACCACATTTAATGCCCTATAATTCCTAACACCAACTTAATTTTCTTAAGTGGGACTAAGTCACCAATACATGTAACTTAGTCCTTTTTGGCATAAAACTCAAAATTGTTTCATTTTTTGTGAGATTTCATTCTCTAACCCTTAAGGTCAACCTGTGATGTGTTATTTTTGGGAAATTTAGGAAAATCAAGTATAAATAAGGGTTTTTCCTCTCATTTTAACACCTATTCATTCAAGCATTCACTCAAGCAATCAAATTAATCATTCTGAAGAATTGCACTCTAAGCACAATCAAGTCATCCATTAGAGCACTTCATTGCATTTCTTCAGAATTCTACATCAAGGGTTTGACTTTGTAGGTAGATTTGTCAAAGAAATAGGTGTTGAAAAGTGATCAATATGTCATCAAAGATATTCAATCAACATAACCCTAATTGAAGCTTGGAGACACTTTTTATCTCATTTTCTACAAAATCAAGACGAGACACTTATCAGAAAAGCAAGTGCAGACTTGAAGCTATAGGATCTTGTCCTGAGATTCCAAAAATCTACAGGTGGAATAAGTCACCACTAGTGGGAAATTGGTCCCATTTCTAGGCCTAAAAAGTGGTTTCTACAATTTTGGATACCAATTTAGCAAATTCCTATTTGGGCAAGTTTTTCCTAAAACTAGGACTAAGTTGCCTAGTTTGGCGTAAATGTCTCAGTCAACATTTTTTGTCAATTTCTTAGGATTCCAAAACCTTTCCACATCATATTTTACATTCCAGGTGCACCTCTCCAATTCTATTCAATTATTTCATCATTTACTTGCATCTTTAGGTGTTTTTACATATCACAGTGTGTTTTCCAGCAATTCACATTTCTTAGGATTTTCATCATTAAATCATTTTCTTTTTAGATCAGTGCAATATTATATCATAATTAGACATATTACACTTCATTTACATTAATCTTGAGTGTAGACATTTGCATTTTGGACCCCATTGCTTTCTCCTTTTAGGTGAAAAACCCTAGAAGGAGCTAAAGTAGTTGGGCAATCCAAAATCATTATCCACATTTTGGTGAACTTGACTTTTGAACATATTCATTTATGATTTTAAGTGGATCCTAGGTTTCATTTATATTGCATTATATATTGCATTGATTAAATTGCATCCTAGGGTTTTCAAAATTGCATTAGTGAAAAACTCAAATAGCTTGCATTGAAAATAACACAAATTCTACATTTTCATACTGTAATTGCATTTGTGCATCTGTAAGACATAAAACTGTATTCAAAATTTTTGAAAAATCTTAAAAAATTCATCACTGGGACTAATTCACCACACTAGGCGACTTAGTCCCCTTGCACATTTTTCCCTATAATTTTTGGTATTTTCTGCATTTATATTTCAATTTATAGAATTTATGATATTTTCATTTTATTATTCCTAGATTGCATTGCATTTGCATCCATCCCACCTCTTGTGGTATTTCTATGAGTGTTTGGTTCCCTATTGTTAATAAATTAATGAAAAGAAGTTCCTCACTCATGGCATCTTACAATAATGCACTCGTTGTGGATCTTGGGTTGTCTCGAGCTTCTACTCCTAGTATGGAAAATGGTGAATTAGGCATGCATA
This sequence comes from Sequoia sempervirens, assembly GCA_007258455.2. Lineage (NCBI taxonomy): Eukaryota > Viridiplantae > Streptophyta > Pinopsida > Cupressales > Cupressaceae > Sequoia > Sequoia sempervirens. The sequence goes on along the minus strand of VDFB02000017.1, from coordinate 401,378,717 downwards.
CTACCACTAGTATACCTTTACCTTCACGTACAATGCATGTGGATACATCAAATGCTCACATTCTACAAGAAAAATTAATTAACATTCACGAGGATTTAGCACATTCACAACAAAAATTGTGTCTTGAAAACATCAACCACTGCAAATCCTACTATAGAAAACATCCATCGAATGCTTAATAGTGATGAGGGATGAGATATTATGAAACATATTGTTGAGATATACCAAAAACATGCTTCTTCCACCTCTAGCACATCTCAACTAACAAACATTGTGGTTAGCCAAGGATGATCTCATATTCCTCCTTCTTCAACCGTAGCATCCATATCTACCTATACCACTCCTCAAGTTACAAAAACCATGCAACAAGTTAGTCAGGTGACTCCTTTCACTATTCCAACTAGCATTCCTAATTCTTTTGTGGCATCGAATGTTCCATCCTCCACTACCTTCACCCCTATTAGTGCACCCTTCACTTGTCCCAACATTACATATACTCCATCACCATTCTCTCTTCCCCCTCATACCACTTACACTAACCCTCTCATTACACAACTCTTCCAAACTATTTCTTCCATGGAACAAAAAATATCTACCATAAACCAAAACCAAACTGCACCACCCACCTACTATGTCCATAGTAGCCCATTATCCTTGGAAATATTAAGAACATCGATGCCATAAGGAATTGAGATGCCTAGGTTTGAGAAATACAAAGGTAAAGAAGACCCTACTAATCATGTCAATGCCTATATACCCTTATTTAGTGTTTTTTTCCTTAACTATAAACTATTAGCTAAATTGTTTCCTAGGACTTTAAAGGATACTGCTTTGGAGTAGTTTTCCTCTTTACCTAATCATTTAATTTGATCATTTAATGAACTCGTTGATGCCTTTATAAGTCATTTCCAAGTCCATATGACTCCCAAAAAGATAATTGTTGATTTAATGAAATGTAAACAAAATGCGGATGAAAATGTAATCGATTTCATTTCATGCTATCAGTCATTATATGCTCAAGTAGATCTCAAGGTTCCTGATTCACATCAAGATGTTTATTAAAAACTTGCAAAATCACATTCAAGATAAATTGACCATGATGAAATTTCCTTCTTTCCTACACTTTTGCACAATCCTTTGTGCTTATCACAATGTAGTTAGTAGTCACAATGCAAACTCCACTTCAAATGAACTAATAAATTTGAACCTAACACTTCAAACAATTCGCAACCATTTTGCATGCCAAACAAATGGTTTTTACAATTCAACCCCGCTCCTCAACAACCACCTCAACCTATCAACAACCAAGTAGCAGCTATGAAAGTCACAATACCTTATAGTTATGGAGATGCAAAACTATAATTTATACCATTACCAAACACTCTTCATAACACCATGACCCAACTTATATAGAAAAAATGGATTTCTTTACCTCTTGTTAAACCATTAGATACAACTAAACCTTTTCATCCAACCTTCCAACTTAATACTTATTTCCATTATCATAGAAAAAATAGACATGACACAGAGTAATGTAAGTTTCTTAAACATAGTGCAAGACCTCATTGATTCTAGTTGTTTATCCATTTCAAATGTTAATGCAAACGAAAATACATCTGTTGCCCAACCCAATCAAAATTTGCAAATTTTTACCAATCCCATGCCTAAACATAACGTGTCATTCATCAAAGCCAGTGAAACTCAAAATAATGATGTGATGATTGTTCATAAGGAGACTGAACATCCTGATCCTATTTCACATACACCCTCTATTAATCCTATGGATGAAATGGTGTGAGCGATTAGAAGTTATCCCTTGTAAGGTCCAAACTAAGAAGAATATTGATACTACTTTATCTTCTAAAGATATTCTTCCAAATATTCCCAATGGTCCTCTCTACATAGCCAGATGTATTTATGATAAGCCCACTAATGGGATACTCATAGATCCCACTTGTGGTGAGAATGTGATTACTGAGGAATTTTTGGTCTTACATGATCTTTATCAAGATAACTATGACAAACCAAGAGCATGGGTCAAAACACATAATGGTTTCATGTGCCCAACGATTGGATCGATCATTCTTCCATTGCACATAGGAACTAAGGTAATGGATGTTACATTCTCTATTATTCCACAATTGGATTGGTTTTGTCTGTGACTAGGCTATCCATGGCTTCGCTTGATGAAAGTTGTTCCTTCAATCATACACAAATGTTTAAATTTTTTGCATGAAAATGACATATTCACTATCCACCATAGTGGCTTTAACCCTTTTTCTTATAAAGGAAATTTCACCTTAGAAGCCTTTTGGCTAGAGCCGATGGATCCCATCACACCTCACAAAGACTTCTTTTTCATTGCTTATCCAAATTTTAAAGCAAAGAAAATTGTTGAATTGTCCCTCCATAATCAATCTCCATCCACTTCTACTATCCCAATCATCAATCATACAATGCTTTAACCTGAACAAACAGTGCAACCTCATAAGCAACCAACAATAAACACCTCACCTTCATCAAGATCTAAATGCCCAAGAGATAATGAAATGAACCCCGTCATGCCTCCTTGCCTAAAACAAGTGTATAAAGCAAAAGATAAAGTGATTGACCCATCTCCTTCAATTCCTTCCATTCTTCCCCCTCATGAATAAAAGGATTTTGTGATGGATCAACCTGCTCTTACACCTACACAACTTCACAATAGAATCAAACAAAACCGATGTGCTAGGGAGCATAGGCATTGATGTCATCTCCTTACTCGTCAATTACAAACTGAAGAAAACAAAGAAAATCACCATCCACCTTTAACAATAGAAATAAATAATGACCCTCCTCCCAAATCACAACAAAACAATCTAATACAACAGCCACAAATCTTGATACACCCTTCATTGGAAATTACCATTTTCCCTCCCATTGTGATTAACCTGGATGATGATGAGGAGATTTGTAAAATAGATGAAGAGATGCATAATGATTTGAATTTTTTATTTTTCTCTTCCATGAGCTTAAATGATAAATATCTCACACCAAGTGAAGAACCTAGTACTTCCCCTAGTTTGACACTTGCAATTATCCCTTTGGACAGTCAACCACCCTTGCAATACACTAAACATGATTGGGAGGTGGAAGACCTGTTAGATGGTTTATTCACATTCATTTCACTATCCTTTTTCATTTTTCTTTTATTTTCTTTTTCTTCTTTTCTATGTGTGTGTATCATGTTCACCCATGACATGATGTTTGATGTTCTCTCTCTCTTTGTGCACTTCCTCTATTTTTACCTCTATTCTTCTATATGGAATACATTGTATTTTATTTTTCACCTTTGTTTTGTTTTTTCCTTTGGGGATGATGCAAAGTGTTGAGATGCCCCATGTCTCTTCCATGTTGACCCAAACAGTCCCTTTTTCTTTTATTTTTTCCTTTCTCGTGTTTTCCTTTTTGGGATGATGCAATTGGTTGAGACCGCAATGTCTCTTCCATGTTGACCCAAAATGAACTTATTTTTTCTATTGTTTTGGCTCCCTTTGTGTCATTCTTCCAGTACTATATATTTTGGGAATGATGACAATTCTAAGCTCTTTAATTAAAACATTGTAGCAACAAACATATTGACCCCAAATCCATATATCCCTTATGTGTTTAGTGTGTTCCTTTTTGGGGGAAACCCCTCTTTCTTTTCCTTTACATGACGTATCCTTACTCAGAAACATATGACTTGGCATAGGGGCTTTCTAAGTTGGCTCTCATTTCTTGTTTCTTTTAGCATTTTTCATTTGCTACTTTAAAGAAATTGCTCACAGAATGATGTATAGCAATTCCTTTAAAGTGGGGGCATACATTGGCATTATTCATTTGCATTTTTCTTGGTTCTTAGTGTAACCTTGTTATTTCATAAGATGTGGTTGCCACATTGTGGATAACACTGGGTATGATGTCTTTCATAAGCATGATCTATCTTAGCATATTACATTCTTCTTAGTCACTTGATGCAACACACTGCATCCCCTAAGCTATGATATTATATTCTTTGATTGGTCCTCTCTTGGATACATTAGACACAATTTTCCCTAAGTTATAGACCTTACATGATCTAAACAAGACTCCTTTGAACATTTCTTTTGCATGTTGCATTTTCCATTAAATGGCCACCTTTAATAACACAGCTTGCATTCTTGTGGTACCATTGCATTTGTTCTTGAGTTATAAGAATACAAAGCTTTAATTGTCTCATGAAGCATGAAATGACATTGTCTTTGTGTAACCTTATTAAAGTTATTGAGAGGTATAAATTTGATATGGTTGAGCAGGAAGCCCATTCTACAACACAACTTTCCCCACTTCTAGGATTTCTTACCCTATAGACAACTATAAGTTTTGTGGCCCTAGAGTGAGTATATTTGGGCCTTTTCACCTAGTAGATAGTCATGAGTTTCATCACCCCAAAGTGAGTACACATTTATTTATCCAAAAAAATAGCTTAGATCTGATCCACAACGGGTTGGAAATATGATCAAAGCTTTCTTTTATCTCTTCTCATCATCATGTGTGTTCCTTTGCACTTATGTTTGGTTTGTGATGGGATCATAATCCTGGGGGCTTGATCATCCTTCTTGATTATTTTTGTCTCATCTTATCAACATGTGTGTATTAGGATCCCTCTCGATGTGCATGTTGGGCTACTTTAGCAAGATTTTGAGGAAAGCTCATCCTCTCACTAAAGTGGGGGCTTAATGTGTCACCAAAAAATGTATAGTTGACATTTTTATGCTCACTAGAATCTCTCTTATGGACTTTGGATTTATTTTTCCTATATTTAATGTTGTAATGTGTCCAACACATTCACATTAGGTCTTCAACCCTTGTGAATCATTAAGACTTCTAGGATATCTTGTAAAGGTGTTGTGAAGTGTTGTAGATCACTTTCACACTTTTCTAGGACCCTTTCATCATAATTCAACTAAATAATTTCTTTTCACCACTTACCAAGTCTTATTTCAAAGTGTTGTAAAGTGTTGTAACCCACTTTCATGCTTTTATAGACTTTTCACCACTAATTCAACCCTTTCTCATGTTTAAATGACCCCTTAATACACTTTCCTACCCCTCTTAAGTGTGTTTTTGAGGATATTCCCATTAGACCACATTTAATTCCTTGTAATTCGCAACACCCACTTAATTTACTTAACTAGGACTAAGTTGCCAATAGGGGAAAATTAGTCTTTTTTGGCATGAAACTCAAAATTATTTCAAATTTCTAATAGGATTTCATTCTCTTACCCTTGAGGTTGTCCTATGATGTGTTATTTTTGGAAAATTTAGGAAAATCAAGTATAAATAAAGGGTTTTCCTCTCATTTTAAAACCTATTCATTCAAGCATTCACTCAAGCACTCTAAGTATAATCAAGTCATCCATTAGAGCACTTCATTGCATATCTTCATAATTCTACATCAAGGATTTGACTTTGTAGTTATATTTTTTAAAGAAATAGGTGTTGAAAAGTTATCAACAAGTCATCAAAGCTATTCAAGTCAACGTAACCCTAATTCAAGCTTGGAGACACTTTTTATCTTGTTTTCTACATAATCAAGGCTAGAAGCCTATTAGAAAAGAAAGTGCAGACCTGAAGTTACAAGATCATGTCCCGAGATTCCCAAAATCTATAGGTGGAATAAGTCACCACTATTGGTGAATTAGTCCCACTGCTAGGCATAAAAACTAGTTTCTACATTTTTGAATATCCATTTGGCAGATTCCTATTCCGGTAAGTTTTTCCTAAAACTGGGACTAAGTCACCCAGGTTAGCGTAAGTGTCCCAATCAACATTTTCAGTCAATTTCTCAAGATTCCAGAATCTCTCCACATTAGATTTTAGATTCTAGGTGCACCTCTCTATTTTTGTTTAGTTATTTCATCATTTACTTACATTTTTAGGTGTTTTTGTATATCACAGTGTCTTTTCTAGCACTTCACATTTCTTAGGTTTTGCATCATTAAATCATTTTATTTTCATATCACTGCATTATTACAGCATAATTAGACATATTACACTTCATTTACATTAATATTGGGTGTAGAAATTTTCATTTTACACCCCATTCCTTTCTCCTTTTAGGTGAAAAACCCTAGAAGGAGCTAAAGCAGTTGGGTAATCCAAAATCATTGTCCACAACATCATATTCCAAGATCCAATATCTACATTCTACATGGCCACTACATGGTAGATTGCATATTTGTTTCACAAGACATCACACAAGATTTAGGTTGAAGACTTGAGGATCATTTGAAGTGCAAAGTTGTCAAAGTTGAAAATTTGCATTCCAAAGTTGTCATCTTCTCAAAAACTCACATATAGTCTAGATATGGAAGATTCAGGACTTCAAATCTGAGAAAAAGCAAGTGCAAACCTTAGAGCTTAGGACCACATTTGGAGTTTTCAGAAATTCAGAGAGGGACTAATACGCCACCTTGGGAATCTTAGTCCTCCCAAGCATATTTTGTAGAGATTCCTTTAGATCTTGATCGAATTTCACATCTACCCCAAAAAACAACAGTGGGACTAAGACAACAATAATAGAATCTTAGTCTTCCATGGCACTTTTTAGCAACTTCTTTACATTTCCAAAATACTCACAACATCTTTAGACTTCCCATGTACAATAATCTCATCTCCCTATTGCATAATTTCATCATTTTCATCTCATTTAGCTTGCATAACTAGGTTTTGTAGGTTGAATGTTCATTTGTCTTTTCCAAGAATTTTCTTGGTGGTGAACCCCTAAAAGCTGAAAAATCCCCTTCATAGATCCTTCTCATCATGAATTGACTCACATTGTGAGGTTGTTGGTCAATCCAATTAGGACTCCTAGGACATAATTGAATGACCAACATAGAGTAGGAAAGCACTCCCTTTCCGCCTTTATCATCCAGCTCATTTTAGTGAACCCAACCTTGTTGAGCATTCATTTTCTCATTTGGATTCCATTAAACTCATAGATCTAGGTTGCATTCATTATTGCATTGTGTTGCATTAGTGAAATTTCATCTAGGGTTTCTTGCATTTTCATTAGTGAAAGTGCATATAGGTTGCACCATTTTATCTCATTGAAAAATTGAAAAGTGCATTGTTCATCATCCTAATTACATTTAGGAACATTGTTATTGCATCCAATTTTTTCTCATTAGTTACTTTTTCTTGCATTCATTTGCATAATTTTTTGTTTCCAAACATTAGGTCCCTAGGTAGGAAATCTAGGAATGCTAAAATCACCTCCAAATTTGTTGTTTTTTTGATAAAAACTTCTCCTGGGACAAAAACACCCTTATTGGCATATTAGTATGTCTCAAGGTTTTTCCCTCAGAATCCTATCTGATTTGATTGCATTCTATTCCAATTTCTAGAACCTTCAAATTCCTTCAGTAGGACCAAGATTCCCTTACTAGTGTCTTTTTCCTTGTTGAGTATGAAGCTATAGTTTCTAGGGTTTAAAAATGTTTTTCTGTGCTTTTGTTTTCTTCCATTGGTTACCTATTTTAGTGGGTTGACTTTCTATTTCATGCACTTTATTAAATATAGCTTAAATAGCTCCATTTCATGCATTTATCAATTCCAAATTTACACTTACAACATTCCATTTTCAAATCATCACATGGTGTAATTAGAAAATTTTCTTGCTTGAAAACTAAGTCTTTACATTGCATTTTAAGTTTGCATAAATTACTTTTCAAAAATGTTAGTTTCTTTCTTCTACAATTTTGCAAAGAAAAAGTTAGTCAATAAGCATGTTAATCATTCATTCAATGCATTCCCTAGTTATGAGAGTCTCTTAGTGCAAGAGAGTGAAAAATTCAATGTTTTTCTTAAACATACACCCCCTCCTTTCTCTCCTATTTGTGAGGATGATCTGATAGAAGAGAATACAAACATGGATAATAATGATGATCATAATTGTACTTCTCCTGATACCTCTCCTTTTAGTGTGATCTTGCAATACTGGTTTACAATTTTTTGCCAAACTAGACACTGAACTAATTTTTTCTAACTAAATCTTCACTTTCGGGCACCTATAGTAGCTAAACCATGAGGAATTTGAACATGATGTAAACTAGTGATTTGTGACATTTTTTTGTAGATTCTATATTATGTTTTTAAAAAAATTTGCAATCATATTTCACTTCTTTTTCCATCTTCGAAAACTAGTTTTTTTCAATAAACAACATTTTTAAAGAGTGACACTCACCATATAACACATAACCTTTTTTCCATGAAGGATAAAATTCTATTTTTTTTTAATTTAGATTTGTAACTATGATATCTAGTGCTTCCAATTGGTTTCATAGTATTTTATTGAATATTTTTTCCTTACTCAAGTTTTCAACTCAAACCAATTACAATTCAGACATAGGCACACTGTATAACACATAACCTTTTTTGTATGTATCAAAATTCAAATTTTTTTTCTTGGATCAAGGACTTCAATATCTAGTGAACTCATATTTTTCAAATTTTTTTGATAATCTTCTATTTTTCCACATGTGCAGAACAGATAGCTTGATTTTCAGTGAAAAACCTACATTCACAAGAAATAAAAAATAAATATAAAAATTAAATTAAATTTATTTGAAATTATAATTTTTGGGAAGCTTATAATAATGACTAAATACTTACAAAAAATAAATTTTAAATGAATTCATTTGATCCCCAGAAAGGTAAATCAAAAGTGGTTTTTTATCAGTATTTTGATAGGTGTAAAGGAGACTCTATTATAGGTATGGTTTAAAATTAGTGGGGTTCTATCCAAGGGTTTTTATCTAAGGTAGTTTGATCAAACCCTTGATCAAACCATCTTCAATTGGAATGCTCTAAAGGGAACTTTTTAAGGTTTAAATCATTATATTTTCTAAAAATATGTGCTTTTAGTAAAAATCAAAATCTCCGAGAAATTGTAAACCAACTTTGTAGGATCACACTTTAGTGACAAAGGTATATTGGAAAAGGAAGTTACAATCATTGAGAATCATGAAGGTGATCTTGTTTGACCTTCTCCTCATTCCCTTTGGGAAGATAGTATAAAAATAGAAGATGAATTCATTATTACCACTTTACTTAGTCTCCATTCATCTCCCAACACCCCCCCTACTTGTGATAATGCTTTAGTGAATAATGATAGAATCGTGAAAGATCATGAAAAGCAAATTTGTGAGATATGTTGGTATCAAGAGATCCAATGATTGAGAGTCACACAATTATTTCTCTCTTTCCTAATGTTCCTAACATTTGGAAGGGTCTATTTGAACAAGAGGATCCAATCATTGGCACACATAAAAATCATGGTTGTCCTTCCCTTGATGTCTCTCCTATTTGTGATGAGGATGCTTTACAACATCTAACCATCAAATGTTATGAACCTCTTGTTTGTCACTTTCCTAAAATCTCTCCTACTAGGGTAGAAACTATGGCACAAGAGAATGAGACCTTAGAGAAAAAGGATAAAGGCGTGAAAAATCATAACAATCAAATAGAGCCTTCTCCTAATATCCCCAATATTGATGAACAAGACAATTCAACCATTGATAACTCCCTTACGTGTGATGAAGTCATTTTAGAAGAACCAGCCCTTGAATATTAAGAAAATTTGGTTTGTAGTTCTCCTAAAAACTCTCCTACTAGGGAAGATATAATGGTGGAAGAAAATGAGAACATTGACAATAGTAATTACTTAGATGAAGATGATGAAGTGAAATTTTATCATAATAATAAGAATTATGATGTTATGAACATTAGATATCCCTTGGAATACTCTCCTAAGCATAAACTTATCCTTTATCCACCCTCTCAAAAACCACAAGTTCAAAACAAACCTATCCTTATCATTGAACAACCTAAGAACAATGTTTCATAGCAACCAAGTTACAATATCATTGCTCATACATACAACACTAGGAATAATCTGCAACCAAGACAAACACCTTGAACATCCTTACCATTGCCTAATCCTATCTTGCCTAGTGCCCCTCATTTTCCTTAGAATAGTGGAAAGGAGTATGATCTTGTTGAACAACTTAAGAATACTCCTACAAAGATAACCCTATGGGACATAATCCAAAATTCACCTAATTATCACACCATGCTTCAAACAGCCTTGCAACATGTTCCTATCCCTTCTAATGTGCAACCAAATCATATAGCAGCCATGATACAAGGAATAAATGATGATATTATTTTCCACCAAAGTGAGCTCCCTACTTTGGAAGTGAAAAAACAATATGATGCTCTCATGACAATAGCTCAATAAAATACCACAGGGGTAAAGTGAACCCTTGTTGAAAATGGCTCAACCTTAAATGTGTGTAGTGAAAAACTTTTGGATAAGCTTGGTGTTGATAAATAAAAAATTCAACCTGACTATTTATCTATTAAGGGATTTGATAGTGTGGGAAACAAATCACTTGGAGTGATAACTTTACCTATTACAGTTGGAAATGCTACCTTACAAACCCCTATTCATGTCATTCCTTATGATCTTTCATATAATCTTCTTTTGGGAGGACCCTAGATTCATGAGATGCATGCGGTACCTTCTACCCTTCATCGTAAAATGAAGTATGTACACAACAACAAAGTGTACATATTGGACACTGATAATGAGCCTTATAGTGTCTTCCAACTTGATAAAAACAAAGAAAATCCTTTGAAAACATTAACACCAACTACACAAGTTGAACCTATGCAATAGAAAAAGAAAGAAAAGCACATGTATTGTAGAAGTCACAAAGCTATTAGAAGATGATTGGGGTTCCTTAGATTTTGAACATGAATTCATGGGAGAATAAAAGATCATAAACAAAGATTCATAGAAGTCAAAAGAAATGGCAGTAATTTCAACACAAATTTTAGATAACCCTTTGAAAGCATCCACCTCAACCACTTTAGAACAAAAGACAACAAATTACACCACAAACTTTGCTGAACTTAATCATGAGAAACTAACAAATCCAAAAGAAAGTAAAAAGCTTTATGGAAAAGGTTATGAACTTATGAAATAACTTGGTTATAGTGGAAAAGGATGTGGTGCTAGAGAAAAAGGTATCCATTTCCCCATAGAGCTGCACATGCAAGAAAATACTAGTGGTCTTGGTTATTGTCCCTCGAAAGAAACAAACAAGCCTTCACTTAATATCAACACTATCACAAAAAATCCTTCTAAGCCAACTTTAACAGTAATGCATCCTGAGTTGATAGACACTAGTAGTCTTTATCCTATGCAAGAAACAAAACAAACAAAGAAATATTTGCTTAGTGTCAATGTCATCACACAAAACACTAATGATCTAAATTCATTAGATTTTACACCTTCCTTTAAAGAAGAGTATAAAATATTGAAACCTAAAGTGTCTTGTGTAAGTATGACATCTTGTACTAAGAAAGAGATATCTTTGTCACAAAATAACAAAACATCCCTTACTTTTGATCAAGAAAGTATTTTGTTGAGATTCCTCCAAGATTGTTTGATATCCTTCCCTACAAGAACACAAAAAAAAAATTATTAGAAGACTTCCTTTTGTGCATATCATAGAGTTCATGGTCATTCTACTAATGAATGTAAGGCTGTGAGTAGTAAAATTCAACATCTTAAGGATTTTGGTGCTCTTCGTTATGTGGGGGCACATAATTCCTCTAATTGATACTTATTTGCACTCTAGCATATTTCTCATCAATCATTTTAGTTCATCCTTGTCCTAAACTAAGTGGGGACAAGGAGTTAGATAGCCTTGTCCTCATATGTCACTTGTCATTGTCTCTCTTGGCTAGTTGACTTCCTTTCATTTGCATATAAGAGCAAGCTTGGGATGTAGAAAACATGCCTTAAGTTGGCTCACATGTGACATATTGAGTAACCCTTCCATACTATTGCATGAAGTAGCTTATTGAAAACATATGAATTGGCATAGGGCTTTCCAAATAAACTCTCATGTCTTCTTCTACTTTAATGAAATTGCTCACAAAAATCATGTTAGAAACCACTTTAAAGTGGGGTCATACATTGGCATTATTTTTAAGACGTTTTCAATTCTTTCCTTTTCATGTTCCTTGATGTGATTTTCTTTCTTTATGCGATGCATTTTTCCTCTTGGTGGTGTTTTTGGGTTTGAATTCCTCTAAGAGTGTGATGTTTCTTTGTCCTCTCTTGGAAACATTAAATACAATGTTCCCCAGGATGAGACATTGCCCTTATCCTCTCTTGGAAATAAGAAGAGACCTTTTGCACTTGTCCTCTCTTGGAAGCATTGGGTATGATGTTCCCCAAGATGAGACCTTGTATTTATCCTTTCTTGGAGATGTTAAGCACAATGTCCCCTAAGAGTAAGACCTCACGAACTAAGAAAAATCCCTTTCAACATATCTCTTTCTTGTTGTATTTTCCTTTTGTCCTTATTAAATTCATGGAGGTATGGTTTTCATATGGACTCCTTGGGGCTCACCTAGTGGACAACTAGCTCCCAATAGCCCTTGTGAGCATGTTTTTTGTTTGCATAGTGGATAATGTGTTCCACTTACATAAACCCTTTGGACAAATAGCCTAGACCTTGTCCACCATGTTGGACAGCTAGTCAAATCTTGATTTGTTACAGTCTTCATTTCTCCTTTTCCTTTTTGCCTCTCTTTCTCTAGTCTTTGATGGTGTATGTTTGCAATCAGGTTATGGCTTCATATATCATTTGCATGTGTGTTCCTTTGGCCTTATGTTGGTTTTCCATAGGATCTTGACCCTAGGAATTTGATCATCCCTCTTGATCATTATCAACCTATCTTACTAGCATTTGTACATTTGAATGGCTCTTGATTGTGTGGTTGCTACTTTAGTGTGAGTTTGAAGCAAGTTCATCCTCTCACTAAAGTGGGGGCTAAATGTAGTGTACTAAAATGCATACCCTTGCATTTTCAAACTTTTCTGGGCCTGACTTGCTTTATTTATCCCCATTTATGTCTTAATTGGTCTTATTTTGCATCCACGAGCCTAATAAATTATATATTTTTATGGTCAATCCTATTGGAAAGAGACACTACACATATTTTCTAGTGTTTTCATTGATGGCAACCTTGGTCAGCTAGTCGATCCACACATTGTAATTTACTTAGGTCGGCAGATAGATTGAAGACTAGTGACTATCTATTAATTTAGAATAGAGGATCTGGTAGATTTGTGTTCTTCGATTCATATGTAAAATTTTTGTTATTATTTTGTATTTTGGATCTCAAGGAATATTTTTCAATGCATAATCTATGTTATGTGTAAATTTTGGTGCCTCATATCAATTTGGACGAAAGTTAGAAGGTTCGATGAACTAATTTTTTGTTCATCAATGTATGAAGGCTAACTTGGTGAATATAGTGTGTCACAGATAGTTGAGTTATTGTTTAAGTATTTTTGTATTTGATAATTTTGGTTTGGGTCCTCACTATGTTGTGACTGACTCTTGTGGATGTGCATTGAATATTATGAATGATTTAAGTTGATAGTTTGTGAATATTTCTTATTTTGTTGAGGCTGACCTGAAGCGACTAAAGCCTAAGTAGAAGATATATATAAGTAATTGATTATATCATTTTGGTGTGTTTTTAATGTGAGTGGATGTATGTTGCAAATGTCAGAAGGTTAGTACATCGATTATGCATAGTTTCAATTGTGCATTAAGGATTTTTGTTATGAGTTGAAGCAAAACAGAGCAAAAGGAAGAATTAGTCAGAAGGTCTAGAATTCGATTGTTGAGCCTAACTAAAACTATAATCAGCAATTTGTAGATGCTACTTTATATATTCAAATCCTTGGAAGTATTCCAAACTTTTGTAAGGCAGTGATCCTTTTAGTTTTTGAGCAGTGAGCTCTAGGAAGTGTGCCTGAATGCAAGTGCATTCTCATTTTGTAAACTTTTCTTTTGAGTATACTTAGAACAATATTGTGGATTAACCTCCACCATGGTTTCTCCCCTAACAAGGTTTCCACATAAAAAATTATTGTGTTATGGTGTTGTGGTTATTTGTCTTATGTGCATGCATTTTTTACTTTGGATTAATGTTATCAGCACTTTTAGGATCATATTAATATTTAGTTAAAAATTGCACACCATTGATTCACCCCCCTCTCAGTGTTGCTTGATTCCAACAATTGGTATCAGAGCTCAATTCCTTAGAAGCAGTTTAAAAGTTTGGGGAAGATATTGGAAAGTGTTTCAATGAATTCAAGCAGTCTTCAACAACTTATGGTGGCCCTAGATGATCTTGATCAAGAAAAATCTAAAGTCTGAGAATTACAAGCAAATCTCATGAATGTTGAGAGATTCATTGAGTCATTGAAAGAAAAAATCAGTAAGTTCAAAGAGAAGAGAATGGAACTCTGTGATAAGACCAAGCAAGAAGATAGTAAACACATTGTAGATGAACAGTTGAGTCAAACCCTAAAGTAAAAGATAGAAGAATGTGAAAATATTGTCAGGGATAATGCAGTTCAAAAGCATGAGATGGAATCTATTATGATGAGGATGAATAATGAGATTGAAGACAAGAATAAGAAAGAAGAAAAGGTTTCCCAATCCCTAAAAGAGAAATCTGAAGAATACAGCTAAATTCCTAGTGGATTCATTGAGTTGGAACTTGAGTTAGAAAAATCCAAACCCAATGAGGAAGAGCTTGAAAAGCACATTGTTGATCTTAGAGATGAACTTGCTACAACAAATTAATTCAAGGAGAAGTTCAAGATTACCTCAGCCAAGCTTGATGAACTAATTAAAACTCATAGGACTAATGGCCTGACAAGTGAGGTCTTGGATATGAGAAAGGAGAAAGTTCTAGATCTAGACAAAGGAGATTCAAACAAGGAAATCAGATGAACAATGCTTGAAGGTATCTGATAAGACAACCTAATGCTTAAAGGTTTAATGGTAACTGTTATGTTTTCAATAAATTTGTTCATACAGGGATCCAATGTAGAAGTAGAATGAATTCAAGTGGTCCATCATTCTCTGGTCAGTTCTTTAACTATAACAAGTATAGTCATAAGTCAAATTAATGCAAAAATGTGATGAACAACTTTTATAGAGATGTTAGATGCTATACATGCAATAGATTTAGACATATTGCTAACATGTGAAAATCAAGAGAAAATCAGTGGAACAACTAGTCTAGCCAAAGAAATGTGGTGTGCTACAATTGCAACAAGATCCGTTATATTGCTTCATTCTATAGAAGAGGTCTGGTAAATCAAAGAAGAAACATGTAGAAGGATGAAAAAGGAAAAGGGAAAGTCATGCTACAGATCAGATTAGGAAGTAGATGAAGAAGTCATGGGTAAAGAAGAGTCTCTCTATTGTAGGAAATAAGCTAGCACTAGAATAAGCTTTTGGTACTTCCTCTAGGAATTAGGTTAAGGCCTCTAGCCTAGGGGGAGTTGTCAAGAAAATCTTTCAAATCCCTATTGCTAATCGACACTGAAATGTGGATGAGTTCAGTGATTGCATTGATGAGCTATGAATTTTGTTGAATAGTTGGAGGGAGCATTTATGGAGAATTAGAGGTCCACAAAAGAATTATCTTTCATAGTGTATGGAAACAAGGTATCTGGATGAGTTAGGGAAAAAACATTTATTACGTCAAAAAGGTTAGGTGTGCAAATGATAAAAAGGTCATTTCTATCATTCATCTGTCACTTTTCATTTAGAGAAGAATAAGTTTGAAGAGCTTTGAAGTGAAATTTGGAAAAATTTGGGAGAATTCAAGTGTTTTGGGAAAGAGGTAATAAGCTTGTAGCTATTTAGATTAGAGACATGTTATTTAGACTTGGTGATTTGCAAGCTAGGAAAACTGCAATCTAGGGATATCTCAAGAACTTTTGGAATGAAATGCAAGAAAGGGAAATAATTCCTACTTATATTGTGGAGAAGTATAAGGACACAATTTTTTTTATGGTGGATATTGATCAAGGCTTGATGGAAGTGGCAGAACCTAGAACCATTTGGATTATGCCAATGGGTTATCAAGTTGAGGAAAGAATCTTGGAGCTATATGCACATCTATTGAGTAAGTCTTTGGATTCATCTAAAAAAAGGTTTGGAACATATGTAGAGAATAATATGCAAGTTCATGAGCAATTGAAGAAACCAATGATATTCCAGAGAGTAAGGAAAGAAGTGGAAGTCTTTGCAGAGAGTATGGGAATATCTAAAGAATCTATAAGAGAATCTAGAAGGAATAGAGAACAAGATGAAAGCAAAAAAGGAAAAGAGCCCGCTAAAATTGAATCTGCTAGTCTGGCATCATCCTCTTCCTAAACTAGATCAACGAGGAGCTCATCACCCCTATCTAGTCATGCAAAGAATTTTTCCCCTGCAAAAGCTCAAGTTAAGGTATCTGGTAAAAGGAAGAAGGATAAGAGCACAAGAGTGTATATAGATATTTAAAAAGATGAAGAGATAGATCTGATGAAGAAGCTAGAGAAATAAAGCATATGGGCACCCAAGCTGCAACAACAGTCACTAAGGACAATCCCTCCGATGAAAAGGAGTAAGCAAAGAAGAAGATGAAGCCTAAAAAACCATGCATGTCCATAGAGGAAGTTCAAAGAGTTATAATTAAAGATGGAAATCTTAAGCCCCTATGTGAAGTGTATGGTACCTTTGATACTATTGGTCAAAGAGTCCTTGAGGAGGCTACAATATTATATTTGAACAATTTCAATATGACTCTTGTTGAGATAATGGAACAATTGCCTAAGGAATTGTATGAAATTTTGGAGATGAGGAGAGTTAATGCTAGAAATGAAGAGGAGTAGCCTAGAGAATGGATTCTTGTAGATCTATTTCCAGTAATGTTTATTGAAGAAATGAAGTCAATCTTAAAAGAAGCAAAAAGAGAGTTAAAAATCAAATCAAGAATAAAAAACCTTATGTTGGGTAGGACTGAAGAAGTAGAAAAAGAAACTGAAATCATTCTAAAGGAAGTTCTATTAAAGAACAAAATTGTTGTTTCTTAAGAGGAGCGTGTGGAAGATATTTCATCTGGTCCAGTAAATGAAGAGGTTATAGTTGAGGACACTTAGATTTCTCTTAATGTGCATGATACAAAGAACCCATGGAGATTGAAGCTCTTCAAATTGTGTTGGTTGAAGAAAAGGAGATATCAGTTGAAGAAGTTGAAGTTCCAAATGTCATGCAAAAATCTATGGCTATGGAAATAGTAGTTGAGGAAAAGAAGGCTAAAGTTAAAGAAGTTCCAATGGAAGCAAGAGACACTAAAAAGGTAGTGAAGAAGTTTCTATAAGAGAAAAAGGAAGAATTTGATCTTGAGTTGGGAGATGCACCCATTCATTTTTCTACTTTGTCCCTAATTCAGAAAATGAAAGTTGCATCATTTGCACAAGCTAAGGCTAGGGAAGAAATCTTGAAGTCTCACATTGAAAATAGTGAGTTATTGACTCTTGCATCTAGCATTATGGAGAAGATCATGCCTAATCATGTTAAGGATCCATCTGGTTCCTCCTCCAGTGAGTTGAAGAAGCTTATAAATTTCGTAAGTACTCATTTTGAGTCACTTGAGAAGTCAGCTTTGGTCAAAGTTCAAAAGGAATTTGATGCCAAAAAGATCAGTAGGTTGAAAGGAATGATAGCTAATGATAAATCTTTTTTAGCTACCTATTTGAAAAAATTTCAAAGTGCATTATTAGAAAGTGAAAGGATTTATAAGTCATGTTTGTCTTTGTCAAAACTTACTGAAGAAAATGAGAAGGTTAAGGATCATGAGAAAGAGTTAGCTACTATTTCTAATGCTTTTGATCCTTTAATTGTTTTTGTTTTAGAGCAAGAAGGTCAAGTTATATCCTTACTTGACAAAATAAAGAGCTTGAATCATGATAATGATATCATTGTGGAAAGAGTTGGTGAACTTAGAGGCCTAATTGGTCCAAAGATGGAGACCATGTTGAATGCTTTGAAGGAAGCACAAGATGCTATGGTGATCAGTGATCTAGTGAACCTTGAATATGTAGAGATGTAATCTTATTTAATTTGTGGTCACATAAATATTCTAGAAAGTCTCAAGAAGTGTTGGGACACAAGCTTGAACCTGTTACTGACCAATTTTGTAGATATAAGTCTTCAAGTTTGTGTAAGTTGTTTGAAACAAAGTTTGTACATATGCGGTTTGAAGTTTTTTGCTTATAGAAGTTTTGTATGTGGATTCCCCATTTTTCCATTAATATCAAAGGGGGAGAGTAGAATAGTGAAAAATGTATATTCATCTAAGGGGGAGTCGTAGTTTTGAGCTATGGATGAAGATCCTCTTTGAAATTTGGTTGGCAGTGTATTTTTGTTGGTACTGATCTGACACTTAGTCATTTTTCATTAAGTGTTGCCATCAATGCCAAAGGGGGAGATTGTTGGCTAGAGACACTACACATATTTTCTAGTGTTTTCATTGATGGCAACCTTGGTCAGTTAGTCAATTTGCACATTGTAATTTACTCAAACTGACAAATAGATTGAAGATTAGTGATTATCTGTTAAGTTAGAATAGAACATCTAGTAGATTTGTGTTTTTCGATTCATATGCAAATTTTTTGTTATTATTTTGTATTGTGGATCTTAAGGAAGATTTTTCAATGCATAATCTATGTTATTTGTAAATTTTGGTTCCTTGTATCAATTTGGGTGAAAGTTAGAAGGTTTGGTGAGCTAATTTTTTGTTCATCAGTGTATGAAGGCCGACTTGGTGAATATAGTGTGTTGTAGATAGTTGAGGAGTTATTGTTTAAGTATTTTTGTATTTGATCATTTTGGTTTGGGTCCTCGCCATGTTATGGCTGACTCTTGTGGATGTGCATTGAATATTATGGATGATTTAAGCCAACAGTCTATGAATATTTCTTATTTTGTTGAGGCTTACTTGAAGCAATTAAATCCTAAGTATCAGATATATATAAGTAATTGATTATATCATTTTGGTGTGTGTTCAATGAGAGTGGATGTATGTGTCGAATTTCAGAAGTTCAGTAGAGCAATTATGCACAATTTCACTTGTGCATTAAGGATTTTTGTTGTGAGTTGAAGCAAAACATAGTAGAAGGCAGAATTAGTTAGAAGGTCCAAAATTTTATTGTTGAGCCTAACCAAAACTATAATTAGGCATTTTTAGATGCTAATTATTCAGTTCAAATCCTTGGAAGTATTCCAAACTTTTTTAAGGCAATGATCCTTTCAATTTTTGAGCTTTGAGCTCTACGAAGTGTGCCTAAATGCAAGTGCATTCTAATTTTGTAATCTTTTCTTTTGAGTATACTTAGAACAATATTATGGATTGACCTCAACCATGGTTTTTCCCCTAATAGGGTTTCCACGTAAAAAATCCTTGTGTTATGGCACATTGTGGTTATTTGTCTTATGTGCATGCATTTTTATTTTGGATGAATGTTATCACACATTAAGGATAAGATTAATAAAGTTAAAAATTGCACAGTACTGATTCACCCCCCTCTCAGTGTTGCTTGATTGCAACAAATCTCGAAAATCATCAAAAGATAAATGATCATTTAATGATTCTATTTGTGTATCCTTGATTTGTGGACTAGGACTAAAACACCACCTAGGGAATCTTTATTCTCCATGCATCTTGGGACCCTAATTTTTAATGTACCTAAAAATGTCCCATTTTGGAGTCTATGCCCTGAGATTTGAGCCTTGGGACTAAGATTCCACCTAGGGAATCTTTGTCCTCTTGGGCTTATTTTTGAGATGTAATTTCAAATTTTGGCAAGATTTAGCCTACTTTATTTAATGAATTCATATGTCAGCTTGGTGTGATGTAATTTATGATAATTAAGCATGAATAAGTATAAAATACAAGGTTCCTCCACTCATTTTTTTCATAACAAGGATTCAAGTATCCATTCCTAAGGAAAGCTTATGCATTCAAGAGCAATTCATCAAGCATTTGGAGCCATTATCAATATTTGAGAATCATCTAAAGGGTTTAGTGCATCCATTCATCTTGTTGAGCCAAGATTGTGGATGTAGCATTGAAAATCTACTTGCAACCATTGTTCACATCATATTCCAAGATCCAAGATCTACATTATTTGTGGCCACTACATGGTAGATTGCATATTTTCTTCACAAGACATCACAAAAGATTTAGGTTGAAGAGTTGAGGATCATTTGAAGGGAAAAGTTGCATTCCAAAGTTGTCATCTTCACGGAAAGTCATCTACATGCCAGGTCTAGAAGATTCAAGACCTTAGAATTGAGAACAAGAAAGTGCAAACCTTAGAGCTTAGAACCACATTTGGAGTTTTCAAAAATTCAAAACGGGACAAATACACCACATTGGGCGTCTTAGTCCTCCCAAGCATATTTTTCAAAGATTCCTTCATATCTTGATCTGGCATCTGAAGATTCCACATCTACCCCAAAAAATAGCAGTGGGACTAAGAAAACAGTAAGGGCATCTTAGTCCTCCATAAAACTTTTTGGTAGCTTCTTTGCATTTCTAGAATCCTCACAACATGTCTAGACTTCCCAGGTACACATATTGTTTCTCCTTGCTGCATAATTTCATCATTTGCATGTGTCATTTAGCTTGCATAACTATGTTTTGTAGGTTGAACATTCATTTGTCTTTTCCAAGCATTTGCTTGGTGGTGAACCCCTAAAAGCTAAAAAAAGTCCCCTCCTAGGTCCTCCTCACCGAGAATTGACTCACCTTGTGAGGTTGTTGGTCAATCCAATTAGGACTCCTAGGAAAAAATTGAATGACCAAGATAGAGTAGGAAATCACCCCATTTCCCCCTTTATCATTCAGTTTAATTTCTAAGCACTTTTCATTTTTGGTCCAATACATTGTGTCTGATGGGAATCATTTTCCATCTTAGGAAAATGAGTCTTGTGTGACCAAAATTTAAATTTAACTCAAATTTCTAGCTAGATTATATTCTCCTAGATCTGATGTCAGCTTGTAGTGTTGTAATTTTAAGAATTCTTGCATATTTGAATATAAATACATGGTTCTTTCAATCATATTCAACACCTAGCATTAAAGAGAGTTCACAAGAGAATTTGAGCATTCACAAGATAATTCAAAGGCATTCAAGGGTAGATTATCAAGCATTTTAGAGAAACATTCAAGTGCTAATCATCATGTCAAAGATTGCATTCTTCATGTTATTGTGCAAACAATTTTGATGTAGAATTTATGATTCAAGTAAGCATTGCATTCAAGATCAACATCATTCAAGTAAGAGTCAAGAACCACATCCATTGTAGCCATTTCAAGCATACTACAACAACTTATTGCTAGGGTTTGGTGCATTGAAACATTACTATTTTTTCATTCATCATTCTCCTTTCATATTTTCTTTCATTTCAAGGTTTAATTACCAACAAGGTGTTTGACCAAGGAAAATCCCTATTCACTAACCCCAAAACATTATTCCCTCTTCTTGTGTGTGATTTGCAGGACTACATTGTAGATTTGTTAAGAATCAAAGTTGGAGAAAAGTTTTCAAATACCTAAAGTTGTCATCAAGCCTTGGAGAAGCTTGGAGAAGGTCTCTAGGTGCCAATTCACAATTTCATATCCAAAAACCAATAAAAAAGAGTAGAGTAGACTGAGAGGAACAAAACTAGGTCCAAAACTTCTAAAAAAGTAGAAGTGGACTGATTTGCCACAAGTGGCAAATGAGTCCCACTATATAGGCCTGGCAGAGATTTTCATAGATTTGGATACCCTTTTTGCTAAAACTTGTATGTGCACATTTTCCTAGAAAATTGACTAATTAGCCCAACTTGGTCAATGAGTCCTAGTCTTCATTGACAACAAATTTTCCAAAATTTCAAACCTTCTTTTTTCCTTCTTCAGTCTCCCAAGTGCACACATTCTACCTCATAGCTTTTTGTTGCATTTTGTTCATCTTTCTAGGTCATTGCATTCAATTAGGGTTTTTTTTTACATCTTGTATTACATTGTCTTTTCCAAGTCTAAACTTGGTGGTGAACCCATCATTAAATATCATTCAGTCTTTAGAACAATCCATTTGCAAGATTTCAATCTCCTTTACATTGAAATCTCAAGGGTTTGTTCTTGAGCGAAAAGTGTGAAAATTGCTTCTCTCCTTTTAGGTCCAAAACTCTAAAGGTGAAAGAGAACCCTGAAAAAACCAAATTTTCACCTTTTCACTTAAAATACATTTTAGAATTAGACTTGGTCAGCCACTAGAATCAAGGATTTTAATGAACACATTCAGGATAAACTGGTGCCATACATGTGGTGATTCACTCAATTAAGAGGCCTCACTGCCCTTAGAAATATCCAAGGGTTTTAATGCATCACAAGGATAATAAGGGAGACATTCATTGGTATGGGACAACCGCAACCAGTAAGTTAATGGTTTTAGTCACAACCAATTATTTATATAGAGGACTAAAATGAAAGTACTACTTGGATTGTTCCCTCTCACAAGTTGGGAGGTAGGACCTCTAAAGGTAACACCTATTTGAAGTGTAAAATATTTTTTATCACCCAGGATTGCCAATAGGCACAAGGGGAGAGGGTAAGCACTTCCAAGAAGGAAAGGTATACTTCCATGTTTCTCTTCACCCAAGATTGAACAAAGCACAAGGGGATTGGATACAAACCACAAGCATACTCAAACAATTCAGAAACATGTTCATTTTAATGCATCATAGCAAAATGAGTTTGTTTTAAGCACTAATTTGAAGTGTGGAAATTGTGTTGTTCAATTTTAAACCAACAAGCATAATGATACGAGGGTTCAGTTTTAACCAATTTGAATGTTCATTTTAGAGCCCAAAATGAAATCTAGTTTGGTCTTAAAATGTGAAATAAAAGCAGCATAAATGGGTTATAATTGCCCCATAAGTGTCAAATAACTTGTTACAATTATCTTGAAATGGTAATGTTCTCCTTCACTTTGACTTTTCTCATGCAAACCTATAAAACTAGTTAGCCTAAAAACCAAAATGAGAAGTCAGTGACATGTTAGCAATTAGATAAAATAAAAAATTAAATTATATGTCAAATTTTAGGTTCAATTTTTGTTTACCAGTAAATTGTGACGCTAAAATCAATCATGCCGCTAAATTTCATCAATAGAGTCACTATATTGAAGTTGTGTTGTTGTATTAAAAATTTGAAATCACCACTTTGCAATAAATAGGGATGTTAAATACATCATGCTCTCAAATGCATTGCTATACTAAAATTCATGTTGTGTTAAAAAATTAGCTTAGTGTCACTATTTTAATGTGTAGTGATGAAATTTAATGTGTTGCTAAAATAGAAACTAATTGTGTCATTGCATAGCAACACATCATCAAATGCATCGGTGAATCTTCAATAGTGTCGTTGAGCCTGAAAACACAAGAAAAACATAGATTTAATAAGAAATTTGTCAGATTAGTTAGTTCAAGCCCTCCTTCTAGCACCAAAATGTGACCGATGCCTTAGTATCGGCTGACTAGACTTGACCAATGACGATTTGAAGCATATTTAAGCCACTACACATCAGTCAAATAATATCATTCAATGTAAAAAAAAACTAAGCATCCATTAAAACAAACATATTAAAATATGAAAGCTTCAAAAACACCTATTCTAATCTATTAAAACTTATCTTGTTGGGGGAGTGGTGATGCATTGAGGTGGAATGGTGACCCTTTCTTGATCCTATGGATAAATGAGCTTGTTTCGATCAATTCTATTGAAGAGCATCAACGAAAGCAATGATAGATGTGTATGAAAACATGATTTAAAGCAAAATTAACATGATGCAAGCTATTTTAACATGATCTATGCTAAGATGATTGATATGGGTGTATGCAAAGCTAATCTAAATGGGGTTTAAGCTTAAAAGATTGAAACCCTAATTACCAAATAAGCTAAATGGATGCATCTATGTTACTATGGAAGTGATTAATTGAAGCTAAGCTAATATGATGCAAGAAATTAACCTTAAATTCTTTCTAAAACATGAAATATGAGTGTAAGATGCAAGTGATTTTAACAAAATGAGTTTGATCTTAAAAGATGTATCCATTTGTCTCCAAATCATGACCTATTTATAGGAAGATAAATGAGAAATGAAGGGCTAAGATTGAAAAAGTTAATCAATGGTCAAAAAGGAAGGAAGATGGAGGCATGGATCATGAATTCCCAACAAGGTTTAAGAATTCAAGATGCCTTTTAATCAAGGGCTTACATTCATCCAAACAAACAAACTTTCAAAACTTGCACAAGAAGTCATGTTGAAAGTTTGTTACAAAAAAGGAATATTCCCTTTTTCAAATGAGTGAAAAAAGAGAATATTCTCATGGGTGAGGGAAATTAGATATTTAGTTAATTTAAACCAAATTAAATTGTGCAAAGAATATTCCATGGGAATATTCCCTTTTTGGAGGAATGTGCAAAGGAGGAATATTCCCTTGCAAGTGAGGGGGATTAGATTTAATTAGAAATTTGATAATTAAATAAACATTCAATTATGCAAATTAAGGGAATTAGGATATTCATTAAATAATTAATTTATTTAATGAAAAGGGGAATGGATATGATATTTAATTAAATAAGAGGACTTTAGGGATTAAAATAAATAATTAGATTTATTCAATTTAATAGGATGAAATGTTAGCCACAAAGGGGGTGAATTCACCTAATTAGGTTAATTAGGTTAATAGATGTAAATGATGCAATTAATTAAATAGCTAGGATAATTTAATCAATTAAATGAAAAGAGAAGGAATTTAATGATGAAACAGTGTTAGTATACCTTATTTGAGTGCATGATATCATTTAGGGCATTTTTAAGTATCTATAGTATAAATGCACTTGTATTATGCTCAATAAATCAATTGAGTTTTCTGCATTTATCTATGCATAATAGGTTGAATTTTATGTCAATCTTCATTTCTTTGGCCTCTTGAATGCAATGGTGAAGTCTATTTTATCCCAAGAGCCATCTGAAATATTTCCCCTAAATAACCCTTTTGATAAACACTAAGAAAAACTCTTTTTACAACAAAGATTCATAAACTCAAATCTGTAAAAGATAGTCACTAATCTATAATATCAAAAACACTAAATCTAATATGTAAAAGATAGTCACTATCTGTTATCTCAAAACACCAAATCTATAAAACCCTCGTACCTTACAACATCTTCAATATTTCATGTAAATACCTAAATTCAACTATGCACCAAATCTACTTCAACAAGTTTAATACAAATGGTAACCATGGCTCTAATACCAAATGAAAGGAACTATGAATCCACCCAAGATAACTTTCGCATAACCTAAATAGAGAAATCTATGCAACACACTCTATGTTTCCCATACAATAGCATAGATAAAGAAAATTTGAATTTCATCTACTTATATTGAAAGTTTCAAAAAAATATGTTATTTTTTCTTGTACCTAGGTTGCTTAGACATACACCTGGTTTTAAAAAAAAGAGAGATTTAGTACTACTCCATTGAAATTTCAAATTTTTACCTTTACCAAATAGATTTACTTTTTCCTAAAAAAGAACTAGTATTTTAGAAACTACATTCAATTCTCTACAAATTTTATTCTTACCTATTTTTCAAATTATGTTAATAACTTATTCAAATTTTTATGTCAAATTGCCTAACTCTATTTTTCTGAATTTTTATTGCCACTTAAAAGCCTAGTTTGGACCCCCATGATCCTGCATTGACCCATTTACTTTTTGGTATGAGCTTTCCCAATATGCAACACCCATATTAAATTTTTATCACAATGTTGCATACAACACATAAAGTGACCCTAGGTATGCTAGTCCATTTGATGCACACATCCTAGATTCCCTAGATCCACCACAAATAATAAAATTTTATACTATTGACCCATTTACTTTTTGGTATGAGCTTTCCCAATATGCAACACCCATATTAAATTTTTATCACAATGTTGCATACAACACATAAAGTGACCCTAGGTATGCTAGTCCATTTGATGCACACATCCTAGATTCCCTAGATCCACCACAAATAATAAAATTTTATACTATTGACCCATTTGAAAGGTGGAAAAGATACTTTTGATAATATAGAGGTAGGTGAAGGGAAAGCTTAAGATCTATAGGAAAGGGTAAAAATAATAATCAAATAGATGGAAGAAATAGTCTAGAACAAGGTGGCAGGATAAATAATAGTTTTAATTAACATGTGAAATAGAAAGTTACTTTCAAGTTTAGATAGTGGATGTATTAATCATCTAACAAATAATAAATATTTATTTATAAGTTTGGTCTGTTCAATGAAGTTAGAAGTCAAATTGGGTAATGATAATAAAGTGTTAGTATCGGATAAAAGTGTGACTAATATTGTTATGTAGCACTATAAAAGAAGGCATATTCTAGATGTTGACCTTGTGTTAGGTTTTAAGCATAATATCATTACTCTTCGAAAATCTATAAAAACATTTACAAAATATTGTTTATAAATAATGTGTGTACTAAAATGAATATACTTTCAAATGAAGGATTGATTGTAGAGATTGAGATGAATAAGAATCAAATGTTCCCACTCTAAATGAAGAGTGGAAGTAGATCAAGAAGATGTTGAAGAAAACTTTAAAGTAGCTTAGTTAGCTTAGCCTTGCCTATGATATGTAAGGTATGGACATATTTTTTAGGATTGAATTTGTTGTAAAAGTAATAAATGTTGAAATGATAAGTAAGAAATAGTTATGGTAATGTATATATACGTGGTGAATGGCATAAGGAAAATTCACCATCAACAATTCAACAGCAGAAAATTCAAGAAAATTCACTGTCAACAATTCACCGGCATGAAAATTTTACCCCATGGAAAATTAATCACAATAGAATTTTTTAATATATATTTCCAAATCAAATTATTCTTTTGCAAAAAAAATTAAAAAAATTGAAAATATGTATTAAAAAAAGTTAATACGTAGGTGAATTGTTGGTGGTGAATTTTCGTTGAGGTGAAGTTTTCTTGAGGTGAATTTTTTATGGTGGTGAATTGTTGGTGGTGAATTTTCCTTGAGGTGAAGTTTTCTCGAGGTGAATTTTTTATGGTGGTGAATTGTTGGCAGTGAATTTTCTCATTGTGAATTGCTAGTAGTGAAATTTCATAGAGCTTTGGTGAATATATCACAATGATGAATTGTTCAAGAATTGTATACACAATGAATATGTTGCATGATGAATTGCTAGCGGTGAATTATTCAAGTTGCTAATGATGAATATTCCTAGAGCCCTATTTTACATATAACAAATTTTATTTTTTATTTCCTTCTTCCATTATAGATAATACTCCTTCAAATGCATAACCTGTAGATGGTTCTTTTTATTTTCTTACTTTTAAATTCTTAAAAGATGTTGGTTTTAGTTGGATTATTCTTCGAATCACATGGCTTCACCCATGCTCCTCTATTTCTTTACATAAAAAATTTGTTTCCCTTCATGAGATGCCCCTATGCTCTATCTTTCTCACTTAGTCTTCTCATATTTTTTTTCCATTCACCAAGAATGGCTTCCTCTTTTCTCCCCTATAAAATTTTAGTTATTTCCTTTTAAATCTAAAACTCTACACACCCCTTCATTTCAGTAGTTATTATTCATTCTCCTTATATTCTTGATCACACTCGCCTTTTCTATTTCTCTTTCTTAAAAAAAAAAAACAATCACCCACTCTCCTCTATACTCTTGGAATATTTTTATTATTATTTTTTTACCTCTCACTACCATCTAACCCCTTTGCATTCAATTCCCCTCTTTAATACTACATTTTCCTCTCCCCTACACAACCTATTTTGATTCATTATTTGTATATTTAATTTTATCTATTCCTTCATCCCCCTTTGCATACATTTTGAATCTAAAAAAAAGTAGTGCCCCATTTTCTCACATTGGGCAGTCTGTTATTACTTCATTTTATTTTTTGAAAAGCTAAATCTATCACCTCTCATTGTGGCACCTCTTCTCATCCCTCTTCACTCTAGAAATAATAAGTAAAGATAATAATCTTTATCTTTAATTTTATCGCTTTTGAAAAATCAATGAAAGTTTAATTTTCAAGAACAATTGAACATGAAATTTTTTCAGGCGCAATGACAATAATCACCTTCCATCTCTACCATAGTGGACCATTAAATCTGAATGAACTCTAGAAATTGGTCAAAAAAATCCAAAAATGCAACAATAAATAAAAATTAGACCAAAATAAGTGAAAAAACATTGAAATATTATTGGTGATGTAGATTGCTAGTTCATCTAAGGCTACTGCATCAAAATTATTAATTGTGGTGACAACATTGCTTATAATAAATGCAAAAGTATGTTATGACTAATCCAAACCTCTTTTGTAAATTAGAGATGCTCTTCTATGATCATTTTATACTTTATGGTAGAGTGCAATGTTAAGAATAATATCTAGCTCACACTATTTTCAAGTTTTAGGATTGCTTACAAAATCTTCAAAATTGTATACCACATTGCAATTTTTTCTTACATATCTCTCTTCTATTTTATGTTAACTAATAGGTCCATTGAAGATGTCAAAATGAATCCACTAGAAAAATAACTATTATAAATATCTTATGGTGAGATATTACTTACGCTTTCATAATTTATATATTCAAATTATATAAATGCATAAAAAAAGTACAAATTAATCTAAATAAATATATTAATATTCATCATATATAAAACTAAACACATTATTTGCATCCAAATAAATAAGCTATTAAAATACCTTAAATACATTATAGTAAGTGTTTTATTTCTATTATTTTAATTGAAAGATTAACATTGTTTCACTAGAATAATTCAAAAAATATTAATATATAGAAATCATATTTATAGTTTAAAATTTTATATTATTATACTTTTTAAAACTCTTTTTTACTAATTATTATATTTTTTAAAAATCTGTAAAATATTTATTAAAAATTTTGAAAATAAATTTAATGATATTTTGCATATTAAAATTAAAAATTAAATAATTAAATAATTAAATAATTATTTAAACAAAAGTAAAATTTATCTACTTCTTCATTACTATATTTTTATGTTCAATGCAAATATATGAATTATTTGAACAATAATTTCTTTATAAAAATCTTTTAGTGAAAAGGTAAAAAAATAGTATAAAAGTAAGTTAAAAATCAAGATAATATTTTCTTCTATTATGCAATGCATTTCACTCATATCTTATGTGTGAGAATAATTTTTAAAAAATAAAAAAGTTACAAACAATTTTGTTTAGGAAAATAATGGAATTGGTTCTCTATAATCCCGACAAAAGAAGTCAAAAAATTGAAAATGATATTTGTCACAAAGAGAAGAAAACAACAAAATAAAAGAATGCCACAAAGACAGATTTGTGAAAACTATCATGAATTTGATATAATTTGATGTGTTATTTTCATGCTAATTAAATTAGATTATTAAATATAAAAGAAATAGACAAAATAAAATGAAATGAAGAAATAGTTATTATAAGGTATGTACAAGAATAAAAAAAAGTTTTGTAGAAAGGAAGAATAAAATAATCATAGATATGACTAGGATCATGTTGAAGGCCAAGCACTTGCTTGATGGATATTGGGGAGAAGCAATAGTGTGTGAGATATATATCCTAATTAGATGTCCTACAAAAAGTGCTGAAACAGTATTCAGGATTCCATAAGAAGCATGAAATGATAAGAATCATGGTATATTTTATTTTGAAATATTTAAATATGTTGCATATGTTCATTTGTCTAAAAACAGAAGAAAAAAAAACTGGATGATAAAAGGTTAAAAATATATCTTTATTGATTATAGTGAACAATAAAGATTGTTAATTGTGAGCAGCATAGAATGGAGAGTTGTGTTTATTCTAGGTCACCTTGCTTCCATTTGAGTGACGGAGGTCTCATTTACAGAAGGAATCCCTGGTATAGATGACGTAGTCTTCCCGGATGTTGTCTGAGATGTTCTTCCCTTCTCATACTCTTCAACCCCCGAGCTTGACACTGACTTTAATTTTAATGCTGAAGCATGGATTTCGGTAGTACTTACAAAAGCAGGATTTGAAGGATTTGGCAATGTCACTGAACTGTTAGAGAGAATCATAATAATATTAGAAATAGTCGGACGAAGTGTTGCATCAGCCAGTACGCACAAAAGCCCAACATCAATGCATCTTAAGACCACCTCATGACTTACTTCTAGTGCATTTGAATTTACTAGATTTAGAGCATTTCCTCGTTTGAATAGTTTCCATGTCTGCATCGCATGTCATTAAATGACAATAGTTTGGATGAGTACTAGCTAACATTGAAAAGTGACAGTTGGGGAAAATGGGCAGTGGGAATTCCAGTTTCTTACCCATTTTAACAGGTATTGCATTTCGTACGGAAGATGAATATCAAAGTTTTTCCTTCCACTGATGATTTCAAGCAGCACAACTCCAAAACTGTAAACGTCCACTTTAACTGACAGGTGCCCTAGCATTGCATACTCTGGAGCTAAATATCCGCTGCATTGAAATTGAAATTATTATTAATGTTTATAAAGACACACAAACAGCAAGGGATTGAAGATAAAATTCAAGAGAATAAATTAAGAGTGTCTACTGTTCTCTAAACGAATTAAACACAAAGAAATAGCTTGAAAGTTCGAAAAGTTTAGAAAACAAAAGATAACGAATCAAATGCCTGGTTATCTTTTTAGCATGTCTCGCATTGTTTAAAGTTTAAACGGGCACTATTTATTACATAAAATTAACATAATATTAAAAGAGAGGGCGAGTGATTGGGTATTCCATATATATATTTAAAGACATTTACATGATTATTAGCTCTGTTTTCTATATTTTTGCTCTTTATATTCTATATTTTAGCTTTTTATATTATTTTAAATAATTTTAAATTATAAAAAAATTATAATTATTAGAGAAGAAAATTTAATAATTGAATTATTTTTGTTGACGGTTTTTTTTAATTATTTGTAAAATTAAAATGTTTTAAAATTAAAATAATTGATTTATAATTGCAATTATTTAAAAAAATAACAATTTGAATTGTTTAATAATCATTAATTTAAATTTAGAAACACATAAACTGCATAAACATCACTATGCTTACTAATAATCAATTTAATTTAAAATTGTACAAATTGTATTATCATTCTTTTACTTACTATGTGCCTACAACTCTTGTATGAATATGTGTGTTGTCTTCAGGGAAAAGTTTGGCTAAACCAAAGTCAGCTATCTTTGGATTGAGTTTGTGGTCAAGCAAAATATTGTTTGCTTTAATATCTCTATGAATGATTTGTGGTTGTGAATCCTCGTGAAGGTAGAGAAGACCATGAGCAATTCCAATGATGATGTTATAATAGTTTTCCCATTCTAGATCTCTACTCTTCTCTGAATCTGTTATCCCAATTTTCAAAAATATTTGTCAATATTTTATCTTTTGCAAAACAAATTAAGTTTGAATGAAAATTTACCAAAGAGAAATATATCCAAACTCTTGTTGGGAAGATATTCATAAACAAGCAACCTCTCATCTCCCTCGGCACAACATCCTAATAACTTTGTAAGGTTTCAGTGTTGAACATTAGCCACGAGTTTAACTTCATTCATGAATTCTTTCTTACCTTGTGCTGATTTAGCAGAAAGTTTTTTCACTGCAATCTCATTTCCATCTTTCACTGTTCCCTAAAATATGAAGGCCGGAGGCAGATTAAATTAATTTTCATACATAGTAAAAATTAAAACATAAAATATATTTTTTTCAACACACAGAGCTGCTGCTCGTAATTTTCTGTTTGCTCACATTCACATTCCTCTGTTCATTCTCATTCACTTTCCTTGTTAAAAATAAAATTACAATTACAAAATATATGCTAAGGCAAAAAGTCACGTGAAAGAATTTCACGGATGAGAGGAAACGAATACAATTTTTCAAAATCACCTAACTAATTTTTCCCCCGTCAAAATGCATTTAATACAATGTCCTTTTCATAATATTCAAACTTAAATATTAAATATTTCGCATCCCGATATTTCCTTTGGCGGTGGCGGCTTTCTCCATAGTTCCCCGCGGTATCGCGATGGTTAAAAACTTGATTGCGATATTGCGGGCAGCGGTTAGTTGACGGCCCGGTAAACTGCGGCGGTTAAAAATAAAACAAGCTTTTACTGAGTCTCCCGTGATATCGCGATGAATATTTTATTGATTGCGATATAGCGGGCATTGGCTGGAGGTACGGCAGGCGGTTGATATAAAACAAAAACATTACCGAAGACTCCCGCGGTATCGCAATGACTAATTTATTGATTGCGATATAGCGGGCACGGTTGGCGGGGACGGCAGCAGTTAGGGTTAATATTCCAACACTCCCCCTTAAGCATAACTGCGCTGTCCACCATGCCCAATCTGTTTCTCTGAAAAATAAAATTATCTCTTCCCAGCGGCTTTGTAAAAATATCTGCACTTTGCTCTTGATTGCAAAATTCTAAAAATATATCACCATTGTTAATTAATTCTCTGATAAAATGATACCTGGTATCAATATGCTTGCTTCTCTTGTGAAAGACTGGATTCTTCGAAAGAGCTATGGCTGAATTGTTATCACAGTAAATTTTTGTTGCCTCCATTTGTTCATTTTGCAATTCTTTCAAAATTCTTTTCATCCAGAACTGCTTGACATGCTGCACTTGTGGCTGCCACATACTCTGCTTCGGCTGATGAAAGACAAACTATTGGCTGCTTCTTTGAAGACCATGAGACAATTCCAGTCCCAAATTAAACCCATAACCACGTAGCACTTTTTCTATCATCAATGCTGCCCGTACGATCCTTTGTCTGTATCCTATGAGTTTGAACTCATACGAACTTGAATATAATGCCAAAATTTCTTGTTCCACTTACATACCTTAAAATTCTCTTCCACCTTTCCAATGGGTGTCTTTGGTGTTTCCGCAAACATGGAAATCAAACTTACTCCATACATAATGTCTGGCCTTGTGGCTGTGAGATATATGAGACTTCCAACAAGCCTCTTAAACAAAGTTGGATCAACATTAGACCCTTTATCATCCTTACTTAGTTTCAGACCTGTCACTGTAGGTGTTGGTGCTGGTTTGCACTTCATCATATTAAACCTCTTCAAAATGTCATTTGCATATTTTGACTGTGAAATAAAAATACCATTTTCATTTTGATTCACTTCAATGCCTAAAAAATATTTCATCAGACCTAAGTTTGTCATTTCAAATTCTTTCTTCATGTCTGCCTTGAACAGATCAATTAACAAATTGCCAGTGAAAATTAAATCATCCACATATAAGCATACTATTAGTATTTCACCTTCTTCATTCATTTTTGTATACAGTGTGGGCTCACTGCTACATCTATTAAATCCATTCTGCAAAAGATAACTATCTATTCTGCTATACCAAGCTCTTGGGGCTTGCTTCAATCCATACAGTGCCTTTTTCAATTTGTAAACTTTATCTTCTTGACCCAGAATTTTATACCCAGGTGGCTGATCCACATAAACTTCTTCTTCTAAATAACCATTTAAAAAAGCTGACTTTACATCCATTTGAGATACAGACCACTTATTTTGAGCTGCTAATGCTAAAATCATTCTTATAGTATCCAATCGTGCTACTGGTGCAAATGTTTCATTGTAATCAATTCCGGGCTGTTGTGAATAGCCCTTTACAACCAATCTTGCTTTAAGCTTCTGAACTTCATCTTTTTCATTCAATTTGGTTTTATAAATCTATTTCACTCTAATTACATCTTTGTCTTTTGGAAGACTGACTAGTTCCCATGTCTGATTCTTTTCAATTGCTTCAATTTCTTCATCCATAGCACTTACCCATTTATCATCTTTGACTGCATCTTCAAAATGAACTAGATCTTCTATTTGAGAATAAAATGCACAAAGAGAAATCTGATCTGAGTTATTCTCACCTTCATTTTGCTCATAT
The DNA here is from genome assembly GCA_007258455.2 of Sequoia sempervirens. Lineage (NCBI taxonomy): Eukaryota > Viridiplantae > Streptophyta > Pinopsida > Cupressales > Cupressaceae > Sequoia > Sequoia sempervirens. The sequence continues at coordinate 401,344,666 of VDFB02000017.1, read as the reverse complement.
ATATCTCTTATGCTTCTGATTTTCTGTCTTCTCAGACTTGCCAATGTAGGATTTGACATATCACTTGAACTTGTGGAATGTGGACCCGATGGTCCTGCTGTAGATGGTGTTTGTTGTCCTCTTATTGGATTGCTTCCTTGAATGCATGAGGTTGTTCTGCAGTCTGATGTTGAATTGTCCTTATGGGCCCTTTGTTGAGCAGATAGAGATTGGGTCGTGGACATTGTTGATCTTTGAAACTTCGTTTCTCCTCTTGAGGTATACTAGGCGAAATATTTGTCTTCTATACTTCATCATAGCCATCTTCTACAAATTGTACATCTCACCCTTTGATTACCGCTTTCTTTGTTGTTGGATTATATAGCTTATAAGTTTTGGATTCTTCACTGTATCCAACAAATATACATTTTTCTCTTTTGTTATCTAGCTTCCTTCTCAATTCATTAGGCACATGTGCATATGCTACACATCCAAATACTCTCATGTGAGTAACACTATGTTTTCTTCCTGTCCATGCTTCTTCAGGTACTATATTCATGACACTTTTTGTTTGACACCTATTCATTATATAGGCTGCACAAGAAATTGCTTCTGCCCAATATTCATTTGACAAATGTTTGGCTTTCAACATGCTTCTAGCCATTTCCATGATTGTTCTTTTCTTCATTTCTCCATTTGCTGAGGTGTATATCTAGTTGTGAATTGCTTGTGAATTCCATGATCCTTACAAAAATTAAAAAACTCTCTTGAAATATATTCACCACCTCTATCTGTTCTCAACACTTTAATATAATAACCACTCTGTTTTTCAACCAAATTCTTAGGCTGAAACGGATCAAACACTTCATTTTACCTTTAGAAACCCATGTTTTCTTGAATAATCATCGATGAATATCGAGAAAATAAAACTACCACCTATTGAAGGTGTTTGCATGAGTCCACACAAATCTGAATGTATAATTTCTTTTGCTCTAGTTGACTTTCTTGCAGGAAATGATTCTCTATGTTGTTTTCCTAAAATGCACCCTTCACATACCCTTTCTGGTTTTTCTATTAAAGGTAGTCCCTTGACCATGCCTTTCCTATGAAGTAAATTTAAACCTCCAAAGTTGAGATGACCAAATCTCAGGTGCCATAACCAGTTTTCATCTTTTATCTCAGCTTGAAGGATTGTCTGCACTACTGCTGTAGTTTCTTCTCTACCCACTTGTGAATTCATTAAGTGTTGTGCTTGAGCATAATTTATATTCAAATCTGGCCTTATCTTTAAGGGAAACATTCTGTTGTTTGTCATTTTGACTTTTGCAATAAGCTGGTTGCTTGGGTATTTGTCTAAAATTGTGCATAGACCATTCTTGAAGGTTACTCTATACCCTTTTTGAATCAGTTGCCCTACACTCATTAAGTTATGTTTCAGACCAGGCACAAAATACACATCTGAAATATACTTTTTCTCCCCCTGTTTAGTTAGAATATTGACATCTCCTTTTCCTTTGACTGACACTTTGTTGTCATTACCCAATGTAACATCGGACTTTACATTCTCATCTAAACTTGAAAACATTTCTAGATTCCCTGTCATATGATTGCTACAGCCTGAATCTAAAAACCATACATCTTTTTCATTTGCTTGAGCAACATTACAAGCTAAAAACATTGTTCTCTTATCTGAATCCTGATTTTGACCTTCTCTTGAAAAATTTGCTTTTTGTCTATTATTATCATACTGCTTCTTTCTACACTCATTCATATAATGCCCATATTTTTTACAATAGTGACATTGGACTTGAGATTTCTCATACCTTTGATTTTGTGACTAATACTGTTTGGGGTTTTGGCTTGTGCCTTGATTGCTGGCTCTTCCACTTGAGTTTGATAAACTGTATCTTTCACCTCTGTAAGAGTTTCTTCCTCTTCCTCTTGATCTACCTCTGCCTCTTCCTTGACTGACTGAAGCCTGAGTTTTGAAAGCATGCTCCAGTGATGTATCTGCTGACCTTTTCAGCCTTTGTTCATGAGAAATTAGAGATGCATACAGCTCATCAACTGAGAACTGTGAGAGATCCTTTGTCTCCTCTATAGCAACTACAACTGGTAGAAATTTTGTGGGCAAACTCCTTAAAATCTTTTCAACAACTCTGGTATCTTCCAGATTCTCTCCATGAGACCTAATTTGATTAACCACCCCAATGACTTGGGTGTAGAATGAATCTACCGATTCATTGTCCTTCATACATATTGTTTCAAAATCTCTTCTCAGCATTTGTAGCTTTGCTGTTTTAACTTTTGTCATGCCTTGATAGGCTGTTTGAAGTATGTCCCATGCTTGTTTGGACTTTGTTGCAGCTGAAATCCTTTGAAAAATACTCTCATGTACAGCTTGAAACAGATAAAATAAAGCCTTTGAATCTTTTTTCCTTGTGTCTTTTAATAAGTCTTTCTCTGCTTGTGTTAAAGCATTGTATGCTACTGCATCTGCTGGCTCTGCAAATCCATTCTCTACTAAATCCCATATATCTTGTGAACTAAATAGTGCTTTCATGGTAATTGACGAGTACTCATAATTCTTCCCATTAAACTGTGGAATTTGTGGGTTTGTCAAGCTTGTGCTTGCTGCCATTTTTGAAATTTACCCAGATAATCTGCTTTGATCAAATTGACTCTGATAATCAAACTTGCTCTGATACTCGAACTTGCTCTGATACCACGTGAAGGCCGGAGGCAGAGGAAATTAATTTTCACACACAGTAAAAATTAAAACATAAAATATATTTTTTCAACACACAGAGCTGTTGCTCGTAATTTTCTGTTTGCTCACATTCACATTCCTCTGTTCATTCTCATTCACTTTCCTTGTTAAAAATAAAATTACAATTACAAAATATATGCTAAGGCAAAAAGTCACGTGAAAGAATTTCACGGATGAGAGGAAACGAATACAATTTTTCAAAATCACCTAACTAATTTTTCCCCCGTTAAAATGCATTTAATACAATGTCCTTTTCATAATATTCAAACTTAAATATTAAATATTTCGCATCCCGATATTTCCTTTGGCGGTGGCGGCTTTCTCCATAGTTCCCCGCGGTATCGCGATGGTTAAAAACTTGATTGCGATATTGCGGGCAGCGGTTAGTTGACGGCCCGGTAAACTGCGGCGGTTAAAAATAAAACAAGCTTTTACGGAGTCTCCCGTGATATCGCGATGAATATTTTATTGATTGCGATATAGCGGGCATTGGCTGGAGGTGACGTCAGGCGGTTGATATAAAACAAAAAACATTACCGAAGACTCCCGCAGTATCGCAATGGCTAATTTATTGATTGCGATATAGCGGGCAAAGGTTGGCGGGGACGGCAGCAGTTAGGGTTAATATTCCAACAAAATACTCAACAAATATATATTTAGAAATCTCCATTAAAATAAACATTTTTTAAAACCAAGAATAAACTATTGACCTACCATGTAAACCACACCAAAGCCTCCCTCTTTACGTGGCTTCTACAAGCATTTCTAGGCTTAAGACAAATTGTTGCTCTTGCATAAGTAATCCAGATTCTCCAGAAAATTCATGCCTCTCTACAATATTGAAAAATAATAACAAAATAAAGTTAAACGCAGAGAACTTGTTACAATAAAATCACAGTAAAAAATTTAAAAGTTAGAATGAGATTTCGAAAAATAGCACCTTGATTGTTGGTAGTAATAGTTGTTGATCTCCCAAAAATAGCATTTTTAACTCTTTTCCTCAATACAATAAAACAAAGAACTAATGCCAGAATGATGCCTCCCGTAAGACTTAAAACTATGGGTATTGTCTTTGAAGACTTTTCTGTAAATTATGATTCAATAATCATTCATTAGAATTGCAGCTTTATAATACTTTTAGGGTAATGAAAATGAAAGAAAATAATTTAATTAAAAGTTCAATTCATTTTAACAAATCCTCAATTCATATTAACAAATCCCATCTTCCTTTATATATATATATATATAGAGGGTTATAGGTTCAAATCACGTGACTCTAAGAACTATGATATCTGAAAGATGGAAATAACCATTCAATTTTAAATCAAATGGAAGAAAAAGAATTATAGAAAGAACTGAACACACTTTGTGATCTGATAAAAAAAGAAAAGATAAGCTTACTTATGAACATAATAAATCTCACTGATGATTCCTCTAAAATTCCTCTATAACTTTGGCATCCAATTCACAAACCCAGAGAGATAGAGAGAGGAAACTCGTACTTTTTGATGTCTTCGAAGAAGTTCCATTAGCAGGAGGAGAGGCAGGTGTGGAAGTATTTGGAGTGGATCCCTCAGGGGAGGGAGAGGCCCACTGATCAGAATTCAGAAAGGGGTATATATCATATCTTACCTTGCAGCTTCCTTTAAGAACCTGGGTTCCTTGGTTTGAATAATCATTGATAGTCGCTGTTGCTGTAAGGAGGCACGACCTACAACCTTGTATTGATATATCTCTCCAACACTGAACTAAACCATATAACATTCCTGAACCAGAATAATTGGCTGATCCAGCAGCGAATCCCTTATTTTCAGGGATGTAAGCTTTGTTTGACAGATTCGACAGAAGGCTACTGGTTGTGGACTTGAAAGCCTGCCCGCTTATAGTATTCTTGCTCACCAAGATATGTCCAGAAGTATCTAGTGTTGAAATGAAATTAGAGTTGTGATAGCGCAAGAAGCAGTCATCCAACCATATTCGCCCACCTATGTCGTTGGGGCAACGTTCATGAATACTGTTATTCGCTTCCAGCACGCAGTTTGAGCATCTCACTGCAGATATGTTTCCAGTACACTGCAGCAGACCATAGACCTTATTGGGAGATTGGCCATGTGAAGAAGTGTTAAAGCTTGAACTTCGAGATGCATTACGAAGCAGATCGTTGATAACTAGATTCAAGTTTATGGAATAAGTACTGCTATTGGTGAAAGTTGATGACTTATAGCAGATGTGGTCTATGTAGGTACATATGACCGAACGAACATTCAATACAAAGAGCAAAAGAAAGAGGGTTGGATGAAAAGTTGATCCTCTGCAATGAATAAAAGAGAAAGAATTGTACTTCATCTTGCTCTCCCTTTAAACTCTGAAGTCAGTTGGGTATCAGGGACAGCATGAGTGAGTTCTGGAAAAAGGATGAATAGAAATAAAGAAATGGGCATTCCTTTTGTCGGTGCCAATGGAATTCAAGAATGGAAGTCACGGGTGGTACCGCAAAACGTTAAGAAACTGACATGGAATTCGGTTTATCTTGTTTTCAACGTACTGGCAGATAGTAGTGATGGCCCATTATAATTGTTCCTTAGGTAGGAAGATAGCTTATATCCTGATAGCAATATCATAAGCTTATATCCTGTTTAGTTTCAGAGCTCTCGAGAAACGAAAACTTCAATTGCACCAATTATTTATAGAAAAGTTGGCTTGCTTACAGTCAGACTAATGTTTAGTGGGGCATATCCTAATTTAAAATTAATTAAATATTTTTTTCTGCCTGCTCAGTCAAGCATAAAAATTTAAAATTACTAATATATTTATTTCAGCTGGGCTTAAATGTCACACACTAAGCTTTGACTGCTTAGTGTGTGGATGTGGGCCCCTTAAGCTGTTCCGTTCCTCTGCCCAAATCCGTTTGCTTAAACAATTGCCGTGACAGTCAGCGATTAGCAGTCAGGCTGTGGGCCCATTCCTGTCACTTAACGTCCCTGCCCGTTTCCGTTCAAGAAATAGTCACCGTTTGAGTTTGAATTCAAACACTTTTCCCGCGTGTTTGATCGCATAAACCGAGAGCGCATGGCAAAAGGCCCTCACCGTCTACCTCGCCGTTGAGTTATTTTCACGGCCTTTCCTGCTTGATGCAAATGGTTTCTGCAGCGGATAGAAGACATGGTTGTCCTCACGGGCAACAAACAGGTTTCAATCTCGATCAGTTTCATTTGCCAGCGTACTCCCCACCTGTGCCAAAATGGGAGCTTTGGAACAGGGTATGGAAATCCATCAAAGCAGGATTGAAAGGCAATGATGTTCTAGTAGACATGCTTCAAAATGAGGAACCATAGACAACGCACACGAACTGTTTGACTGAATGCCTCAAAGAAATCTGGTCTCATGGAATGCTATGCTTACAGGATATGCACAAAATGCGTCTGTTGAAAAGATTTAGAAACTTCCAACCGAATGCGATTGGTTGTGTAAAGCCATACTCTGCAACCTTTGCTAGCATCCTCCCAGCCTATGTGAAAATAGGAGCTTTCGAATAGGGTATTGACATGAACGCTGCATCGGATCTGCCCTAATAGAAATGTACGCAAAATGTGTAAGCTTAGACAAGGCACGTGAACTGTTTGACAGAATGGCTTTGGATTGTTCGACAGAATGCCATGATTGCATAACCCAAAAATTGGAAGGAAAGACAAGGCATGCGATCTGTTTGACAAAATGCCTCAAATAAATATGTTCTCACAGAACGCCCTATTGAAGGATATTGACAAAATGGATTGAGGATTTTTTCTTAGGTTCATGAACTGCAAAACATCCAATGGATTGTAAAAACTCACCTAATTTTTGAGAATCTTAAATATTTACAATTTCTTTATCCAACACTATGAATCTAGTCTTAATATCACAAGTAATATCAATCGAAGCAAGTCCAAAGACATTCATCTTTGAGAGGAAGAATATTCACTCACAAGAGAAATGTTGTCAACAATTTCTTCCATTCTTATTATGTTCTTATTCCAAATGTAATATTGTCCCATGGGCTTGGTAAATTCCTTGTTACTAATAAGAGTATAGATATTATAGACAAACATGAAAGATATGTCCATGTTGACATTGTGTAAAATAAATCCTTTTGTGAGATCCATACCAAGCACTTCTATAATGACACCCAGGATATCACCATCTTGGAAGGAGATTTTTTTTTAAAATCTAGCTTTGTTGATCTCCACAAGGATATTATGTTTGATAGTTGTGCCTTTTATTGTTATATCTCTATTTATGTTTGGTAGTATGATATTATGTTTTTGAGTAGAGATATCAGAAATAGTTAGTATTAATCTTGGCCTACTAAGATAATATTGTAATAATGTATTATAATAAAGCATCTCCCTACATTTATGTAGTGTGCATAGGAACATTGTTAAATCCACATAATTGGTGGCTTTTGACTATTGTGTCTTATTACTAGTAAATTTTCATGTGGTGGTATTTTTGTGCAATATATGTTTTATCCTTTGGGTGGTCTATAGCTCAATGATCACCATGATAATCAATCGTAAATATTAGAAGGAAAGTGATCCTTAAAAGAGAGCTTAACTCATGAATAAGAGGTTGCTTTAAACCTTCACTTATAATGAAATAGTTGCCTTAAGTTTGTTTAAATTAGTTTTGGGTGACACTAGTTTGGATAATCATGTCCCTACATTATAAGGCTTGCAATGTAAGGGAGGATTTCATTCTAATTGCTATTAGCTATCCCTAATTTGTCTTAGAGTTTATAGATTATATGCTTTCTATTCCCTATATGTTTCAAGGATATGGAGGTGTTGAAATTTAAGAAACTGGTGGTGGTAAAATGGAAGAAAATTATTAGTGATGGTGTTAAGAATATCCATTCAGTTCCTTTAGGATTTATACCTATCAACAATGAAGAATTGAAGCTAGTGCCTTGCACATGTTGCTATTTCTTCATGATTTTTATGTAGATATAGGGACTAGGTGTTGACAAATTCCATGGTGATTCATAGCCAATGCCATGTAGAGGTCTCTAGCAACTTCACAATTCTAATTTTTTGTGCAAATAAGATCCATAGAGCTTAGCATAGGAAGGATTTATTTCTTGAAGTAGGTTCTCATCACTTGATCCCATACTTGGTAGTGTCTTGATAGTTGTAAAGTAGAACCCTAATGCAATAGAGGTTAAATACCCAGTGGATTGCAATGTGGTAGAGAATTCAAGATTTTGGCATTAGGGAGTTTTGTTGATTCCCTTTCTATTTATGATGTTAGTTATGGTTGTGGTGTTTGTATGGAGTGGCATTTATAATTTGATATATATTTTTTATTATTTTTTTGTTTAAATGTTTGTAATGGTAATTTAATATTTCTTCATGTTTTTGTATAGGTGTTTTACACCTAACTATTATGACAATTTATTCTCTTATGGATGTAATTTTTATATTATTCTTTTATTGGGAAAAGGCTCTAATAAATCCCCAAATAATTAATCGAGAGAAATATAACATTAAAAAGAAATCCAATCCTCTCCTCTATTTATAGTTGCAAAAATGAGATAAATGAGCAGTTAGGGAGAATTAATACATAATATTTGGCATTAAACAATGACTAACCCAAGTTTGGGATCTTGAATATGCATTCTAAGTATGAGGTTCTTATCCTCAAACCTATCACTATATGAAGAAAGTAATAAAGAATTTATGATAGGGTGAAATTCCAATTTTTTTTCACACTTTATGATAGGTTTTAAGAAAATCATGCAAAATTATTCCTCATTCTAACACATCATTTATGTGACTTAAGTAGTTCCAACTCAAAAAAATCACACTAGAATGTTATTGTTAGGAAACTAAAAACTGTCAAGGTGCATTCTAAGTACAATTTGGGACATAATCAATGATGCAATCTAGTTAGATTCATTTAAAAAAAAAAAATTTGATAATAATATTTCTATTCAAAATTTAGATTCAACCAAAAAGTTTATATCTAAGATAGATCTAGCTAGAACATTTTTGGAGAGAGGTACTTACTAACAAAAATGTCTACTAGTGTTCAATGTCAAATTATAATCTTTTTGAAATTATTTAAAAAATAGTCTTTTGTAGATCTACAAGCATAGTTTCTAAAAATATTTATTATTTTTTTAATTAATAATATTTTATTTTATTTTCTCTACAAGTAGGTTGTATTTCCCAAATATAAGGTTGATTTATTCCTCAAATAAAAATACTTTTTTTTTCTCATACCATAATGTAAGGATGACTTTGCCTCATATGAATTCAGCCATTATTATAGAGAATAAAATCAAGCTACCCATATTATAACCAATATGAGAATTGACTAAATTGAAAATACTATGGTCTATGACTCATCTTCGAACATAAAGTATCAAGATTTAAAAATATCATTTCCATAATTATTACGTAGTTTGATGTCATGTACCCTTTCATTAACTACTAAAATCTATGCACCATTTAAATATTCTCAACCAAATGACTCATTTACTTAGCCTACAACTCCACATGGTAAACAATTGCGACAAGCTAGTTTTAAATATAATTTTCATTTAAATTTCTTCTCTTTCGAATTTTATTAACTCTACAGTACCACCACAACCTACCTTTGAATAAATAGAAATGTGAATGATAGAATTGTCTCTTTATTTACCTCATATGGCCAATCATTGGAACATTCCTCTTTATGGTCTCTTACTATTTCAATTGTCATCTTACTCCTCCTCTTCTCTACATCCTATTAGATGGGTTGAGATGGAAATAAATAGAATGATTTGCGTACTTCCAAAATGATTATAACCATTCATTCTAGGTCTAGTTGAACCCACCTTACTAGCATACATTTTTTCTATGGACTAACCCCATGTTGTAAAGGGCCTTCAAAGCTATTTTAGGTGATGATCTTCAAGGTGGCACCAAGATACTTTACTACTTTGGTATCATGTCTAATTTTATCTCTAATTATATGGAATTGGTGTAGGATACAGACTTCCCAAATACAATTTCTTATAGGTACATTTAGGATTTTCTACTACCATCAACTGTCTATAGTCAAGTTTTCATTGCCTATGATGATATGATGGGTGAACCTCAAAATAGGGATTTTATTCTCTCATGAAATCATTTAAATAATTTTCATGTAGCTTCTTATGTTTTCAATACAGTGTGGACTAGTTTGAATAGCAATTTTATAGTAGTTTTCATGCATTCCCGACACTTTCATAGTGACTATCCTAGGGAGTCTTTGTCAACTAGGATCTTAGAGGTTTTAAAGACACTTAGATTCCTATTTCGGAATCCTCCTCCTTTACCCCCTACTACTTCTCCTTCCTCCACATCCACTTTGAAAATGATGTCTCCTCTCACTAACTACCAATGCTTCAACTTCTTCCTCAATTGGCCCTCTCTCTCTCAAACTTGGCCATCTAACTACTACATTTAATTATATATCCCTAGTTTCACTTTTATTAATACATTCATTATTGATGATCTCTCACCTTTTATCTAAAACAATTCTATTTTTTAAAATAAATCAAAAAATATGATGCCCTAGAGGAAGAATATTTCTTCAGATGATATCATTTTTTTGAAATTTTTAAATAATTAAAGAAAAGTGTCAAGTTTTGAAAAATGCCTAATATTTTTTATTTCAAATTTAAATGAAACATAATTTTTTAATATTTATACATTTAATTATTTTACATTAATTCAAAATTTAAAATATATATGCCACTTTCATGTGCTTCAAGTTCAAAAGCTAGACCATATGCTATTGCTATTCATTTCCTTTATCACAATGTGCCATGGTACTCAAATTTCACCTAGTTGAATGTCCTTATTTTTAAATCAAAATTTAGTTAATGTAACTCTCGTTCCTTAAATGATAACAATAAAGGTGCTAGAATTTGCTATCTTCTTGAAGAATAGTGGTACCACACAATCTTGGAGTAAATTGGAAACTCACATTAAAATTTTGAAATCTTATATGAATTAATTATGTAGGGTTATTCTAGGGTTTATGCTAGGGCATGTATAAGAAGATATTTTTCCAAACCCTTATTGAAAATGAAATTCTACTTTAATCTAATATAGGGAGCTAGAGTTAGTTGATAGGAATTGAGGTTAATCCAATCTTTTGTAGGCATTATAAATTAAAAATTCATTACACAAAAATATAGACAAAATATCCCATAAATTACTATAAAATCGGTTAGAAAATCATTAGTTGAGCCTAAGTAATCCTTACATTAAAAATACCAACACAAAATATTAATGGAAATGAGGATATTATAAATACCCTACAAAAAATTGTTGATCAATTTTCACTATGATGACTTGCTCTCCTAGTTTGGTGGAAAAATTAAGGAAATTCCTCTTGAACTAGAAATTAGATCATTAGAAATAAATTTTAATGGATTAGAAGCATATGAGGAAGACCCAAAGGTAAAAATGAGGAAGCCAAAATATTGATCTCATTTAATTTTTTATCGATACCATAATAGGAGACACAAAAGGCCAAAGCTAACTACAACCCCAAAACAAGAATGTTTTGTAAGATAATTCAAGAAGTCACAATTAAAGAGATCAAATCTAGTACTCAATCTACACTAAATTTTGACTAAAAAAAAAGAAGATTAGAGTAGGGGGAAGTACCTCCACCACTATAATGACAATATTAACTTTTAATTTTAAGGGCCTCAATGCCCCTAACAAAAGAAAGAGCATACCTAGGCAATGTGGTAACCTTGAATCATTATGAAAAAGTCATTTTTTTAGTTGAGTTCAATTGTTTGTTTGTTTGTTTGTTGTAGTTAGTAGTCTATGATGAAGAAAAATACCAAATTACATTAGAACTTGAAGTTGACTTTTAAATTTTTGGAAATGACTTCTAAGTTATTATTTTTGAGTGTCATGCTAAAATTTAAGAAGAATTTAATAAGAAAAAAGATAGTAAACTAGTTTGAGAGCATCTATCGGGTGGAAAAATGTGCATAGTTGGGATTATTTTCATGCATGGCAAGTGATTTAAAGTTTGGAATAATAGAAGATATAGATTTATGAACCCTTGAGGTCAAGTGTTGAACACCACATAGATTTTTATCCATTATTTAACCCTTTCAATTTGTAATTTTGATGACACATTGCATGTTGTATCTGGCTTTATGCTATGTTGTAGCTAATATTGATCAAATTGTATTTTTTTATGTTATATATATTATGTTTTGGATTGAATAAAGATAAGAAAAGAGGTAAAGGAAGAAAAAAAATAGCTAGAATAGAAGAAGAGTGAGACTATGTGGTTTGGGATGGAGATTGTGAGTATAGAACAAGGAGTAGTGAGTATGGATAATTTGGTGTCTATAGAAATGATAGAAAATGTTGGACTAAGTTGGATGAAGTAACTTCACAACCATATAAGATTGGATGGCGGCAATACTAGTGATATAAGATACTATAGAAGAACTTTTTGGTGGGGTTCAACATAGGAGCATATTATGATGAGGTGCTAGAAATATTGCATTGATGGATGTATATCATGTATGGTGTAGGTGTATGATGAGAGGGATAACACCTATACACCTTATCGAAATATATAGATAAAGATATGAGTTGATGCCCCTAAGGGAAAGTGATGGATAATTTAATAGCAATGCAAGTGTGTGTGTTGGAGAGGAATTATATGTAATATTCCGAGGGTATATGGTATGTTGGATGACAAAAAAAATTGAAAATACAAAATAAGTACCATAGATTGGGGAATGTGAGAATAAAAGTCTCAACTAAAGGACAAGGAAGAAAAATAACAAGATAAGGAGTTTTATTGAGGAACATGCAATAGTAAAGAATGTAATATAAAATTATGTGCAACCAATAAGGAGGCTAACATATGCGAGGGATAGAGAAGATTATGATGAAATACAAAAAAATAAAAATACTACATAATATGATTGATAAAATTAAGTGTCAAATACTAGTACAAAAATTAGTACATAGGGTGGATTGCTTGAGGTATATCTGAAGATGTGGAAATAACAAGTTGATGAAACTTAGTAGGTTGGAATTCCTAGGTAGGGGTAGCTTGTATTGGAAAATGAGGATCATTTTTATCAACTCTAAGTATGTGATGTAGGTCATCCCTAAGTACTATGGTAATCTTGCACCATTCTAGAAAAGTGGTTTAGTTTAGTTATTTGTTTCTCTATTAGTTTGTAGATAGTAGTTTATGACATTAATAAAGTTATTATATTTCATCATAACTTGAAATTGGCTTTAAAATTTTTAGAATTAATTTGATTTGTTATTTTTTAGTTTCATATTAATGTTTAATAATAATTAGATGAGAAAAAGATAGTAAACTGGTACAATAATGTCTACCAAGTGGATAGCTGTGAACAATTAGGATTTTTTTCATGTGTGGCAAGTTTTTTAGAGTTTGCACCAACAATATAATTTTTGTAAGGACTTATTGAACCATTGAAAATGAGTGTTGAGCACCATGAGGAAATTAAATCCACCATTGAACTGCTTAAATTTATAATTTTTTTATTCATAGTTGATGGCATTTTACAAGTGGTATTGGAATTTTTTCCAACTTGTGGCCAACACAAATCATTAGAAAAAACTATGGATGTTATATATATAGAGTTTTGGATCAAAGAAAGGTATGTGAAGAGGTAACGAAAGAAGTTGAGAGGCATAGCATAAGTAGAGTGAGACTATGATGTCTTGGATAAATATTGTGAGTAGAGAAAAATGAGTATGAATTGGAGTGTGATCCAAAGGGAAACGCTAATACAACATAGTGGAGTTAATTAGACTAGTGTATAATTATGAGGCTATACTTTAGTGGAATTTGTGTTTGAATTGTCATAGTGAACTTGTAATGAAATGATTATGACCTAGCATGTAATAGAGCCCATTACAAAGAAACTTGATAATTTGTAATCATGGTGATAATCATGTAAGCTTAATTAAATAAGAATCCATTATTATTTCTAAGATCTTTGTATTGTGTGTGTATTTTTATGTTAATATAGACTATTGAATAGTCCTTCATTGGACCCAAGTTTGACCATGACTATATCAAAATGATACCTAGTAAAGAATTTCTTAGATAAATAGAAACTAGGCATGATCCTTTTACAAAAAACTAAAATCAATTCTAAAGAGGCAAATAAGCTATCACAACATTAACATGTGAATGCATGCCTCGTCTATCAAAGAAAAAGATACCTCTTATAGTTTCAAAATTTTATCAAAATAGGTAGGGTAAACCAAATAACCAATTGGAAACTCTTTTAGGTAACTAGCATTATCTCCAAACTATAATTTTTTATTTTTACCATAGATGGACTTAATTGCACCAACCTTAGGAGATAACTATGAGAGAATTTATTACATCATAAAACCCATTATAAGTTAATTATATATGGTATGTAAATATTTTACTATAATATTAACCTCAAATGACAAACAATGAGGTACAAGAAGGACCACTCTATCACAAATTGATTTTAGTTTCTTTATCTAGATTAATACACTCTAGATTTAACACCTAGGAATAAAATACTCACATGGACCAACAAAAGGCCAGATTTAAGAAAAATAGTAAAGATATTGGATATATTTATTATCTTTCCCAAACGACTTGAGTATAATGACTATAAAATGTGAAATAGTCATAAGCTTGGGTTTAGATCAGTTTCCCTTGACTTTACAAGTCATGAAAGATCAACTAAACCACACATGTAGCTTCATCTTTAAAAATATGTAGTTTTAAGATAAATCCTTCAAAGATCTTGTCAAACATTGGGGAAGTGAGTTTTTAAAAGTAAGAATCACCAAGATGTATGCTCTAGTAAAAACTTGTAGTCCTAAAATATCCATAAAGATTGGAACAATAATATAAATTTTCAAGAAAAAATGAAAGAATTGAAATAGAACTAAACACTCTCAATGAATTATCATAGTTAGAGGAATGAATTAGGATCAATTCATGAACGAAATATGGGTTGATGCAAGAAGTTGGGTACACAAAAAACTCAAAAAGTGGAAATGTTTTTGCTGTTTTTCAGAATTTGTCACACTTGGACTGAAAATTTGAGGCACTTCCACAATGAATCTTAAAAAAAGTCACTAATATGAAATTTAGAATTTTGAATCTAGTTTCCAAATATGTAAATTATTAAAATACCCAGTTTATAGAAATTAAATTTTGATAAAGATCTATAAAAACCACTTTTTTAAAGTACCTATTTTTTAACCATACCAAGCAGGTGTACGGACAACACTTTTTGATCCAAATAAAATTATTTTGCTAATTCCTTTTAGGAAAAGAGAGCTAACAACATGAAGTTTGGGCTGGATTTTTTTTGTAATTTTTGATTGAATATATTTTTTTTTATTAATTTTTTATTGGCCTTAATTGATGTTTTTTCAAATCAACGTGTACGGACAACATAATTGGACCTAAACAAAACATTTTTTGACTCTTTTTTTTCATTGTGTAGAGAATTGTCTGAAGTTTGGGACCATATAATTTTTTTTACAAGAAACTTAACCAATACAAAGTTATTAAAAAACCAAAAAAACTTGATCTTTCAAATTTAAGGCCTAGTTTGCTTAGAAATTAATTTAAAAATAACAAACTTAATCCAATTTTAACAAAAATTATATATCTAGAAAGTAGACATTGTGTTCTCTAATGGGTTTTAATTTTATAGACTAATTCAGAAAAAAAGTTCATCATCTATGTTGTCAAAGTTGGACATTTTTTTTCAGTTTGCCTTAGTTTTTTAGTTGCAGGTCAAAAGCTAAGGCTCGGATTGCCAAGCCTTTCCCGAGCCTAAAACCGGGGCTAGATTTGGTTTGGGAGATCAACTTTTAAATAACGCGTATGCGTTATAGAAACGCGTACACGTTATTTAAATAAAATGCGTACGCGTTTCTTAACGCATACGCATTATGTTTTGCTCGTTGGCAGAAAGCAACGCGTACGCGTTTTAAAAATATAACGCATACACGTTTGTATAATAGCCATTTTTCCCTAATTTGAAAAATACTGTTAAAACACAATTTTTTTACAGCATTCTTTTTCTGCAGTACAGACCGAAAGTGTCATTTTTTGCGTTTTTTATTGCAGATTTGTCTTGTGCAGGGCATATTCTATTCAAATTGTTGGAAGAGTAAAAGTGCAAGTTAAATTTTCTGAAGTGGAATCAAGTGCAAAAACATTTTACAAGAAGATTTGGAAAAAGTGAATTTTTGGATGTACTCATGATGATTTTGTACTTCAGAATTTATAGAAAAAATAATCTTCATAGTACATAGTTTTATTTGAATATTTGAAGGAGGGGGAAATTTTAAAATAGGTTTCTTGAATTATTGTTTTTGTCATCAAAGAGGGTTTGGTAACCATGGGTGATAAAAAAAGACAAAGAAAAAGATGTAGGAAGGTAATGACACCCGAAGAAATTCAAGCAAATAAAGATAAAGAGGCAAAAAGACAAAGGGAAAGGAGACAAAGGATTCATCAAATGAAAGATTTGGAAGCATCTAGTTCTAAGAATGTCGAAGAGGAAGCCATGAATGATGAAATCAATGTAGATGATGCAAATGTGGAGATGGTGAATATGGAAGAAAATGCAACTATGGAGACAAACCCAAATGTGCCTTCAACTTCAACTTTGAATGATATGCAAATAACTTCGGGTGTGTCTTCAAATCCACCTCCCAATGATATGGAAAATGTACCTATTCAAACAATCTATCTAGGTATGTCTTCAAACCCAAGTTTTTATAATATTGATATTGCTTGTTTAGAAGAAGCTGGATACACAATTGATGAGATTAATAATACTAGGGTTGAAACAATACAGAAACAAGAAAATGATGAAATTATATCTTATGAGAATGTAAATGAGAATGAAATACCTAATATTGATGAAAATGAGAATGAAATCCCTTTTACATTTGAAAATGAAAATGAAACCCCTTGTGTGAATGAAAATGAAACTCCATCTATGGATGAAGTTGAAAATGTTTTTTTAACAATTGAAACAAATGTGTTAAATAACCTTCGTGGTAAAGTTTCTTCAAGACAAATTAGAAATTATGGAAATAAAATATATAAAATGTTTTTTTATAGAAAGAAATTAGGATTCCAATGTCAACTCATGGTGCAATTGATGAGAATGTTTAAAATAAGAAAAGTGATGAAAAAATTAGGTGTTTTGTAAAACCAAAAAAGAAAGATGATTCAGTAGAACAAGTCATATCTAGTGTTGCTAATGCTATTGATGTTATTGGTAAGAAAAGTCGATCAAAAGATAAGAATGCGGCTCGCCGTGCAATAACAACTGCTCTAGTTGATAAAACAACTTCCAATAAAAGAATGTTAAGTAAGATTAGTAAATGTATAAACTTAAATCCTAGAACTTTGATAAGCGCTGCTAAAAGAAGAGAAAGTATTGAAAAAGATCCTATTAATCAATGTTGGAGTTTTAGTGGTAGACTCCCAAGATCGGACATGAAATTAACTAATGAAATTAAATCTTTAATCGAAAATTTTTGGTATGATAATACAAGAGTATCACCTAACATTAGAATGTCTTAAAATTAAGGGTGGGTTCCAAAATTAGTGAACCTCATCCAAAGCATCTCTTAGATATGACTCAAAGCTGAATTATATAAAATTTAGATGCTTCAATCACCATTGAATATTAGCATAAGTCAAAGATCATTTGAAAAGTGTAAACCTTGGTATGTTAGAATTAATAAGCAGATCTCTTGTTGTTGTAAGACTCATGTACAATTTCATTATTATTATGATATATTTCGATATATACGATGCACTTGGCATGCTAACCAAATTATGCAAGACATTTGTGGTATTACTATGCCACCTGAAAGAATCAAAGATTTTATAGCAGGTTTGTTTTGTAATCCCTCTTTAAATGGAAACTCATTTTTTTTTAAAAGGATGCATATCTGGAGAATGCGATAGATGTGGTAACTTTTCATTATTAGGTGAACGTATGCATGAAAGTAGTTTAGATGAATTTGGAAAACAATTAGTGGATGTAAAAAAATTTAAAAATATTGAGTATTCTTCAAAAGATGGTAAAATTGGAAGACGTGTTGAGCTAATTGTGGAAAAAGTTAGTGTGCATACTTTTATTACTGAATTTAAAGATAAGTTTGTACCTAAATATGTTCAACACTCTCAGAATGCTCATTGGCTTGATAATCAATTCCGTTTATGTAAAAACACATTTCAATTGGAACTATATATTGTGATCGAGGGCATCGATTGGTGTGAGGGTGTCTTGCATCACCCAAAAGATGATTTCCATTTTTGTTCCTGTTGAAACCTTTTGTAGATTTTTTGTATTCTGGATACCCTTTAGTCAAATAAGAGTTTCCAACTTTGAGCGGTTTTTTACTTGCTTTTGCTCCAGCTGCTATTTTTAGCGGTTTGCATTTGAAGTAAATTAAAGAGGGGAGAAGGCAGAGAGGTATGGGAAGGTTTCAAGATGGAAAAATACAGTCTGTGAAAGAATCAGGTCAAGATCATTCCGCGACTTGAAAAGTTATTCAAGTTCAATTTCTTTTTGCCACGAAAAACCTTAGAGCTCGGTTGAAGGGCACCAAAGCGATCCCGGATGGAGCTGAAAAATTTGCAAAAAGCGACAAGTAGTCCATAAAGGCCTACTTCGCGAGGAAAATCGTCTTCGAGCTTTCGAAAGGTATTATCGTGAAGATCCGGCCGGTCGGATTAAAAGTTTAGAAATGTGCTAATTTTCAACTGTGAATTTAACTTGAAATTCAAATTGTAATTTTGGCGCCAAACCGTCAAAAATCTTATCTCGAAGGTTGTTTTGGTTCCAAACCGAAATAGGCCTATTTAGGGACTTGTTTATGATTTTTGGGTAACTTTTTGGGGAAAGAAGTTCGCATGCTGTGAAAGGGGATCTGGGTAATTTTCTGTAAGTTTGTAATTTGCATGTATCACAGAGCTCGAGGATTTGTGATCCTCTGCATGTAAGATTTTTCATTATTGAATAATAAGAAAGTTTGCTAGTTGTGTGCATTATTTTTGTGTCTCGGGTTTGCTCCCTCGTCATATGTGTATCCAATTGTTGATTTTAAAATTATACTCTTGCTCCACAGAAGAAAATCAATCTAATATTATAATTGATGCAAGTAGCTATATTTGTTGTTCACATTGTTTTATAGACATCTTTGAAGATAGTACAGAAGATAATAGAATTTTTTTGAAAGAGTACCATTTTTATGTAAGTGATAATCGATTACATTCATCTGAGTTTGTACAATATTGTTTTGATATATTTAATAAAAATTTAAAAGAGAGAGGAATTCAAATACTAGAACATCTCATATGGTCAGATAATTGCACGGGTCAATTCAAAAATGCTAGAATGTTTTATTGGCTATGTAGAGTTCATAAGGAAAATAATATCCAACACATATGGAGTTTTTTTGAAGCTGGTCATGGTAAGGGAGAACACGATGGAGCAGGTGCATGTGTAAAAAGAGCTCTTGCTAGAGAGCAACTAAAATTTGAGGATGATGCAAAATTTAGAAATGCACGTGCAATTGTAGATTGGTGCAATACCAAATTATCTACAAGAACAAGTGAGAAATCAATAATTCGACGCTTCTTTTGGTTAGTTGAAGAAAATGATATTTTTTCTCGACAGGATTGTGAAACAATTAATGGAAGTGCAAAATGGCATTCATTTAAGAGTTCGAATGCAAACACATGGACAATATGGACAAGGGAGTTGGCATGCTATTGTCAATTTTGTATTGTAGGTGATTGGCAGGCATGTGAAAATATGGAATGGGTTGAACAATGGCAACAAAGAGCTTTAGCATACATTGACACATGTTCAACATGAAATGACAATTGAAGATAATCAAGTGTTCGCATCAGATGATTATGATCGTGTTTCAGATCTTGTACAAGAAGGTACATTATTTATTGAGTTGAATTTTGTATGTATATGCATGTTTATATATGAGTTAAATATAAGTCACTTTTTATTGAATTTTGTATTTATTTTTGTAGGACATGTGTATGCTGTTGTTGCACCTCAAGGGAATGAAGAGCAGACAGAGTACTGGTTGGCTAGATGTGTTGAGAGAAAACATAAGTTGGTACATACTAGAGTAGATGATGACAACTTTGAGTATCCAACTGGTTCAGTGGTTGTTGTTGGCACCTGGCTTCAAAAATATTTGATGAGAAAGAATGGATTGCCTGCATTTGAAGATTATGAAAGACACAAGAAGATTATGCATTATTCACATTTGATTTTGGCAACCAATATAAAACTAGTTAGATATCAAGGGAGGCCTGCTAATAAAGTTTTATGGACAATTTCAATGGATGATCACGAGACAATCATAGATGCATTAAAAAAAGAGAGGATGCAGATGGTACAATAGAGTAAATAAATATTGGTAAGCATATCTAGTCGTATATATATTTAATTGATATATATATATATTTGTCTTTAATCATTTCCTAATTAAAGTTTTATATCATTTTTTGTTTCAGGTCTCCCAAAATTAGATGCTTTGCAAAAAAGAGAGGAGATGCACATATATTACAATGGAATTTCAATCTAGAGACTGGTAACTATATATAGTTCTAGATACATTTAATTGATACTTTATAATTGATTTCATATCCCCTTAAGCCATTCTCTTAAAACCCCTTAAGTCATCCTCTTATGTACCAGGATCTATAGGAATTTTTGGATTAGGCATGAAATCCTCTAAAGTGAAAAGTGGATCCATGGACGAGAAATGATATGGCAACTGCATGTTAAACAATTAAAAAATATATATCAACAAACTAATTAAATAATGCACACAATTTCAAAGTTATTTAAAAATCACATTGAACATGCACAAATTCAAAATATATTTCATTTATAACATTAAAATTCAATTTATAACATTAAAAAATCAGAGCATTACAAATTCATATTATAAATGAGAGTTGAATAGAAACCGATAGTCACTTAAGAACTATAAATGAGAGTTGAATAAAAACAGAAGGTTCGTAGAACAAGTGATGAAAAATATTGAAAATCATTGAAGACAATTCATAAATCAATCATGACAAATTCCATATAGGGATAGTAATTAAGATACGTTGAATTATTATCCAAGTGACTCCTACAATACCTATTTTTTATAAGTTTTAAGTTACTCTCTTGGAACCTATGGTTTGTAATTCGTGTACAAATTAGAGTTAGGGTTGGGGTTAGGGTTAGGGATAAGTTTAGGGTTAGGCTTAAGATTGGAGTTAGGGTTAGGGTTATAGATAATTAGGGTTAGGGGTAGGGTTAGGGATAAGGTGAGGGTTAGGCTTAATATTGGGGTTAGGGTTAGGGTTAGAGTTAGAATTAGGGTTAGGTTTGGGTTAAAATTAGAGTTATTTTTTGGGCATAGGTTTAGGGTTATGGTTAGGAAAAGGGTAAAAATTAGAGTTACGAATGGGGGTAAGGTTAAAACATGAGTTAGGGTTGAGGATAGGGTTCAAGTTAGGGTAAGAGTAAGAACTAGAGTTAGTTTTGGGGTTAGGGTTATGGTTAAGGTTAGAGCTAGGGTTAAAATCATGGTTAGGGTTAAGGTTAGAGATAAAATTACATGGTTAAGGTTAGGGTTATGATTAGAGATTGAGTTAGGGTTAGGGTTAGTGTTTGGGTTAACATTAGATTAAGGGTTATGGATAGGGTAACAATAAGAATTGGAGTTATGGTGGGGATTAGGGTTATGGTGAAGGTTAGTGTTAGGGTTAAGATTAGGGTTTGGGTTATCCTATATTAACCTAATTCCAATATTAACCCTAATTATAATGAAAAAACTAATTCTAAATGTAACCTAAGGGGAGAGAGGTCTCTAAGAGGTTTCTAGTATTACGTTTTAGGGTTTAGATTTCTAAGTTATGTCCAATTTAAGTTTAGATAAAATATGGTTTTCAATTTACAATTTAACGTTATTTATTTTTTAAATGCAATTTAAAACTATTAAAAATTGAAATAAAACGCATTAAACAAAAAAAATTTAAATACTAATTCAAAAACAAAAAAACAAGATACAAAGCAAAAAAGGGCAGAAATCAACTAACCTGGAGGTCTCAGAGGTCAAGTGTGATGACGGGAGGAGCGAGCAACAGCCTCCAAACGCGTACGCGCTCTTACTTGACTTCTGTTGATTCGCCAAAAACAGTGGATAAAATGAAAAGCCAGCAGTTTATTTAAAAAAATAAATACTTTTCGATAACGCGTACGCGTTTCGAAACGTGTATGCGTTATAAACGCGTACGCGTTTTAAAACGCGTACGCGCTATTAAACGCGTATGCGTTCGTAACGCGTACGCGTTTTATAACGCGTACACGTTTTAGGCTCGTATACCCGTTCCTAAGCGCGTACGCGTTCGGATTTAGGTTCGGGTACCCGTTACGTAACGCGTACGCATTTTTTTAAAACACGTATGCGTTTTGTGCGAAATTTTTTTTGTTGCCCGAAATTTCCCCTCTTCGTGTACTCAACTTCTTGCTTTTACCCATATATCTTATCTCAAAACTAATAGATTTACAAGAAAAATAAAATAAAATCTAGAGGCAACAATCTTGAGAAATTTAGCTAACTAAAGGTAAAAAGAACATACAAAAATTTCACAACATAACTAGGGAAAGAAGAAGCTACAAAATCACTTTTACCAAATCTCATAGAGGAGAATCTTGCACCAATTCTAAACTCATTAGGGTTGAATCAATTTTCTTTTTTAGTGAATTACTTGGAAGTGAGGAAGGTTCAAACTTGTAGGAGGAAATAGACTTCTTATGGTTCCTTCCCTTATTTATTGCAAGTGAAGATAGTCAAATCTTAATGAAACCTTTCACTAAGAAAGAGATCAATTTGGATTCCTTGTAAGTGAACTCAAACACTAGACATGGGAGAAATCACTCAATTTCCAACAAAAATAAAAAAGCATGATAATCAACTTCTTAATATTAAAAATTCATATGATGAAGTAATTGGAGGTTCCTCACGAAAATCCTACAAAAAGTTGTCTTCTCTAACAATTTGAGGGAATTGATCTTAGAATGAAGTAGAAGTTGAAGCCCATTTGATTTGTTTCTTACTATTTAAATCATGCAACACCGAAAATAATAATTAAGGACAATTTCAAGGTGATCATTCTATGTATATAGAAAAGATTATCCATTAATTGGAGACTAAATATCACTTTCAATGAAGTTTATGTTATACTAGGTAGTTTAACATTTTTAATTGTCACACATTGTTATCAATGGGTGGCCTAACCTTACCAATATATGGGATGGATAACACATTTAACCTTGATGTTCGTACAATCATTCCACCTTCTATTAGCATTCCTTCGCATCCTGTACTAATCAATTCCTATGTTGGAGTGACGTTTCCCACACATTTGGTTTAGTTCAAAGGGTTTTGACGTCATTAGTTTTTGTCAGATGCTTCTAACTCTTTAGCTATATGATAATCATTTATTTCTCTCTCTCTCTCTCTCTCTCTCTCTCTCTCTCTCTCTCTCTCTCTCTCTCTCTCTCTCTCTCTCTCTTCTTTCTAGGATCTTTGTGGTACTAAAAAGTCAAAATAGAGCTACTCATTCACTTTGGTGACTATTCTTGTCGAGATCAATGAAGCTATATTTAGAAATACTTTCTTCTTCCAAGGTGGTAATATCTTGTCTGCCATTTTAGAAGTGCTTGGTATGGATCTCATGAAAGGTTTTATTTGACACAATGTCAACATTGTCATCTCTTCCATGCTTGTGTAATATCTATACCTTCATTAGTGAGAAGGAACTTACCAAGGCCATGGGACAATATTACATTTGAATTAAGAGTATGATAGACATAGAAGCAATTGTTGACAACATTGCTCTTGTAAGTGTGAGATACCTTGGATTTGCTTCAATTGATATTATTCTTGACATTAAGACTAGACTCATATGTTGAATAAAGAAATTGTAAATATTTAAAGTTACCAAATATTTGGTGAGATTTTACAACCCATTGTATGTTTTGATAGTCAGTGATATTTTGTTAATAACATACAATCAGGGTGTTCCATGAGAACATATTATCTTAGTAGGCCAAGATTAATACTATAACTATTTCTAATATCTCAACTCAAAAACATAATATCATACTACCAAGCATAAATAGAGATATAACAATAAAAGGCATAACTATCGAACATAATATCCTTGTGGAGATCAACAAAGTTAGATTTTAAAATGTTTTTTCTTCCAAGATGGTGATATCTTGGGTGTCAATATAGAAACACTTGGTGTGGATCTCACGAAAGGATTTATTTTACACAATGTCAACATGGACATATCTTTCATGTTTGTCTATAATATATATATACTCTTATTAGTAACAAGGAACTTACCAAGCCCATGGGACAATATTACATTTGGAATAAGAACATAATAGGAATGGAAGCAATTGTTGACAACATTTCTCTTGTGAGTGAATATTCTTCCTCTCAAAGATAAATGTCTTGGACTTACTTCGATTGATATTACTTGTGATATTAAGACTAGATTCATAGTGTTGGATAAAGAAATTGTAAATATTTAAGATTCTCAAAAATTAGATGAGTTTTTACAACCCATTGGATGTTTTGTTGTTCATGAACCTAAGAAAAAATCCTCAATCCATTTTGTCAATATCCTTCAATAGGGCGTTCTGTGAGAACATATTTCTTTGAGGCATTCTGTCAAACAGATCACGTGCCTTGTCTTTCCTTCCAATTTTTGCATATCATGCAATCATGGCATTCCGTCGAACAATCCAGAGCCATTCTGTCAAACAGTTCACGTGCCTTGTCTAAGTTTACACATTTTGCATACATGTCTATCAGGGCAGATCTGTTGCAGCGTTCATGTCCATGCCCTGTTCGAGAACTCCTATTTTCACATAGGTTGCGAGGATGCTAGCAAAGGTTGCAGAATATGGCTTTACACAACCAATAGCATTTGGTTGGAAGTTTCTAAATCTTTTCAACAGACGCATTTTGTGCATATCCTGCAAGCATAACATTCCATGAGACCAGATTTCTTTGAGGCATCCAGTCAAACAGTTCGTGTGCCTTGTCTATGCTTCCTCATTTTGAAGCATGTCTACTAGAACATCATTGCCTTTCAATCCTGCTTTGATGGATTTCCATACCCTGTTCCAAAGATCCCATTTTGGCACAGGTGGGGAGTACGCTGGCAAATAAAACTGATCGAGATTGAAACCTGTTTGTTGCTCGTGAGGACAACCATGTTTCTATCCGCTGCAGAAACCATTTGCATCAAGCAGGAAAGGCCGTGAAAATATCTCAACAGCGAGGTAGACGTGAGTGCCTTTTTCCATGCGCTCTCGGTTTATGCGATCAAACACGCGGGAAAAGTGTTTGAATTCAAACTCTAACGGTGACTATTTCTTGAACGGAAACGGACAGGGATGTTAGGTGACAGGAATGGGCCCACAGCCTGACTGCTAACCGCTGACTGTCAGGGCAATTGTTTATGCAAACGGATTTGGGCAGAGGAACGGAACAGGTTAAAGGGGCCCACATCCACACACTAAGCAGTCAAAGCTTAGTGTGTGACATTTAAGCCCAGCCATTTATTTCTGGCTGGTCAGTCAAGCATAAAAAATTAAAATCACTGATATATTTATTTCTGGCTGGTCAGTCAAGCATAAAAAATTAAAATTACTAATATATTTATTTCTGGCTGGTCAGTCGAGCATAAAAATTTAAAATTACTAATATATTTATTTCTGGCTGGTCAGTCAAGCATAAAAATTTAAAATTACTAATATATTTATTTCTGGCTGGTCAGTCAAGCATAAAAATTTAAAATTAATTATATATTTATTTTTGGCAGGTCAGTCAAGCATAAAAAATTAAAATTAGTAATATATTTATTTCTGGTTTCTCAGTCAACATTAACAAACTTTAAATTAATATTATTCAGTTTAACAATTTTTGACAAATTTTAAAGAGATAAAATTTGTTTTTCTGATCTTGTGTTTTGAAGAATGTTCTATTATGTATAGTTGTTTTTTCATAGTATAACGTTCATTTGGAAATACAAATGTTAAGGTTTTATTCTATCATCATTTTCCAAACTATTTTCTATGTTCACAACTGAAGGGAGTTCTCAAAGAAAACCTGAATATCAGCAATCATTTGAACAAGATTAAATGGAAAATCCTACAACTGAACAAAGATGATGTAATATGCTCTGAAAAGCTACAACATATGTTGAAATTTAGAGTTTGAATATGGCGAAACCTACATATGCTCATTCTTGATGTAATTTGTTTTAATCAGTGACTAGTGTTCTCTCTGGTAGGTTAGTCCTGTTGATTTTGGGCTGTTAAACTGTTGTAATGTTTCTCTCCCTCTTGACAGCCTGTAGATTGCTTTTCTTTATTGTATTATCTATAAAAATTATAATAATGTTACGAAAAATTTAATATTAACAATAATAACATAGGTTAATAATTAATTGTCACTGGATTGAAAATTAAGACTTACAAATATGAACGTGTCTGGTTCTCAAATAGCCGCAAATGGGTAGCTATAAGTTCGAGGAAGTTGGCCTGGAATTTGACTGATCTTGTTTCCAGAGTTCCAACATTTCTGTGTATAGCGATTGTATGGGTAGACGGGTCCAGCTTATTATTTATTTGGAAATAACATTTAAAGTTTGACAATAATAACACATCTAGAAAATCAATCCCCGGTGGAAAGAAACTGACATATTAATCGTGGTTCTGGAAAATTTGTTTTCCTTATCTTCTCAATTGTCCTGTGCATGTTTTGAATAATGAGGATTTGATTCGACTCGAGTCTCCTTTTTATGGAAATAAATTATCTATTGAATATTATAATACTGAAACTCGTATGAGGTGTATAAAATAATTTATTATATGTAAATTGTTAAATGATTTAATGTAATATTAGCATTTATTTTTAAGATTTATATTTGATTTATATTTTTAACAGTTTATTATTGAGGGTAGATTTATAATTGTGCGAATGATATTGGCTAGATGTATGCAATAAAAATGATTATAGGTATTGTAAATCTCAAATTAAAAATTAATATTTATTCTTATTATGTTATCTTGTCATTATGAGTTGGCTTCAACTATGACAGATTTGGATTGCATGTTAAGGTTTTGTATTTAAAGACAAAGTCTAACTCATTTGGCAAATCTAGCGAATACATGAAATGAACACCTCTTGCACACACTAGCAAGTGTTAACACAAATTATCCAATGACATCAACACCATCATCATTTGAGGGGGCATAACATGAGTACTTGTTGTCCTTAATCATTCTCAAAGTTTGTAACTCAATAGTTTTATAGTGTTTCATAGAAGGGAGATATTATTCTTATTACATGAGACTCCCAACCATATAACCAAGTCTTTTCTTTCTCAATGTAGCTTTAAAACATAGGTGAATTGTTTCTAAGGCTCTCTCTCTCTCTCTCTCTCTCTCTCTCTCTCTCTCTCTCTCTCTCTCTCTATATATATATATATATATATATCATTTTAGAGTTGATCAAGGAAAATCCACATTCACAAAAGTGAACCAAGGAGAGAAATAGAAAGTTATTAATTTTGATACACTAGAGTAATATATCTAAATTTTCTAATGTGGGAATAGATTTATTTGGGAAACCAAGTAAAATTAGATTCTAAATCAAGCTATGTGCTAAGAACCTTGTTTTATTTACTTAATGTTTTAGCATTTATGTAGCATATTCATTAGGCACAACTCACTCATAGGATATATACTTATCAATTCTTATTTAATTTCTTCATCTTAACATTTATGTATTCAATTGGTTTATCTTAATATTTTGGTATTCATAATTTTTTATTTTTATACATTTTTTTTGTTAACATACATAGTCATACACCCCTTAGGATTTAATCTCGGGATATTAATTTTTGAGTTTACAAATTTGAGTCTTTTCTAAATTTTTGAGCTTCATGTCACATCTAATTATTACCATGGATTCATTCATATGCATTAATTATAAATTCTCTTTTTTTACTTATGACACCATGATTAATGATTACATCTCAATGATATTAAAATTTACCATTAGTTTCCTAGGGTTAGTTCCTAGTTTAATACATTGCATGAATGTTTCCACACCCCAATTATGATATTCCTTATGATGTTCACAAGTTTATGTAGTTTTATACATGTTTACTATAACTATACATGATGGTAGGTCCTTTCTTACTCCTTTTCATTCCTTTATTTTTTGATACTATGATATATGTTTATAATGTTTCACGCTATCTTATCTATTAGGCTTCCTTTATGTTCCCCAATCGTGCTATGTTTGATGTCATTTATACTCCTATAAGACCTAGAGGAATGATTTAATGACACTTTAATTCCTCTCTAATTATGCCTAAGTATATATTTCATGAGGTCCTTACTTTACAATATTTTCTAGTAGTTGGACATGCTCATTAGAAGATGGTAAAGGTCAAAATTTTGTACATCTAATCCACTACCCTATTTGAGAGACATTAAACCTATAAATTATTATTTAATTGTTTAGATTAAAAATATTATATTGTGAAGATTTATCTTTGGGATGTCAGTATTATCTCTAACACATTGAGAATTTTTGTAGAAGACTTTGGAAATGATTACTATATTCTATGATGTTATTCATAAAGAGATAGAAACTATCCCTGAACCTATCTATAAATTTTTTAGAATAGTTGATTTGAACATTAATTTTACCTAATTCCCAACTTATTGAATAACATTTACCATTACAAAGTATATTTATCTATAGAAATGTAAAAATATAAAGGATTAGTGTGGACAATGGATTCGCATTAAACATTTGTAGCAAGGCATTTTTTTGATGTAGTTGTTTATTCATCTATTTTTTAAAAATATTTTGGGTCACAATAAATGGATTTGATAATGTAGAGTTATATTCACTTGGTGTGATTATTTTTTCACTTGCTTTGGAGCCTTTCACAATCAATACAATATTTTAAGTGATGTTTCTAGAATTTATGTATTTTATCATTTTTCATATACATGGACCAATACCATGGGTGGTTCCTTCACTCTTAATCACATATTGAAGTTTAATTTTAAGAATAAGTGAATCATGTTGTATTTAGATAATAATCCTTATCATTTTTTTTAATGAATTGTGAAGAAATATATTATTATTTCTCCTAAAAAAATTGTTAGATTAGAATCATTTCTCCAACCAATGTCTTTATTTGTTTAATCCCAGACCTAAGGGTGATTACAAAGTACATGCCACTAATTACAAGATTTATCACATTAATATAAGTTATGATATTTTTGATCATCCACAAGATGATTATATGGATTATGTTCTCCATTATATTTTAATTCTTTTTATCTCTCCATTACATGTTCCTTCTACACCTAAATTATCTTCTTCACAATTATATATTCAATATGCTAATGGATAATATGATCTTTCTATGCTTAGTTTTAAAGGTTAAAGCTTTAGATCATACAAATAAGTTGCACAAAATTTTTATTCATAGCCACACCACACCACTCATGGATTGGGTTACAAACCTTTAAATAGTGTAGTAATAGAAAACATATCCCTTTTTCACTTAATTTGGGAATAAGTAATATTAAAATAAGCCTAATACTGCCTTAATTTAGTGTTTTACTATTTTTTTTCATATTCACATTAGATTTAGGGCCCTTTTAGATTAAGTGGACTTAATTGTAACTTATTTAAGGTGTTTTAAAGTGTACCTTTACATTTTACACTAATCTAAGGATTTATTAATTAATTGAGGTTAATTTTCCTTAATTAGCCCCTTTAATTCAAATCCAAGCCTAATTGAATGCAATTTTTGAGGAATAAAACTCCACATTCATAAATGCCATTACACAACAGTTAATTTTTAAAGGTGTGTGTCCTAGGTAGGTGACCTAGGACCCATTCACCACATGGCGAATGGGTCCTCACTAGGTCCTAGGACCCTATTTTCACATGACATTTCACCTTGTCCGATGTCTATCCTAGGTAAGTGGCCTAGGACCCATTTGCCACATGGAAAATGGGTCTTCACTTAGACCTAGGGCCCCTCTTTGAAATATGTTTTTGCTAGTATTTTAATTATTACAAATACATAATTCAATGTTGGCTTGTGATATTTGAATTTTGGGAATTAATGTTAAGATATGTGTGATTTCCAAAATGAGATTTTACCGAGGCAAAACCCTATTCCCTAGCAATCAACATTTTTCTCTCTTTAATGTGTGATTGCAATTTTTAGGTTGAAGATCAATTGGAGAAATTGCAAAGTTGTCAAAATTGTAAGGAAAGTTATCAAATCATAGAAACTGAGCTACAAGTTTTATTTTTGGATTTTTTATAGTGACCAACTAGAATCTAGGAGTCCAAACATAGAATAATAGAACCCATAAATATATTTTTTAGAGCCCTAGCTAGGACCCATTTTTCATATTGCAAATGAGACCTCAGTGAGTTTTGAAACAACACTTTTGGTGAATGGTACACAACATTTGATCCTTTTTAGATAGATCCCTTTTGACTACTATTCTAGTTAAATTTAGTTTTTATTACTCACTTTCATATTATAACACATATTTTGAATGAAATTAGGAGAAATAGGGTGCATTGCACATTGTATTCATTTTAACCCATGCCACCATTTTTCTTCATTTAATTTTAATGAATCTGACCTTTT
The DNA here is from genome assembly GCA_007258455.2 of Sequoia sempervirens. Classification (NCBI taxonomy): domain Eukaryota; kingdom Viridiplantae; phylum Streptophyta; class Pinopsida; order Cupressales; family Cupressaceae; genus Sequoia; species Sequoia sempervirens. Next base: position 401,314,032 of record VDFB02000017.1, on the reverse strand, counting down.
GAGCATTAATTTTTTTTATCTTAGAGTCCATTTTCATCCTAGATTTAGATCTTCCATTCATTTGTATTGAATTAGGTCTCATTTAGGTTGTCTATTTTGCATTCAACTTTGCATTACATCTAGGGTTTTAGAATTTCCTTGTTTGCATTCTTTAAATTTGAAAAAGCATAAAAAATAGTCATCTTGCATATCATTTACATTATATTAACTTGTATTTGAAAATTGAAAAAGAAAATTGAATATCAAACTAGGTCTTTTAGGTTACATTTTATCATAATTTTCACTTGTGTTCCACATTGAATTCACATAAAATTAAAACTGAAACATGCCATAACAAACTTGAATCTGAAAACAACATGAAAAAACTTATAAATTTATAAGAATCTGTTCAAAACCCTAATCTAGGACCCATTAGCCATAGGGAGATTTGAGTCCTTGATCAGGTTATAATCTAAATTTTTGAGTATTGAAATATTCAACTTAATTCGATATTTGTTAAAGTGTGTTTCCCTTTGAAATTTATGTCAAATGGGGGAGAGTTAACTAAAAAAAAAATGAAGGGGGAGAGAGAGAAAGTGTAAGGGAGAAGTGTGCATTGATTTGTAGTATGTTTTCTGGTGATCATATTTGTTGTTTTTGCTGTTGGTGTTTTTCACATCATGTTTTTCCATCAATGACAAAGGGGGAGATCGTTGGAAGTATGAGTAGTTTGTGTGTTATCATTTATGTCAACATATATATGTTATTTTATTGATTTCAATAGGACTATGTTGTTGGAATTATGTGATGATGTTTTCATTAGCTACATTATGTTATCATTAGTAGTGTCACTGGTGTCAACCTCTAGTGTTGCTTTGATAAGCTTTTGTTGGTGGATGTTTTGGATGTTGTGTGTGGTTGAGTTGCTATAGTAGTTTTGTGGTGATGAGGAAGTGTTGAAGATGATGAGAATGTGTTTATGGTGTTTGGTTTCAAAGTTCCTTTGAGAAAATTTGAATAAAAGAGAAAGCAATGTGGTTGAGAGGTGTTTTGAGAAGCATAGTACTGATATGGTTTTTCTCCACATTTCTTCTATGTTGAAGATCTTCTTATGTAATTTGGGTATGTTGATTAGAGGTGCTCAAAGGTGTTATATCCAAATTTGTTTGTCTTGGATCATTGTGTAGAGAAAGTTGTGTTGACCACTATGTGAACAGTGTATTGCAGTGGTGTCTAGGAGAAATGGCTTTGCTCCACATTTCTCTATAGTGTGTTTTATGTTCTTGTGGATATGAGGGCATGATTAAATTGATCATATCTATCTCCAATCAGAGTTTTTTGAAGTTTGGTGCTCTGTAAGGTTGGATTCATTTGTTATAGTATGTGGAAAGTTAATTGGGTGTGCAAGATAAGTATGTTATTCAGGTGAATTTTTTTGATAAAGGAAAAAATAGGTTTTTTAGGAACCCAAAACCACAAAGTTTACAAGAAGAAGAAAGATAAAGCATTACAGTGCCCAAAAAATAGGAAGGCTGCAAAACAGAAAAAGCCAAGAGAAGACTGCAGGCACCAACCCAGAGCCAACACAAGCCAACAAAAGAAACCAGCACAAAAACCACCCAAAACTATTCTAAGGATTTTAAAGTATCAACAACCTCAACTTCAAGGTTGCACATATCCTAGGTGCCCTTTTTCAGAGCCTGAATCTCCTAGGGCATAGAAAATTTCTTTCTCTTCAGGTGAGCTCTCGTCCTCTTCGAGATGCTAGCATCCTCAATCTTTCTTTTCTCCTTATCAGCGTCCAAATCCACAACCAGAGATCCTTGTTGGAGATTTTTCATTTTCTCAACCATAGTGCTCATGATAGTGATGTTATGTTTAGCAATTATGTGGTTATGCTCCATGATAGTTTTCATAGTGTCTCTGATTTTGCTAATTTATCCCTCCAGGACCTTAACCTTAACCTCATTATCCTTCTTCATCTTGTCCATGAGCTCAACATTTCGTTGAAGGTGCTCAACCATCAACCTCATATTTTCTTGAGTACACACGACCTTAGCAGTATTTTGGGTAGTGCCTTTAGGTTTCGTTTCTTCCAACTTACTAGTGAAAGCCCTATTTTTTAAGCTGGGGTCCTTTATCTCATGAAAAGCCCACTTCATAATCCTAAAGTAATCAATAGGCCCATTTCTAGCAATAGCTAAAATATCATTAGGAAACTCCTGACCAGGCTTAAAGTGGTGGTCATCAGGGTTAGGGTTTCTAGGGAATCTGGGTGTATTTTCTCTATCAGTGGCGGGGTGAGAGGTATAGGAATCCTCACTGGCTTTAGGGGAAACAGTTTTATCCTCTAGGGAGTCCTCATAATAAGAGACCAGTTTATTAACAAGGGGGTCCTTATTCTTTAATTTCTCTTTCTGAGCAGAGCCAACAGGGGTTTTCACAGAGCATTCTTTCTTAGTCAAGGGCTCTCTCAGAAGGGTTTTCTTACTAAATTTTTTGGGGGAGGAAGGGTCTTCCTCTTTCCATTCAATGTCTAGGTTATCTTTTTCCTTCAACATGTTGTTATCAATATCATAATCTTTAGAGGCCGGTATGCATGACCATATTCTTCCTAGGATTCTTTTTATGTTCTTCCATGCTATTACTCAAGGAGCAATATAGATAGTGAGGGAAGGGAACCCTTACCTTATGATGAAAATGAATGAGGAGGGAAAAATGGTATTTGTAGACTCTGGTAAACCTACCATCTAGCATGATGTATTCCATAATAATTTTGAGCACCTTCCTCCATATCGCCTTAATTGTCTTAGCCTCTAAGTAACTGCTAGAAATTTTGATCAACTCTCTCTTTTCCTTATCTTTTTTGGGAAACCTAATAATAGCCTCATAAAAAAAATTCATGGAAGAACTTCATCCCCTTGGTTGAAAGACCAATGACTTCCCCAATGAGGTTCTCGTCCACACTGACCTTCCTTCCAAAGAGAATAATTTCTCCATTCCTCCATTGTTTAGCAAAATACTCTGTAGGTTCTTGGTCAGGACCATGAAGATTTTCGATGAATGGGAGAAGTGCACCATGCTCAATTTTCCTCTAAACCTTTGGATTTTTCTTGTGCATTTCATAACTAGTCGGCTCCACTCTTTTTCTGCTTGCCCCCATTATCGCATTCACCTTGCTTGTGTTTTTAGTAGATCTAATACCCTAAATCAAAATACAGTAGCCAAACCAAAGCACCCACAAAACATGCCAACTCTTGTACATCCACAAGAGTTACTAACGACGGCCCCATCAAATCTAATGATGACTCTATACTTGGCCTTATTCTCCTTCATCATCAAAAAATGTGGCAACTTTCTCATGAGTGATATCATAATCAATTAAATCCATTACGTTAGCTCCCAACTCGTTGAGGTAATGCCACATATTATACCCTTTTTGTTTAACCCCCTCATTAGCAAAATTTTTGGCAATGCTATTTACTTCCCTAAAGGCATGAGTTACTCTAACTTTATCAAATTTAGATAAAAGATCCTTAGCATATTCAATCCAACATTTAATGGTCCATGAGGGAGGGGATTTGCCAAGAATGCAATCAATAATTTTTTTAGAATCACCCTCTAACCAAATATTTTTAATATTCATTCTAATAACAAGGTCAATAACCTGAAAAACCACAATGGATTTGGCCACGTGGTTTGATTGTGTACCTAAGGAGATGGCCACTGACACTACACACTTACAATTATAGTCCCTTATCACTCCCCCACTTCCAGCCAATCCCAGGTTACCCTTTGCTGCCCCATCAAAATTAGCTTTTATCTAGCCTCTAGGAGAATGACTCTAACACACTCCTTCACGGTCCTTTTTAGTTGGTTTGAAGGCCTTTGACACATCACTTTTGATGTTCCAATCCTTATCCATCTTTAGGTCGTAGGAAGAATGGAACACAACCTCCATATTATTCTCTTGATGAGGGATGATATTGAAGTTTTCCACAATTAATCTGAAAGTTTTCTTATACACAATGTTCTCCAAAGTTTCCTTTTCCTTGAAGATTCTATTATTTCATTCCTTCCACACACCCCAAGCTATATAAGGGAAAGTAAAAGCCCATAACTTCGAATAGAAGGATTCAGAGAAGGAGCATTCCACTGGATAAAAAAGTATTTGATGGAATTTGGAAAAACCCACAATAAATTCCAGAGAACCAGATATCTACCCCATATAGCAGCCACATACAGATAGTGAAGAAACAAGTGGTTAGCAGTTTCTTCCTCTTCTTTACACAGGTAGCATCGGTTAGGGATCTAAATACCATGCTTGAAGAGATTGTCAACTGTGAGTACTTTATTATGAAGAAGGATCCAAAAACTATGTTAAATTTTGGAGTTAGATGTTTTATCCAAGCTTTAGCCCAAAAGGGAGAGGGGGCCTGAGAAAGGGACAACAAAGAGACAGTCGAAGAAACAAAGTAGTTGCTTGAAGGGTTAGCAGTCCAAACTAAGAGAACATCTTGTTGACTCGACCTCATCCTAACAGTCATAAAAGAGGATTGTATCATAATAAGATCTAAACTAATTTGGTGCAAATTCACCCAACCCCCATTTCTCTAATAATCCTTGACATGAGTTCCAAAAGTCGCTTTGCAGGTATTAGCCCACCTATTAAACCTTTCATCAGAAATTAGGGGCACCTTCAATAACCATCTATCATCCCATAACCTAGCTTGATTCCCACTTCTTATGCTCCACCCAACTCCTAAATCCATAATATTTCTCCCTCCAATCATATCATTCTAGCAAGCCAATCCATGGGGAAAATTTGGAGATTCAAGCAAAGCCTTAAGAGATTCAATATTAGCCATATATTTTCTCTTTAAAACATTTTTCCATTCTCCATTAGACAAGAAAGCTCTCCAAATTTTCTTAGAAAGGAGCGTCCTATTCATCATTCTAATATTTCTTAGACCCAGACCTCCTAGCCTTTTAGGTCTACAAACAAAGTCCCAACTAATGAGAGGCATTCTTTTTCTTTCTACAACACCCAACCAAAGAAATCATTTTTGGATTTTTTAAATAGAATCCGCATATTTGGAAAGGATATTAAAAAGACTTAAAGCATATATCGGAGGGTTCTGAAGAGTAGCTTTGAGGAGCTTGATTTTACCTACTTGACTGAGAAGAGCACCTTTCCATCTAGTGAGCTTTTTGCTAAACCTATCCACCAATGAACTCCAAAAGGAATCATGAGGCTTAAGGCACAAAGGCAAGCCAAGATAAATAGAAGGTAAGGACTCTACTTTGCACCCAAGAATTCTAGCAATCTTATTTTGTTTGGGTTCAGGGGTGTTGAAGAAGAAGGTAGAGCTTTTCTGTTTATTAACCATCTGACCAAAAGCCCTCTCATACTCATCCAAGATTTTTTTCAAATTCCTGGCTTCAACCACTGTATATCTCCCCATCAACATGGTGTCATCAATGAAATGTTGGTGGGAACATATCAGATTACTAGAAGAGGGCCTTAATCCCGCTAATAATCCCTAATCGACTAATCTTTCCAAGTTTCTCCCAAGACATTCTACCATAATAGTAAATAAGATAGGGGAGATTGGATCACCCTGTCTTAAACCTCTCGAGTTCTTAAAGAAATGTGAGCGAGACCTGTTCACCATGATAGAAATGGATGCAATAGAAATGAGTTAACCAACCATCTGAAGGACTCTATTGCTAAATCCAAACATCCTCAAGATTTTGAGTAAAAAGTCCCAATCCACTCGATCATAAGCTTTCTGAATGTCCAATTTTAGGAGAAAGCCTTTAGTTTTTTATTCCACAAGGGAGTGAATATTCTCATGGACAGTAATTATAGAGTCGAGGATCTCCCTTCCAATATTGAAGCCATTCTACTGAGGGGAAATTAGGGAGGGCATAATAATGAGAAACCTTGAAGTCAGAACCTTAGAGATAATTTTATAGAAATAATTACAAAGGCTTATAGGCCTAAAAGCTTCAAACTCCACAACTCCTGGTCATTTGGGAATTAGGACCAGGAAATTAGAATTAAGTTCATTTAGGAGACTCCTTCAGGTGAAAGTTGTTGCAAAGGAATATTTTGGATTTTAGGGTAGCTACAAAATATTCATAATTGTGTTCAAGTGATGTATGTTCTTCTCAAATTGTATTTGAATCTAAGGAAGCATGTACTTAAATGTTCAATGGTATTTACATAGGTTCGACTATCCTTGGGTGTTTACAATAATTGTGAAAATGCTTCAATGTTTGTGGGAGTGTGATGAGGTATATATGTATGGTTTTAGGTTTGAGTTAAGGTGTGGTGTGGTCCGCTTTCATTCCTTTCCATCATGCTTAGTTCAAACCTAATTTGAATTTTCATAGTTGAGGTGCATAGCTAAACCTTGGAGATTATTTTCAGGGTTGAGGATGATGTAAATAAGTGTTGAGTTGATGGAGAATAGAAGTATGATGTGTGTGATGTGAAGTGTAGAGTTGTAAAGTCCCAAAGTGCAAAATGTAGTGTGAGCTTTAATGTGTTAGAGGACTGGAAGCAATGGGCAGAAGATTTCTACATTCTTTAGATAAGTTGAGAATGTACTAGTGATGCTATGGTGGATCTTTATGTTTCTTGGAGATGGATTTCTTATTGTAACTGTAATATTCTTTATTTTTTTATTTTTATATTTTATTTTTTGTAATTTGGCAGTGAGCCCTCCAACATTGAGCCTATTGTATTCAGTGTTGCAATTAATTTATATTATGAACTAATCCTCATTGTGATTTTTCACTTCTTGGGTTTTCCACTTAAATCTAGTGTTTTGTTGTGTCTAGTGTTGTTATGTTCTCAATTTTTCTTATTTGCTTTCATGATAAATCAATCTAACAGATTAAAGGCTAATAAGGTTCATGTGGATCTGAATATTAATGAGGTTTTCATGTTTTAATGTACACTTGATTCATCCCCCTCTTAGTTGTCTTGTGCATTCAACAAACTAGTCTATAATAGCAACATATGTAGTACAAATTTTGTGAGTCTCATTGGATAAGTGAAACTCATAGCAAGTGTTATGTTAAATGGATGATTTCATTTGGTAATTTAAATTTCAAATAAAGTTTGCACCAAGAAAATGGAAGTAATTTCAATTTCATCCACTAAATTACCACAATATAACTACTTGGATTCAAATTTAAATAACTTTTAGATTTGATTAGCAATTAAATTAATGTATTCCTTCAAACTATAGTAGAAAATACAATTTATAAAACTCAATTCTTATTACATCTTCTTGACTCCTCTATTACCTTCTACATTGATCTTCCAATAATCCTTTGTTCTTCATATAAAGATTTTATTTTCTATTTCTTCTTCCATTGTAGATATTACTCCTTCAAATGTGTAACCTATATATTCTTTTATTTCCTTACTTTTAAATTATTAAAATATCCTTGTTTCACTTGGATTATTCTCCAAATCACATGGCTTGACCCATGCTCCTTTATTTTTCTACATAAACAAATTCTTTCCCTCTATGAGATGCCCATATTCTCTATCCTTTTCATTTAGCCTTTTCATAGTTTTTTTTTTCATTCACTAGTCGTGGCTCCTCTTTTCTCCCCTCAACAATTTAATTATTTCCCTTCAAATCCGAAACTCTAGGCAGCCCTCCATTTCTCTACTTATTATTCATTCTCCTTAAGTTGCTCTTATTTTTCTTTAATTCTTCTTTGTTCTTCTTTTGCAATCACCCACTCTCCTCTACATTTTTGAGCCTTTTTATTAATTAATTTATTTTTACATCCTTACTGCCATGCGAGCCCTTGGCATTCAATTCCCCTCTCTTTAACATTATTTTTCCTCTCCTCTACACAACCTATTTTGAATTCGTTATTTATATATTTATTTTTGTCAATTCCGTAATTCCACCTTTGCATACATTTTAAATTTTAAGAAAATGTCTTGTCCCATATACTCACATTGGGTAGTCTTTTATTGCTTCATCTTTTTTTAAAAACCTCAAACTATTTTCTCTCATTATGATGCCTCTTATCATTCCAATTCACTTTTGAAATAATAAGTAAAAATAGTAATCTTATCTTTGTTTTTATCCTGTTTAGAAAATCAATGAAAGTTTAATTTTGAAGAACAAGATATAAATTAAACATGTTATTTTGCTAATCAATGAAAGTTTAATTTTGAAGAACAAGATATAAATTAAACATGTTATTTTGCTAACTACTGATAATAATGTCATCCAATCTTTACAAAATTCAACCATCAAATCCATATTAAATTGAACTCTATAAATTGACCAGAAACTCCAGAAATGCAATAATAAACTGAATCAAACAAAAAGAGGTGAAGAAAAACAAAAATATTATTTGGTGATGTGGACACCGATTTTCTTGGATGCTCCTACATCAAAAGTAATGATTATGGTGGCAACCACTACTTAGATAAAATGTGAAAGTATGTTATGTAAAACACATTCTCTTCATTAGAATTAAATAAGAAGCATACAATTAAATTCCATGACTACACCAAACCTCTTTTGAAAATTAGAGATGCTCTTCTATGACCATTTCATACTGCATGCTAGAGCGCAATGTTTTTTATTATAAAAGAAAGGTTTATAGCCCTTATCCCATACAACAACATGATACAAGCCTCATGGCTAGTAGATCCAACCCAAACAAAGCAACCAAATTAAAACATGCCTCTTTTGCAAATTAGAGATGCTCTCCTACGACCATTTCACACTTCATGCTAGAGTGCAATGTTAAGAATAATATCTAGCTCACACTATTCTTAAGTTTTAGAATTACATGAAAATCTTCAAAATTGTATACTAGATTGCAATTTATTGTTCTCTACATATCTCTTTTCTATTTTATATTAACAAGTAGGCCCATTAAAGATTTCAAAGTGATTTCACTAAAAAAATAACTATAATAAATATCTTATGGTGAGAGATTACTTACACTTTCATAATTTATATATTCAAATTATATAAATACATAAACAAAACACAAATTAATCTAGATAAATAAATTAAAAATTCACCATATATAAAATTAAACACATTTTTTGTCTGCAAATAAATAAATTATTAAAATACCTTAAATGTATTAAAATAAATCTTTTATTTCTTTTATTTGTGTAAGATGTATATTCTAATTAGATGTCTTAAACAGAATTCAAGATTCCATTAGAAGAATGAAATGATAAGAATCATAGTATTTCTCATTTTAAAATATTTAAATATATGTTACATATGTCTAAAAATAAAAAGAAAATTGCATGATAAAAGATAGAAAAAATATTGCTTTATTGATTATTCTGAACAATAAAGATTGTGCTAATTATGGGAAGCATAGAGTGGAGAGTTGTGTTTGTTCTAGGTCACCTTGCTTCCATTTGAGTGAGTGAGGTTTCATTCACAGAAGGAATCCCTGGGAAAGATGACGTAGTCATCCCTGATGTCGTCTGAGAAGTTGTTCCTTTCTCATGCTCTTCAATCCCCGACCTTGACATTGACTTTAGTTCTGATGTTGAAGCATGGATTTCGGTATTACCTACAAAAGCAGGATTTGAAGGATTTGGCAATGTCACTGAACTGTTTGAGAGCATCATAATAACATTAGACATAGCTGGACGAAGTATTGCATCGGCCTGTACGCACAAAAGCCCAACATGAATGCATCTCAAAGCCTGCTCCTGACTAACTTCTAGTGCATTTGAATCTACCAGATTCAGAGCATTTCCTCGCTTGAATAGTTTCCATGCCTGCATCCCATGTCATTATCAGTACAATAGTTTGGATGACTACTAACATTGAAAAGTGATAGTTGGGGAAAATGGGCATTGGGAATTCCAGTTTCTTACCCATTCTAACAGGTTTTGCATTTCATACGGAAGATGATTATCAGTGTTTTTCCTTCCACTGATGATTTCAAGTAGCAGCACTCCAAAACTGTAAACGTCTACTTTAACTGACAGCTGCCCTAGCATTGCATACTCTGGAGCTAAATATCCGCTGCATTGAAATTGAAATTATTATTAATCTTTATAAAGAACCAAAAACATCAAGGGATTGAAAATAAAATTTTAAAGAATAAATTAAGATTGTTTACTGTATCTCGGAACGAAATAAACATAAAAAAATGGCTTGAAAGTATTTATATTTTAGAAAACCAAAAATAACGAATCAACTGCCTGCTGAACTGTTAGAGCATGTCTCACATATGTTTAAAGTTTAAACGGCCACTCTTTATTACATAAAATTAACCTAATATTAGAAAAGAGGGCGAGTGGTTGGGTATTCCATATTAAGTTTAGCATATTAATTTAAATTATTAGCTGGGTATTCTATATTTTTGCTCTTTATGTTCTTTATTTTAGCTCTCCATATTAATTTATATAATTTTAACTTATTAAATTTGTATGATTATTAGAGAAGAGAATTTAATAATTGAACAATTTGTGTTGATGGTTTCTTTATAAATTTAAATTATCAATGAAAATGGAAAATTTTAAAATAAAAAATATTTGATTTATAATGGCAGTTATTTAAAAGAGATTTACAATTTGAATCATTTAATAATCATTAACATAAATTTAGAAACACATAAACTGCATAATCATCACTATGCTTACTAATAATGAATCTAATTTAAAAATACACAAATTGCATTGTCATTTTCTGCTTACTATGTGCCAGCAACTCCTGTATGAATATGTGTCTTGTCTTCAGGAAAAAGTTTGGCTAAACCAAAGTCAGCTATCTTTGAATTGATTTTGTGGTCAAGCAAAATATTGTTTGCTTTAATATCTCTATGAATGATTCGGAGTTGTGAATCCTCATGAAGGTAGAGAAGACCACGTGCAATTCCAATGATGATGTTATAACGCATTTTCCAATCTAGCTCTCTACTCTTCTCTGAATCTGTTATCCCAATTTTCAAAAACATTTGTCAACATTTTAAATTTTCCAAATCAAGTTAAAGTTAATGGAAACTTAACTAAGACAAATACCTCCAAATTAATGTTGAATGGAGACTTACCAAAGAGAAATATATCCAAGCTCTTGTTGGGAAGATACTCATAAACAAGCAACCTCTCATCTCCCTCGGCACAACATCCTAATAACTTTGTAAGGTTTCGGTGTTGAACATTGGCCACCAGTTTAACTTCATTCATAAATTCTTTCTTACCTTGTGCTGATTTAGCAGAAAGTTTTTTCACTGCGATCTCATTTCCATCTTTAGTTGTTCCCTATAATGATCACAAAAATATATACACTGAATGCTCCATTTAAATAAACATTGAAATTAAGAATAATCTGTCAACCTACCTTGTATACCACACCAAAGCCTCCCTCCCCAAGCTTATTTTTGTGATGAAAGTTTTCTGTGGCTTCTACAAGCATTTCTAAGCTGAAGACAAATTGTTGCTCTTCCATAAGTAATCCAGATTCTCCAGAAAATTCATGCCCTTCTAGAATATTGAAAAATAATCAGAAAAAAAATGATTAAACATATAGAACTTTGTTACCCTAAAGTCACAATAAAAATAAATAAAAAATAGATTTCAAAAATAACACCTCGATTGTTGGTAGCAATAGTAGTTGAACTCCCAAAAATAGCAATTTTAACCCTTTCCCGTAGTGCAATAAAACACAGAACTAATGCCAGAATGATGCCTCCCGTAAGACCCAAAACTATGGGTATTGTCTTTGAAGACTTTTCTGTAAATTATGATTCATTAATTATTCATTAGAATTGTAGCTTTATAATACTGTTAAGGTACCAAAAATGAAAGAAGATAATTCAATTCCAAGTTCAAGTTATATTCACGAATCCTGTCTTCTTTAAAACTTAACTGTGGCATCTAACAAATTGTTGCAACTAAAAAAAATATATATAAGAGCATACATTTAATTTACATAAATGTATATACATACAGGGTTATAGATTCAAGTCAAGCTGGTGACTCGAATAAATATCAGATCTAAAAGATGGGCTTAACAATTCAATTTTGAATAAAATGAAAAGACAAGAATTATAAAAAGAACTGAACATACTTTCTGGTTTCATAAAAAAGAAGAAACAATCTAACTTCTGGACATAATATTTTAGACCCCAGAGAGAGAAAGAAAATGCCTTACTTTTTGATGTCGGTGAAGAAGTTTCATTAGCAGGAGGAGGCGCAGGTGTTGAAGTATTTGGAGTGGATCCCTCAGGGGAGGGAGAGGGCGACTGAGTAGAGTCGAAAAAGGGGAATGTCTCATACCTTACTTTGCAGCTTCCGTACTGAACCTGGGCTCCTTGGTTTGAAGAACAGCAACTGTTCAATTCTGTTCTTGCTTTAAAGAGGCATGATCTACAATCTTGTATTGATATGCTCTCCAACACTGAACTAAACCATATAACATTCCCGAAGCAGAATAATTGGCCGATCCAGTAGCGAATCCCTTATTTGCAGGGATGTAAGCTTCGTTCGACAGATTCGACAGAAGGCTACTGGTTGTGGACTTGAAAGCCTCACCAGTTATAGTATTCTGGTTCAACAAGGTAATTCCATTGGTATCTAAAGTTGAAATGAAATTAGAGTTTTGATAGCGCATGAAGCAGTCATCCAACCATATTTGCCCGCCTATGTCGTTGGGGCAAAGTTCTTGGATAGTGTTATTCGCTTCCACCACGCAGTTTGAGCATCTGGCTGCCGATATATTTCCTGTACACTGGAGCAGACCATAGACCTTATTGGGAGATTGGCCATGGGAAGAAGTGTTAAACCCTGAGCTTTGAGATGCATTACGAAGTAGATCGTTGATAACTAGATTCAGGTTTGTGGAATAAGTGCTGCCATTGGTGAAAGTTGAGGAATTATCGCAGGTGTGCCATACGTAGGTACACATGACCGATTGGAAATTTATTACAAACAGCAAAAGGATGAGGGCTGGAAGAAAAGCTGATCCTTTGTAAGGAATAAAAGGGAAAGACTTGCACTTCATCTGGTTTTTCCTTTAAGCTCTGAAACCAATTGGGTACCAGAGACAGCATGGGCGAGTTCTGGGAGGGAACGAATGGAAGTATCGAAATGGGGATGACATTCCTCAGTGCCCATTAAAGTGAGGAATAAAAGTCAATGGTAGTCTATTAGAAAAATCGATATGGGTAGCTGTAGGTTTAAGAAAGTGACCTGGAATTTAGTTGAGGAGCCATTAAAAATTTGTTCCTTAGGTAAGAAGATAGCTCATATACACTCTACTTCTAAAGCTCCTAAGAAATGAGGATTTAAATATTTGAATTTTAGTGCAACATACCAATTATTTATAGAAAAGCTGAACATTTAGCTGAGGTCTTTCAAATAGGTGGCATGCTTGCATAGTCATAGACTAAGGTTTAGTGGAGCATATACTAATTTAAGATTAATTATATATTTTTTGGCTGCTCAGTCAAGCATAAACTAATTGAAGATTAAAAATGTATCTTTATGGCTGCTCCATCAAGCAAAAAACTAGCATTAAATTAATATTATTCAGTTTGACAATTTTCACAATTTTTAAAGAGGTAATATGTGTGACTTAGTCTTGGATGGTGGGGTGAGTTGTACTAATATTAAATAATGTTACCCAAAACATTTAAAAATAACAGCAATAATAACGCATGTTAATAATTAATTGTCACTAGAGAAATAAATAATATTTTTTTGAATATGAGCGTGTTTAATTTTTGCAACAGTCGGAAATGGCTATCTGTAGGTAGAGTTTCAACATTTCCGTGTATGGCGAATGTATAGGTAGAGTGAGGGCCCATTATGATTCTGATTCTGATTCTGATTCTTCAGATAGTGTGGGACCCATCATATTATTTATGAAAAAACATTTTAAAGTTTGATAATAATAATACATGATAAATAATAACAAATAATAACACATTTAGAAACATGAAAAAAACAAATAATAACACATGAAAAAACATTTTGAAGTTTGACAATAATAACAAATAATAACACATTTAAAATATATATAAAATAATAATAACACATCTAGAAAATCAATCCCCACTAGAAAGAAAATGACAAATCTTAAAATTGGACGATTCAAAGTGATTCAACTGTGAAAGCAATATGAGTTAGAAAGAACAAAACACATCCAAATTAGTCATATTATATATATATTATATATATCTGTTATGAAAATGGGTAAATGATTTACTCTTATTATAAGATTATTAGTATTTATTTTCAAGATTCGTATTCATTCTTTAGTCTTATTAATAATTGTGCAAATGGTTTTGACTAAATGTATAGTTGTGAAAATGATCTTGGATATTGTAGATCTAAAATTCAAATTTAATATTTATCCTTATTATGCCATCTAGTCATTAATATTTGTCTTGAAACACGAAATATTTGGATTACATATGTTACAATCTCGTATTTAAGGAGAAAGTATGGGAGATACTATTCCTATCACATGAAACCCCCAACTATATAACTAAGTATTTTCTTTTATAATGTAGCTTTAGAAATATGGGTGAAGAGTTTCCAACATTCAAGATTATCATAGATTATATTCACACAAAGGGGTCATTTTCTTTATCTAGATATTCATTTTGCAATTGACTAGGGAAAATCCACATTTACAAAAGTGATTAGAGTAAAGACAATAAAAATTTATTGATTTTGATAAACTAGAATAAAATATCCAATTTTTCCTAATGTGGCAATATATCTATTTGCGGTACCTAGTAAAATTAGATTCTACATCAAACTAAGAACTAAGTACCTTGTTTTATTTACATAAATTATGAGAATTCAATGCAATGTATTTATTAAGAATAACTCTGAATCCTAAGATATGTACTTGTTAATGCTTATTTTAATTGATTTAATTTAAAATTTATTTAAATGACTTTTAATCTATATATTTATTTTGTACATATGTAGTCTTACACCCCCTAGGTTTTACCCTTAGGGCCATTAATTTTAGGGTTTACAAATTTGATTCTTTTCTATTTTTTGAGCTCCATGTCACATCTACTTATTATCATGGATTCATTCATATTCCTTATTGGTTACTTTTCTTTCTCTAATTATGATAGCGTGGTTAATGATTAGTTCTTTATGATAATAATTTTTTTCATCAATTGCCTAGGGTTACTTCCTAGTGGAATGTTTTGCATGATCCCTATATGTATCCAATCTCTAATGAGGATGTAACTTATGGTTTCTATAAATGAATATTGTTTTATGCCTCTTTAATGTACATATAGATTATGGTAGGTTATTTCTTACCCCTTTTTGATCCTTTATTTTCTCATACTATTACCTAGGCATTCTATGTTAGATATCAATTATACTTGTATGGGATCTAGAGTTATGATCCAATTCTACTTTAAATCCTCTCCAATCATGCCTAAGCATATATCACATGAGCCCCTTATTTTTCAAAATTTGTTAGAAGTTTGAAATACTTATTAAAAGAGAGCTAGAGGTAAAAATGTTACATCTAATCTATTTGTTTTGCCATCGAATACTCCACTAATGCATCCCTAATTTGAAAAACATAAAACATATAAAGTATGGTATAATTGATCAAATTAAAAATATTATTGTGAAGATTTATATTTGGGATCATGTCATTACTACCTCAAGGATATATTGGTATATTTCATATAAGACTTTAGAAATGATTATTGTACTATTTGATGCTATACATATAGAGATGGAAACTATCCCTCAACCTATCTATATAAGTTTTATAAGAGTTCATTTGAACATCATGAGTTACTTAATTCCAAACTTATTGAATAACATCTACCATTATAAAGTATACTTATCTATATAAATATAAAAATAAAAATAATTTGTGTGTATAATGGATTCGTTTTGAACATTTAATCAAGGCATTTTTTGATGTAGTTAATTTTGACTCATCTAATTTAAAAAAGTAGGGCTAGGATATACAAATTTGATAATGTGATTTGGTGTTTAGTTGGTGTGATTAGTTTTCCACTTACTTTGTAGCCTCTCACAACCAATATATTATTTTAAGTGATGTTTTTAGAATTGATATATATTTTCCATTTTGAATGCGCATGGACCAATACTATAGGTATTGTTTAGGATTTCTAGTGCAAGAGCACCAAATTGAAAATTTTGGTTCTTAGTATGCAATGGAGTCTAGTGTGTGTGTAGGGTATTTTTTTCATGCTTCAATAAGGTCATGAGACCATAAATGTTGATGTAAACAATAGGTCTAGACGTGTGTGATGTCAAGTTAGTCTATAACTTAATGAAGGATTAATGTTGTTTTATATTTTTGTGCCAAATTTGAATGGCAATTGGAAGTTCAATGATCACAACCTTTTTTTTTCAGTTGTGAACTATTGGTATCCTTGGAGAAACATCATAAAAGGCCTTAAAAACTCTTGAGGCAGGTTGGCATGATGAAATTTTGAAGAAATAACACATTCTACTATGGTTTTGGTGTCATTTTCAGTGAAATTCTATGTTTATTCATTTTGTATGTATCTATACCAACTACAACCAATGTGAAACCTCTTAAATCTTGTGGAGCATCAAGTAAGCTTTCATTTGATCCTTATTAGAGTGGATTTCATTAGATTTTGAGGGAGAAAAGCTTTATTTTCTAAAAGTGCTATGTTAACTAAGGTTTTTAGGGTTTTGTTTGAATAATGAAGAAGTAAGGCCATTCCACCTTGAAACAACTTAATAAATGGGTGGAATGAGCCTGTTAGGATGCAAGAAGATGTTTTATTTATTTTTTTGGTAGGGTGGAGTGCAAGACAAGTCTGTAGCACGTGCTTGAAAGGTTGGCAAGTTGATTGCCAATGGTGGAATTACTATTTTTTTATTAGGATAGTGAAATTTCATATTATTTGATGGAATCTAATGTGAAAAATGTTGGTTTTGTAACTGGTTCTGAGTTTCCATGAAGGTTTTAAAGTCAGGGAAGTGATATTTATGATACCTCCTTTGTAAAAGAGGCCTAATTGGGCCATTGGAAAGCATTGAAGGGCTAATTGTGTGAAGATGTTCTGAAACAAACCTACCAGATGATTAGATATGTATAATAATAGCCAAAAGGGTTCCTGAATCTATGCACAAGAAGAAGTGAAGTTCTTTGAAATTGGAGTTATCATTGGACAAGTGGGTTTCCAAGGCTATAAGAAAGAAGGTGGCTTAAGAAGGAGGTCACCCTTAGAGTTGTTCAAGACCTCCCAAACTAGTTGGGAATTTTTTATTGGTCTTCAATACCACCATGTCTTACATCAGGTGGTATTAGAGCTTAGGTTCTGATTGGGAGAGTTATGTGGGGAATCAATTTGTAGAAGGGGTTTGTAGAAGGAGGGTAAAATTCCTTCGAAGGGAAATTCAAGACTCCTAAGGATAGTAAAAGAGAATCAAGATGGAATGTTGGTCAAGATAGTAGCCTTAGAAGCAAACTTAAGAAGGAGGGTCACTGAAGTGGAGAGTAGTGACCAAGATGAGGAAGAGAATGAAGGGGAGAGTGAAACCCCTCAAGGTGAAGCCAGAGGAGAAGAGTTGGGTCCAAAGGAGAGAAAGTTTATTAAGGTACTTCAGGCTACCAGAGGAGACAATGTGGACATCAAGTTGGATTTTCCAATCTATGGTGGCAAGATGAATAGTGAGGGGGTATTAGACTAGATAGTTGACCTTAATAACTATTTTGATTACAAGGAGACCCCCAAAAATTAGAAAGTGAAATTGGCCAAGATAAAACTAAAAGTGCCAACATTGACTTAATGGAACTACCTTCAATCAGAGAGGATAAGGAGGGGCAATCCCAAGATCAACTCTTGGGATAAAATGATATCAAAGGTGAAAGCCCAATTCCTACTGGGTGACTATGAGGTTCAAATCTTTAGGAGATTACAAAATTTGAAACAAAGAAAGATGGATGTGATGGAATATACAAAATAATTCTATAAACTAAGCATGAGAACAGGCCACCATGAAAGTGAAGTGGAGAAAATTGCAAGATACATCAATGGTTTGAGGGTTAGTATACACCTGGATGAGTCAAGCTTAGCCACTCCTAGGAATTTTGAGGAGTGTTTCCAACTGGCTACCAGGGCTAAGGAGAAGATAAAAAGGAAGTAGGAGCAACAACAAAGAGGTAAAGGAAAGAATAATAGAGGAAGAGGTAATTTTGGAGGAGGTAGATCACAATTTCAAAAGCAGCAAGGAGAATCTAGTAGACAACAAGAGAAAGATAGTGAGTCAAGAGGATGATTTAGGGGAAGGAGATCCAACACAAGAGGTGGATTTGGAAACCAAGGTAGGGGATCCAATACCTTTGCTGGGAGGTGTTACCAATGTGCCCAATTTGGTCACCCTGCTTGGAGATGTCTTGATAAACAAAGCACAAGTTCACATGGGGGAGAGAGAAGGACACAAATTATCCAAGAAGAAGATGGAGAGAGTGTAAATTCAGGTGCCTCATTGCATGCAAGTCCAGAAGTAGGAGAGAGTTTTCTCATGAGGAGGACACTAATCAAAATCCCAACTACCAAGGAACCATCACAAAGAAAGGATTTATTCAGAACTATATGTAAGGTACATGGCAAGGTATGCAAACTGGTAGTGGACTCTAGTTCTATTGATAATTTTGTTTCATTAGAAATGCTAGAAAAGCTTAAACTTAAGAGGATCCCTCATTCTACAACATATAAGATTTCTTGGATTAATAAAGGTCAGCAAGCGCTTATAAGTGAACAATCATGGGTGGAGTTTAACATTGGACCATATAAGGATAAGGTGCTATGTGAGATCATCCCAATGGATGTATGCCACCTCCTCTTTGGCAGGCCTTGGCAATTTGACAGAAAGGCCCAACATGATGGTGAAAAGAACATCTATGTCATTGATAAGGATGGGGTATCATCTACCCTTACACCTTTGAAAGAAGATGAAGGTGCATACCATGAAGGACCTAGTGTCATGATTGTGAAAGAGGAGTTTTTAAAGAGTCTTGAAGATGAAGAAGGTGGATATGCTATTGTGGGAAGCCAATTTCTGATGTAGCAGCAAATGATAGTGAAAAGGTCCCTGATGAAGTACAAATCTTGCTTGACAAGTAGGAGAACATTGTTGTAGATGAGTTGCCAAACTCCTTGCCACCAATCTATGATGTTAGCCACCACATAGACTTAATCCTAGGTGCAAGTCTTCCAAATAAAGTTTCTTATAGAATGAAACCTCAACAAAATGAGGAGATAAAAAATTAAGTGCAAGAGTTGTTGGATAAAGGTTTGGTGAGGAAAAGTATGAGTCGATGTGTTGTGCCAACTATTTTGGCACCCAAAAAGAATGGAGAGTGGAGGCTCTATACAGATTCAAGGTCCATCAACAAAATAACTATCAAGTACAGATTTCCTATACCTAGGATGGAAGATCTTATGGAAAATTTGGTAGGGGAAAGGTACTTTTTCAAGATAGATTTAAAAAGTGGCTATCACCAGATAAGAACTAAAGAGGGTGATGAATGGAAGACAACTTTTAAGACCAATGAGGGCCTCTATGAATGGTTGGTGGTGCCCTTTGGTCTAACTAATGCATTGAGCAAATTCATGAGACTCATGAATGAGGTGTTGAAGGACTTCATCAACAAGTTTGTAGTACTATACCTAGATGATATCTTGGCACTCAACAAAAAAAAGGAAGACCACTTGGAGTAGTTGGATAGGGTGTTGGGAAAGTTACATGAAGAACTTGATTGATGATAAACCTCAAGAAATGTAAATGGTTGAAGCAAGAGTTGGTGTACTTGGGCTTTGTGATCTCAAAAGGTGAGTTGAAGATGGATCCTAAGAGGGTTGAGGCCATTCTTAGTTGGCCAACCCCTAGGACAATTGGAGAAGTTAGGAGCTTCTGTGGATTAGCAAGCTTCTATAGGAATTTTGTGAAGAATTTCAGTCACATTGTTGCGCCAATGATAGACACCATCAAAGGAGAGAGGAAAGGAAGATTCCAATGGACCAAGGAGGCTGAGCATAGTTTTGAATATCTCAAGAAAAAGGTAGCTCAACAACCAATCCTTACTCTGCCTAATTTTGATAAAGTCTTTACTATTGAATGCGATGCTAGTGGTTTTTCCATTGGGGCAGTACTTAGTCAAGATGGGAAACCAGTTGCATTCTTTAATTAAAATTTGAATGAGGCTAAGAAAAGATACTCATCTTATGACCTAGAATTATGTGTTATGGTACAAGCCCTTAAGAAATGGAGGCACTATGTGTTGCCTAAATAATTTTTGGTGTTTACTAAAAAATAATGCAAATTGAACCATAGGAATATGAAGTGGGCTAAGTACTTGTAGGCTTATACTTTTACTATAAAACATTAGAAAGGACAAGCCAACAAAGTGCCTAATGCTTTAAGCAGGAGGGTAGTATTAGTGCAAGAGGTGCAGTTCCAAAGTGTGGGTATAGACTCACTTAGAGGTATGTACAAGGATGATGAAGATTTTCATGATGCTTTCACTATTTGTGAGCAGTCACAAGCGTCTTTCCAAAGTGAATATTCAGAATATGTGTTACAAGACGGGCTTCTCTTTAAGGGGGCTCAACTATGCGTTCCAAGGTGCTCAATGAGGGAAAATTTGGCAAGAGAGAAACATAGTGGGAGCCTAGGAGGGAATTTTGGCTATGATAAGAATTTGGATCAAGTTAAAAGGTTCTACTACTACCCTAAGATGCACTTGGATGTTAAAATATTTGTGGAAGGAACTTTGTGTCATCTATCAAAGGGCTAAAGGAACAAGCTCAAATGCTAGTTTATACCAACTATTTCCAACACCTAGCAAACCATGGGAATCTATAAGCATGGATTTTGTCCTAGGAATGCCAAGGACATCAAGAGGGTATGATAGCATATATGTTGTAGTAGATAGATTTAGTAATATGGCACACTTCATTGCTTGCAAAACCACCAATGATGCCTCTTACATTGCAAGTTTATTCTTCAAATAAATTGTAAGAATTCATGGTTTACCACTATCCATAGTGTCTGACAAAGATTCCAAATTCATTGGCCATTTTTGGAGAACCCTGTGGAGGAAATTGGGAACCAATTTGACCTACAGTTCTTCCTATCACCCTCAGACAGATGGGAAAACTAAGGTTGTAAATAGATCTTTCGGGAACTTACTGAGGTATCTAACTAAAGAGCATTAGCATTCTTGTGATATGATATTACCATAGGAAGAGTATGCCTACAATGATTCAATTAACCAAACTATTGGAAAGAGTCCCTTTGAGGTTTTGTATGGGATGCACGCTAGGGGTGTCTATGAGTTAAGAGATCTGAGAGAAGTGAATAATAAGAGTGCTCAAGGAGATGATTTTGTTGTGGCCATGCATGATATACATAAAAAATTTAAAGAGACCATTGAAAGGAGTGTTAACAAGTACAAGAAGAAGGAAAATATGAAGAGGAAGGATGTCCAATTTAAGGTGGGTGATTTAGTGTTGGCACATCTGAGGAAAGAGAGATTACCTAAGGGGAAATACACCAAACTGTTGATGAAGAAAATAGGACCTTATAGGGTGGTCCATCAGTATGGAAATAATGCCTATGAAATTGAACTCCCACTAGGAGTTGCCATATCACCTATCTTTAATGTAATTGACCTATATCTCTATAAGCGATCTATTTTTGCAGGAGAAAATGTAGGTGAACCTAAGAATGCTGATGAAGATTGGATCAAGGATCTTCCATCTACTCAACCCATGCAGTTAGAGACTATCCTAGACTCAAGAGAGGTGAAGAGAACAAGGAGAATGGTATACAAAGAGCATTTGGTCAAGTGGTTGGGACTTCTTGAAGAAGAGGCAACCTGGATGACTAAAGAAGACATTGCAAAGCATGGAAAATTTGTTGCAGACCTCCTTTCATCCAAAGGATGAAAATTCTCCCCCTTGGTTGTATGGTGCAGGAGCACCAAATTGAAAATTTTGGTTCTTAGTATGTAATGGAGTCTGTTGGTGCTCCAAATATCAACAGAATCAATGAATCCTAAAGACTTAGCCAATGTCTTATGCTCATACTCAGAGGTTCACTTGGCCAATTGACAAGAAATGGGATTAACATACATTTCCCTTGCAGTTCAAGCTCTGTAAAACCTATAGGGGTGAACCTTCAAGAACATCTAAAGATGTGGACATACAATTAACATGATATTGCTCAACAAAGAATGCTCTCATAGAATTATGCTGAGAAACATAAAATGTCACTCAAGATTGGTTAAAACATTAAGTGAATTTCACTAACCAGCATGGAGAACAAGGTAAACATATAACTCAACATACAAAATTGAAATGGTTTTTAACTTTTAAGATTTGGGACCAAGCTGAAAACAACAAAAGCATGAAAACTTGACTAGTGCCAAAAAATGGGCTATGGAGTCATACAAAAAAGCATTTCATCCTACAATGCTAAACATATTATGAAGATCTTTGCAACTGTTATCAAATTATGACAACAAGACCACTTAAGTTTCATATGATAATCATTCTTTACAAAATCCACTTGAAACATAACATTCCTATCACATTTGCTGAAGTAATTACACTACTCCTTGAATAATAGGCAATAATAAATTCAACATGTGATTTATTGAAGCAATTACATTATTCAATGAGTAGAAGGCAACAACAAATGCAACCATTATACATGAAAAGACTCAATAACTTTATTATTGAATCCCAAAAGAGTATTACATTTCAGAAATGGAGACAATTATCAGCTAAAATATACATGAAAGCACAATTCAAAACACACACTTTAAATTTAATGACTCAATTAAAATCCTCCTAGCTTTACAGTCTACCTAGAGCTTCTGCCTAACTTACAGAGCTTTCAGAAATTAGAACCCCAGAATTAGAATCATTACAATGAGAGAAGAAGAGAATAAAAGGGAAACAAAGGCAACCCTAAGATCAATTTGATCCATAGATGTAATCTAGAAACTTCATCCACTATTGATCAACACAATTGCAAAGCCTCTCTCATCTCTCCTCCTTCAACAAAATTTTCCTCTAAAATCTTCCTTTGTCCAAATTGTTGAGCAACATAAAACTTGTCCATGTAAACACTCTCCATTATAATTTAGTGGCTAGAAAGTATGTCCTTTTCCCATGAAAACATGCACCTTTTTCTTTTAATTTGTGTTGCTGTACATTATTTTACTTTAGCCAAGTAAAATATTCCCCTTTGAACTTTTAAATATTTTCCTTTACTTACTATAGCTTCACTTTGCATTTTTACCTTCATCTAGGTAAAATATTCTTCCCTCCAACAAATAAAAATTAAAGTGGATATTTTATTCATTTTTCCTAGGCAAATCACTTTTCAACCAATGAGAAATATTATCCAATGAATATTTATTCACTCTGCGTTTTATGTGCCCAGCCAAGAGAATATTTCACAAAATGCCTTTATTTCTAGCAACACTTAAAATCCTTGAGTAAAATATTTGCTTGGGCAAATAAAGTTTTACCTACAACATTTTACTTCACATGCCATTTCATTTTGCAGCAAATCTTATTTTACCCACATGCCCATTTCACCTTTCACATTATTTCCACGTGCAACAAATACTCAAATATTTAATTTGAAATATTTAGCCTTTAACATTAACGGAATTCCTTAAAAATATCTTGAGCATCCCCTTTAAAAACAATGTTGTTCCCATTATCGGGCCCACCATATGCTTTCCTTCCTCTCAACCCCGTGCTCCTGTAAG
This sequence comes from Sequoia sempervirens, assembly GCA_007258455.2. Taxonomy (NCBI): domain Eukaryota; kingdom Viridiplantae; phylum Streptophyta; class Pinopsida; order Cupressales; family Cupressaceae; genus Sequoia; species Sequoia sempervirens. Next base: position 401,290,237 of record VDFB02000017.1, on the reverse strand, counting down.
AATTAAATGATGGGCATTTTACTCCCACGAGATAGCATAGAGTGGTGGGGATTTCCACACATCTCAATTCCTTTACTTTATTTACTACAATTGAAGGCTCGTTATCCACTTTCTTTGTGGAGACATTTAAATATTTTATTTGAAATATTTTTCCCTTTAATATGAAAGACAATTAAAAATGTCTCGGGAAACTAACTTTATCTTTCCCTTCATTCCCCTCGGCCCCACCCTTTATGTTTATCGAGAAACATTTTAAACCTTTTTAAATGTTTTTCCTTATCAAAAAGCAAAACCCCGCTATGTGTACCCCACGTAGTCGCTAAATTTAACCCGTTTTCACCTTCCTTGGGAGATTTGGTGGGGAAGGGTCCAGATCTTGCTGGATTGGTGTATTACTTCTTAATCGTTGATTTCAATCCATTCTGCTTTCACTTTATTGTGCTGGATTGGTGTCTTACTTCTTAGTGTGCTGGAAGGGTCCAGATCTTGCTGGATTGGTGTCTTACTTCTTAATCGTTGATTTCAATCCATTCTGCTTTCACTTTATTGTGCCCTAATTTTCATTCTCTTGAGCTCCTCTTCTTTGATGGCGACATCATTTTTTTGTTGCATCATTCGCAACATGGTGGTTCTAAGGTTTTCAATGAATCCATTGTGTGTGTACCATCTTCCTCAATGAACGCGCGTGATATCCATCTTTCATGTATGCCACATTTCTACCTCTAAGCACTGGAATAATTATACAAAGTGCGTTGCCTCTTGACTGTGTGGCCTCTTGAAATACAAACAATGCTCATAAGCTTCTAAGTTCATTTTGTATGCACCCTACAGCCATATCATTTCATGAAGGCATTTATTGTGGTTTGAGGGATTTTCTACAAACAATCTCATAAACCAGTGGCGTACTCTTTGAAACCCCTCTTCTTTGGATATTTTGTCAAGCAGACCCCACACACCTGCACCTTACTTGTAGTGGTTGCCCCTTTGAGATGTCTCTGGCCTGGTAGAAGGATTTAATGTTTTCATTTACTTGAGCAATTTGAATACATTTTATATGCAAACACCGTTGCATTCTCATGCTACATAATGGGCCCATTCTCTATTCTTTATTTACATTTGCTTGAAATTTTCAAAGTCTTTAAACAATCTCTTTTCTTTATATACTAGTGCCTCAACATTTAAATATTTTCAACAAATCTCTCATGCTTTCATCATATTCATGCTTTCTCTACAAAATCCATTCAACATATTCATTTTGTAGATTAGCGCTTCCCCCTTATTGCACTTGCTTGGGAATTTCTAAAGTCTTTTCCACAGACTGTTTCCTGGTATGTGTGGTCTGCAGTTGTGGCATCCACATTTTCATTATTGTGCAATGGAGTCAAATGGAGTTGCTCTAATTTCTATGTTTTAATGGATGCTTGTGCCCTGCTCTAGGCTACACCATTAGCATTTGCTTGAGAGTTGCTACAACCTTCAACAAATCCATTTTTATTTGTTCATATTGCTATGCATTCTTATATAGAGTTCTACTCATTCATTTGTTTGAAAGTGTTTAGAGACTTTTCAACAAAACCACTCTGGACAGTGTCTGTTAGCAATTCCCTTATATTCATTTTCAAATCTACTAAAGCATTCTTAACAGATACATTATGTCTTGCTGCATTTTATAGCATCCTCTGAGACCACACTTGACTTTGGAATGTCTTTCAAAAGCTTTGCATAACACCAATCCTTCCATCCTTTCTATGAAACACATCAATTACAAGATATAAGATTTGCTTTCTCAATAACATGTTAATGTTTCAAATAACATAGGCCTAAATAGTGCTGTGACTTCATTCAATGGAAGCTTCAATGTATTCATCCTTAGCTTGAACTCTTCTTCCACCACTATATTTGGTGTGTGTTCCATGCACTTTCATCTTTCAATGAGATGAAAATTCATTAATATTCAATGTTAAACATTCTTAATATGTCAATAATTGGACATTTATATACATGTCCAGCAAGGCACTTACAAATACATCATTTAACAAAGTTACTCTATCCACAGAATTATGATTGTTGCCCATATTTTGCTCCAATACTCCCCATATCCAGCATTGTGGTTGCCTTCATCCCATGGTATGATTCTCAATTCCACATTTAAAAGGTAGATCTCACTTTGTTTTTCAAATCTTGAAGGCAAACAATTTCACAAAAATGCAAAGCATGCCAAGTCCCCAAGTGGACCCGACTAATTTTTTTTCATTTTCAAATAAATTTTCTCCTTAAATTGGTATGGGATAACTTCTATGATTTTGGAATGAAAACACAAACTGTGTTTTCATCGAAACTCACATTCTAACATGTTTGCAAAATGGTGAAAATAGGCCAAGTGGGCTCTAGAATTGCATTTGAAAACTAGGCAAATGACCTCATGGAGACATAGAAACTTGCAGACTTGTAGAAATTTATCCTAAGAATGCAATGCAAAAGACGGTTCGTAAAAATCCATCACGAGGAAAAAATTATTAATTGTCAAAGTTGCTTACTCGAACTTTCTACAACAAACAGTTGTTCTGAACCAATTAAAACTCAAGAGATCACCTCATTGGAAAAATACCAAATCAACTCCTGGTGAGTTGCCACTAGACACATTAGCTCACTTTGGTACCATGAGCACATGTGAAAAATGGATTAGCTTGAATCATCATCATGCACAAAATATTGAAGGCCAAAATCGACCTCTCAGACAGGTTTTTGGAAATGCAAGTGCAAAACATGAGAAATTGCACATGGTTTCGACTTTGAAAAAATAGAAAATCATCTCATAAAGCTCTAAAAACTGACATGCGAGCTCATCTTGGTATGGATAATACAGAGCAATGATTGGTTTGGCATGACGATCAATTGGTTGCAAAATGCAAGCTCAAATGGGAGGCTACTTTGCAAAACTAAAAGTTTGCAAAAAACAAAAGGTGTCGAAACGCTCCAACTTCACATTTCGAAACCCTGATAAAACTCATCATGGGAAGCTGAAAATTGACATGTACACTCACATAGGAGACATGAATGTGTTTCTGAAAAGGGATTTTGCACAGAAATCAATAGGCATCAAATTATGACCCTCCAAAGTAGGTCACTCAAGAAAATTCATTAGGTGCACTTTTGAAAGTGTAGAGGCAAATTTTTTCAAATGGGCATCTCAAATTTGGGAAATTTGAGATTGCTAATAGTGGCTCTAACTAGGGATGTATGCCCCTTGTGGGCATAGCAAGATTCCAGGTCTCTATGGAGTAGACCAAATACTGAGTCCATTAGGTGCTCTAAAATTGCTCCTTTATTCATTCTTCATTTTTCAACTTCATTTGGTGACCGTAGGCCACCAAATGAAAAATGGGAATGAATATTTACGTCTGTCAAACACAATTATGTAGAAAGAGCTTATCTCACTTAACTCATGCTTTCCTTTTTCAAACCACAACAACCCAGGTGATTGCACCATTGTAAACACAATTATTAAGTTGCCTTTGTGAAAGTCGACACTTGCTCTCTATTTAGCTTTGTCATCACATGACAACCAAATGAAATAGGTCACATCATCACCACTCTCTTTATTTTTTGATTTTGTATCAAGTGGCATCATTTGAAAAAGGTGATCAAGACCATATGAAAGCATAGTTTGATCACAACCATTTGCCTAATTAAACATGTTGGTACCTCCTAACAGGGAATCACTTACAACATTATCAACATGTTCATAACCACTGTGCATCTGAAAGTCAGGCACACTTTCAAAATGCTAATTATCATGTGGCAACAATTCATCATATTCACCATGCAAATCACTTTCAGGTTGAAAACAACCTTCAATATCTTGCACATTGCCACATTCTATGAAAACTTCTTCCAAATAACAAAAATAGCACTCACATTCTGGTGCATGGCTAGTACAACTAGGTTCAATATTATTACTAGTTTGCATGTCAAAATTTAAACCATCACAAGGACTTACTATAAGATCTAGCTCATCATACAAACCGTCTCTAAGTGTATGCAAAGAATTACACTCATCTATTGGCACACTTTGTACTTGTTCTTCTTCAGGCTGGTATTGAGAGTCATCAGGAATTTCTAACTCATCATCATTTGTAGTCATATTGTCATCTTCTGAACATAAGGTGTCATCATCTTTAGTATCACAAGCTTGCTCAGAACTAAGCAATTCTGGTTCAAAAAGAAAATATGATTTGTTATTGAAATCATCATTCATATTCACATGAAAAGACTCATGCCTAGAGACTCCTTCAAGTTAGCAAACAGAGACCTGCCCAAATCTACATTAGAATCTTGAAAACTTGGCTCATTTGATGTGCAATCCTCATGGTCATCTATTGCTTCAAACTCATCATTGAAACAAATTTCTGAGTTTACATCAGCATGCACACTATCATACTCATCATACAATGCATCATTATCCACAAATGATTGCTTGTCTTCATTCACATTATCATCATCTTGATCAACTGATTATCATTGAAAGGAGAATCAAATACACATGCATCATACCTTGCACCTTGAAGGTCATCATCATTGTCAAAATCATTAGGAGTAGCACACAACAACTGAGAGTCATCTTCATGTGTACATTTCTGATATTCTATGGTTAATAGGTCTAAAATTTGTTCACAACTTAATAGATCATGGTTATGATCAATCATTTCAACCACTTCCTCTTCTTGACCTTCACTTCAATTGGATGCATTATCAAATTGCAAATGAGGATATCCTACTGTATCATAATCTTCAAAATCTGAAAGCTCAATGGGCTGATCATAAACAGGATTTCCCCAATCATGGGAAACTGAATTGTTAACAAAATTGTCGGATGCATGGTCACAATCTGTCAAAGAGAATAGGCTATCCATTTGTTCATCCTTATTCACTTCTGGGTTGTCATAACAACAATCGACATCATTTTGCACTTCAACATTTTATTGGATGTACTCATTGAGTTTATCATTTGCATCCTCTTGAGGGTAGGCACAAAGATTTTCACAGTCAAATTGAAAATCGTTAATGGTTTCTTCCTTGCAGCTAATTGTGCTTGATTTTTCAAATTGAAATTCATTATATACTCTATCATTTGCAACCAACAATCTAACATCATCAAGAGCATTCTTCAAATTAGAAAATTCTTTTGTCTTATCAAGGAGACTTGTGTCAAAGCTACACTCATTTGTGAACTTGACATGATCAACCATATCATAACATTGCTAATTACTTATCGCTTCTTCAAAGAGGGAATCCAATTGATATTATTCATCATGTTCTTGGCTTGGGAGGCTTAGCTGATGATTTGTAGTTGGGCATATTTCTTTTGTAGGTTGTTCAAAGACAACTTTCTCATCACTTGATGATGCATCCCTCTCATGTTCTACCTCTTCAAGTATGCAGTTGTTTGAATTGCTTTGATCATTTGCATTCACATAATTGCTGATTTCATCAACATGCTCACCCATGATTGAAGACAACAATCTCTGCACATATTCATTCCTTTGTTTGTCCAAAATATCTAAAACTGTGTAAGCCATCTGCATGCTCAATACTTTGAAATATTTTAACAATGCACTAGATCCTTCTTCATAAGCGTCAAAATACATATGGGGACAATTTGGAGTACTAGGTCTAGAATTTTCTATGATTAGTGACAAAGCAACACAAAATCTATGACTAAAATCAACACTTGACTCTTCATCTTGTTTTCTAATTTGCTTTAACCTCATGACAAGGTCTGAGGGGTCTCTTGCATATTCTTCTCTATAAGCAACTACCAATTTATCCCAACAAGGAAATGACTTCTCAAGAAAACTTAGATACCAATCCTGAGCTCTAGCTTCAAGGGATCTGAGAAAGAATCTCATCCACATATCTTGATATTTAAATGAATGCTTCTCCATGAAGCTAGAAATTTTTTTGACATGTGCATATCCTTCTCAAATATTGTATCCATTAAATCTAGGCATCTCCTTATAAACTTGGGCTAACATACTTTCAAATTTGTAACCAACCCATGACAAATCTAATTGAGCATACAATGGGTCAAAGGAATTGACAAAAGTTGCACTAAGTTGACAAGTAGACACAATTTGGTGGTCTCTTAACTAGACTTGTTGAAACAACTGGTGTCTTTCATCCATCTCTCTAAGTCCCCTTTCAAATATATCATTCCATTCAGGACTAAACCTAGGATTATTAACTCTTGGGTTCTTACACTATGGATTGAAAATCATTATACTTTTGACACTTCTTAACAAGCTGAACAAGGTCTTTATAGGTATGGATACCTTACCTTGATGATCCATGCATATTCTTGCAAATCCGGACTCACTATTTATGCATAATTTTAATCATGAGCAGATGGTGGACAACTAGGACAATTGCTGACATAATGACAACGTAAGCTTGAATCATATGACAATACAAATGGATGGAAACCCCTAAGATCCACAAATGCATTCTAACCATCCATACAACAAATATTTGAGCACTAGACAAAATTCTTTCAATGGAACTACAATTACGTTCAATTGATCTAGCAAATGCAAGTGTGCATTTGAACCTAAATTTACTATCCTTTCCCTCTATCAATGTTAAATCACTAAATAGGGAACCAAATTTCTTTCTAAGACGTTCAAATATGTGAAGAATACTTGGAAATGTTGTAGATGCTGCAAATTGTTCTGGAAATATTGTAGATTTGGAACTTTTCTCACCTCTTGATCAGGTTCTTGTAACAAAGTTGCCACCTCTCTTCTTAGAGGACTGAACTTCAAATAGCATGAAGTTATTTCACATGTAAATTTCTCTCTGAGTTCCTTTCACCAACAAATCACCACAAATCTTGAAATCCTTAGGTTCACTACAACAAATCTTTCTCCAGGCTTGAAATCCTTTAATATATGAACTAAATTTTAGAATGGAAAATAAAAATATGACTCTATGAAATAACCATCTACAATTACAAATTCAAAATCCTCCCCAACTGAGTCACCATTCTGTTCGTGCTCTAAATATCAATAAAATCAATGAATCCTAAAGACTTGGCCAATGTCTTATGCTCATACTTAGAGGTTAATTTGGCCAACTGACAAGAAATGGGATTAACACACATTTCCCTTGCACTTCAAGCTCTGTAAAACCTAGGGGGGTGACCCTTCAGCAACATCTAAAGATGTGGACATACAATTAACATGATATTGCTCAACAAATAATGCTCTCACAAAATTATGCTGAGAAACATAAAATGTCACTCAAGATTGGCTAAAACATTAAGTGAATTTCACTAACTAGCATGGAGAACAAGGTAAACATATAACTCAACATGTACAAAATTGAAATGGTTTTTAATTTTTAAGATTTGGGACCAAGCTGAAAGCAGTAGAAGCATGAAAACTTGACCAGTGCCAAAAAATGGGCTTTGGAGTTATACAAAAAAGAATTTCATCCTACACATGGTAAGCATATTCTAAAGATCTTTGCAACTGTTATCAAATTATGACAACAAGACCTTTGAAGTTTCATCTGATAATCATTCTTTACAAAATCTACTTGAAACATAACATTGTTGTCAATTTGATGAAGCAATTACACTACTCCCTGAATAATAGGCAGTAATAAATTCAACTTGTGATTTATTGAATAATTACATTATTCAATGAGTAGAAAGAATAGAACAGATGCAACCATTGTACATGAAAAGAATCATATAACTTATTTAACTAAAATATAGAAATAATATTTAAATAAATATATAAAATATAATATATTATATATTAAAAGCAAATATAGAACATATTCTAAAATTTATATATTAAAATAAACAATAAAATATTTATTGCATTACCTAAAGCATATATTATAAAGTGTAGAGCATTTTTTAAAATCATATATGAACCAAATTGAATACCGATTCAAAACGGATATGCAATTTGAAACAATATCTGATATTTCTGACAAATAATTTATAGCCTTGGGATTAGCCTTAGGCCACCGTTGATATTTGGCTTGGACATGCCAATCCTAAGAAGTCAATGCAAAAAACGTGTTTCACAACTCACCTTGTTTTTCTAGACTTCATCAATGTGGCTGATCTCTTGTTTTTAGTCAAATTGATGAAACAAAAAAGGTTTGTTCAGGTGATCTCAACTTTCCACCAATATAAATTATTTTACTTTGAATTTAATAAATAATTATTATTCATTTTCTATTAGAATTACAACTTGATTGCACTTTTATCATATTTTTTGAATCCAAAATTTCATCGCATTCTAGCATACTATACCAAGTTCAGACATATCACAAAAAAAATATGCGTCACATCCGGACATAAGTCCTTTACTTATATCTAAAATATAAAAAAATGATATTATCATTTTATTGTGGTTAGAGTGGTCAGACAGACACTTACTTCTTATTTTTCCCTTGAAATTTAAGTACTATTGCATTGAAATTTCAATTTTTCACCAAATAGCTTTAAAAAAAATAAAATAAACTTAGTAGTTTAGAAACTACATTCAATTTTCCACAGATTCTATGTTTACATATTTTTGAAATAATATGGATAACTTATTCAAATTTTTATGCCTAGCCAAAAGAATATTTTGCAAAATTTCTTTATTTCCAGCGACACTTAAAACCCTTGAGTAAAATATTTTCCTGAGCAAATAAAGTTTTACCCACATCGTTTTACTTCACATGCCATTTCATTTTGTAGCAAATCTTATTTTACCCGTACACCCATTTCACCTTTCACATTACTTCCACCTTTTGAAATATTTATCCTTTAACATTAAAGGCATTCCTTTAAAATATCTTGAGCATCCCCTTTAGAAATAATGCCATTCACATTGTCGAGCCCACCACATGCTTTCCTTCCTCTCAACCCCACGCTCTGTAAGAATTAAATGATAAGAATTTAACTCCCGCGAGGTAATGGGGAGTGGTGGGGATTTCCCCACATCTCAATGCCTTTATTTTATTTACCACAATTGAAGGCTCGTTATCCACTTTATAGGTGGAGACATTTAATTATTTTATTTCAAATATTTCATTTGAAATATTTTTCCCTTTAATATAAAGACATTTAAAAATGTCTCGGGCAACTAACTTTATCTGTACCTTCATTCCCCTCAGGGCCCACCCTTTATGTTTATTGAGCAACATCTTAAACCTTTTTAAATGTTTTGCCTTATCAAAAATCAAAACCTCGCTATGCTTACCCTGCGCGCTCTCAGAATTTAACCCGATTGCACCTTGCTTGAGCGATTTGGCGGGGAAAGGTCGAGATCTTTCTGGATCTGCGTCTCACTTCTCAACAGTTGATTTCAATCCGTTCTGCTTTCACTTGTTTGTGTCCTAATTTTCATTCTCTCGAGCTCCTCTTCTCTGATGGCGGCATCACTTGTGTTGCATTAATCGCAGCATGGTGGTTTATAAGGTTTTCAATGAATGCATTATGTGCGTAGCATCTTCCTCATTGAACGCGAGGGACATCCGTCTTTCATGTATGCCGCATTTCTTCCTCCAGGCGCTGGAATCATTCTACAAAGTGTGTTGCCTCCTGACTGTGTGGCCTCTTCAAATACAAACAACGCTCAAAAGCTTCAAAGTTCATTTTATATGCACCCTACAGCCATATATTTTCATGAATGCATTTAATTTGGTTTGAAGGATTTTGTACAAACAATCTCATACACCAGTGGCGTACTCTTTGAAACCCCTCTTATCTGGATATTTTGTCAAGCATACCCCACGCGCCTGCACCTTAATTGCAGTGGTTTCCCCTTTGAGATGTCTCTGGCCTAGTATAAGGCTTTAATTTTTTCATTTACTAGAGCAATTTGAATACAGTTTCTGTGCAAATGTTGTTGCATTCTCATGCAACATAATGGGCACATTCTCTATTCTTTATTTACATTTGCCTAAAATTTTCAAAGTCTTTAAACAAACTCTTTTCTTTATATACTGGAACCTCAATGTTGAAATGTTTTTAACAAATCCATTTTGGCATATCCTGCAATGTGTGCCTGGGCTGTGTGCTTTCATCATTCCCTCATGCTTGCTCTTAAAAAGCCATTCAACATATTCATTTTGTAGATTAGCGCCTCCCCCTTATTGCACTTGCTTGGGAATTGCTAAAGTCTTTTCCACAGACTATTTTCTGATATGTGTGGTTTGCAGTTGTGGCATCCACATCTTCATTATTGTGCAAAGGAGTCAAATGGAGTTGCTCTAATTTTTGTGTTTTAATGGATGCTTCTGCCCTGCTCCAGGCTACGCCATTAGCATTTTCTTGAGAGTTGCTACAACCTTCAACAAATCCATTTTATTTGTTCATATTGCTATGCATTCTTATATAGAGTTCTACTCATTCATTTGTTTGAAAGTCTTTAGAGACTTTTCGACAAAACCACTCTGGACAGTGTGTGTTAGCATTTCCCCTGTATTCATTTTCAAAGTTACTAAAGCATTCTCAACGTATACATTATGTCTTGCTGCATTTTATAGCATCCTTTGAGACCACACTTGACTTTGGAATGTCTTTCAAAAGCTTTGCATAACACCAATCACTCCATCCTTTTTATGAAACACATCACTTACAAGATATAAGATTTGCTTTCTCAGTAACATGTTAATGTTTCAAATAATACAAGACTGAATAGTGTTGTGACTTCATTCAATGGAAGCTTCAATGTATTCATCCTTAGCTTGAACTCTTCTTCCACCACTGTATTTGGTGTGTGTTCCATGCACTTTCATCTTTTGATGAGATGAAATTTCATTAAGGTTCAATGCTAAATATTCTTAATATGTCAATAATTGGACATTTATATGCATGTCAAGCATGGCACTTACAAATACATCATTTAACAAAGTTACTCTATCCACATAAGTATGATTGTTGCCCATATTTTGCTCCAATACTCCCCATATCCAACATTGTGCTCTCCTTCAACCCATGATGGTATGATTCTCAATTCCACATTTGAAAGGTAGATTTCACTTTGCATTTCAAGTCTTGAAGGCAAACAATTTGACAAAAATGCAAAGCATGTCAGGGCCCCAAGTGGACCCGACTAATTTTTTTTGTTTTCAAACAACTTTTCTCATTAAATTGGTTTGAGATAACTTCTAAGTGCTTCTGGAGTGAAAACACAAAGTGGGTTTTCATCAAAACTCACATTCTGACATGTTTGCAAAATGGTGAAAATAGGCCAAGTGGGCTTTGAAATCACCTTTAAAAACTAGGCAAATGAGCTCATGGTGACATATAAACTTTTAGAATTGTAGAAATTTATCCCGAGAATGCAATGCAAAAGACGGTTTGGAGAAATCCATCACGAGGAAAAAGTTCTTAATTGTCAAAGTTGCTTACTCAAAATTTCTGCAACAAACAACTGTTCTAAATCAATTGAAACTCAAGAGATCACCTCATTGGAAAAATACCAAATCAGCTCCTGGTGAGCTGCCACTAGACACATTAGCTCACTTTGGTACCATGAGCATGTGTGAAAAAGGGATTATCTTGAATCATCATCATACACGAAATATTGAAGGTTGAACTCGACTTCTCAGATAGGTTTCTGGAAATGGAAGTACAAAATAGGAGAAATTGCATTTGGTTTCAACTTGGAAAAAATAGCAAATCATCTCATAAAGCTCTAAAAACTGACACGTGAGCTCATCTTGTTATGGAGAATGCAGAGCAATAATTGGTTTGGCGTGACGATCAATTGGTTGCAAAATGCAAGCTCAAACGGGAGGCTACTTTGCAAAACTGAAAGTTTGCAAACAACAAAAGGTGTCAAAACCCTCCAGCTTCACGATTTGAAACCCTAATAAAACTCATCGTGGGAAGCTGAAAATTGACATGTACACTCACATAGGACACATGAGTGTGTGTCTGCAAAGGGATTTTGCACGAAAATCAATAAGCATCAAATTATGACCCTCCAAAGTAGGTCACTCAAGAAAATTCATTAGGTGTGCTTTTGAAAGTGTAGAGGCAAATTTTTTGAAATGGGCATCTCAAATTTCCCAAATTTGAGAGTGCCAATAGTGGCTCTGATTGGGGATGTATGCTCGTTGTGGGCATAACAAGATTCTAGGTCTCTAGGGAGTAGACTAAATAATGAGTCCATTAGGTGCTCTAAAATTTCTCCTTTATTCATTCTTCATTTTTCAACTTCATATGGTGACTGCAGACTACCAAATGAAAAATGCAAGTGAACATTTACCTCTATCAAACACAATTTTATAGAAAGAGTTGATCTCCCTTAACTCATGCTTGCCTTTGTCAAACCGCAACAACTTAGGTGACTGCACCATTGTAAACACAAGTATTAAGCTGCCTTTCTGTAAGTGGGCACTTGCTCTTTGTTTAGTGTTGTCATCATATGGCAACCAAATGAAATAGGTCACATCATCACCACTCGCTTTATTTTTTGATTTTGTATCAAGTGGCATCATTTGAAAAAGGTGATCAAGACCATATGAAAGCATAGTCTGATCACAACCATTCGCCTGATTAAACATGTTGGTACCTCCTAACACGAAATCACTTACAACATTATCAACATGTTCATAACCATTGTGTATCTGAAAGTCAGGAACACTTTCAAAATGTTGATTATCATGTGGCAAGAACTGATCATATTCACCATGCAAATCACTTTCAAGCTAAAAACAACCTTCTTCAGTATCTTGCACAATGCCACATTCTATGAAAACTTCTTCCAACTGACAAAAATAACACTCACATTTTGCTACATGACTAGTACAATCAGGTTCAATCTTATTACTAGTTTGCATGTCAAAATTTAAACCATCACAAGGACTTACCAGAAGATCTGGCTCATCATACAAATCGTCTCTGAGTGTATGAAAAGAATTACACTCATCTATTGGCACACTTTGTACTTGTTCTTCATCAGGCTAGTATTGAGATTCATCAAGAATTTCTTACTCATCATCATTTTTAGTCATATTGTCATCTTCTGAACATAAAGTGTCATCATCTTCAGTATCACAAGCTTGCTCAGAACTGAGCAATTCTAGTTTAGAAAGAAAATCTGATTTCTTATTGAAACCATCATTCATATTCACATGAAAAGACTCTTGCCTAGGCTCCTTCAAGTCAACAAACAAAGACTTTCCAAAATCTACATTAGAATCTTGAAAACTTCGCTCATTTGATGTGCAATCCTCATGATCATCTGTTGTTTCAAACTCATCATAACAAATTTTTGAGTTTACATCAGCATGCACACTATCATAGTCATCATACAATGCACCATTATCCACAAATGATTGCTTGTCTTCATTCACATTATAATCATCCTAATCAGCTAATTCATCATCAGAAGGAGAATCAAAGACACATGCATCATACCTTGCATCTTGAAGGTCATCATCATTGTCAAAATCAACAATCTAGTAGCACACAACAACTAAGAGTCATCTTCATGTGTACATTTCTGATATTTTGTTTTTAATAGGTCTAAAATTTGTTCACAACTTAATAGATCATGGTTATGATCAATCATTTCAACCACTTCCTCTTCTTGACCTTCACTTCAATTGGATGCATTATCAAGTTGCAAATCAGGATATCCCGATGTATCATCATTGTCAAAATCTGAAAGCTCAATGGGCTGATCATAAACAGGATTTCCCCAATCATAGGAAACTAAATTGCTAACAAAATTGTCGGATGCATAGTCACAATCTGTCATAGAGAATAGGATGTCCATTTGTTCATCCTTATTCACTTCTGGGTTGTCATAACAACAATCCACATCATTTTGCACTTCAACATTGGATTGGGTGTCCTCATTGAATTTATCATTTGCATCCTCTTGAGGGTAAGCACAAAGATTTTCACAATCAAACTGAAAATCATCAATGGTTTCTTCCTTGTAGCTGATTGTGTTTGATTTTTCAAATTAACATTCATTATATACTCTGTTATTTGCAACCAACAATCTAGCATCCTCAAGAGAATTCTTCAAATGAAAAAAATATTTTTTCTTATCAAGAAGATTTGTGTCAAAGCTACACTTATTTGTGAACTTGACATGATCAATCATATCATAACATTGTTGATTACTTATCACTTCTTTAAAGAGGGTTTCCAATTGATATTCTTCATCATGTTCTTGGCTTGGGAGGCTCAACTAATGATTTGCAGTTGGGCACATTTCTTTTGTAGGTTGTTCAAAGACAGCTTTCTCATCACTTGATGATGCATCCTTCTCATGTTCTACCTCTTCAAGTATGCACTTGTTTGAATTGCTCTGATCATTTGCATTCACATAATTGCTGATTTCATCAACATGCTTGCCCATTATTGAAGACAACAATCTCTACACATATTCATTCCTTTGTTTCTCCCAATTATCTAAAACTATGTAAGCCATCTGCATGCTCAATATTTTGAAATCTTTTAACAATGCACTAGATCCTTCTTCATAAGCTTCAAAATACATATCATGGATACAATCTGGAGTACTAGGTCTGAAATTTTCTATGATTAGTGACAAAGCAACACCAAATCTATGATTGAAATCAACACTTGACTCTTCATCTTGTTTTCTAATTTGCTTTAACCTCATGAAAAGGTCTGAGGGGTCTCTTGCAAATTCTTCTCTATAAGCAACCACCAATTTATACCAACAAGGAAATGAATTCTTAGGAAAACTTAGATACCAATCTCGAGCTCTAGCTTCAAGGTCCATTTGAGAAAGAATCTCATCCACATATCTTGATATTTAAATGAATCCTTCTTCATGAAGCTAGAAAAACTTTTGACATGTGGATCTCCTTCACAAATATTGTATCCATTAAATCTAGGCATCTCCTTGTAAACTTGGGCTGACATACTTTCAAATTTGTAACCAACCCATGACAAATCTAATTGAGCATACAATGGGTCAAAGGAATTGAAAAAAGTTGCACTAAGTTGACAAGTATACATAATTTGATGGTCTCTTAACTAGACTTGTTGAAACAATTGGTGTCTTTCATCCATCTCTCTAAGTCCTATTTCAAATATATCATTCCATTCAGGACTAAACCTAGGATTATTAACTCTTGGGTTCTTACACTGTGGGGTATTAAATGCTTGAAAATCATTATACTTTTGACACTTCTTAACAATCCGAACAAGGTCTTTATAGGTATGGATACTTTACCTTGATGATCCATGCATATTCTTGCAAATCCAGACTCACTAATTGTGCATAATTTTAATCATGACCAAATGGTGGAAAAATAGGACAATTGTTGACATAATGAAAAACTAAGCTTGAATCATATGACAATACAAATGGATGGAAACCCCTAAGATCCACAAATGCATTCTAACCATCCATACAACAAATATTTGAGCACTAGACAAAATTCTTTCAATGGAACTAGAATTACGTTCAACTGATCCAACAAATGCAAGTGTGCAAACTTAAATTTACTATCCTTTCCCTCTATCAGTGTTAAATCACAAAATAGGGAACCAAATTTATTTCTAAGACATTCAAATATGTGAAGAATACCTGGGAAAGTTGTAGATACTACAAATTGTTTTGGAAATATTGTAGATCTGGATCTTTTCTTACCTCTTCATCAGGTTCTTGTAACAAAGTCACCACCTCTCTTCTTAGAGGACTGAACTTCGAATAGTATGAAGTTCATTTACATGTAAATTTCTCTCTGAGTTCCTTTCACCTGCAGAGCACCACAAATCTTTAAATCCTCGGGTTGACTACAACAAATCTTTCTCCAGGCTTGAAATCCTTCAATATATGAACTAAATTTTAGAATGGAAAATAAAAATATGACTATGAAATAACCATCGACAACTATAGATTTAGAATCCTCCCTAGCAGAGTCGCTATTCTGTTGGTGCTCTAAATATCAACAAAATCAATAAATCCTAAAGACTTAGCCAATATCTTATGCTCAAACTTAGAGGTTGATTTGGCCAACTGACAGGAAAGGGGATTAACACACATTTCCCCTGCACTTTAGGCTTTGTAAAACCTAGGGGGGTGACCCCTCAGCAACATCTAAAGATGTGGACATATAATTAACATGATATTGCTTTATAAATAATGCTCTCACATAATTATGCTGAGAAACATAAAATGTCACTTAAGATTGGCTAAAACATTAAGTGAATTTCACTAACCAGCATGGAGAACAAGGTAAACATATAACTCAACATGTACATAATTGAAATGGTTTTTAATTTTTAAGATTTGGGACCAACCTAAAAACAATAAAAGCATGAAAACCTGACCAGTACCAAAAAAATGGGCTATGGAGTCATACAAAAAAGAATTTCATCCTACAATGCTAAACATATTCTGAAGATCTTTGCAACTATTATCAAATTATTAGAACAAGACCACTTAAGTTTCATCTAATAATCATTCTTTAGAAAATCCACCTGAAACATAATAGGCAATAATAAATTCAACTTGTGATTTATTGAAGCAATTACATTATTTAATGAGCAGAAGGAAACAATGGATGCAACCATTGTACATGAAAAGACTCAAATAACTTTATTATTGAATCCCAAAAGAGCACTACATTTTAGAAATGGAGACAATTATCAGCTAAAATATACATGAAAGCACAATTCAGAACACACACTTCAGATTTAATGACTCAATTAAAATCCTCCTAGCTTTACAGTCTACCCATTTAGCTTATGCCTAATTTATAGAGCTTTCAAAAATTGGAAGCCTAGAATTAAAACCATTACAATGAGAGAAGAAGAGAATAAAAGAGAAATAAAAGCAACCCTAAGATCAATCTGATCCATAGATGTAATTTGGAAACTTCATCCACCGTTGATCAACACAATTGCAAAGCCTCTCTCATCTCTCCTCCTTCAACAAACTTTTCCTCTAAAATTTGCCTTTGTCCAAGTTGTTGAGCAATAGAAAACTTGTCCATGTAAACACTCTCCATTATAATTCAACAGCTGGAAAATATCTTCTTTTCTCGTGAAAACATCACCTCTATCTTTTAATTTCTGTTGTTGTACATTATTTTACTTTAGCCAAGTAAAATATCCCCCTTTGCACTTTTAAATATTTTCCTTTACTTAATGTAGCTTCACTTTGCATTTTTACCTTTAGCTAGGTAAAATATTCTTCCCTCTAGCAAATAAAAACTAAAGTGGATATTTTATTCACTTTTCCCACGCAAATCACTTTTCAGCCAATGAGAAATATTACCCAGTGAATATTTATTCACTCTGTGTTTTATGTGCCTAACCAAAAGAATATTTCACAAAATGCCTTTATATCTAGCAACATTTAAAATCCTTGTGTAAAATATTTGCTTGGGAAATAAAGTTTTACTCACAACATTTTACTTCACATGCCATTTCATTTTGCAGCAAATCTTATTTTACCCGCACACCCATTTCACCTTTCACATTATTTCCACCTGCAACCAATACTCAAATATTTAATTTGAAATATTTAGCCTTTAACATTAAAGACATTCCTTTAAAATATCTTTAGCATCCCCTTTAAAAACAATGTTATTCACACTGTCGAGCCCACCATATGCTTTCCTTCCTCTCAACCCCACGCTCCCGTAAGAATCAAATGATGGGAATTTTACTCCTGTGAGACAGCGGGGAGTGGTGGGGATTTCCCCACATCTTAATGCCTTTACTTTATTAAGCCAAAGGCGTCCCATGCTTAGTATTTGTGAGGTCATTTTACATCCTATGGTGTAGATTCGTGGACAGGCAATCACCTGTGATCAAATGCATCTGAGCGGCTCAATGATTTTTCTCGATGTCATAGAGTAGTTATTGGTAGGATGGAAAAAAATATCTCTAGATTTCCCCTATCGACGGTTCAAAGCGCAGAACAAAGGGTGCAACACGACACGATATATCTGTGTTGTTCATTTTTTCTTGTCTTTTTCCCTTCTGCCACCTTATGTATTTTTCCCCAAACCCTAAATCGCTTTCACGAAGACACGCTTTACTTTTTGTTTATTGTGAATAGATTGAAGCAGTAAGCGATTTCTGCTTTCGTAGGGTTTCCTGCAAACTCTTCCCATTTTCTCTCTTCAGCATCATTGACAACGGGACACAATTTGTGTAGAATTTAGAGGTAAGTCACTTGCCAGTCTACTAAATTGGAGATTTTTCCTTTTTAATCTGTACATCGCCAACTCATTCTTTGTTGTGTTTTATTCCATTCTAAACAATTCACCCAGATACATTCACAAAAATCTTCAAGCTTTTATCGTGCCCTGTTTATAAGATTTCTCTTTGATTATTGTGAATAGATTGAAGCAGTAAGTGGTTTCGGTATTGGTAGGGTTTCCTGCAAAATTTGCCCATTTTAGTGCCCTCATGAACACAACTGTTAAGATTTTCCCATGCAAGTATTCCATATAATACTTACTCCATGCATATTATGAAGCAATAAGAGGGCTATATTTTTTCCAATAATCCTTTAAATGGTGAAAGAAGTTTCTTGATTTTATCACAGACAAAGTCTTAAAACTATGAGTAAGGGTGCACACATAACACTTCTATGACCGAGTTTGCAGAATTTGTTTCACCTGTGTAAACAATACTTAATTAGAGCTTAACTTGACATACATTTTTGATATGTATGACCAATAACAGTCATACCATGGAATCAGGAAAAATTTGATATGAAGATTTGATAATCTAGCAAATGAAACAACATTAGCATCTGACGTGTGTAGAAGATTGAGGCCCTCATTCTCTTTGTCTGTCACTTGCATCCGCCCATTTCATCTAGGCTTATGCAATGTTGTAGATAGAAGTTGTCTTTTGTTATTTTGATTGCAAACAAATAGTTCTTCCTACAAGTCTCTGTGGAATGAGCACCTTCGGTCATCCTTCCTTCACAGGCCTCTATGATCTCCATTTTAACATCAATCTAATCTCAACAAAATCAAACAAATTGGGATTATTAAAGGCTTGTGAAATGTGTTTCAATTTG
Source organism: Sequoia sempervirens (assembly GCA_007258455.2). Taxonomy (NCBI): domain Eukaryota; kingdom Viridiplantae; phylum Streptophyta; class Pinopsida; order Cupressales; family Cupressaceae; genus Sequoia; species Sequoia sempervirens. The sequence continues at coordinate 401,271,182 of VDFB02000017.1, read as the reverse complement.
TGGTTTTTCCAAGTACAATTCCAAATTTATATTTGTGACCATTTTAAGGAAAACTGTATACTTCTGTTCACACTCTGTTAATAAGACAATTATAAACAGCAGGACAATTGATTTATTCATATTCAACCATTTGCAACAAGCAATTGTAACACATTCAACAATCATTTTTTGCTTAAAAGTGAGAATGATTTTCTAAAGAAATCAGAATCTTCTCTTCTCTACCCTAAGCAATAGTTTAGAAACATCTCTAAATCCATTCCTCATTCATCCCATAAACAAGGAGATTCCTCAAATACATTTACAACAAAACATAATCCATCTAGTGGTAGGGACTGACACACCGCTGTAATGAACTTGTTGCATATCATGTTTCAAAGAATTCAAGATGATTTAAAGGGAGAGGAAGATTTAGGTAAAGGAATTGATGTGAGAGCACAACCCCAAATAGGTAAGTTGCTTTAAAAAACTGATAATTTGGAGGTGATATGCACTGCTACCATGTGTGAATCAAAAGCCTTTAGAATAGTTATTAAGGCAATGTCAGATGACATCCTATTCATGCATGGATCCAAAAACTATCGCTTGCCTTCAATAAATAACTACTATTGCTCTATGGTTATCCTTAAGGAGTCCATGCCAATTCTGAAAAATATGATAATTTACTAAGATATACATAGAGCCTACTGTGTTTGGAGCGTTAAAAATTTCTATTTTTAAGGCATGGATCTAACTTGCTAAGTGCATATCAACCCACATTCTGTTACTCTGTATTCTTATTATTCTTGGTCTGGCCTTTTCTCAAGTGTGATAATTAGAAGCATCTTTACATAGAAATTTATCATCACGTGATATAATTTTATTTTTTGACAAGAATAAAGATCAAATAAAAAATATAGACCTGATAAATTTTAGTCATAAATTAAGCTCAAGCTTATCACCAACCTGTTGGTTTTAAATCTTAATTGCATTAATGAAGGGTACTCATTATGTTGCATACCCAAGTATACTCATTATGTTGGATACCGAAGTATAAATTTTCAAAGCTACTCTTCTCCAGCATGACTAAGTATTGCTTGGCTTGCATTTATGCCTCAAAATGATGTTATTTTCATTATTCTTAAGGAATGTCATATCCACACAAGCCTCACAGAGAATCAGTAACTTGAAAACCTGCCCAAAATTCACTCAAAATTGATGCCAATAAAAGGGCATAAATTTATTGTTGCATTAACTAAATATTTATATTGTTAGATATAAATTTTGTAATGGTGAAATCCACATATCCATGACATTTGTTGTCAAGTTCTGTGTCCTTTGTGGTGGGAATCATCCTCCACACTTTTCGCTTTGAAGTTGCTGTCTTTTGGTGATATTATCCACTTTACCTCTACTAATTGCAAATGGTCTTTGGTCTTTTCTTTGCATGGTCTTTTCTACTGTGTTACCTCACCATGATATAAGCTGCTACTCCTTATAACTGTGACTTCTTTCAACTTCTTTTTGCTCATACCTCTGATTTCACAATGTTGTTTGTAGTTTGGTATGTAGTTCCAGGGTTATTGATTTAGAATGCATTTTAAGTGTTTATAAGTGATTTGTGTTAAGAAAGTAGATTGGAAATAATTACTGTGTTTGTTCATTTTTGTGACTAGATTTTTGCAAAATATTAAACTTATAAAATTCAAACTACACTTTGCAAGCTAGCCAAGCCATCTCAATCTCAATGCCTGGTATTGTTCTTATTGCGCCTAATTTTTTTTCTGGTTTTATTTTTTTGCCTTAAGAAATTCTTGACACAATAGCAATTAGGCTAGCAAATGGATGCAAATCTACTCTGAGCATGAAAAATGAAATCAAAGACTTTGAGGCCCATGTTTCTAGTTGTTCGTTGATTGAAGCTGGTTGTTGAATCAGCCAGATCTTGCAATGCTTGTATATGAGGATAGATTTTAGCTTCTTACTGAATTTTACTTTTATGTTTTAACCAACTGAATTTTGTAGTTCTTAGGAGGTAATGCCTTCAGTATTGAATCCTGGCATTGCATCTTGATTAGGAGTTTGAGTTTGGTATCAGAACACTAAAAGAGGTTGTGTTTGTGTTAAAGAATTCTGTGTTTTGCTCTGTTCTTTGTTTGTTGTTTTTGCATTTATTATTTCCTGTTTATTGCCTATTTCAGATTCTATAGTTTTTGTATCATGTTTCAGATCATAAAATTCATGTTACAAAAATGTTTTGAATGACTAGTGATAGATTATTGATTGCGATTGGAAATGTAAATACAAAACATAGAAAACTGTTCAAAAATCAAACTTTTATATAAGAGGATGAATAGCTTGGTCGCATAGAAAAACATCCTTGTATGATAAGTTGTTTAGTTTGAAATGCTTCAGGAAAGCTTATTAGTTCAGCTTCAATTTCTGGCTACTTATCAGCATCATTGATAGCAGGACGCAATTTGTGCAGATTGTTGCCGTATGTCACTTGCCATGTTTTGATTCTGTACACTGTTTATATTATGACAACACTCCGTTTAAAGTTAATCTTCTTAAAACTCCCTTTTGTACCCTCCTCAAGTTATATTTCCAAAGGAATCAACAACTTTCTTGTTTTAGTATAAATTTTACCAATTCCCTATTGTTTAAGAAGGGATACTTTTCTTCTTGACCTTGACGATATTTTGGTATTATTTAGTCTGGCATTTCTTTGTGGTAAACTTTGTTCAAAATTGTGTACTAAAGCAAGCATAAAAATTGTGGACCTGAATTTTGAACTTTCTTAGTGGAAGGCAAGATTTTTGTCTGAACTCTGAAATCTAATTTCATTTTCTATACTCATTTTCACCATACAATATTTTAATCTAGCTTCAAAAACAACAAATCATTACCTGTTGTGATTTTAGGCAAAGTCATTATTGAACGTTTTTATGTTGAAATGTCAACTAAAACTATATCACTTTTACAAGGAGCTTACCCATAATTTTGGCACTATGCACAGTTCTCGTTATCTCTTCAAGCTGATATTTGTATCTCAAATTTGTAAACAAAGGGAAAATATGATCTTTCTATTTTATTTTATCCATTTTTTTCTGCATTTTCCTTCACAACCTTGGCAATGTTTTTAGTGGACCTTTTTGAGCATAGTATTTCTCAATTTTTAGCCTCTTCAAGGACATTACTATTGGTTGCTTCTTTTATAACTTTGAGTTGTTTTTGTTTTTTGACTGTGTGATATATTACAAGACCACAAATACAAGAATCAGTTCTGCAACAAAGTAGAGCAAAAAATTGACTTATTAAATCAGTAAATATGGTGAATTTTGCAAGAAATAATGTGTTTGTTTATATCCATGTTCTACAATTCCCTATGATTCTTGTCTTCCATTTGCATGGCTATCATCTGCATCCCCTAAATCCAATTCTTAATGAGGTCACATGTCTCAATCTAATTCTGTAAAGAATTGTTACATTTGCATGGTATTCTTGCTTTGTCTTGTTAGTATATCCAAAACAAGTTCCACTAATGACTTCTTTATGATGTACTTTTTAAAGTTTTTTGTTGATTTTTATTACATGATGTCACGAACAATATATAACTATTTCATTATTCATTCAGGTATCCTGATTTTCCTGTGTTTATCCTGATTTTTTTGGCAATCTGAATAATTGAATCTAATGCCATGTCCAGTTCACTATCATCGACAGATAGACTGGAGTTTGGGAGTGAGATCATTTGCTTTATGGAATGCAAAACAAAATTGGTGGGTGTTTCATTAACTTGTTTCTTTATCTCCTTTTCAAGCTCTAATTTTATTACTTTCAAGTTTTCTTAACATAAAAAATTAATAAAATTAATAAATAGAAGTTTACAATAAAGTCCTTCACAATTTCTTGATTTCGGTTAAACTTATTATAGGATTTAGTACACATCAATAATATGTCATACCATTGTAACAAATTTATGTTCATTTCATAGTTTAAATTTTTTGTTTTTTCTCTTTTCTTTGTTCTTAATGCTATTTTTATGATAGTTTTCTAAAAATATTATTTGCTATTTAATGTATAGCAGCTGCAGCTGAAGCTGTAAATGCAATGGTTGCCAAAGATATTCACAATGAACAGTAGAGAACATCTTCATATGCTAAACTTAATACTATCTTAGTTTTTTGCCAATATACTGGTGCTTCTACTTTTTAGACCAACTGTCCAAATTTAAGGGATTGGCATTACAACAAGCCATATATTATTTCTTATTCAATGTATACTAGCTATGACTAAAGTTGTAAATGAAATGGTTGCCAGAGCTATTTTCACAGACAAAACAGTATACATCTCTAAATCTTAATACATTAAACTTCCATTGTTCTTGGATGTATTCTTCAGTCCTCTTGACCTATATTGGTCATTCATGAAAGTTAATATAATATTTTTTCTCTCTGGGTTATTTGGTGCAGTTTTTATTTTTTATTTATACAACAAAAAGGTTTTATGCACATTTCGAAAATCATGAGTCAATCTCTTAAGTTAATTATTGTCTGGTAGGCTTTTGTGCAGTTTTTTTTCTTTTTGGAGTTTATGGGAGGGTTTATTTTGTCTAAATTTATTTAAGGAGTTTAACTAGCTTGAGAGTTTTCAATTCCTCAAAATAAACATATGCATTTGTGTTGTTCATTTAAATGTTGTGGTTAATTACTTTGAATTCTTGGATAACTTATAATGCTTAGAAATATGGGTGCTAGATAGTTGTATACTCTGTCACATAAAATATTGTGCTTTGCTTATATATGTTTCTACACTAAATATTTCCTCTCTAATTTTTACTTCTTGTTATCAACTATAAATGAATTTTACAGCAGTAAATAATTTTTATCACTTCCTAATTAAAAAAATTAACACGAAGTTCGGTATGTTGTCTTCGGCGTACCCATTGCACCCCACTGGTGCGATTGCTAGTTTACCACAATTGAAGGTTCGTTATCCACTTTCTGAGAGGAGACATTTAAATATTTTATTTCAAATATTTCATTTGAAATATTTTTCCCTTTAATACGAAAGACATCTAAAAATGTCTGGGGCAACTAACTTTATCTGTACCTTCATTCCCCTTGGGGCCCACCTTTTATGTTTATCGAGCAACATCTTAAACCTTTTTAAATGTTTTGCCTTATCAAAAATCAAAACCTTGCTATGCTTACCCTGCGCGCTCACTGAATTTAATCCGTCTGCACCTTCCTTGGACTATTTGGCGGGGAAGGGTCAAGATCTTGCTGGATCTTCATCTCACTTCTGAACAGTTGATTTCAATCCGTTCTGCTTTCACTTGTTTGTGTCCTAATTTTCATTCGCTCGAGCTCCTCTTCTTTGATGGCGCATCACTTCTGTGTTGCATCATTCGCAGCATGGTGGTTTATAAGGTTTTCAATGAATGCATTGTGTGCGTACAATCTTCCTCAATGAACACGCGATACATCCATCTTTCATGTATGCCGCATTTCTTCTTCCAGGCGCTGGAATCATTCTACAAAGTGCATTGCCTCCTGACTGTGTGGCCTCTTGAAATACAAACAACGCTCAAAAGCTTCTTAGTTCATTTTGTATGCACCCTACAGCCATATCAGTTCATGAAGGCATTTATTGTGGTTTGAGGGATTTTGTACAAACAATCTCATACACCAATGGTGTACTCTTTGAAACCTCTCTTATCTGGAGATTTTGTCAAGCAAACCCCGCACGCCTGCACCTTACTTGCAGTGGTTGCCCCTTTGAGATGTCTCTGGCCTAGTAGAAGGCTTTAATGTTTTCATTTACTCGAGAAATTTGAATACATTTTCTGTGCAAATGTCATTGCATTCTCATGTTGCATAATGGGCCCATTCTCTATTCTTTATTTACATTTGCCTAAAATTTTCAAAGTCTTTAAACAAACTCTTTTCTTTATATACTAGCACCTCAACGTTGAAATGTTTTCAACAAATCCATTTTGGCATATCCTGCAATGTGTGCGTGGGATGTGTGCTTTCATCATTCTATCATGCTTTCTCTTCAAAATCCATTCAACATATTCATTTTTGTAGATTAGCGCATCCCCCTTATTGCACTTGCTTGGGAATTGCTAGAGTCTTTTCTAGACTGTTTTCTGATATGAGTGGTCTATAGTTGTGGCATCCACATCTTCATTATTGTGCAAAGGAGTCAAATGGAGTTGCTCTGATTTCTGTGTTTTAATGGATGGTTGTGCCCTGCTCCAGGCTGCGCCATTAGCATTTGCTTGAGAGTTGCTACAGCCATCAGCAAATCCATTTTATTTGTTCATATTGCTATGCATTCTTATATAGAGGTCTACTCATTCATTTGTTTGAATGTATTTAGAGACTTTTCAAAAAAACCACTCTAGACAGTGTGTGTTAGCATTTCCCCTGTATTCGTTTTGAAAGCTACTAAAGCATTATCAACAGATACATTATGTCTTGCTTCAATTTATAGCATCCTCTGAGACCAAACTTGACTTTGAAATGTCTTTCAAAATCTTTGCATAACACCAATCCCTCCATCCTTTTTGTGAAACACATCACTTACAAGATATAAGATTTTCTTTCTCAGTAACATGTTAATGTTTCAAAAAATACAGGCTTGAATAGTGTTGTGACTTCATTCAATGGCAGCTTCAATGTATTCATCCTTAGCTCGAACTCTTCTTCGACCACTGTATTTGGTGTGTGGTCCATGCACTTTCATCTTTTTATTAGATGACATTTCATTAAGGTTCAATGTTAACCATTCTTAATATGTCAATAATTCTACATTTATATGCATGTCAAGCAAGGTACTTACAAATACATCATTTAATAAAGTTACTCTATCCACAAAATACTGATTGTTGCCCATATTTTGCTTGAATACTCCCCATATCTAGCATTGTGCTTGCCTTCATCCCATGATGGTATAATTCTCAATTCCACGTTTGAAAGGTAGATCTTACTTTGTGTTTCAAATCTTGAAGGCAAACAATTTCACAAAAGTGCAAAGCATGTCGGGTCCCCAAGGGGACCCGACTAATTTTTTTTGTTTTCAAACAAATTTTCTCCTTAAATTGGTTTGGGATATCTTCTAAGTGCTTCTAGAGTGAAAACACAAATTGGGTTTTCATCAAAACTCACATTCTGACATGTTTGTAAAATGGTGAAAACAGGCCAAGTGGGCTCTGGAATTGCCTTTGAAAACTGGGTAAACGACCTCATGGAGACAGAAACTTGTAGAATTATAGAAATTCATCTTGAGAATGCAATGCAAAAGACAATTCAGAGAAATCCACCACGAGGAAAAAGTTATTAATTTTCAAAGTTGTTTACTCGAAATTTCTGGAATAAATAGTTGTTCTGAACCAATTGAAACTCAAGAGATCACCTCATTGGAAAAATGCCAAATCAAATCTTGGTGAGCTGCCACTGGACACATTAGCTCACTTCGGTACCATGAGCATGTGTGCAAAAGGGATTAGCTTGAATCATCATCATGCACGAAATATTGAAGGTCGAAATTGACCTCTCAGATAGGTTTCTGGAAATGCAAGTGCAAAACAGGAGAAATTGCATTTGGTTTTGAATTGGAAAAAATAACAAATCATCTTATAAATCTTTGAAAACTAACTCGTGAGCTCATCTTGGTATGGAGAATGCAGAGAAATGATCGGTTTGGCATGACGATCAATTGGTTGCAAAATGAAAGCTCAAACGGGAGGCTACTTTGCAAAATTGAAAGTTTGCAAACAACAAAAAATGTCAAAACCCTCCAGCTTCACTTTTCAAGACCCTAAAAATATGCATCGTGGGAAGCTGAAAAATTGACATGTACACCCACATAGGGCACATGAGTGTGTGTTTGCAAAGGGATTTTGCAGGAAAATCAATAGGCATCAAATTACGACCCTCCAAAGTAGGTCACTCAGGCAAATTCATTAGGTGCACTTTTGAAAGTGTAGAGGCAAACGTTTTGAAATGGGAATTTCAAATTTGGGAAATTTGAGAGTTCCAACAAAGTTGTGTGTGTGTGTGTAGGGTGTTTGTGTCATCCTTCAATAAGGTCATGAGACTAGAAATGTTGATGTAAACAATAGGTCTAGGCGTGTGTGATGTCACATTGGTCTATAACTTAATGAAGGATTAATGTTGTTTTTTATTTTTGTGCCAAATTTGAATGGTAGTTGGAAGTTCGATGGTCACAACCTTTATTTTCAGTTGTGAATCATTGGTATCCTTGGAGAAACATGATAAAAGGCCTCACAAACTCTTGAGGCAGGTTAGCATTATGAACTTTTGAAGAAATAACACATTTTGCTCTATTTTTGGTGTCATTTTTTGTGAAATTCCATGTTTATTCATTCTGTATGTATCTGCACTGATTGCAATCAATGTAAAACCTCTGAAATCTTGTGGAGCCTCGAGTAAGCTTTCATTTGATCCTTATTAGAGGGGATTTCATTAGATTTTGAGGGAGAAAAGCTCTGTTTTCAGAAAGTGCTCTATTAACTAGGGTTTTTAGGGTTTTATTTGAATAATGAGGAATTAAGGCCATTCCACTTCACTGCAACTTAATAAATGGTTGGAATGAGCCTATTAGGATGTAGGAAGATGTTTTCTTTGTTTGTTTGGTAGGGTGGAGTGCAAGACAAGTCTGTAGAGCTTGGTTGAAAGGTTGGCAAGTTGATTGCCAATGGTGGAATTACTGCTCTTTTATTAGGATAGTGCAATTTCAGATTGTTTGATGGAATCTAATTTGAAAAATGTTGGTTTTGTAACTGGTTCTGAGTTTCCATGAAGGTTTTGAGGTCAGGGAAGTGAGATTTAGGAGACCTCCTTTGTAAAAGAGGCCTAATTAGGCTATTGGAAAGCGTTGAAGGGCTAATTGTGTGAAGATGTTCTGAAACAACCCTACCAGATGATTAGATATGTCTAATAACAACCGAAAGGGTTCCTGAATCTATGCATAAGAAGAAGTGAAGTGCTCTGAAATTGGAGTTATCATTGGAAAAGTGGATTTCCAAGGCTACAAGAAAGAAGGTGGCTTAAGAAGGAGGTCACCCTTGGAGTTGTTCAAGACCTCCCAAACCAATTGGGAATTGTTTGTTCATCTTCAATACCACCCTAGATCTTACATCAATTTCACACTTAAACATTTTTTAAGTTTTAATTATTATAATAAGAGAGTCATGTTGTATTTGGATAATAATCATTATCAATTTTATCAATTAATTGTAAAGAAAAATATTTTAATTTCTTGCATCATTTCTCCCACCAATCTCTTCTTTTCCTAATACCAACCTAAAGGATGATTAAGGTTCCCTCTATTTACACATACATTTAATAGGAATACAAAGTACATGAAAGTAGTTAAAATATCCCTTGTATTAAAATAAATTATTCTACTTTGGACAATCCACAAGATGATTATATGAGCATTTTGTTCTTAGTGATAATATTTTTCTTCATGCCTCTCCAATACATGTCCCTTCTAAACCTAAGTCATCTTCTTCATAATTATGTAATTAATATAGAAGAGGCTTATATGCTCTTCACATGCTTAATTATAGAGGGAAAAATCTTGGGCTTAAAATAATATGTCATTGTATGACTCTTTTCTCCATACTCACACTCCATAAACCATGGCTTGGGATTATAGTATTTAAATAAAATCCTAAGACTTAATAAACTTTTTTAATATAATAAATTATTTAAATTTAGTTCAAGACATAGTGCATTGTATACCTTGCACTAACAATAAATATCATGCAATTGAATCTTTAGGTTTTTATTAGGATATTCCTATGTAACATGATTATAGAGGTTTTCCATATGTTCTTGGAGATTTAAATTTATTTTAGAGAATCCTAATAAATAGGTGATTTTGTTGAATCATTAGATTATTTATGTACTTACACAGATATTTAGAATAGAAGAATCCTTGCTAAATTGGAGGAACTCTAGTTATATTTGTACTATAGAAAATTGTATTCCTTTCTAGGTGATAGTACAATTTGACACTTCATTTGGACCTATTTCAGTTACCTTACATTTATGCATTTTTACCAATCATAAATAGGCCCCTAAATCCCTTTATTATGCCGATATTGCAACACGCATTAAAAAATGCATTTGATTAATTAAAGCCCCTGAAACACACTGATCTTGGATTTTTAGGCTAGGGGGGTCATCTTTAGGATCCAAAATAAAAATTTAAATATACTTTTGGTGTCATTTTAAAGTCCTAGAATCAATTTTTACATGTCAACTATCGAGATCTAATATTTGAGAAATTAGAGAAGAAGCCTATAAATCCTAGTCTTCTATTCATTTTCAAACTAGAAGATTAAGAGAAAGAATAATATTTGAAATTGGAGAAGAGAATAGGAGATCAAGAAGAGATTCATAAGTATTCAAGCAATAAAAGTTGAAGTATCAGAACAACATTTTGTTGTACTTGTAGGCCTTCAAGTTCATTTTGTCAAAGATTTGATCCAGCATTGTTCATGATGGATTCTAGGTTAGGGAGATGCATTTGACGATCTTCCCTAACCTAATGAGCTATTTTTTACAAGGCATAACAATGCCTATTATGGATCATGATGGATTCTAGGTTAGGGAGATGCATTTGACGATCTTCCCTAGCCTAATGAGCTATTTTTCTAGGGATCCCAATTTCAAGCTTCATTCTATCAAGCTACCTAAAGCAAGCTATTATCATATTTCAAATTTTACTGGGGTGTATGGACCTATTCCCAATTGTCTCTTTATCATTTATAATTCTCATGTGGGAATCATGCTCTAACACACTTGAGAAGGCTTTCTTTGCATTTTATCTCTTAAAAATCATAGATGCACTCAAGACCAGGGCTTCCACAAAGTGTCATTTATCATATTTATATCATTTCATCAAGGTTTAATTACCAAACTTGGGTTTTGATCGAGGCAAACCTCCATACACCGAAAACAACATTTTCTTTTTCAAATTTGTGATGGGTATAGATCTAGAAGTGGGAAGTTATAGGTACATGAAGAAATTATAGATAGAAAGAAATAAATTAATATTTCAAAGTTTTAGAAAGGGCTAATGGGACACACTTTCTCTAGGGCAAATGTGTCCTACTGCAGACTGCAAAATAGTTTTTAGAATAGGTGCACACTATTTTACCCTTCTCAAATCTATCAAAAAGTTGTTTTTGTTAGCATCATCCTTTAAATCTATGTTTCAAGTTTTATATCATATAATTCAGTTGATTAGTATTTTATTTATATCTCCCAAAAGCGCATTGTAGTCATATTTGTCATTTTTGTCATAAGGAAACAATAGATTCCCCAATAGGGATGATTCACCTAAAGGTTGAAACTCAATCCTACCTTTAGGAGGTCTCTTTTCCTAATAAAATTAGATGAACAATAGGTGTATACATTCTCCATTTACCCATTTTACCCACACCTAGTTTTTTATGTTTCATTTTGGCGAACTCAAGATTATACATTTAAAATTTTTATTTGGAAGTCTTTCAAGCCCTGTATCTAGGATTTACCTTATTTTGCATTGCATTGCATTAGTTTTGAATTCATTTAGGGTTGTCAAAATTTCATCAGTTTGCATTTCATTTATAGTTTTAAAATTATATTTTGCATTGTTTAAAATCTCAAAAAATCCAAAACATAACATACATATTACATTGATTTTGAATAGTAGTTGCATATTAGTGCATTTCCAGTCATTTACATTTGAAAACTTAGTCAAAATTGCATTAATTTTTTTTTCATATTTGTTCACTTTTTTTCCTTTATTGCATTTGCATTTAGATAGTCAAATCTAGAAAATTAATCATAGAAGATAGATTCTAAATTAAATTTTGAATTTCAAATAATAAATTATTGACATTGACATTTAAATTTGGAGCTAAAATAGGTAGTCTAGGGAACCCTACACCCTATAATGGATTCCTTATTTTTAGCGATCCAAAGTGGTAGGGGTAACATATTAAATGACTAATTTGATTTCCCCTGTTTTGTTTTTTGATAAATGTTTTAAAATGGGTTATTAATAGTACAATTAGGAAGTTAGGTGCATAATTTGGTCCAAGTACATAGGGGGAAGAAAAAACTATTATGAAATTGTCAAGGGTTACAATTTTTGATGCTACAAATATGTATCGTTATAAACCACTTTACGAAATACCATATAAATTTATTTAACATGGTCACATGGGTCTCCTGTGCTTCTTTATTTTTCTTGTTTTGGAACTTTCAAACTTTGAGGGAAAGGGAATTATGTTATTAATTTCCCAAATAGGTAGGGACATAGTTATTCATATTTGTATGTTTTATTTTTTCGTAAGGTCCCTAATTTTGTTGGGAATTAGTGTCCACATGTAATCATTTAGGTTAGCTACAAGTTTGTTGACAAACAACTTTATATTATTGTTAGAATATAATATTGTTAGTGTAGTTTAATAGAATATTATAGAATAACATATTATTAGTTGTATGAGATATTATAGGTTTGTTAGTGGTTAGAACAACTCATATTATTAGGGATTGGTTCTTATAATGTAGGAGATTAAAATACTAGTGAAACAACATAAAATAGGGTGTGTAGTTTTAGTGATTTATGTGATGTGATGGGAGAGCTATTTTCCTTTATTTCATTAGGAAATGAGATCCCCACAATGGATTGATTAACAAACCTTATGTGAATGAGCCCAAAGTGAGAATATTCAGGTTTCCTTATCAATGAAGGACATGGGTCAAGGTCAAACAACACTCTGGAGAGAAAAACTAAAAATAGTTGAAACATAAAAAAATGTCTCCACTAGGGTTTTAGGACCTAGGGCAACAAGCTTTATATACTCCACATTCAAGGATTCCCTAGAGATCTCAATGCAAAGAATAAATATCCTATAGCCTTCTAGATGTTGACACTTAAAGGGTGTTCATAGGAAGCTTATAACCAAATATTAGGGATAAGATATTATTGATGAAATATCCATCGTTCATGTATTTGTGTATAGCCCTCCATGATTATCAGATAGATCAGCTAGTCAATATGAAGGTACACATTCATCAACTCCTACAGATCAATTTGAAGTCATGCCTCAAAACAACTGTCAATCATTTAAAAAGAAAAATAAAAATTCTATTAAGATAAGTGGTCCTCAAACTACCAATAACATTGAAACATAGGTTGCTTTCACAAGCACAACAACATATCAATTTAAACCAAGAGATGAGTGATTTTAATAATTGTATGATTATATTCATGTTATCATGTTGTAGTTGTTAAACAATAATATAATTCATGTTCCTTTAATTACACCAACTGACACAACTAAACCATTATCACTAAACTTTAATGCAAAATCCTTTTGTCAATATCATTGTACACTTGGACATGTGATTATTTGATTGGGAAAAGGATAAAGACCATCTTCCTAATTATTTTGGATTGGATTAATGAAGACCTCAAGAACCACTTGGATTCAAACCTATTGGGGAGAGCCAAAATGGTGAATCATAGGTCTAATCCAATGTTTGTTTTATATTTGTGTGTGTTGAAAGATGAATAATTAAGTAATTTTTAAATGCAATGTTCTAGTTATGAAAACTATGCAAATGTAGTGATCCATTATGATTTAAACAGACAAATTTAAATTCTAGAAATGAGAAAGGGAAAAACAAATGCATCTGGTATGTAAATTTGATCTAGATCTTGCTGGTCTAGGGCGCAATATGCTCTAGATTTTCCTCTTTTCTCAAATTTGAAAATCCAAGATTTAGGACACAAGTTTATAGCTTCTATCCTCTAGATGTTGTTGTTAGAACTTCATCTATTAATGAAAAATTTAAATTTTAAGAATTTTCAACTTGTAGTGTTAGAGTGCATGAATGAATAAGTAGCCTTCAATATTCCTTAAACTCACTTTATATTTGCAACATGCACACATGAGAGGAGAGAAAGGGTTGTACCATATTCCTGGGATTTCCTACATCAAACCTTGTACATTGGTTTTTCTCCTTCCAAAATGGAAAATTATGGTAAAAAAGACCACATCCTTCGATGGAAAGAGGCTATTTGAAAAATAGATAATGAATTTACAACTTGTTGCAACTCACCACTCATATCTAATCTCCTTGATGGACTGAAATAACACTCATAACCTTCAAGGATCAATTGTTGGTTGATTTGATTTGATTTGATTTGATGGCCAACAAGTGTTAGTACACAAAAAAAATGCATACAAAACATATGAAAAACTTCCATAACATGTGACATGATCCTTGGATGATGAAATACAACCTTAAAGTGAAACCTAGTAAATCCTAAATACAACTAGTAAAAATTAGACCAAAACTTTAAACTCTTCATATGTAGAGGTTGAGTAGAAGGAACAAGCCTAAATAATATACAAAAGAGTTATGACATAGTTTAAAATGGGGTTGTAGTAGAATATTTTATGGATATAATAGGGGCTATATCAAAAGAAAATTAGTATGAACTCTATGTGTAAAATTTATAAACTAGCTAGGGAATCTAGACAAACCATCTTGCTGAAGTAGTGACTGCCTATCATAGTATTATAGTGGCTAGGTAAATGAGGATTTCTAAACTTTGGATAGAAGGTGATTCATTAAAAATTGTTAACTACCTTAAGAAAAAATCTCCCCCTTCTTGGTCTATTAATAATTTTATTTTGGATGCCATTTCTTTAAGTGGTGAATTTGAAGAAATACTTATTTCTCATGCATATAGAGAGGAAAATGTTGTCACTGATTAGCTAGCGAATTATGGAGTGACGACGGCTAGATCGTGGAGGGAGGATGACGTCCTTCCTATTGATTTAAGGAACCTAATTCATAATGATCTTCATTAATTTTTTGGTTTTTCCCACCTTTGGTTTGTGTGGATATCATGAAGTTTGCAATTTGATTAGAATTTTCACTCAGTTGACACTAATTAGAATTTGTAGCCTCTTTTAGCTGAGTTATTTAAGTATCCTCATCATTTCCATTGGTACTACCCTCGATAGCCTCACATGATTTCTAGGTTTTTTCTGGCGATTGCTACTAGATTTCTTCAGCTGTGCTTTCCTTCTAGAAATACGATGATGGGTGGGGATAGGTGTTAATTGGAGCCTTTGTCTTGTGATGAAACTAGAGCCAATGCTGATGTTTGGGAATTCTTATAGGGAGGTGGTGCTACTCCCTTCATGGAGAGATTGAATGGCTTTAAGTCCTTTGTGTCCAAGGAGTTTTTTGATGCTTGGGATGGTCGTGTGCTGAGCATGTTTGGTAGGGATACTACCATTAATGAAGATTTTATTATTGAGGTCATGGGTATGTCAATGGAAGGTAGAAAATTTTATAGGGATAAGAACATTTTGCAGTCGACCAGACAATTTTCTCGGTGATAGAGAAAGGGCTAAAATGGTTCATTTGGACTGTGGGGGCTATGATAGAACCAAGATCAAACCAATTTGGTAGGAGGTTGCAATGGCATTGATGTGTTACTTCACTCTTGATGGCAGATGTATGGCGTTGTATGGTCATCACTTTGTGTTGCTCAACCACTTTCACCATGGTAAGTTGGTGTCTTTCCCTTTTTACTTGTTAATGTCTCTAGAAGAGGGTATTTCATTTGAATTTTAGTAAAAAACCTAGAAATTCCTTTTTGCATGAAGGTTTGATGTTTCTTATTGTTGAGTTTATCAAAGCAAACTGCATTGTTAGAAACCTTCGGTCCCCTTCTTATTAGTATGAACTGTATGTGCAAAATTTCTAAACTGGCTAGGGAATCTAGACAAACCATCTTGCTAAAGCAATGATTTCCTATCATAGTATTACATTGGCTAGGTATATGAGGATCTCTAAAATTTGGATAGAAGGTGATTTGTTAAACATTGTTAACTACTTTAAGAAAAAATCTCCCCCTTCTTGGTTTATTAATAATTTTATTTTGGATGCCATTTCTTTAAGTGGTGAATTTGAGAAAATACATATTTCTCATGAATATAGAGAGGAAAATGTTGTCACTAATTGGCTAACGAATTATGGAGTGACATTGGCTAGATCGTTGAGGAAGGATGATGTCCTTCCTATTGATTTGGAACCTATTCATAATGATCTTCATTAACTTTTGGTTTTCCCACCTCCTTTGGTTTGTGTGGGTATCATGAAGTTGCAGTTTGATTAGACTTTTCACTTAGTTGACGCTCATTAGAATTTGTAGCCTCTTGCATCTGAGTTATTTAAGTATCCTCCTCATCATTTCCATTGGTACTACCCTTGATAGCCTCACATGCTTTATAGGTGTTTTTCTTGGTGATTGCTACTGGATTTTCTTTTGTGCTTTCCTTCTTCAAGCAATACGATGATGGGTGGGGATAGGTGTCAAATGGTGCCTTTGTCTTGTGATGAAACTAAAGCCAATGCCGATGTTTGGGCATTCTTGTAGGGAGGTGGTGCTATTCCCTTCATGGAGAGATTGAATGGCTTTAAGTCCTCTATGTCTAAGGAGTGTTTTGATGCTTGGCATGGCTATGTGCTGAGTATGTTTGGTAGGGATACTACCATTAATGAAGATTTTATTGTTGAGGTCATGAGTATGTTAATGGAAGGTAGAAAATTTTATAGGGATAAGAACATTTCATAGTCGACCAGACATAATTTTCTCCATGATAGAGAAAGGGTTAAAATGGTTCATTTGGACTGCGGGGGCTATGATAGAACCAAGATCAAACCAATTTGGTAGGAGGTTGCGGTAGCATTGATGTGTTACTTCACCCTTGATGGCAGATATATGGCATTGTATGGTTATCACTTTGTGTTGCTCAACCACTTTCACCATGGTAAGCTGGTGTCTTTCCCTTTTTACCTGTTGATGTCTCTAGAAGATCAAATTTTAGTAAAAAACCTAGAAATCCATTTTTGCATGAAGGTTTGATGTTGCTTATTATTGAGTTTATCAAAGAAAACTGCATTGTTAAAACCCTTCGGTGCCTTGTTCCTAAGAAGAAGGGGAAAGGAAGTGTGAAATGTAGGATTGAAGAAATTCAGGATTCAAAGGGTACAAAGTTGGAGGAGTCAGAGGGTTGGCCCAACGGCCATACTACTAATCTAGATTATATACCATCGACAGGTGTTGTTAAGCCCTCAACCTCGAAGGCTAACCTGTGTGCTAAATGCAAGTTGAAGGTGATTGAATGTGTTGTCGAGGGTTCTATTGGTAAGAGGTCTAAAGGTCGTGCAAAGTTTGTGGATGATAAATTTTAGGAGGTGGCGAGGAATATTCAAGGTGATAATTCTAGGATTTGTGGGTCCCCTATGGCTAGTAAGAGGAATTCAGTGGTCAATTTGGAAGACTCTGTTTAGGTGTTTTCATCCAAGGATAGGGGAAAATCCAAGATTTTCTCTGAACATGTGCATAAGGAGGATCCTTGAGTTGGTTCACACCACAATAGGGGTGTGCTTTAGGGTGCGATAGATTTTTCTCAGGCATTGGGGCCGGTTAAAGAAAGGGCAGATATTTTTTTTAATCTTCTTATGTGGCTTGTCTAAGAGGTGCAGGGCCTCCACAACAAGCATGACACCATTGGCTGTTGTAACATTTCTACTTTGCATAGTCTTAAGGAGAAGGAATCTATTTTGGGCTTACCATATCTTTAAATGCTAGCATGGGTCATGTGGTGGATGAGCTTGCTAGTTTGAAGAGTGATTATGGTATGAGGGTGGCTTTTTTGTAAAGAAAAAACATGTAGCTTCATAGAGATTTGGACACAATCATAAACATTAGCAAAGACAAGTTGGAGGCCTTAGATGAAGGTATGATTTTCCTCAATTAGAAGGAAAAGGAATGACTGGGAAGGGATTTTTTGATGGCCATGTGGCTATGGAATGTGGGGAGGGTGCTAGAATGGACATGCATGCTACTGATTTGGAGGCTAGTCCAAGTGTCCGTACTCAGAGCAAAAAAGAGAAAGGTAAAAAGGACCCTACTCGGGAGATTGAGGAAATCATGGAGATGCACGACAGGATGGCTTCTAAGGATTTAGATGTAGCAAAAATGCTTAAGGAACTATTGTAATGGTCATAGGGTGTGTCTTTCTATTCTTTTTTTTGGTTGTTTTAGACTATTGATGATCTATTAATCAGCTTGTTTTTTGTGTTGTTGGGTGGGAAATTTATTGTTTTATCTTTACTGCCACTTTCTTTTTTGTTCAAGGTTTTAGGTACCCTTCAAAGCCTATTTATCATTAATCAAAAAAATTTCTAAAGTGTCACTTCATGTAATAAAAATTATCAAGATAATCAAGAGATATTTCAAACATGCATGAGCATGGTCCCTTAGTCAAGTAATACTTGGCTCAATGCAAGGTGTTGTGATTGGATGGGCACTTATAAGTTATCCCATTAGTACTTGAAATGTACTAGAATATTATACAATCATCACTTGATGGATGTTGATTTCTAGAGGTAGCATGTTAGCTAACTATAGCTAAGGACACAAGGACACATTTATCTTCATAGATAAAGTTGAAATCAAAATAAGTCCATAGCTAATCATGATATTGAGAGAAACTTGATAAATTTATTTAATTTATTTAGACATGTATGAGTATCCCTAGAGTTCATTAGAGATCAAATCAATCTATAAGGCATAATATGTGTTTTATTTATAATTTTAACCCCTTTAAATAAAATTAAGAGTTTGATTTAGGAGGCATTATAAGAAAATTAAATCATGGTATAAATAGTAATAATTAAAGCTTGATACCAATTATCTCTATGATTGATGATGTGCGCCAATTGATGGTGATAGTTAGTTTAATATACCTAAAATTTTGTAGATGTTCTAGACAGCCATGTATGTTGATCAAAACCAAAATATTCTCTTTCATACAAAGTTATATTGACTTCACAACTTCGGATATAATATTTTCTATTCCCTTAATCTTAGAGTATGTATAAGGTTATGAGTAATTAGTGCTTGACTACCTTAACTCTTAATTAAGTCATATTATCATTATTTTATTATTATTAGTTATTTAGGTTAGCCTAAGTCTTATATGTCATTATCTAAGCCATCATAGGTGATATTCTAGACATAAGTAGGGTATATAAGGAAGGTAGTGAGTCTTATTTAAGCTTCAAATTGTGAATTATTTTCTCATTGGAGATATTTGGAGGTTTTCCCCATCAAAGTGACTTGTTAAAGAACCGAAGGAAATAACTATCCACCTTTTTGGAGATAGAACATAGAGGATGTATTTCACTCAATAGTTCATTAGGAAACCTAGATACCTCAACCAAGTGACTAAATTGAGGGATGGCAAGGGGATTCCTATTGAAACTGGATGGGGGTTCACCATTAAATGAAGCTTCAAAGGAGAAATGCAAGCACTTATGTACAAAACCCTAGAAAATTGGAAGAATGAAATCAAATTGATAAACAAAATGAAACAAAAAGTACCAAGAAGAGTGGAGAGGAAAAAAAAAGGTCTATAAACCATGGAAACTATTGCCTCAGATTGGACTGGGATTGATATACCAAGTTGGGAATATGAGTCCCATTCAAGGGTTTTCATGGAAAAATTTGGAATTCTCTAAGAGTTTATCAAGATATACTAAATGGTGATAAAAAATTGTTATGAGACTAATATGCTAGGTTGGGCCTATGAGTCCCACTCTAGGGTTTTTTGAGTATCTTTTCAAGTCTTCTAAACCTAGATTTGACATCGGTAAATTTTGTTGAAAGGCTATATTAGGGACTAAATTGCCATGTTGGTCGAATGAGTCTAGTTAACATAAATTTGTAAAACAAACATCACAAGAGCAAGAGATAAAAAATTGTTGTTTTGTTAGTGGATGGGGTTCTGCCTTTGTCAAACCCATTTGAGTAATTAAACTTTGAAATGAATTGAAATAACATGAAGGAATGCTGAATAAACAAGTTCATGTAATAACTCACCAAACCCTTTTGAAACCTTCGATTGAAAATCTCAAAACTACCATGAAGTGGCCTCAATGGGTGTAGATCTTGATCATGAAACTTGAATAGGATAATGGCTTTGAATGCTTGAACTTGATCACCAATTCTACATCATCACATTAGCCCAACAACATGCATGATGCATTAAATTTTTGACGTGATGAAATGGATCTTTATTTCTGTAATAATCTTCTACAAATCTACCCTTCAATGTCGTCTTGAATTCTCTTGAATACTCTATAATTCCCTTGTGAAATCTTAGGATTCTTGACTCAAAATTGCTAGTAGAAATTATGTGAAATAACCTTGTATTTTTATTTTTTTATATGCCTAATTTATCAAAATTGCAACACTACAAGCCGACATCAGATTTAGGATAATAAAATCCTACAAAGAATTTGATTTAAATTAGGTCTTGCTTAAAGTGGGACTCATACGACAACTTGGGAATATGAGTCCCAATGGCTTAAACTTGGGACAAAAACTCCAAGAAGTATTAATTTCAATGCAACATTTAAAATAAAGTCCCAAGACCTAGGTGGGACCCATATGCCCAACGGGGCATATGTGTCCTAAATCCCTAGATTTGGAACACATAACCTCAAATATTAAATTATAAATAATTTTTCATTTGTTAAATGTTGAGATTATCCATATAAAAATGCATTTAATAAGGCTTGTGGATGCAAAATAAGATAAATTAAGGAATAAAGAAGCAAAATTTTAGCAGGGAGGCCGCAAACAATTGTGAAAATGTAAAGGGATGTGACCAGCAAAATTGTAATGCCGTCTTGGAGATAGTACAATCCTTGGTATACTTTGGATCTATCTTCAACACCTTGTATTAATTACCCTTTAAATCATCATTTATAGGCCCCTAAGACCCATTATTTCAGATCTTGAGGCTCATTCAACTAAAAAATCACATAAAATCACTTAAATCCAAAAAAAAAAGCATTTAAAACTTTAAAATCCAAAAAAACCACCTCAAAAACCTTAGGTGGGACTCATTTGCCACCTTGGGCGAATGAGTCCCATTCGGGGCAATTTTCAAATTTCAGTGGGAAATTCAAGTTTTTAATTCTAATTTTCATCGGATGTCGGCCTTTGAGGTCTAAATAATTGTCAATTAGGTGTTAATGCCTATAAATATAAGTTTCTAAGTCATTTTTCACATTGAAGCATAATTCTAAGCCATTTTGAGCAAGCACATTCAAGAGTCAACTATTAAGAATCTTTCACAAGAGCATTGCAAAGTTCATTTGTAGTCAAGTTGAAGCTTTGGAGTAGCATTAAAGCGTTTTTGTAGGTCTTAAAGCTCACTTTCATTCAAAATCTATCATTTTCAAGGGTTGATTATGGATGTCTATGGTGAATCATGAAGAATTCTAGGTTGGGGAGGTGCAACTAGCCATCAAACCAAGCCTAAGGACTTGTTTTCTAAGTGATTCCATCTTCCATTGTCAGTATATTTTCAGCCTAAGGAAGCTTTACACATCATTGAGATTTATTTGAGGTGATTAGAGATATCCTAAAGTGAATCTTACATCATTCAAGTTTCATTCAAGCTGCATCTTATTCTTGCATATTAGGATAGGATTGCATCATATCTCAAATTTCTTAGTCTTAGAAACACTTAAGGCTAGGGTTTTTATGCACATTCCATTATTATTTTCAAGGTATAATTACCAAACTAGGGGTTTGACTAAGGTAAATCCACCGTTAGCAAACCAAGTTTTTTTTTTTTTGCAAGTATTTTCACAGGTTCGGATCTGAAAGTCAATTTGGGAAGAAAGTGCAGGTGTTGGATTATAAATCAAAATCTTCAATTTTTGATAAAGAAAATGGGGCTAATTTTCCATTAGTGGTGAATGAGTCCCACTGAAGGTGTCTGTCATATCTATTTGCAAATTCTAGTACCCTTTTTCC
The DNA here is from genome assembly GCA_007258455.2 of Sequoia sempervirens. Taxonomy (NCBI): domain Eukaryota; kingdom Viridiplantae; phylum Streptophyta; class Pinopsida; order Cupressales; family Cupressaceae; genus Sequoia; species Sequoia sempervirens. The sequence continues at coordinate 401,249,243 of VDFB02000017.1, read as the reverse complement.
TGAAACAACCTTTTGGGTAGAAACCTTGATTTGGGACTGATTCACCTAGGTTGGTGAATAAGTCCTAGTTAGTCAAAAAGTCAAAATTTCTAGAATTTCAAAGTGATTTCTAGTCATTTCAAGGTTTCTAGGTGCACATTTCAAGTTTCTTAACTTGTTATTACATTTTGTTTGCTTTCTTAGGCCATTTAGAATTATTTTGCATATCACACTGTGGTTTCCAATTCATTGTATTTTCCAAGTTTACACTTGGTGGTGAACCAATTTCCTAATTTCAAACCCAATCCTAGGTGACCTTATTGTTAGAACTTTTCCATCCTTTATTGGGTGAAGATCTGTATGGTGTCCTTGAGTGTGGCAAGTGTGAAATTGGATCTCTCTTTGTACCCCATTTGGTTCAAGGTGTATAAGCCTCCACATTTTCCTTTGTTCACATTTTGGTGAACCTGACTTTAGAACATCCTTATTCTAATTTGGAGCACATTTACATCCTAGATTTAGCTTATATTAACATTGCATTACATTTTGCATTGGTTAAATTGCATTCTAGGGATTCGAAATTTTCATAGCTTACATTGTTGCATTTAAATTCATTGAACAATAGAATTATCATCTTAGGCCCACATCATACAATATAAGAAGCATAAAAATCAATCAAAAAAATCAGAAAAATATGAAAAAATCCCTATTGGGACTCATTCACCACCCTAGGCGAATAAGTCTCAGTGCACATTTTGCACTATTGTTTGCAAAGTTAAATTTTCTAGTTTTCAAGCTTTTGTTTGCTCTTAGTACTTTTTTGTTTCCATTCAATTAATTTTTGTTACATTGATGTTATTAGAAATAACCTTATGGAAATTATGGATAGAATCATATTTTTGCAATTCCCATTTTTAGAATTAGTTCCTAGTTCAGTTAGATCAGATTCATTAGAAAATGATTTTTTTTTGAAAACATCAAAAGAAACAATTCAAAAAATGCTTAAATTTAGTGAAAGCATATCATCCAATACTTTTAGTAGTGATGACTTAGACATGTTAGATGAAGCCCTTGAGGACTTCATCTCATTAGGATCATCCACTAAGGCTTGTTATGATGAATCCAAACCAAGCAAACCTAACTTAACCCTCAAGCCTTTTAGTAGTGATGACTTTGACATGGTAGACGAAGCTCTTGAGGGATTCATCTCACAAATCCCATCCACTAAGGCTTGTTGTGAGACACCAAAAATAAGAGAAGTCAATGTGATTCAACCTCAACTTATCCTTTACCCATCTTCGCAGAAGCCTCAACCCAAAACTAAGCCCGAGTTTATCCTCTATCGACCTAAGAATGATGTTTTGTAGCAACTGAATCATAATACCATTGCTCACACATATAAAACTATAAATAATCTACAACCACAACAACCAACCCTAACAAATTTACCTTTTCCTAATCACATATTGCCTAGTGCTCCTCATTTTCCTTTAAATAATGGGAAGGAGTATGATCTTTTTGAACAACTTAAGAATAGTCCTGCAAAGATATCCCTATGGGACTTAATCTAGAATTCAAAAAACTATCACACTATGCTTCAAACAACCTTACAACAAGTAGTGTTTCCTCTTGGTACAGAAGCAAATGATGTGGAAGGTCTAATACAAGGAATGAATATAGTTATTTTAGACATTACCTTTCACCAACATCAGCTCCCTCCCTTGGAATTGAGAAAGAAAAATGAGGCCTTTATGATAATAGCCCAATTCAATCGAATAGGCATCAAAAGGACCCTTGTTGATAATGGCTCAACCATTAATGTGTGCAATGTGAAAATCTTAGATAGATTGCATGTGGGAAAATGAAAAATCAAGCCCGACTCCTTATCAATTAAGGGATTTGACAATGTTAGCAAGCAACCGCTTGGTGTCATGACTTTACCTATTATAGTTGGAAAGGCTACCTTACAAACTCCTATTCATGTCATGCCGCGTAACCTTTCATACAATCTTATTTTGGGAAGACCATGGTTTCATGAGATTCATGTGGTGGCTTCGACCCTTCATCGTATCATGAAATATGTCTATAACAACAAGGTATACCAAGTTGAATAGACCTCAAGCCTAAAAGTTACTTACAACTTGAAAAAGGAACAAGTCCTCAAAGTACATTGATTCCAACATCCAACATAGAACCTATAGAGGTTGACAAGGAAGAACAAGAATTTTTTTCCAAATTATTAGATGATGATTGGGGTTCCTTGGAGTTCACACCTTCATTGATCAGAGAGCATATAATCACAAGAAAAGAGGATGAAAAATGAGAACAACCAATGGTCATGGCAACTCAGAATTTGGAAGAACCTTCACAAGAATCTACCTCATCTACTTTGGAAGAAACTACAAGTTACACAACTATGTTTGATGAGATAGATTATCAACAACCACCAAACCTAAAAGAAATGGAAAAAATTTATGGGAGAGGTTATGAACTAGTGAAACAATTGGGTTACAATGGTAAAGGTTGTGGAAAGAAAGAACAAGGCATTCGAGTTCCTATAGATCCTAACATGCAAGAGACAAAGATTGGTTTAGGGTATTGTTTTTTTAAGGCAACAAAATCAAACAAAAGACCATTGCTAAACATCAACACTATCACATGCAAGCCATGAATCAACCTCACCATGAAGCATCCTAAATTACTTGACATTGATTTACCACCATCATGGGAGCACTTTGAAAATGATGAAGACTTGAAACAAATGTTAGGAGTTTATGAAAAGTCATCTTATACACCTCAAAAGAAAAAATTTACATGTGTTATGATTAGTAACAGGCAAAAAGATGTAGATAGTGAAAGAATGAGCAAGACATAAGTACAAAAAAATACAATCCTAAATTTCCCAAGTCAAATGCACTTCCTTTAGGAGATACAATTGATATACCAATGGATATATATGATAAAGAGAAAATCATTAAGATAGGGAAGTGCCTCGATGATGAAGAACAAGAGGATACTACAACCTTGCTCCATGACTTTCCTGATCTTTTTGCTTGGAAATGTTCAGATATTCCAAGAAATGATCCGAAGATAGTAACGCACAACATTATCCTTGTTGAAAATGCTAAGCTTGTTTGAAAAAAGATACGAAAGATGAATACTAAGATAGCTTTGGCTGTTAAAGGTGAACTTGAAAAACTCCTTGATGCTGGTTTCATATGACCTATAGATTATTCTCCTTGGATCTTAAATATTTTCATAGTTGCAAAACCTAAGAATTGTATTAGGATGTGCATTAATTTTCAAGATTTAAATAAAGCAACTTTAAAAGATGATTTTCCCCTTCCTAGTATAGATACGGTAGTGGAATCAACTGCGGGACATGCTTTGTTGTCATTCATGGATGGATTTTTTGGATACAATCAAATCTTCATCAACCCTCAAGATCAATATAAGACAACATTCATGTCACTTTGGGGAACATTTTGTTCTATTATGGTTCCTTTTGGATTAAAGAATGCAGGTGCAACCTATCAAAGAGCTATGGCATTGATATTTCATGACTACATATAAAATTTTGGAAGATTATGTTGATGAAATTCTAGCCAAATCTTTAACAAGACAAGAAAATGTGAATTTCCTTCAGAAGATCTTTGAACGAATGCAAAAATACAACATCAGACTGAATCCAAAAAAATGTGTCTTTGGTGTAGATAGTGAATTTTTTTTAGGGTTTATCATATCTCATAGAGGGATTAAGGTGGATAAAAAGAAAATTGATGCTATAATCAACATGTGACCTCCTCAAAACATTTCTCAATTGTGCACATTTAAAGGAAGAATCCAAGACATCCATTGTTTTGTAGCATCTTTAGCTGACTGAACATTACCACTCATACATCTTCTCAAAAAGGATGTGCACTTTGATTGGAATGAAGATTGTAAACATGATTTTGAGAGTATGAAGGAATACCTTGCAAATCCACCCATTTTACAATGCGCTATGTAAAATAAACCATTCATACTTTATATAGCCAAATTAGCCCATGCTCACATAGCATTGTTGGCTCAATAAGATGAAAACGGTAAAGAACATCATGTTTATTACCTTAGCAAAACCTTGATAGATTATGAGAAACAATACACAATGATTAAAAATCAATGTTTGGCCCTCGTATTTAGTATGAGTAAATTGTAACATTATTTACTAAATGCAGAAATACAAGTGATGACAAAATTTGACCTCTCAAACATTGTTTTAATAAAACAGATTTATTAGGATGTCTAGCTAAGTGGGTGTTGTTTTTGACCGATTTTGACCTTATGTTTGTTTCACAAAAAAAAATCAAAGTTCAAGCCTTGACTAACCACTTAGCTGATGCTCCTTCCCCTTTGGTATTACCTACCAATCACTCTTTCCTTGGTGCTAATGTGTTAACAATAGAAGCTCATACATGGTAATTATATTTTCATGGATCTAAGTGTATAACAAGCTCCAATGCTGAGGTTATATTAATTCTTCCCATAGGAAATTCTATTCCCTTGTCGTATCAATTAAAATTACTATGTACAAACAATACTGCTGAGTATGAAGGTTTTCTTGTTGGATTACGTGCTGGTTTAATATTGGGTGGAAAAGAAATAAAGATCTTTGGTGATTCACAATTAGTAATCAAAAAAATAAATGGAACATATCAAGCAAAGAATGAAAAATTATCAAAATACAAGGATCTCACAATGAACTTGTTAGAGAAGTTTGAATCATTCACCATTGGCAACATCGCATGAAAAGATAATCACCATGTGGATGCAATGGTGAGTGTAGCCTCTCTTATATCACCTCAAGATCCTTCAAAAGATTTCACATTCACTATTCATCCAATATTGAAACCTTTGATATACGATAAGTCAAAAATAAGTGTTAACAAAAATCAAGGAAGACTCGAGTGAATGGTATGATACAATATTTAATTATTTGAAAAATGGTACCTTTCCCAAGATGATAACCAGGAACATCTGAGCCTACTTGTGAACGATTGCATATAAGTATATAATTTTGACTGATGTATTGTATCGGAGATCATTCCATGGTATCTTATTCAGATGCCTAAAAAAATCCTAGATCCCCATAACACTTGAACAAGCTCATGCAGTTGCTTGTGGTGGCCATTTTGGAGGAAAAGAATTGGTTCAAAAACTTATCTGCATTGGGTACTATTGGAGACACATGGAACAAGATTTCTTTGAATACATCAGAAAATGCCATAAATTTTAGGAGCATATCACTTTAATCCATGCTTCAGTTTATCAATTTTGAGCTCAAGTCCTAATATGGCCCTTTGTAGTTTGGGGGTAGACATTATAGGAAAGATATCTCCCCTTTCTTCCACTGGACATACATTTATAATTACCACAATAGATTATTTCATAAAATGGGTAGAATCCATTCCCATTCAATCAAAAATAGTTGGTGTAATATGTCACTTCATATTGGAGCACATTATTGCTCACTTTGGACTCCCTTCTGTGTTAGTCTTTGATAATGGTACACCATTTAAGAATAATGATGTGAAGAGATTCTTAGAAACATTTAACATAGAACATCACTTTTTGACACCCTATTACCCATAATCTAATGATCAAGTTGAATCAACTAATAACGTTATCAAAAAAATATTAAAGAAAATTATTAACAAGCATCATAGGGATTGTCACACATAATTGTACTATGCGCTATGGGATTATCAAACAAGACATAAATCCTTTATAGGAACTACACCTTATAATCTTGTCTATGCAAGTAAGGCAATATTTCCCTTGGAGATAGAGATTCCTACATTAAGAATCACTCTTCAAGGACTTATTGATGACCAAAACTATAAAGAGAAAAGATTACATCAACTTGAAATGCAGTGATCTTGAGCATATTTAAGCTTATTGTAAAATAAAACAATGAATTCACAATCACAACATCATCCCTCATGTGTTCAACATGGGTGATTTAGTCTTATCTGAAAAACAATGCAACATCAACATCGGCCCAAATGAAAAAGGAAATTTTAGTCCTAATTGGTTAGGACCTTACATACTTGACACAGTTATGGATCCAGTGCATACATGTTAACTGAACTAGATGGCACACCCCTCAAATACCCTATTAATGTTGCACATTTGTGCTGGTACTATATCTAATCACCTTTAATAGTATGAATTATAATAAGTGTTGATAGATCTATTTGATTAGATGCCATATGATTTTACATTGCTTCATTCTAGACACACAGTTATTTGTGTCTCTTGAACACTAAAGTGGTTATTTAATTCATTTTTGTTTAGTTCCTTTAGGTCTCATGCTATTCAATTTCATCTTACAGTGTGTTATGTTAGATTGAATCCTTATAGGCATTTAATTTTATTTAATAAAATCATAAGTGCATTTAATTTAGCATCACATACTTCATCACAATGTTGCATCTAAGAGAAACTATAATAAGTTTTTGTTAGATCACATAAAGCACATGTTAAATCATGGAAGTATTCATTAAATAATTTTATAGAGGTTATTTAATTAATCACATTGACATTTAACATTCAAACACAAATAATAAAACAAGTGCTCATATATATATATCAAAGTTTTATATATATGTCATAAAATATACAATACTACTAAGGCATGTGACTGCCAGATCCCTCAAGATCTAGTGCTTGCATGTGTCTAGTAGCAATCTATCAAGAGATAGTGGTGTGCGATCGTGATCATGATCCATTAAGTGTACCAAGAGCAAACTCCAAACCTTGTATCTATCCAAGGGCCTCCTAATATGGTCTTGCTATCTGATCTCTCTCCACTTGTAGTTTTGCTACCTCTTCCTCTAATCTCTCAAACTCTGTAGGGTCCAGGCTAACTATGCCTCTAGGGAAGCACTAAGTCAGTGGACGTGCCTCCTCAAGATCTCATACACTTCCTGCAGTCTGACGTATGGCCTAAATGACTCTAGGTCCTAATCCACACTGGGTGGGGGCACATAGTTTGAGTCTATGGCATCCTCATCAACTGATGGGGGCACTATCTATGTAGCCACCTATCGATAGAGATCTCAAAAGTATCTCATACATCTTGTGAGATAGAAACAATAAATAATTAGTAAAAATCATGATATATATACAAAGTGTAAGAACGAGCATAAAGTATAAAAATAAATTAAATATCATCATGAATATCCCTAGAAAGTTGTGTAACATCAGCCCTAAAGTTGTGGGCTTGGAGGATGTGCTAGCCTCTCCATGACTGTGGGTACTGGTGCCTATTGTAGCTGTTGTTCATGATCTAGTCATATGAATGGGATAGGACTCTCCCCACTTGTGATCTATTGGATCCTCATCTATTGTCACATCAACCTCACTCATGGACTACCCCTCCTCCTTGTCCTCATCCTCATCCTTGTCCTCATCCTCTTCTGCATCTCCTCTATCCTAGTCATCATACTCAGAATTTGCATCCTCATTGTACTCCTCATCTATGACATATGTAAATATGTTTGTTTCTTTGTAGTGCGCCTCATCAGCCCTCTCCTCTACATCATCTCCCTCATCTAGGAGTGGTACCACATCACCTATAAGCTCCTCCATAGGAAACACTAGAGTTGGATGTGATAGTGTCTGGCACTCCTCATAGTCATCTGTGGCACTGACATCATCTGTGTCAAATACCAGAGGCATATCATGATCCAAGTACCTAGATTCACAATGAATAACATCATTTGTAGTGAACCATACAATATCACCAAGCCTCCGGGAAATCCACATTGATCTCCTGAAGAAGGGTTGTGCCCTGGGTGCTATCTGCATCTGTCCAAACTATCACATGACTCAATGATAGTAGAAAGGATGCACTATGTAATTGTGTCTTCCAATAAAAATTATATCAAGTTTTAATCTCCTCATCTACCGAGTGTGATCTTTCCACTGAAGCACAAGCCGATTAGGTCTCTGAAGGATCTTGTCCTCCTTTAGGCAATCAAATTGCACTCTCCAAAAGTGTAAATCACCATACTACCAAAACTGTCTGTATTGTAGAAAAAAGTATTTCTTGCTTGATTTAGGAATAATTGATGATAAATTGGACATAAGGAGGCCTTGATTTAGTGTTTTGACATGTTTTACACATCCACACTAAGTCTTGGACCCTTGCAAATTGAATAAAATGCATTTATTGATGTCTTGTAAAGGTGTTGTAACGTGTTGTAAAGGACTTCCACACTTCTCTAAACTTAATGAACCCATTTTCCCTTAATTCAACTTTAAAAAATGTATTTAATTGCATTATCACATCAATCTAAAAGGCTTGTGAATTAAACATAACTCTAATCTAGTGTTGTAATGTGACTTGCACATTCACATTGTATGTTGTGCCTTTCTAGGCTATGTGGACCTCATTTTTGTTGGGAAATGTTGATCATCTCGGAGAAACCTCTGAGAATAGTAGTGTCTTCGGTAAATTTAATTTCAATTATATTTCCTCAAAAAAATGTACAAATATGTCACAAAGAAGAATCAGACATAGTTGATTTCCTACATTAATCCTTTTAAGAGAAGCATATGTAAATTTAGTTTCAACAACTTGCATAAACAAATTCAGCAAAACAGAACCATTAAACATGAAAGATGGTACAAAATATTAGAACACACAGATTTAAGTGGGAATACAGTGCAAATTAACAACAAAAGATCGATCAAGACATTCTATCAAGAGAGATTTCAGTAGCATAACCTTGCTTAGATCTTCTTCTTTGTTTTCTTATTGTAAAATGTTTAATGGTTATACCATTTGTTCTCAACTGACAGGAAACAATTCAACTTCCTCTATAGATCAGTTCATTTTCCTTCTATTGGACTAACCATCAATCGATCTTCGACATTGAACAAAATTCTCCATGTCATTCATGATCCTCCAAAGAACATCAAACACATCAGCAATCAAACGTGTCAACATCCTTCCAACCATTGTCTTCTTTCATGTTCACTGACTTGAATTTGTCTATCAGTCATAGTCTGGAAAGAGATCCTGATCACCAAAGTCTCCCCAATGTCATTCAATTTTTTGAAGTCTTGACCAGGCCTATAGGCAAGACAATGTCCACTGGCTAGAGTTCATAATGTCACCCATATTTCATTAAGCTCAAACACCTTTGAACCATCTTGTCAGCCTAAGTCACACTGAAGAACAACATGAATAGGTCTATTAGTATGACCAACACTATTCCAAACAAGTAAAAGAAAGTCCCATCAAGTTCACAAGTCACATTGATGGTCTTCAACTCATTGTAGTTCGAAACCTTTCATTGGTAGAAGTCACACCAAACACAATTCATCGGCCAGAAATCCACTATCGGAGAACCACTAACAATTGAATTTGATAGGCCACCTCACACCGACCAAGGATCATTGGCCAAAATCACACCAAATAGGTCACAACGGCCAAAGATCCACTATCGGTTCAACATTCTTAGGTCTAACCAAAGACTAATGTTACCCCGATGATCTATTCATTGGCCAGAGTCTCCTTAATCACAACCAATTGGTCAGATTAGCACTATCGATAGGATACATACCAAATTCCAGTGTTATCCTGACAAAGTCCCATCAATCAGACTCACACTAAATAACTTTTCAACTAGACTTCTGGCGGCTTGAAAACACACATTCCAAAATAAATAATTACCTTGATCAATGCACATCACAAGTAAGGGAAAGGAGATAACATGCAAAACATTTATATCCATGCATGCTCAAAGGAAAGTTCATTAAAGATACTCAGTACATATATTTATTACTTCATTAATACTTCAAAGGAACTTCATACATTAATGAGTTACTATGTATATCAACACAAGGTTGTGCCTTTACCAAATCTAGCCATATAGGCTTATACAAAGATACACAAAACACAAAAATTCAAATATTGTAAAGCCAATTGAGGGAACAACAGTATCATCAATGCATCCACAAAAGAACCATAACACAAGAATTTCATGAGTGGAAAACCCTCGTAGGGATGAAAAACCACTCGTAAAAGTGCCTCACTGGCTTAATGAAATGCCTCACCAGCCGAGCCTTACTGGCTACAAAGTTTCAATGGTTACAAGATGCCTCGTAGGCAATGGTCATACTATCTCATTGACAAGACCATTCATTACATATCTCTGGATATCATGAGTGTCACACATATCAAGGAGCATATGGGAGTTCTTTTACTAGTCACATAAGTCTTCACACAACATTTTCAAGTTTCACCAATGCATTATCCTTACATATGAAATTTAGGTAGTGCCAACACTATCATGAATTGCTCCCAAGTATTTGTAAATAAGACCATTCTACTTCCAATGATCTCTCAAATATCACACAAGTACGTGCAATCACACAAAGCTTCATGAAAGTAATTATAATCCTACTAGGAATCTCAAAATCAACTAAGTGAGGAAAATTTCTAATTTCTCTATATGTGTATAATGACCCATAATTCACGAGAAAAGTGTAATCATTGGAACTAACTTCCATAAAGTAGGGTATGATTCAATATTCATTTATCTTTTTATAAAATTCACAATTGATTCACAATACATAATAAGCATAGGTGAATTGCATTCTAATTCTATATATATATATCTAAGGTTAGAAAATGTCTCAAATTTCATATTCCTAAGAGAAATGCTCACAAGAAATAAATTCTACTTTGATTTTGATAACTCACTTTTGACTTGGTTTAATCATTCCTCTAACATTTCAAGGTTTATAGGTAATTAAATGCAAATGTGTAACTTCTTATTTGTTTTCAAAGTATCCAATAAGTCGTTCCCAAGTTAAAGGGTTCAATCTAAAAATAACAAATTTACATGACATTTGTAAAAAATAAAATAAAATACTTTCAGGCATAAATGTATACATTTTGAACGAACAAAATTTACCCAATTCACTTAAAACAATTGTAAGCAAGTGTGTTCTTGCTTTAAAGATAGCCAATATTCCATTTCTAATTAAAATAATGGTGTTATATAATTTTAAAAGAAACAATCACCGGTCAGAATCTACCCATATTTGCATGCACATATGCATATATTTGGACATATACTCAAAGGTAAAACAATCCATTACAGAAACATATCTACTTAAAACAAAAATATTTGTTATTGCAAGTTAGATTTCTACGTCTAATCTTTTCGAGTTTTAAATCTTGCTCTCACACTTATTATATTTATATTCTTTTCTATACATATATCTAGAAATATAAATAGATACACAGAAATCTACATTTACAACTGAAGTAACTTACAATCTTTTTAAATAGAAAGATATATACATATATTTAATTAAATATGTGAATATATATACTTCAGGGAATCACACTTACAGTGAAGTAATAAAATAGCTTCAGCCGTGTAAAATATTTACCTTACAATGTTGCAGTCATTACACACATGATTCATATAATTACATACACAAATATATATATATACACACACATTTATATTTATATACAAACAATTTATCTTTCAATTTTTTTAGCACCAGTATGATTGTAAACACTTACAGCCAAAGGTATATTTACTCATTTGAATTCTACAATGATTTAATTTTCAGCATGTTTCATATATATATATATAAATAATTTTATCATTAAATTTTCCAACAGCAATATATACATAAACAAATTCATCTCTAAGTAATCTTCATAATATATATGGACTAATATATGGATACAAAGAGATATCATTGTAAAACAACAAGTTTAATCACTTTTATATCAGATTTTTATTCATCTACTCTTTTCATTCTTACTTCCATACATAAAGTATTTGTAATCATCTATATATATAAAGAACATAAAATTGTATTTTACAGCTGAAGTTTACACATTCTAAAATAACTTTAGGCATACATTCCACTGCCCCATAATTAAGATGTTCTATATATTTAAATACATATGTGTATATTTGTATATATATATATATTCACATGTAATTCTTTTTATATCCATTTTGAAAATAATACATTCATAGCCAAAGTGTTATATAAGCCTACAACATATTATATACATAGAGGTATGCTTATGTATATATTTTTTTTAGATGAGTAAAATTATTATATACATATATACATATTTTATGCATATATATTTATTTCAAAGATGTATATTTAGTAATATATTTTGAGCAAAAGTAGTAAAATGTTCAGAATTAAGTATTCATTTGCCACATTAAAATCAAATACTCACGGTGGTGTTTTGTATATATATATACATACATAGGTGTATATACATATATATACATACTTATATATTTTATTATTTTTAACAAAAGAATAAAGACATTTCTAAAGCATGAATTCAACTTTGTATTATATCTTTTAGAAATTTCACATGTATTTACCAGATTACTATATATTTTATTATGTATATATATATATGCATATATATTAAACAATAGAGTTTAAATATATAAGTATATATATGTATACATAGGTTAATTTAAATTGTAGCACAAGCAAACAACTTTTCTTCAATTTATAATAAATTTTGTTTTTCAACAAAGATTCAATCTGCAGCAAAAAATAGTTCTATATATATATATATATATATATATATATATATAGTTATATATAGTTATATATCATAGGAGGACATGAAGAATCAGATTTGTACACTATTGGCTCAAAATTTATGGAATAAACTCAATCAATTGGGGAATTTACCAAAATAACTTCACTTTTCCAAAACACAGTAACAAGTTCACACATTTGAATCAAAATACAATGGGAAAGGAATTAAAAACCTAGAATTCCCTTTCTTTATTTTTCCTTCCTTTCTTGTTTTTCTTTCCCTTCTCCACCATGCCAGATTCACCGTGCTTCAGAAACCCTCTTCTCAACAACCAATTTTCAGTTATTTTTGCAGATCAATAAAGAAGATTATATAAAAGAACAATTGTGTTTCCGGTAATGATTTTCCTTTTTAAAGTTTTTCCCTTCCATTTTCATAACCTAATCTTTAAAATCAAAAATAAAATTTATTTTCATGTACGATATTTATCTTTAATTATTAATAATAAAGAATTCTATTTTAATTGTAACTACATAACTATCCAAGTAAATAGTGAGCAATTGTCATTTGTAATTTACAAAAGAAATATTTACCTTAATAAGCAAGTAAAGAAATATTATTCACGCGCAAATTAAATATTTATTCTAAATAATATTATCAGTAAAATTTCACTTATTTTGCACTTGAAATAATTTCTTAAATAACAAATTATTTCTCATTTAATTGCAATTGCTAATTATTCTTGCTCAGATTCTGTTGAAATTGATCTTAGTAAGCCTTTGCCCGATGTTGTGGATATGTGTGTGGGATCCTTCTCTTGGGTGCAGCAATTGGATTATGAGACTCTTCCTTTCCACTATCGTCTATGTCATGAATATGGTCATTTGCAGCGTAGATGTCCAAGATATAAGCCTGTGGAGTCTCAGCCTGCACAACCTCCTCGCAACCCCCCTGCGGTTGATAAGGGGAAGGGCCTTGCCTCTGGTGAAGTGGTTGGTGCGGATGGTTTTGTTCAGGTTAAGGCTCGTAACAGGAACCAGGGTCAGAAGAGGACCTTAAAGGAAAGTCAGGATGATGATACTTTTAACAAGTTTGAGGTATTGGATGATCTCAGCCTGCAGGAAGTGAACCCGGGGTTGTTAAGTTTGGTTCAGGAGGTTGAGGGTTCAGCTCCAGTGGACGATACCTCTGGTGTGTCATTGATTCCTTCAGGTGGAGATAATTTGCACATGGATACAGATCTACAGGTAGTGGTCTCGGAGGTGCCGGTTCTTTCAGCCGAGGCACCGAAAGGTGGTGGGGATTCTTCCTCTCCTGGACGAAAGGTAAATCCGATTGCGGCTAAGAGCAACAATCCTTCTCCTCAGTTGGGCCTTTTACAAAGAGATCTTAAGAAGGGTGGGGCAGAGAAACATGCCAAACTTGGTAGAAAGAAGGATCTAGAAAAGATCAAGTTGATAGGAGAGACTTTGGTGCAGTCAGGGTCAGTAAAGACTCTGGATTCTCTTTTTTTGAACCCCTCGAAATGATTGTTCTATCGTGGAATGTAAGGGGCTTGAACAGCGGCCCTCGACAAAAAGCGGTTCATGATTTGGTTAGGAAACATGGTCCTAATATTCTTTTTCTGCAAGAGACCCAGCTTTCAGTGGATAGTATGTTTAGTTTGGCTCCTAAGTTGTGGAGGAACGGGGAGTGTCAGTGCATTGGTGCTCATGGGGCTTCTGGGGGCATAACCTGTTTATGGAACCCGTGGAAGCTCTGTCCTCTTTGGTGGTTGTCCTCTAAATCTGCTATGTCTATGATTGCTTCTAGCTTTGAGACGGGGGAGATTGTGCTCCTTTCTAATATCTATGCTCCTATTGATCTTCGGGGTAAGCAGTCTCTGTGGTCCCATATTTGGTTTGTCCGCAGTTTGGCTCCTTTCCATCCTTGGATTCTTGCTGGAGATTTTAATGCTATCACTGAGTTGGCTGAAAAGCGTGGTGGTAATACGAGGCTAGAGCCCTCGGCGTTGCTCCTGTGTGATAACATTGATGCTTTGAATTTAGTGGATATGAAGCCCAGTAATGGTAAGTTTACTTGGAACAATCGCAAGATTGGGGATAATTGTATTGCTGAGAGATTGGATCGCTTCTTGGTTTCCTGGTATTGGATTGGTGGTCAGTGGTCTTCTTGTTTTGAAATTTTGGATTGGAGAGGATCCGACCATTGGCCTATCAAGCTGGCTATTGAGTCACGTCATGTGCCTTGTTCTCCTTCTTTTAGATTTCAGCTCATGTGGTTGCGGGACCAATCTTTGTATGATTATGTGGCGGATTGGTGGAGAAGGGGTAGACCTGCTTTCGGTACGGCAATGTACACCTTTGCTAAACTTCTTCAATATGTGAAATATTAGCTCAAGCGGTGGAATCTTCATTGCTTTGGGAACATCTTTCACGCTAAGGCGGCTGCTCAGGCTGAATTGGATGGTATCACGAGACTGATAAGGGAGGATGGGATGACCGAGGATTTGCTTCAACAAGAGGCTCAGGCTTTGAAAGCTCTAGAGGAGTGCGAGATGCGGGAGGAAATATATTGGAAACAAAAGGCTCGAATAGAGTGGCTTCAGGAGGGGGATAAAAACACAGCTTTTTTCTTCAATTCTGTGAAGTCCAAGAGGCAAGGCAATTCTATCTCGGCTCTAGTGAATGACAGGGGGGAGCAGCTCTCCTCCTTTCCTGAAATCTCGAGTGAGGCGGTGCATTATTTTTCCTCTCTTTTCGGGAGGATTCGCAAGGGGGGTCTCCGGAAGAAGCCCAGGTTCTTTCCTGTATTCCCCCTCTGGTCTCTAGAGAAATGAATGAGCTTCTTATGAGTAATATCACGTTGGAGGAGCTAGAGGGGACTATTTTCCAGATGAAGAAAGGGAAAGCTCCTGGTCCTGATGGATTCCCGGTCGAGTTTTTCCAAGAATTCTGGGATATCATCAAGTTGGACCTTTTGGCAGTTGTTCAAGAATCTCAGCGGAACAAGCAGATGCTCAGAGCGTTAAATTCTACCTTTCTAGCCCTCATTCCCAAGTGTGATGGGGCTTATAGGTTAAGTCAATTCCGTCCCATTTCTCTTTGCAATGTCATTTATAAAGTTATCTCTAAGTTAATTGCTGACAGGTTAAAAAAGGGGCTTAAGGAGCTGATTTCTGAGGAGCAAAGTGGTTTTGTGGCAGGAAGGCAAATTTTGGATGGGATTGTTATTGCAACCAAGACCATTCATTCTATGGCCAGCTCCAAAGAAAAGGGGATGTTCATTAAGTTGGATATGGCTAAGGCTTATGACAGGGTCAGATGGTCTTTCCTTCGAAAGATGCTCAGTGTTTTTGGTTTCAGGGAAGATTGGATTCATTAGGTTATGAGCTGCATCACTTCAGTTTCTTTCTCTGTGATTATTAATGGCGAGCACTCTAAGTTATTTGGTGTGTCTAGGGGGCTTCATCAAGGGGATCTCCTCTCTCCGTATTTGTTTCTTCTCTTTGCTAAAGGTTTGGGGAGATTGATTAGAAGAAATGTGGAGGGTGGTCTAATCCAGGGTTGGCGGTGGGGTGGCGACTTGCCTCCACAGTCGCACCTACAATTTGTGGACGATACTGCTCTGATGGGAAAGGCTACAATGGGAGAAGCTGCTAATATTCGTAGGGTGTTGGACGTTTACCTGATTGCCTCGGGACAATTGATTAATGAAGATAAATCTTCCATATTCTTTTTTAATACTTCGGGCCCCATTCAACAGCAGATTGCTCAGACCTTGAGATTTCAGATTGGGAATCTTCCTTTGACCTATCTTGGTATCCCCATCTCGGATGGGCGATTGCCCAAGGAGTCCTAGAAGAATATTTTGGATAAATTTCGGGTTAAAGTTAATCACTAGACTCATCGGTGGTTATCCTTTGTTGGGTGTGTTCAGTTAATCAAGTCTGAGGTGCAGGCTTTGCCCATTTATAGATGCATGCTCCAGGTTGCCCCTATGAGCTTTGTTAAGGAGTTTGACTCTATGGCTAGACAGTTTTTATAGGCCGGTTGTTTGATGTCTTCTAAATGGAGTCTGGTTAGATGGGAAGTTGTTTGTAGCCCGAAGTAGTATGGGGGTCTTGGATTGCGGCAGTCGGCTTTGACTGGGGTGGCGCTGGCTGTGAAGCTGTATTGGCGGTGGTGCACTGAGCAGGACAAGATTTGGGCCAGAGTTTTGTCTCAAAAGTACTTTTTGGGAATTCCTCAGAATGATATCCCTCGTTATCCCCTTGTCGGGAAGGGTTCGGTGATCTGGGGGACTCTCAAAAAGGGGGCTGCTCTTATTAAGGATGGTTTATTTTGGATTTGTAAGCAGGGGACCGAGGTTTAGTTCTGGTCTAATTCCTGGGATGGCTCTCCTCCTCTCATCTCTCAGTACCCTAATTTATTGAATCTTTGCCAGAGGTTTATTGAGGTTGGTTGGTCATGGGTGAGTGACTTTAAATCCTCCTCTTTTTGCGGGCAGCTTGAGGTGGCTAGATGGAAGTCTCCTGAAGTTTGGCCGGATGTTGGTCTGCAAGAGGAATGTGTTGTGCTGCAAAGTGTTCTTTCCAGTCGTTGATGTAGTTCTCTCCGGGAGGAAGATGTGCTTGCTTGGTCTCCTAATCCTTTGGGTGTCTATACTGTGGCCTCTGGATATAAGGTGTTATTGTCCCACTGGATGAATGGGGAGGAAGTTCAGTGGTGGAAGAAGGTCTAGAACAAGTTCTCCTGGCCAAAGTGTAATTGCTTTGTCTGGATGTTGACCTGGAATAAGTGTTTGACTTGGGACAATATCTAGAAGAGGGGTTTCCATGGCCCTTCTGTCTGTGTTTTGTGTGGGGCTGCCGAGGAGGAGTCTTCTCAATTATTTTTTCACTGTCCTTTTGTTATCCAAATTTGGCATTTTTGGTGGGGTATTTGGCAGAGCCCCTATGTTCATGCTTCCTCCTTGATTGATTTTTGGAACAATGTGGGTAGGCCTCCCTCTATGACTTCTTTCTTACAGGAAGTGTGGTTTGTGGGGCCTATCTTTATGCTATGGCAGATTTGGTTGGAATGAAATAGGCATATTTTTCGTGGTGAGAAGAAGTTTGTGCAAGCAAGTCTGACAGAGAATTTTGAGCATGATTCAGGAGACGGTGGAGGCTAAGTGTGCTATGAGCTTTCCGTTAGAGAAAAGGGATGCTGAGGTGGTGGAGAGATTGGGGATTTAGGGGTTGTCTGTGACTTCTGCTTGTGTCAAGAGAGGGCGGAAGGCGAAGCAAAAAATTCATAGGATTAGTAGTTGGAAACCTCCTCCTAATAGAGTTCTAAAGATTAATACTGATGACTCTTCCAGGGAAATCCAAGACATGCTGGTATTGGGGGGATTGGCAGGGATTCTTTAGGTTTGGTGGTTTTCCTCTTCTCAATCCATGAGGGGTCGAAGACTATCAACATTGTGGAAGGCTTGGCAATCCTCTGTGCCTTTAAGAGGGCTCATGCTTTGGGGTGGAAAAGGATTATTTGTGAATCTAATTCCCAGGTCTTGATCAATTTTCTCATTGAGCGAAAAGTGGTGGGGGTCAGTTGGCAGTTGGCTATGATTGTGCAACAGATTTGTAGGTTAGTTCGTTGATGGAAATGGTGAATTTTGTTCATATTTTGTGGGAGTGGAATAGGGTTGCTGATTGCTTGGAAAAATGGGCCTCTGAGCGTGTCGGTGGGTGGAGAATCGAGGAGTGGGAGCTTATTCCTCTGGAGCTTCGCCATGATTTGGAGGGAGTTCTTGCTGAGGATAGGGCTGGTTTAGGAGTTGGATGACTTTGGTTGTGCTCTGTTCTTTTGTTTTTGTTGTTTCTTGGGACTTTGGTCCTTTGCTTTCATTGTAATGTTCCTTTCTGAGTTTCAATAAAGTTTTTACCCCTTCTTTAAAAAAATAAAAATTAAGCTATTGAAGATAACAACAAATTACAGGGGAGAAATGTTATGAATCTTTTTTCTCAAAGTGAAAATAAAGTATAAAAGCATTAAAAGGAGAACAAAATAAAAGAAAATATGATCATTTGATTAAAATGAAGATTAATGAACAATATTTATAAAAACTCCTTTGAAGGAGAGGAATAAGTATATTTTTTAAATAACTAGTTAAAGACAACCTTTGTGAGAGTGTGATGGTTTGGAAACCACCCCTTAAAGTTTATTTAAAGCATTTATGTGAGACTTGGAAAGAGCATGGAGATCACTCAAGGAAGAAGAAGATGGTTTGGTAGGCTATGGACATTTGAGGAGGGGGCACACAAAGTGTGTCCAACTTGGGATACATAATACACTCTGGATTGTCTGACCAAGGCTTTGATGCATTTGCATGGTGCGTAAGCACACTTTGTGTTTTTACACATATTCTCTGATGCGTGCCACAATTATGAGGACCAATGCCAATAAAATCTTCCAAGAGAGAATGAACTTTCCAAGTGCTATGATTAAGATAAGTATTGAACTTATTAAAAAATATTTTAATTATGAATGAGATGAGTTGATTCAATTAAATTATTTTATGATGTTATTTGTTTTCTTTCAATCATACTCATATTGTTAGAAGTCAAGTTATATATTAATGGTGGTAATCTCAATATATTCAAGTATTAAGTTAGTTAATATTGATAAATAAGCATTCTATGTATTTGTATGTAAATTATAAGTATACTTCACAATACTTAAAACTTAGATAATAACACTAATAAATTTGCTGTCATATAAAATTAATTCTAATATATTAAATCTATCCAATTTTATAATTGAAGAAAAATAATGTTACATTATCGCAGAGAGTTACTTCCTCCTTTCTTCTATCCCATAACAAGAATTGTATTAACATCTCATATAACCATCTAATTTGTATCTGTATATTTTTAGCATATATTTCCTAATTCCTTATATTACTTTTTCTATCTTCTATTGTTCAATATATTTATTATTTTAAATTTTTTAATCTTAAAGCAAATCCTTGAAAATTATATTATGGAAATATTTACTTGAACTCGGCTTACCCCCAAACTTGACTTAATTCAAGTTTACAACATACTTTACACAAGACAAATTGTGATGTTACTTGATTCTCCTCTACATGAGAATAATTCTTTTGATACCATTTCATGCAACTTTGGGGTTGTTGGCTCAACTTTAGCTGGTATAGTTCCTCTAACACTGTAAATTAAGAACTGCATTAGAATAAGTTTTGGTGCTTGACTTAGTTCCTCTTATGCACTCACTGGCTCACTGGCTCAGAAGTAGTGTTAGATGGGCACATTAAATAAAAAATATATGAATTGGTAAAGACTTGGCAATTTTTTTAATGATTATATTGAATCATAATTTCACATGTTATTCATTGTACCAATGCATGTAATTAGTTTGGTATCTAGAAAAAGAAATGGTTTGGGTCAAAATAAAAAAAGAAAAGAAAAAAGAAGAGATGACAACTTTACATGCAATGAAATGTGGTCCGAATTCTTCCTATAATTATGTTATTTAAGTATGGCAAGTGATTCAGGGTGTAACAATATCTCATCTTATGATTGTTTATAAATATGTAAGTTTTATTTAGACAATGATAACAATATCTTCGAAATATTTTCTATAGTAGGTTTAGAAATATTTCAAATGATGTAAGCCAAACTATTTTATATATTTTATTTCGAAGCAACCATTGTCATTCCTATTTGAACATTTTGATAGATTGTAATTTTCAATTCATGTAATTTTACATGAAATGTGCTTCAAATTTCTGTTATATTATTTAAGTCTGTTATAAGTACAACAAATGATTTAGACAATGATAATAATTTCTCTTATATGAATTCTTATTCCATGTAATGTGCTCCAGATTCTTGCGAAATGTAAGTTTGTTATAAGTATGGCAAGTGATTTAGACAATAATATCAATATCTCTTCTATGATTTGTTAATAAATATATGCTTTTTTCAAACAATGATAACAATATATCTTCTATGATATGTTTATAAATTTAGAAGTTTTATTCAGACAATGATACATCTTCAATATCTCGGCTATAATGTCTTTATATAAATTTAATGATGTAACATTATTTTATTTTCTATATTTTATGTAGAAGTAATCATTGCCACCCTTATGTAAACATCAAAATGATGCAATAATAATAGACATAACTACACAAAAAGATAGAGCTAATGTAAAAGGTGGATTGCACTAACAAAATGAAATAATTAAACAAATAAGTGTAAACCCTTGTTAAAAAAATAACTTTCAAGACAAGGTACTTGTAAAACAACATTGATTAGATTTAGCTAATCTTTAGTAGTTTTGTACACAAGTTATTATCCCTATTAATGATTTATCAAAGCCTACTACAACCATTTATGGAAACAACATATTAGTAACAAAATATGACATTATTACTGACTTACATATTAGAAAAAATATGTCATCTTGAGGAACATGACAAAAGGATGTGGCGAGCTAAGGTTGTTGACTTGAATTTTGGCTAAGATAGTTTTAGAGATGGGCACAAAGGGTAACTACATTTGTGTAAGAAGACAAGTGCTCAATTGCATAGATGGTTGAATAAGGGTTCCATTGCATGAACAACTAGGACATGTGGGAGAGGATGTGGATGATAATGATGTGGAGACCATGTTGTCGATGAAGGAGAACATTTATGATTGTATGGGATACTTGTTTTTATTAAATAAGCACCATTTACAGGGTGTTGTACCCTTTACACAGAGAGCCCACAAGGCCAAAAAGTAGCTAGTTCAAACCAGGACATGAACTAGGAGAAGAACAAACAAGAGCCACTAGGGTCTGACAAAACAAGCCAAACAGGCCACACACAGAAACAACTGACAAACAACTGTAAAACAACAAACAAGGACTAGACAACCCCTGAGGGGACTAATCTGACTCCCTTAACTCATGAAGGAGCAACGGATTTGGGGAGTCCCTTTTTCTTCCTCTACACAACAAACTAGGAAGACTCAGAATCAAAATCCACCAAGCGAGGTGAGAGGAGTGGATCCTCAATAGCCACCCCGGGCGAGGAGCCACCACGTAGCGAGGGAGCCGATAGCGAAGAAGAGGAAACAAAAGAATTCAAAGGATCAACAGAGTCATTCAATGAGGGACATGCAGGTTTTGCCTGAACAACGACAATAGAATGAGGCAACAAAGGTTCCACGGAAGGGATAGCCAAAAGAGGAGCCTGGAGAGACTCAAACTCCAAGGGAACAACCAAGGGAGGGTCGCCCTCCTTGGAGGAGCCATCCGAAGAGGGAGAGCCAACTGTGAGATGGTCTGAGAGAGCATTCTTCCACCAAGTAGCAGTGCCCTTGCGGTGAGCAAGAGGGAAACTAGAGGCAAAATGACCAGTGGAGAAACACCTCCTGCACTGAAAGGGGAGACCCTCATAGTCCAAGAGCCGTGTCCAAGGTCTGTCCTCCACCATTAAAATCACATCACCATGGAGAGGTTTAAAGATGTCCAAATCAACTAAAATACGAGCCATCGTAGTATGCCCTAGATCTCGAGTCGTAGAGTCCACCTTTAGAAAGCGTCCAATGGTGTTGCCAATAGCTTCATAACAAGAATCCTCCCAAAACTAGAGAGGGAGGTTCGGTAGTCGGACCCAAACTGGTCTAATATTCAATGGCTTCGTAAGAGGATTGAATGAGCGATACCAAGGCCGAAGGGACAACAAATGAATACCCCACATCCACCCCTTGTCCAACACTCGGTCTTGCGCCTCAGATGAAGCAAATGTTGCAAAGAAAAAGCCTCTAGCACTGGGATAAAGATCAATCTGCCCAAAAAAATAGGTTTCTAGGAACTGGAGACCCACTCATGGAGATCAGGAAGGGAGGGCCACAAGCTATTAAACCTACAGACCACACCTTGATGCACATAAAAATCCTCATTTTGAGCAACTTTTGGTCCACATACCACAATAGGGGATGCACGGGCGCAGGGCAGAGGCTGAACCCTAGCCAGAGCAAAAGGAATTTAGGAATGAGCTTTTGAAACAACCTCGGAGAAAGATTTTCGAGGGCAACCAAGAGCGATAAGAGGAGAGGAATATGAGATACTTGTTAGTTTGCATGAAACACACAACATATTAGAAGTATGCCACTTGGTTAGTATGGAGAGGATGAGGATAATAAAAATGTGGAAGACCATGTTGGAAAAGGTGGAGGAGAATCCATAGGACACTTGTGGGATTCCATGAAACACAACATAACTAGAAGGATACCATTTGGTGATTGGTAAATAGTTGTAACACAACATAACATCTATTTCATTGTATGACCTATAAATAGTGGTAGCCCAGTTGTTATGATGTGGTTGAGATTGTTATCTCTTATGTGTTGTTTGGCTTATGAGATGTATAGTAGGATGAAATGTGTAAATATTGTATCTTGTCTATGCAAATGTAATAACGCCGTGACTTAATATAAGACATTGTGAGTACATTTGTGTCATTCAAATGTATATTTGAATAACATCACTACTTTTATTTTCATGCATGAAGTATTTACTTTTGTGCACATTAACATAGGTTGAAAAAGAATACATTAACTCCATTAATCACCTTAATAGGTTATCTACACTCCTTAATGCCTTGGGGAGTGGTTAAACACAGTGTTTGAGTGATGCTCTACCAAGTACCTTTGTAGCATTGGCAGTTATGTGATTTGTAAATGATCAATATAGTGCACATGGGTTGCTAGGAATATAAAACCAATATCTAGCTTCATTGCTAAGATTTGTCAATTGTTTGATAGAGGCTTTTTAGGTGGATGGTAGGCCGATCACCTTGGAGTGTATTGATAACTCATTTGAGGATGTGTTAGAATTTACAAGGAACACATCAAGTTGTGGATGGACAAATAATTTATGACTCTTTATATGAGATCTTTGTAGACCTTTGGGTATTGGTTTGAGAATTTTGTGGCCTATGCTAGTAGCTAGAGTAGAAACCTTGGGCAAAGAGTAGAATGGATAGAGGAGTGCCTCATGAGACTTTGTGAGCTTAAGAAAGTGTTGACTTATGTGATGGAAGTTTGTTGGAATGTAGCTTTGAATAGTTACTTTCTCAAACTATTGATGTCTACCTATAATTGTCTAGAAGAGATATACCACTCATTTTTGCACCAGTCCCAAGGTTCCTTAGAAAAAAATCATTTTTGATTGAGGAAGTTTAGTAAATTGGATAGTTAAGTATTTTCCAATGGAAGGGTCAAACCCCTATGCATGGGATTAAGGTGGATGGTAGAAGTATGGTGGTTGTAGACATTTGTATATAGTATTGAGAGGGAATTGGAGGTCTTAAAGCGAAGGTTAAAATGAAAAATTGAAGGGAGCAAAATCTTGGGAGTTATCCAACTTGACAAGTGAGAACAAAAAAGCCTAATAATAAACTAGAGGAAACCCTACTTGAAGTAAATATTTGTACACATTTCTTAGAATTGAAGGAAAATTTTGAAGAAGGTGTGAACTCTTTACAATTGGAAGAGTTTAAAAGGGATAAATAGTAATATATGGTTGAGCCGATCGTGCAACTTATAGGACATAAGAGAGTGAATTAGAGTACTAGTTGTTAGTATGAGCATAATGATCAGAATTAAGAGAAAAATAGTTGGAGGATCTTAGGGTGTGTAGGTCAAGATATGACCCCTTGACACTCAACACATAAATCCAACATAGAGTAGCCCTTTGTGAGAAGTGTGGAAGGATACCATACCCTAGGAGGAGGATGGTTGGGGAACTAAGATGTCAAATGTATGTAAAAACAATTCTAGCTACCATTTCAATATTGATTCATTTTATGAGATGCAAATTAAACTATCAAATATATAAGATGGAGGACACCTCTAAGAATGTTCAAAAGTGTAAATTCATTTCACATTTGAAGGGTATTGTGATGTTGAAATGCAAGGTGAGTCCACTTGCTATAACCCTAATGGATCATGAAGTTTGAACCCAACCAATTGATTACATATCACACTTTAATCAAGGATACACTCCTTAAGGAGTTCCAAATTCTAGAGCTTATGCAATAGAGTATTGTTGAATTGAAGGACATTTGACAAGAAGTTTAAGCATATGATGCGATTCAAGATATTCCTCTTAAAGTTGTCTAATGCTATCCAACCAAGCCAACATGCACATGGTTTGATTTTCAATTAAGACGTTTATGGGATCAAAAAAATCCCTCAATGTTAATGGAGGTAGTTAGAATCTTTTATAGGGTCATTAGATTAATTATGTCCAAGAACAATTGAAACAATGGAAACCAATATTTATATGTAATTTATGAAGAGTGTAAGAGACCCAAATATTTGTATGATACATCATTTTTTAGTGGGAGAGGTATACAAAGATAAATTGCCCCTAGAGAAATGTGCTAGTGACTTACACCTTTCCAATTGTGGTAGAAGACATACCTTTATAATAATGCACTTACATGCCAATATTTCTTGTTGGTATAAGGTTCAAAAAATGAAAACTCATAATCGAGTGGATTGTAGGGTGATTGATGATATGTATGAAGTATACAATTTACACTTGTTCTAGGCTAACACCTTCATAGTGTGATACATGTAACGATATGGTGAAATTAGTAATTATGGACAAATAGGGAGTTGAATTCCTTGCAGTTAAATCCTCGAGCTCATACTACAAGTATGGTTTCCTAGATTAGTTCAAGAGGGATTACCCTATGTGTTTTATATGTGCTTACAATGATGACAAAAGGTTGAGGATAGCCCAAAATTTCAAAAGAGACAACATAAAAAAGGCACTATAATGCTTAGGTTTGTTCATGTAAAGAATGAGAAGGAAGAAGGGATATAAGTGAACATGGACAAAAAATACTGATCCCTCAAAGAAAAGGTGCAACACACTTGGATTTATGATGATGGTTAGAAGACTTCAAAAGTAAGTGTGAAATGTGTGAGACCACATTTAGAAAATAAAGAAGATAATTTATTTATTAGAGCTGTGGAGTAACTAAATGAGATCCTTGTATTGGTGATGGATGAAGGAGTAATATAGAAATTGAAGATTTGACTTTCACAAAGAATGGGGATGCACATATGCAAGATAGGAAGCCTAGAGAAATATGGGTGAATACACAACACTTCTTATGACCAAGAGCTAACTATAGATGTGACATAAATGATCTAGTTGGTCTACAATATTTTGGATGATACATGGGTTGGATAATATTCTATCAAGAGCCTCCAATGAAGATGGGGAGTTTACTATTGCAACATCTTCCCATGTCTTGTTTATGGAAAAAATATTAGCTTTGACAATAGAGAACAAAATGTGGTTAATTCTTGTAATACAACTCTTAGATCTCCTTATGTGGAGGAGGACCCAAACTATGTCTACATTGTCACTTTGAGGAAAAGAGTACCTAGATCCTTTGAATGATGACATCACAAGTTGGAGGAGTGAGATGTTTGATTTATACACTAGAAGTAATGCTTCTAGGCACTCAATTTAGCTAGAACACAAGTTGATAGGAAGATGTGTAACAATCAAAACATTCCATATGAACTCTATAAATGGATAAAGCAATATAATGAGCATGTAGTGGTGGGTACATGAATCTCAATATTGTGACAATTTAAAACACACAATCATAGTAGTAAAGACCAAGAAAGGGTTGGTTGAAAGGAAAGATTAAGTGGAGCTATAATGCTCATGTGATCACATGACATTTGGGTCTTGACATGATATATTGTGATACATCACTATTGTTTACCTACTATATTAAAGTATTGGTGGACAAGGACTTTGGAAAGGTTGACACCAATGGGGTGTAAGTGACCCTTAAGACTATTTGGAACCACAAAAGAGAAAGTTAAGAAATTGGAATTGCACCCAAGGTGCCAAAAAAAGGTGCGAGAATGAAGAATTGTGGAAGAAGAAATATACCTCTAGATAAATGAAGAAATGTTAATGTATGAAGTTGATGCCCTTTCAGCTAGGGCACAAATGTTATTAATCACTGAGGCCAAAATTATTATAAAGATAAGCGAAATGTCATAAAATGTAGGTGGAATTTGGAATTATGTCTAAAATTTTGAAAGGTAAAGCAACAAGAACGATGCCCAAGATGTTGGGGAGAAAGGAAGGTGAGAGAGGAAAAATGTGCGATTAGCTAGTGTAACTTTGGATAGATGAAGAAATGATGAAGTGTTAATTTGAAGCTGTAGTGAGTAGGGCATTAACATTGAGAATAACTAAAGTCAAAATCTATGTAGAGATAAACACATTGATTCCAAATACATACAAGGAGATATCATCCATTGTGTAAATCATAATTGGGTATTTATAATAAAATGTGAACAATTGGAGGAACCAAAAAATATTATGTGTCTCTGAGCATCGAATTGTCATTACATAAGTAATAAGAAAGAATGACTACCTTGGTCCAGACCTTGTTCAACAAAGTAGCTCGATGGTGAGAAAGATACAAACCTAACCACTTTATCTTGTTAGAGGTTAAGGAATATGTGGGTTCATAATTCTAATGGAAAGGAAAGAAATATGAGTTAACACACCAAATGTGAACATTTAAAAGTGTGCAAAGTAACATGGTGATAGTCTAGAAGAAAATTGTCATGACTTGTAAGCCACAAGTTGGTAGTTTAGATTTTAGTTCCACCTAGCATGGTACAATACAAAAAAATAGTGATAGAAATTGGTGCAATTGGAAAGTGCTCAATTTTTTTTCATAATGTACTAGGATCTAAGGGTCACAAGTAGTATATTTATTGTGAGGCAATGTGAAATATGATGAAGTGGGAACATTTATGCATTAAATTATATATTTTGTTATTAATATTCTCTAAGAAGAGCCTCATTTGAGGAAAAAACATCGAAGTGATAAAATACCATTTTTAATAGTGGCATGCAATGGAGGAACATGTGTAGAAAATGTTTAATGAAAAGGAATGTGATAGTAAGGTGCTACTCTAGGTTGAGGGAGCTAGAAAACATGTAAAAATATGTGTGTGACAAACATTAATAAAATTGATGTGTAGAGTGAAAGTGTTGACGACCAAGAGGAAATGTTGACCATATTAATGTTGAGACATTATTAATGAGAACATAGTCAAGGATGCACGGGTTAAGGTGAAGAAATATTACAATGAGTCCATGCACATTAAAGAGGTTAATATTGGGATAAAAGGAACAAAATATCAAAGATTGAGGGCTATTCGATTGATGTGGATTTTTCACACATTGCCAAGTCAATAAGGGAGTTTCAAGACTTATTCTGCAAAAGATGTCACAAGGTCAAGTTGAACAAAGCATTGATGAATAAGAGGAAAATTTTTACCACCTTAATCTTAAGACATCAATTAATGAGCACATAATCAATGATACATAAGGGAAGGAGGATAAATATTATGACAAGTCCATGTTCATCAAGGAAGTCAATATTGAAATAGTAGGAACTAAAAATTGAAAGGTTAGGGACTATTGGACTAATGTGAAGTTTACACACATCATCAAGTGAATTAGGGAGGTTCAAGAAATTTCCAAAATCTATCATGTGCACCAAGTTGAGAAAAGGTATGGAGGACATTTACAAGAGGACCTACAATATAAATTCCTATTTTGTGCCAAGGTAAATGAATTTAAAGAAAATGCTCCTAGCTAGAGTTATTTTCCTTATGAGGGATTTTATTGGGTGTTCCCATGGTCGTAATTATGAAAAAGCAAAGGGATTTAAATGTAACATATCATTTTTTAACATCCACATAGGAAATATTGGAAGGTGTCACAGTATGTGAGATATATATGTTCACTGATGGTTTCTTTGGGTAACATCAAATCTCTAGTTTGTAGAAGAGAATGACACAAAGACAACTCATAATAAAGTAAATATTATTGAAATATAATATCATGCCTTTTGATTAAAGAATCTCTTGAAAAACCACCACAAATATTTGTTCTTTTTCTTTAAGAGATGCATAAGCTACAAATCTCTCTCAACCTAAAGATAATGTATCTCTATTGCATCATCCAGAACCTTTCTCACAAATGCCATTTGTAAAGAATGCACACTTGTTGAACAAGTGAATATCCCTAAAATAATAGCTCTATGAACCTATAAGGAAATTCATGCATTTTTGCAATATATGAATCTTTCTATGTGTTCATTAGGAATTATACATAAATCATAGGGTTCATAAGGGAGTTTCTAAAAATGGACAATCCTTTTGTTTGATTTGAATGATAAAATACATTTGAGATACTTATGGAGAAGTTGGTGAATGTGTTCATCTTATAAATTTCCTCAATGGGACAACTCTACTTCATGTTAATTTAGATGTATCATGATAGATGGACACAATACCCCACAACTCGGGGAAGGAACAATGAAACATTCCTTTTATTTTAAATATTGGAAGTTATGGTTTGAGAAGAATTATGCCTCAAAGTGAGAGGCTTTGGTGATGCTCTATACTCTTCAAAAATTCTCTCATTATTTAGTGGCCACTTTCTTTGTGCTATACATAGACCATGAATCCTTAAATTTATTGGTCAACAAACCTATTCAACATGGACATATATGTTAGTGGTGATAATTTCTTAGGAGTTTCCATTTAAGAAAATGATCAAAATAGATAAGTAGAATTGAGGGATAGATCATTCTTTGCCCATCAACACTAGAGAGGCTACATGACATATTGAATGTGATTTAAAAAAATGCTTAATTGTTCAGAGTTCAAAGAATCTTTGAGAATTTCATAGATATTTTTGGCTTCTTAACAAGATAAGTAGCATCAATATATATATATATATATATATCTATAATATGAAGAAATTAGCAATAAGGTTATGCCTCGACAAGTAAGTAGAGGGAAACCATATAATTGTGGAAGTGATAGAGTGATGCATACATATGAATTTTTAGGCACAAGCACAAAGGAGTACTAACAGAATGCCATGGAGGTATTACTAAAGGGAAATATACAAAGAAGACATCGTGTAGAAGATATTTTTTTAAGATTGTGATGACTTATTTTGTATAATAATACCAAAGAACACACACAAAAGTGTGTTGTTTACCAAAGGATCTATAAGTCAAACAATATGAATGAAATTACCTTAATATTTTATGTAGAAACCATTCAGAAAGTAGATTTTTTATTTAATTGGAGAGCTACTCATTGTTATACTTGGTTCTCATTTTTTGAAGTGGTCAAAAATTTGGGACTTAGATTTGAAAGGAAATATAATTTTTTTAAAACTTAATCCTATAAGAAGAGTGTCGAGGTATCACATTTACATAATTTTTAGTCACATTCTAGAGAAGTAACAACACAAAATAAATAGAAAGAGT
This sequence comes from Sequoia sempervirens, assembly GCA_007258455.2. Taxonomy (NCBI): domain Eukaryota; kingdom Viridiplantae; phylum Streptophyta; class Pinopsida; order Cupressales; family Cupressaceae; genus Sequoia; species Sequoia sempervirens. The sequence goes on along the minus strand of VDFB02000017.1, from coordinate 401,219,254 downwards.
GGAATAGTGAAAATGGAGCAACCAAACAAGACACAATCACACACACACTAATTTACCCTAGGAAAACACTTTGGGAAAAACCTAGCCTCTAAAGCTTTGAAACTAATGTATTATTAGAAATTAAAATTGATAGTCAATTCCAAGATATAAGCTCTTCATAGAAGATCCATGCTCACATTTAAGGAATAATTAGGCACAAGATGATGTCTAACCTCCTACCCAAGCCCTATATTTATAGGCAAGAGAGAAACAAGGAAAGGAAAACATCATTTTCTTGCTGCTGTTAATTAAAATACCTAAATGACATCTCCAAGATGGGTACCCATGTTTGAATCTAAGAGAAATAGTCTTTAAAACCTCTAAGGCAACCCAAAATATCTCTAATCCTAATGCCCAAGCTTACTTTCTTCAAGTGCACTTGCATTGAATAATTTTTATAATTAAAAATATATTTACATTACATCTATAATTAAATACACTCCAAATTTTCACCTATATTTAATCATGATAATTATGTTGTGATCACTAAATGACAACTAAAAATAATAAATGCATTTCCCCTAATTCATCTCCCATATTACTATTTGTAGGGTTACACACAACCCCTAAGAAAATAGTATTGCCTAAATTCTAGCGCCCCATTTTGAGATGGATCCACAACTTTAAAAGTTATTAAATATATCTATGCTAATGTGTTTATTATCTACCACAACCCTCACCCTCAACCATATCATGAATGAAGTGATACTAAATTTTTTCTTTTTCCACATATGAAAGATAGGTTTCTTTGCCAAGTTGATGGCATTTGATTGCCACACTTGATCACCATTGCATATTGCTTAAACCTAATGCCTAAACATAATATTTTAAACTATTTTTTCTCTTTATAGGCATTATTAGTTGTCATGTACTTTTGCCTCTATAGTTAAAAAGAAACCACAACCAATTTTTTCTCATTCAACTAACCAAACCACTAAATAGGGTAAATAAATTCTCATTGGTAGACCTCCTACTATCCACATCTCTTGCCCAAGTATAATTTGTAAATGAATATTTTTAACTCATTGTGATTATTTTGAGTTAGTTCTTCTAAATTTATGGGTTTTCATTGATTTTCTCTACAAGACACAATTTTTAGAAATGTTTATTTATTTTTTACATTTTTGGAAAGCTCATGAAGAATCAAGAAGGGTTAGTTCTTTTTAGTTTCTAATTAGAGATAAAATGTATTTCATATGTTAGTGGTCAAAGTTTGGTAAAAGGAGGAACATCGGATTCAATTAGAACTTGTATTTTAAAATCTTATGGTTATAAGTCATGCATCAAATACTTTCCTCCCCTACATAATAATAAATATAGAGTAATGAAAATAAACACATTTGATATTCTATCATCTTTTGGATCAAATATTTTTTTTATAAATATTAAGTCTAGTGATTCTCTTTATTATCCACCACCTAAAATTGAGGAAAAAATTCCACCAATATGTGAAACAATGCTAAAATTTATCAAAGATAATTTTTTTGAACCATTTGAAACATTTTTAAATGAGGTCATGTAAAATTTTAAACAAGAACTATTTATTTGAGATCTGAAGCCCCAACCAAACCACGTTGGTGGTACAACCCTAATAGACAAAATCAAGGAATATTAAAATTTTTTTAAGGTAAAATATTGAACATAACCAAAATAGAAATTAGTAAGTTTGATGCTACAAATGTAACTTTATGGATAAGTCTCATGGAATAATAGTAATTTTTATAATATATTAGAGAATGCAATGGTTGACATAACCTCACTAGATTTAGAATATGAACCTTCTAATTGGTATGAGTAGATGATTAGTGAAGAAAATGGTAAGTACTTAGTTGGAAAGAATTTTCTAATGACTTAGCAACCATGAAAGGGAATCTATTTCATCTATTTGATAGATTTGATACGAGTAGGGTTTGTAATTGAATATGATGTTGAGCATATGAGACTGGTAATATGAATGAGGATGCAATGCGTTATTAGGGGATACAATTCTACATCAAAGGACTTAACAAATGAATTAGGCATGATGCCTTTTTTGAACCTTATACATTCAAGAAAGGCAATAGGAATTGCATCTTGAGAAACACAAATTTTCCATTAAAATATTCATGCAAGGTCAAACCATAGGTTGGAGAGAGAGAAATGTGACTAATCATGTTGACACAAATTTGCTAGATTTATTTGATCCAAGATAAATTACTAAGACTTCTCATCAACAAGAGGTAGAGAAAAGAGAAAGGGTCCATGTTGGGATTATTATAGTGAATGACATATAGATCATAAGTGTTCCAATAGTGAGAAATGAATGATAATTGTTGAGAACGAGGTTGAAGAAGAGGGAGAAGTATCTACAAAAGAACCAAATGTAGACTTTGAGCATACAATTTTTGAGGAAGAAATCCATACTATCTCCCTACATGTATTGCATGGGATCAACACACTAAAAGCACTTAAAGTGGTTGGTTACACCAAAAATAAAAAAATTATAGTGTTAATTTATAAAGGTAGTGTAAGATCGGAAAATGAGGTCTCAATTACCATTAAGCATGAATCAATTCAAAGCAATCACTAAACTATGAATTCCCTACTTAAACTCAAATCAAATCTTTCAATGAAGAATGAAAGCAACATAGAAATGTAAACAAATGATACAACTTTACCTTCCTTTCCATGCTATTTTTGAATCACCTCCATTGTCTCTCCATTTGTCTCCTTGAATGTTGCTCTCAAATTTTGTATGTGCTTCTTTGCTTCAAGCTCAAGAATACTGTTGAATGATGAAGGATGCCAAATATCAAGAATTCGTGGTTAGCAAAAAATGTGAGAAGTAGGCTTCTTTTATAGAAATGCTTATTTCAAATGAATGATCTGGATGCAAAGATCAAAGATCAAGATCAATGGTCAATGTTTGTTGAGAGGAAACATATTGAGTAGTTAACTTACTTAATTAATCCAATCAAGGGAATTGATTTAATAATCAGTGGAATTTTGATATATTAATTAGTGGGATTGGAATAATTGGTGGAAATGATTGATCAATCAAAAAATTAGATTGAATAATCAATGGATGTGATTTGATCAATCAAAATGTGTGAGGATAATTTATTAATTAAATAATTAATTAATCTTTGAGAGGAATGTGCAAACATAGATTGAATTAATAAACAAAAGTTTATTTATTAATAGATCATGTTGAGTGAATATTGGAGAAGTAAATGATAAAGTTAATTATTTAATTCAAAAGAGGGAAAGTAGATTAATTAAATAATTAATGATAACTATTTAATTAAATTAGAAGAATAAGTAATGTTAGAGACATAATTAAATAATTAATGTGTATTTAATTAATCAGGAGGAATAAGGTTAAATCGAGACTTTATTAAATAAATATGATTTATTTAATTAATTGGGAGAATAATTTTAAATTAGGACTTTATTAAATAAACATGATTTATTTAATTTTTCAAAAATGATGATTGAGGATGAATTAATTAAATAATGTTAAATTACTTAATTAATAGCATAATATGAGAAATGATAATAATTAAATAATAATATATCATTTAATCAATTAGGGGAAGAAGGGTGAAAGTTAGTCAAAAAGTGTTGTTCACAGTTCAAGACAATTTAGGGTATCTACATTTTTCCCCTCTTTGATATAATGTGTGTTTATAGCATTATGTCAAAGAAAATTCAAAAATTAGGAACATGTGACTAAATTTCCATAAAGCATGTTTATCATGATACAAGAAAGCGTTAGATTGGCCTTTGACTTGTATAGGATGTTTGGATTATGCTAGATAGAATCCCAATCACATGTAAGGACCTTAGTTTCCCCAGTACATTATCAAGACAAACCACATACATAAATTAATAGAAAGAACTGTCATCATCCCTCATCATCACTCTAATCACTTATGGATATCATCGAAGATCTTAGGAGTATGACATAAGATAGATTAGATAAAAGATAAGATTAACTGAAACAAACAAGTCGATAAAATTTTAGGATCTTCTTGTCTACCAATAATTAACTGAAACAAACAAGTTGAAAAGCTTTTAGGATCTTCTTGTCTACCAATAAGTACATGATAAAAAATATTATGCCTGATTTAAGGAATAAAACATTTCGTATAAAGACGCCTGGTCTGGTTTCGATAACATCACATCCTATATAAGACAAATGATTTTTTATTTGATAGGTACCTTTGATAGATATGAAAACAATTGATCTGTTAGTTTGAAGGCTTATTTGGGTAGTGTCATATTTTTGATTCGTTGATTTGTTAAGCTTGATTCTATGTAGGGTATGCTATTTATGTTCAACATGTCAGTTCTCTAGAAAAAAAATAGTTTATTATGCAATTTGGATTTTGATGCAAGAATTACTCATGACATACCCTAAGGGGAGTGACCTAATCCCTTGGGGGCTCATTGATGATGGCCTTGCCTATGTGACGAACACAAAGACATCATAGTTCGACTGTATTGGTGACAAATGATACCTTATTTATGAGACTTGGACTAAGATAAATACTTGATTTCGAAGGACCCTAAAGGAAAAATCTAATGCCTCGGGGGCTCATTGATGATGGCCTTTCCTACGTGACAAATGCAAAGATATTGTAGTTCGACTGTATTGATTGACACTGTTTTTGGATTTTCTGATTTTTCATGAGTATTTTTGAAAATTTAAAGGATATTTGAATGTTTTTGTGTTTTTATTATTTTTTGATGTTTTTGGATTTTGATATTTTTGGATTTATGTGATAACGTCCCTAGATACCATGTGTAGGATCCTTTTGAAGCCTTAGGTCGAGAGTTTTCCCCAATCTGGAACATGACCAATTTTATGAACCGTTGAATGTGATAAGTTATTAACGCTAAGTGTTACCCAATTTTAGGCTATGGGAAATCTCTTTATTATGAAGGATTATGTGCCAAGGGAATTATGGAAAAAATTCGATAGAATGGTGATAGATGGTAGAGCGAAAGTTGACTCACATGGTACCTTTTTTCCAAGTTTTCACCATGGTACTTATCCAAAGCACCACCGAAATGGTTTTCACTATAGGATAAATTATTTTTCTCTTTTCTTTTCTATTTTTTATATTTTTTTAATATTTTTACCCCATGGGATCTCGTAGAGGTCATGTATAGTACAACCGAAGGAGCATGCTATTGATGGGATCAGATAACGGTTTTCCCTCCAGAGTAGCCAACTGATAGGCACTAGATCCGTATGCTACAGTGATGATGTAAGGACCTAACCTGTTAGGTTCAAACTTACCCGGTTTCTCATGTTCTTACTAATTTCTGGGATTTTTCTTCAAGACTAGATCACCAATGTCAAAAAGTATGACCTTGACCCTTTTATTGTAGCTTCATCTAAGGTGGTTCTGATAGGCCTGTAAGTGGACCAATGTTGTTTGTAGTCTTTCGTCTAGTAACTCTAGCTCGTGCAATCTGGATATTCTGTAGTCTTCATCCTTAATGAAATTTTACATGGAAACTCTCAAGGATGGGATCTCAACCTCAATTCGTAAGATGGCTTCAAAATCATAGACAAGGGAAAAAGGTGTGGCACCTATGGGTGTACGAATTCTTGTACGATAAGCCCATAACGTTGGATTTAGCTATATGTGCTAGTCCCAGCCAACATCATTGATAGTATTTTTTAGGATTTTTATAATTGTCTTATTAGATGCCTCTGCTTGACCATTACCCTGTGGGTAATAGGGGGTAGCAAAGTGGTGCTGCATGTCGTACCATTTACACAATTCCTTAACATCTTGGTTTTTGAATGGACACCCATTATCGGTTACGATGGATAAAGGAACACCACACTGACATATTATATAGTTCAAAATGAACATGGAGATTTTTTTGCTAGTGATATATGTCATTGGTATGGTTTCAATCAATTTGGTGAAATACTCTATAGAAATTATAACGAACTTGTGTCCATTAGCAGACGTCGGATGTATCTTTCCAACGAGGTTGAGTCCCCATTGAGAGAAAGGCCAAGGTGAGGTAATTGGGTGAATTCCTTGTGCGGGTGCATGTTCCATGTCTCTATGTATTTGACATTGATGACACTTTACAAAATGGTAGGAATCACACTCCATTGTTGGCCAATAGTATCCTATCCGTAGAAGCTTCTTGGTTACGGTAGGACCACTAGAGTGAGCCCCACATATACCATTGTGTACTTCTTGTAAAGCCATCTTTGGTTCCTTTGTGTTGAGACATCTAAGGAGGGTGGTATCTAGGCTATGACAATAAAGGGTGTTGGTGATGATAATGTACTTGGCCGCTCACCAGATAAAGGTTTTTCTTTGATTTTTGGACAAGTTGGGAGGTAGGATTTGGGCGTTAAGGTAGTCATATATCTCTTATTACTAGGGTGAATTGGGACCAACCATATTGTAGATGAGCTCAAATTTGAGAACGTTAAACACAGGTATCAACAACTATTCCACCAAGAATTTGCACTGAGGTACATTATTGGGAATATCAAGTAGAGACCCAATGGTGGCCATTGCATTTGCTGCGTTATTCTGCACTCTTGGGATCTATTCAAATAGGATGGTATCAAAGTATTCTTTTAAGCTGTCCACCATTTTCTTATATGGCACTATTTTGTCTTCCTTGTCTCATATTCATCATTGACTTGTCCAACTACTAACTAGGAGTCACCATATACCTGTAGGTCTTTTATTTTCCATCTGATTGCCTCTAGTAGACCTATGAGTAAGGCTTCATATTCTGCTATGTTGTTTGTGTAGGGAAATGCAATCCTATATGATTTAGGAATGGTATCCCCTTGTGGTGTTATGAACAATATGGTAGCTCCTGAACCATGATTTGTGTATGACCCATCAAAGTACATTTTCCACTTTGTAGATGTATCTAGCTTGAAGGTCACCTTGTCTGGGAATTTAGATACAAGAGGTGTAAATGCTTGTGTAGGGGAATATGCTAACTAGTCTACTAACTAGTCAGTAATGACTTTCCCTTTAATTTCTATCCAGTCCACGTATTCAATTTTGAACTTGCTAAGAAGAATTACCCATTTTTCTAGTTTGCCTGTTAATGAAGCCTTGTTGAGTAAATAATTTAGTGGGTCGATCTTTGCTATCAACTTTGTTTGTAAGTTTAACATATAGTGTCATAGTTTTTGTGTAGCAAAAAAAATAGTAAGACATGCTCGCTTTATCAGAGTATAATTGAGCTCATACCCCACAAGGGTATGCCTGATGTAGTATATTGCATGTTCCTTCCCATCTTCATCATTTTGAGCTACAAGAGCTCCTAGTGCTGATACATATAGAATGAGCGGTTTAACATTGATTTGTGGTCTTAATACTAGTGGTGTTAAGATATAGTCCTTAATTTTTTGAAAAGCATGTTGACACAGATCCATCCATTTGAAAGGGACATCCTTGCACAAGAGATGCTGGAAAGCATGGCACTTTTTTTCCAGTTGTGCTATAAACCTTCAAATAGATTATAGCCTACCCTATAAAATTCTTAATTGTGTTAAAGTGGAAGGAGGTGGCATGTCAATGATGGATTTCACCTTTACTAGATCAATTTCTATGCCTCTGTGTGAAACAATGTATCTAAGGAGCTTCCCTGAGGTTACTCCAAAGACACATTTCTTTGGGTTCAAGTGAACCTTGTATTCCTATAGCCTTGTAAATATTTTGTCCAGTACTGTTAAATGATCATCACTGGTGATGGATTTTTTGAAGAGGTCATCCACATAGTCCTCTATAAGTTTATGCATCATATCATGGAATATTGTGGTCATTTTACTATGGTAGGTAGCTCCTACATTTTTAAGATCGAATGTCATGAAATTTTGATAATAGGTCCCCTAGGGGCAGGTGAAAGTTGTCTTGTGTCGATCTTTCGTTATAATTTTGATTTGATTATATTTGGAGAAACCATCCATTAGTGATAGAATCTCGTATCTCGTGATAATGTCCATGTTCATGTGTATATTGGGAAAAGGGAAATCATCCTTTGGACAAGCCTTATTTAGGTCTCTAAAATCAGTACAAATGTAGATGCCCCTAATCAGCTTGGTGATTGGTACCAGATTTGAAATCCAGTCTGCATAGTCTATTGGCCTTATGAAGCCAACATCTAGCAATTTCTTTAACTCCGCCTTGACAAGTAAAGCAATTTGTGGATGCATATTCTACAACTTCTATTTCAAAGGTTTGGCGTCGAGAAGAAGAGATAAGTGATCAAGGAATAGTTTAGGGTCTAGTGTAGGCATATCCGCATATGATCATGCAAAGTAGATCTTTCATTCTGTGAAGAATCCCATGAAATTTGGTTTCTTAGTTTCTGATAGTGATGCTGCAAAGTGGATGAATTTTGGATCTTAGATAGTGTTCCAATGTTGACTTCTTGTGACCTTTCAACCAACATTGGGGAGTTCTCTTGATTTTTTGGGAGTGGGTCCAACCTTCCATCCTTAGGTGCCTTAGAGAGGTTTTCACCCTTAGATATGTCCTTTTTCTTTCATTTTTCTATATCTATGGGTGCCTTTCGATTTTCACCCACAAAATCTCTTTTCTTTATTTCTTTTATTTTGCGACTGGAAGGTGGGGCCAACTCCCCATAATATGCTGCCATGTCGAGATCCATGGTGAAACAAGCCTTATCATCCCTACTTGGGATACCATCTCTAAGTCCCATAAACTTAGTAATGGATTCAACATTTTCTAATTGATCTAAGCTTAGTGGTCCTTGTTGGTCCCAATCGATTAATTGAGGAAGAAGTAACAACATGCTATCATTCGTATTAGTGAATCTCAGGGGTGACTTAGATAGGGTAAAGGTAGAGGAATGGTTAGGATCAAAAAAGGTGTCAATATGGCCATTCATATGATTAGATTGGTTAGGATCTTAAAAGGTTTCAACTAGGTCATAGTCACTAGAGGATTTATCTGAACCCCATTTCCATTCATTAGAGTCTATCTCGGTATGATAATTCGTAGATGTCTCAACAACTTCAGAAACTTTGGAGACTTTCTTCCAAACTACAATAGTACTAGGGGATTTCTCTTTTACCAATTTATATCCTAGCCCTGCGTTGTACATCCATTTTCTGATGATGACAGTTTCATTCTCCCCTTGTTTTTGCAATCCTAGGCCACTGTGACCATCATATCCTTTTTATTTCATTATGTGGAAACCCTTGCCGTATTTATCCACCTATAGGTCTACTTGTATCTTGTCTTCTTCATCATTGTATATCCATGTGGAGATATCCTCCTTGATGTATTCCTTTCCCAATTCAACCCATTTGGTGAAAGTTGTCGGTGGGTGATATTGAATTATGACCTTGGGTTCTTTCTTAATGTGATCAGGTTTTCCATAATGATTTGGAGAAATAGGTAGTTTTCTTACATAGAACAAATTTTTAATACTGTATTCTCCCACTCCATTGTCTTGGACTTGGACCTTGGTGTCGAGGAATTTTGTTGGTTTTGACATATCTTTAGAAAGAGAATTTGGGTCAACATATAGTGATGGGGAAGGGGTGGATGGAATCTAACTATGGCTAGGAACCTGATTTTTCAGTGTTCCTCTTAGATTATTACAATATTTAAATGGGTCGGGATCACTTGAAATAGTGATCTTTGCACCATTATAAGGAAACTTCAAGCATTGATGGTATGTGGAAGGGATAGCCTTCATGGAGTGAATCCATGGGCATCCAAGGAAGAGGTTATATAGGAGGTCTAAATCCAAAACTTGACACATCGTGTCTTGTACAATAGGACCCGCTCTGATGGGTAGTACTATGACGCCTTTGGAAGAGCGTTCCATTCCATCGTATCCATGTATTACAATCCTTTTGGACTCGTCTATACAGGCTTTTGAGTATCCCATGGTAGTTACTAGTTTCGATGTACATATGTTCAAACCTGCTCCACCATCTATCAAAACTCATTTGATTTTGTGTTTATTGACAAATACTTCAAGGTGCAATGGTTCATTATGGCTCAATTTTTGTGAAGTACACTCATGTTCGGTGAAGGATATATGGTGTGTGGTAGCTAAGAAACCTACCATAGCTTGAAATTGATTTACATTTAGGTCCATAGGGACCGATGAATCTTTTAATGCCTTGTCTAGGATAGAATTTTGCTTAGGAGAGGTGCACAAAAACTTGAGGATTGGGATTTGAGTGGGGATATTTCCTACATGGTCGAGCAAGTTATATTTGCATGTCAGTCGGGGTTTGGGAGGGGCTCCTTGTAGAGTCACCTTCTTTTTCCTAGTGGCAACCGCACAGTCAAGATTCCTATTATTTATGGTGATGGCAGACACATTACTATCCAATGTGCTCGAAGATGGTTCATTGGGTATCTTAAGGGGTTGTCATTGATGATATGTTGCATGAAATCACCCAACTGATTCCTTATGAGGTGGATGATTTATGAATGTAGGGGCATCCATCAAATTGTATGAATTATGAAATAATTATGTGGACTAAAATGTTGAATCAACAAGTTCACATCTAGAAGGCGTTCTTTTGTATATGCCCCCAATTATTGTGGGAATAAAGGGTCCCATGAAGATCAACTTCTTTCTTTGATTTTTTTGTTTTTTTTTACTTTGTATCATTTTTGGATACAAGTTTGGCCATTCTTATCTTTTGATTTGTGGCCTTATCCTCCTGTGTAGTTACCACTCATTGATCCAATTTTAGAAGATAGGTGAAATTATAGGGATTAAATGGGTTGGCGAATGTAAATACTTCTTGTATAGGTCAGGTGATGTCATCAACACATTTTTCAAGACTATCCTTTTCATTGATGGTAATGCCGATGGAAACCATATCTATTGATGTATGCCTAAAATCCAAATTCTCTAGAAGAAAGGGTGTTAATTCCTGCAGTGCACTTGGGGGGATGTGATCTTGAAATGAAGGAGGATGTTCATGGATATTCCCCATGGGATCATTTTGGAAAAGTATATCATCATAGGTGTCTTGTCAAAACATAGAATTATCCTGGACATCAAATGATTGGGTTGTAGATGGTAAGGGTTTGATTTTTGGAATGTATGCTTGCAACTCATATTCTCCCACCCCCACACTTATAGTATTAACTTGGATTATGGGAGAAGGAGAAGTATGTGATACTGAAGGACCAACTGCAAAAGAAGAAGGTGGGATGGTGGTACTAGCAAGACAATACCCTAGAAGGTCAGGATCACTTGGCAAGGGTCTATGCAGTGTATAGGGACTTGAGTTTGCTAGTATGGTCACCATTGTCTCATTATATGGGAACTTAATGCATTGATGTAGAGTGGATGGCATGACCTGCATGGAATGGATCCATGGATGCCTGAGGAGAATATTATATGGATGACCTAAAAAATAGTCTCCACCATAATGGGTCCCACCTATAGCGACAATATAATGGTGCAATGGATTCTCATTCAATATCGTCATATGATTTAATGCTTATTCCCGAGCTATGATCAATAGCGTCCTCTAAATATCCCAATCTTTTGATAAGGCTTGAACTATAGATATTTATGTTTGATCCCCCATCTATCAAAACTCGTTTGATTCGATACTTCTCATTAAAAGCCTTAATATGGAGGGCATCAATATGGTTAGGGTTTTGCATGGGCATATCCCTTCTTGTGAATATAATGGACATTTAGAATTGTCGCGCTTGGTGGGCATGGATGTGGATCTTCTTTGAGATGAAATAATTCTATTCACTATGTACTCATAAGTGACACTAGTGTAACTGACATCTTCTTTTTCACCTGTTCCAAAACTTGAGGTACATGGTTTTGTAGAGGGTCCTTGAATATCATGTGATATTTTTTTGAGGTTTCTGATTGGTTTTCAACTTGTATATCCCCCTGATCTATGAGATCTTGTATGGAATTTTTTAGTTGGAAGTAGGTGAAGGTCTTATGTCATTTTATTTTGTGGTATTCATAGAAGTCATTGTCATTCCACCAAGTTGGTTTGAATGGTTCTAGCTCATAGTGTTTGACCTGTGGTAGTTGGATAACTTTACTTTGTAGCAATTTCTTTAAAACTGCCTCAATTGGATCCCTTAAAGGAGTATACTTTCGCTTGGGTGGAGGGGCCCTAGGAGGCCCCCGTGGTGTATTGTTTTGGGTTGCATTGACAGTTGGTTCTTGCTTCTGTGGTGTTTTAGTTGTATTCATCATTGTGGGTCCTTTCAAATTTAACATAGGATGATGTTTATTGATGAATTTTATGTCTACTACGCCATCATTTGTCACGTTTTTGTTCCATGACTAGAATTTTTTCTCATTTAGTTTTAAATTAGAATAATATTTATTCTCCTTAAAATTTTTGACAATCCCTTTGGTGATAAGGGATTTTTCCCTTTTGTATCACTTCTTCAAATGTGCTAGAGAAATGTATTTGTAAGGGAAATCTTACCTCCTTTTTGAGGTTTCCCATAAAAATATGGACTAGTTGTTTTTTTGGTATGTCACATGCACATTTACTAGCTATGCTTTTCCACCTTTGTAAAAATGACGAGAAGGTCTCACCATCTTCTTATTTTTCGGCACATAGACGTGTAATGTCAATGTTAGCTGATATGTTATATGAAAAATGTGCAAAATGGACTTTTCCATTAGTTCACCCCATGTTTGTATACCAAACGGTAAGTGTGAAAACCAGTAAAGGGATTTCCCTCCCAAACTTCATGGAAATAGTCTCATGAGGTAAGTATGCTCATGTGCCACATCTAAGGATATAGTATGGAACTCTTGTATGTGCTCGACGGGGTCTCCCTTTCCTTTGTATTGGTCGTATTTGAGAATGATAAAATTTGTAGGAAAGGGAGGCATATGAATGCTCCTGTCAAAGGGGTAAGGACACAAGTCCTCTATTGAATATGTTTTTGATTACTAGTTACATGCATATTAGACATTTGGTTTTGCAATTGTAACTATTGTGCCATTAAGTCCATAGGAGAAGGGGTTGTTGGAACGATAGTGGGTGTGATGTATTGAGGGGAACCTTGTGATGGGTTCCCAAATGTGTTTGTGTTATGTAGTGGATTGGATCCATGTATGTTTTTATTTTGATACATGGGTGGATTTTGATGGTTAAATGGTGAGGTGTATGTGGGGTTTTGAGTGAATGAAAAGGATGGTGGAGGAACATTGACACCAGTTGTGAATGATGTACCAAGATAGTTAGGAGCATTAACACTAGCTATGTATGCAGAACCATGATAGTTTGGTTGTTGCATTGGGTTTTGAGAAAACCCAAATGTGGTTTGTGAACCAAGATGATTTGGTTATGGTGGAGGTGAGGGATGGTTGAACCCAAATGTATATGCAGAACCCTAACTGTGTGGTTGCTATGTATGTGAGGGTTGTTGAAACCCAAATGATGAGGAAAAACCTAGATGATTGGGTTGTTGTGGAGGTGAGGGTTGATTAAACCCAAATGTCGACTGTGAACCTAGATTGTTGGGTTGCTATAGTGGTGGAGTGAAAGTGAGACCTGTACCAAAAAGGGATCAAGTCCTCGTTGGTTGTGTATTTACATTTTGAGTAGTGGATGTGGTTTACACTTGTGGTCATGTGTCTCAAGGGTTTTTCTTCCAAATTTTATTGGGTGTATTTAGAAGAGTAGCTTTGTGGGTTGCAACTGTGGTGTGGGTTAGTGCTGCAATGGTGGATATAGAGGAAAATGGGTTTTCCATGGATTTGGTGAGTGAAGGTGTAATGTTCCCAGTGGATGTTGTATGTGTTTCCTTAGTAGTCAGTGTTCCTGTATTCCACTATGATGTGGGGCGTGCAATACTAGGTGTGCTAATGGTGGTGTTCCACTTGTAGTTCCCAACCTTATTGATGCTATGTTTGGTACTTCCTCAACGACCGTGGACACATCAAAGTAAGAGGGGAGCTTAGCTCCATGTTGTTCCAAAGAAAAGAAGTATTTATTTAGGTTTTCTTTGACCATTTCATCGATAATCTTCAAAATCCTAGGATCTTGAGATGTGTTATCAACTTCTTCTTGTGGAAGACCATCATCTATTTCTTGTAGAGTGTAGTCTCTATAAGGGATAGGACCCTGATTTTATGTGTTCCTTTGAGCACTAGAGTTTTTTTCAAAGTTTATCTCACTAGTGGGGTTGTATTGTGGGTGAGAAGATGAATCCATCTTTTTCCTTTTAATTTGGGATCGTGTAACAACCATAAAAGTGATGCTTATTTTGAAGTTCCCCTTTTCCTAATTTGTTTGATTTTTTGTTTTTTGTGAAACTTTTGGGTATGAATGTACCTACAATGAGTCTACTTTATGTTTTTGGGAAAAAATAATGAATGTGCAAGACTAGAATGAGACTATACTTTTGTGAATTTTTTGGTTTTCTGGAAATGATGCAAGACTATGTTTTTGTGATTTTTTCCTTAACAATTTTTGACTAAATGCAAAATACTTTGGTGTTACCTTGACTTATGATCTTAAAAAGTGACAATATTTTGGTAAGTTTCCTAGTTTTGAAGACTATCGTGACCACGTGTAAAAATTCTAAAACCTCCAAGTGGAATGATGTATGGTTTTTTGATAAAAATAGATTCCTCAACTAGACTAATGAGTTGGGTCTCTATTTTTGCTCAAAGAAGATTGTAAAAAATGTTTTGACATCTAGAATTATGAGTTGCAATCCAAATTTTGTTTGCTGATGAAAACATAAATGTGAGGTTTTCGAGATCTTTCCAAATGACTAATCTAGAATTTGACCTTCTAACTTGCTTGCAAATTTTCAATTTTCTAAGATTTTAATGACAAGGTGTTCTAAGGACTCTATGAAAAATGATGCTAAATGATGAAGTGCTCTAAACCTAGGAAATCTAAAAAAGCTAAGGATGCTAAAAACTGCATGAAACAATGACCAATTTTCTTTTGAATTTTTTGGTAAAAAAAAATGATTTTCTAAAATCTATGATTTTTGACTCTATTTTTCCTTTCAAGCAAATGTGGCATTCTAAACCACAGATGCAGTGTTTCCAACTTTTATGATTGTGGTGTGATAGACTATGATTGTGGTGCAGTCAGTCATAGATGTGTTGCATATTTCCTTACTTGCATCACACACAATTGCGGTTTACAATTTTTTGTTCTAAGGCAAATATCAATTGACAGAGCTATGGTGTATTACCCAATGACTAAATCACACTATTCTACAATGTAGATACTCAGTTGCGGCACACAGGCTAACAATTATGATGCAACATTTTGAGAAAACAAAGCAAACTCTAAGAATCCTTATCTTTTTTTAATTTTTTTTTTTTCAAAGTGTGGATCAATGATACAAACACAAAAATAGTCAATTTGAGAAGTGATTAATGAATTTTAACTGACTCAATAGGAAAGGGGGATATTGCACAAGCTTTCTTCCATAAAGCTTACTGGTCTAGTTTGAACAAGACATCAATCAATTACAACCTAGTTTGGAGTAAAGGTACATTTCTTCTTAGTAGGTTTACCTCACCCCCGGAAGAGTGATGTAATCCGTTTCTAATGGAGGGGTTGAATAGGACATACCAAGGTCATGTACCACCTTGATACTCCTGGCTTTTGCAAGAGAAAGAATTCTTAAGCCTTATGCCTCAACCATAGACCAGACATAATAAGTAACTTTTGGGAACAATGTTATTCCCGTGTACTACTATGATGAAACATTTCAAAAAACTTGGATTGGCCTCTAAATATAAGGTTCTTAATGATAGTGAACACTAGAGGTATACTTCAGACGTGAGACACTAAAGTCTCTAATCAACCTCTGAGTAGCCCATATGTCTGCCCTGGGTTTGAAACACAAGGTATAATGTCCCCAGATACATCCTACTTACTTTCATTTTCATATGCTTTATATAGCCCGCATGAACATGTGATTTTAGGGTCGCCTTGAGTTCTCCATTGTGGGATGTGTCTCAAAGCAGGCCCCTCTACTAAAAAAAAGGAAAATCAAGTGTCTTGATATTACTCTTAACCCAGGATCATCAAATGATGTAAGGGGAGAGATACGTATATAAGACGCCTCTTCATGCAAGCACACCAATCATGAAAATTAAGTGGTTCTTTTTAAAGCCCAAATGAGATGAAATTTGTTTGTTCTTTTTAACACCCAAAGAAAAATGGCATGTTTTGGCACACTACAATTTTTAATTGAGAAAGCAATGGTGATTTATTGTTGTTCTTTCTAGATACACCAAAAACAAAGTGTGAGACATTCATGTCAATTTTTAAACACCAAAAATAAATGTGAGTATTATTTTTTGAGCCCAAATTCAAAATGTGAGAGCTAATCCTCTAATTTTCCACAAGTTGCAAACAATGATATTAGTAACCCAAAAACATTATCCTACTATTGAAAAGAACATACATGAAAAGAAAATAGTCATCATACCACCTTTCTATTTACTTCAACAGTCGATTGTAGTGCTAGGAAATGTGATTGTGTTGCACTGAATGTGGTTTAGTAAGTGTCAAATGCGGTGCACTACCAAATGATTGAGATGGACTATGAGGTGACTATGGTGGAATTCCAAGTGAATATAGCTTATGGAAACTTTGATGTGTTACTATGTCAAAAACCTGCAACAGAGAAACAAAAAATAGTAGCCAATGAGGTGCAAGAATTTTCACATGCAGTACTATTTTTAGCGATTGTGTCATACATAATTGCGACTACAGTGTTCTGCCATGTGATTGCATTGTAAAAATTTGCGAATACATCATATTTCCTATAACTATACAAATTTCAAAAAAATCCATACAAATTTTAAAAATCATGCTTTTTCATGTCGGGTTCACCATATGTAAGATTGGAAAAATGAGGTTTCAATTAACATTAAGCATGAATATATTCAAAGCAACCACTAAACTATGAATTCAATGCTTAAACTCAAATCAAATCTTTCAATGAAGAATGAAAGCAACATAGAAATGTAAACAAATGATACAAATTCACCTTCCTTTCCATGCTATTTTTGAATCACCTCCATTGTCTCTATCCATTTGTCTCCTTGAATTTTGCTCTCATATTTTGCATGTGCTTCTTTGCTTCAAGCTCAAGAATACCGTTAAATGATGAATGATGCCAAATATCGAGAATTCGTGGTTAGCCAAAAATGTGAGAAGAAGGCTTCTTTTATAGAAATTCTTATTTCAAATGAACGATCTGGATGTAAAGATCAAAGATCAAGATCAATGGTCAATGTTCGTTGAGAGGAAACAAATTGAGTAGTTAACTGACTTGATTAATCCAATCAAGGGACTTGATTGGATAATCAGTGGAAATTTGATATATTAGTTAGTGGGATTGGAATAATCGGTGGAAATGGATATATTAATTACTGTGATTGAAATAATTGGTGGAAATGATTGATCAATCAATAAATTAGATTGAATAATCAGTGGATGTGATTTGATCAATCAAAATGTGTGAGGATAATTAATTAATTAATTAATCTTTGAGAGGAATGTGCAAACAAAGATTGAATTAATAAACAAATTTATATTTATTAATAGATCACGTTGAGTGAATATTGGAGAATTAAATAATAAAGTTAATTATTTAATTCGGAAGAGGGAAAGTAGATTAATTAAATAACTAATGATAATTATTTAATTAAATTAAAATAATAAGTAATGTTAGAGACATAATTAAATAATTAATGTTTATTTAATCAATCATGAGGAATAAGGTTAAATCAGGACTTTGTTAAATAAATATGATTTATTTAATTAATTGGGAGAATAATGTTAAATTACGACTTTATTAAATAAACATGATTCATTTAATTAGTCAAAAATGATGATTGAGGATGAATTAATTTAATAATGTTAAATTACTTAATTAATAGTGGAATATGAGATAATAATAATTAAATAATAATGTATTATTTAATCATTTAAGGGAAGAAGGGTGAAATTTAGTCAAAAAGTGTTGTCCGCAGGTTAGGACAATTTAGGGTATCTACAGGTAGTACACACAACTTCATAGAAAGAAGATTGACTAATGATCTCAATTGTTTAATATATAAAACATTTAATTTTTAGGTCATGATAAATGATGGGAACCAACTACCTTGTAGAGGTAAATTCCATCATATAAAACTCTCAATGGATGACTATCAACTAGATTTAGAAATATTTTCCATCTCGATTGGTTTAGTAGATGTAATTTTGGGTGTGGAATGGATTAAACAACTGGGAACATTGTCCTTTAATTTTTAATACCTATTCATGGTTTTCAATACAAATATACAAAATTATAAATTTAGAATAAAATCACCACCAATCTAAATAATTGGCTCTCATAAGATGGAGAAATTAATTAAAAGGGATATTATGGCATATTGGCAAAACTATAGTTTTAGAAGCACACGAAGTGAAAAAGCAAGATCCTCTAGGGTTTCAAGAGATCATTCAACACCATCAACATGTTTTTCAAGAACCCAAGGGTCTACCTCTAGTTGAAGACCATGCTCATTCAATTAAATTAATACTAGGAAGTATTTCTCCTCACATTAGACCTTATCACTATCCATATGAACATATTAGAAATAAAAAAATAGTCAAGAAAATGTTGGATTCAAGCATTTTCCATCCCAAACAAAGTGCCTATTCATCTACAATGTTTATGGTTAAAAAATGACGAGTTCATGAAGAATGTTTCTAGGTTACATGTATCTCAGCAAGATCACTTTCAAAGATAAGTTTCCTATTCATGTATTGATGAATATAATGGTGCATATTTTTAGTATTAGATTTGGGCTTAGGTAATCACCAAATTCAACTAAAGGAGGGGAATATACATAGGATTTCCTTTAGAACACACGAGGGTCATTATGGATTTTTAGTTATGTTATTTAGTTTGACTAATTCTCTATCAAATTTTCAAATCCTTGTAAATTAGTGTTCCACCTACTTATTCAAAAAATATGTTGGTATTATTGGATGACACCCTCATCTATAGTAAAACAAGGGATAGATATTTTCAATGTGTAGATAATGAATTACAAGCACTAGAAGATAATCAACTATATGAAAAAATATAAATAGATCTTTGGGGTGAAAGAAGTAAAATACACTAGAAATATTCTTTCACATGAATGTGGATCAAAATAATATTGAAATACTAAAAGAGTGGCCAAAATCTAAAAATAACAGAGGTTTGATAGGATTCTTGGATCTAATAGGATATTATAGGATATTTTTTTCCAATTATTCTTGCATGGAAGAACCAACATTGTTGAAGAAGGATTCGTTTTCATCATTAGAGAAAGCCAATCAAAAATTTTAATAGTTAAAATAATCTCTTACTTCCACTCCTATGTTAACTACCATAGGCTTGTCTAAGACATTTGTAATAGAATGTAATGCTTTTGGAAATGACATTGGATTAGTACTAATACAAGAAGCACATCTCTCAGAATTTGAGTAAAAAACTCAAAGGAAAGAACTTGATAAGGCCTTCATATGAGAGAAATATTAACTATATATCATGCTATCAAATGATGACACCTACATGTAATGGGAAGATATTTCAATGTCAAAATCGATCTGATAGTCTAAAATATTTTTTGGAGCAATATTTGTCTTCAAAGGAGAAATAAAAATGGGTTACCAAGATTCTAGGGTATGCCTATGAAATTATTTCAAAAAGGTAAGGATAATATTGTAAATGGTGCCCTTTCTTAACATGAAAAATAGGAAGTAACAATTTATGACATTTATTTATTAAAACTTGAATGACTTCAAAATATTTGATGGACCCCCTAGGTTGGTGCAAGAACCATTTAAGTGATTGGCCACCTACGCTGTGGGGAAAATACATTGTAGGTACATGTACTCATGTGCCACTTCTTGAAAATCCATGAATAATTCCTTAATATTTTCCCTAAGGTCATCTTCCCTTTGTATTTGTCATATTTTGGGTTTTCAAAAAAGGGAGAAAATGAAATTTGTGAAAGAGAATGGTCAAAAGGATAGGAACACAACTCATCAAAGATGAATGATTTTTTGTGAGCCCAATATTGGATTCCTTTGACCATATATTTTTTAGCTTTCCATTTTTAGTTAAAGGATGGGTTAGATGGAAATTATGGTTAGAAGTTGTGTTGGTGTGAATGATGTTGGGTATATTAGTTTTTGGGGGATTTGAGATGTTGATATTGGTGGTATTTATGACCTAAGATATTGAATTTAGGAGGGGAATTAGGGATGGCCATGTGGGAATCTTGTGGGTTGAATGAGATATAGATATATTGATCTTGTGAAGCTTTTTGTTTGGTCTTGGGTCATGTGTCAATAGTGGATGTGTTTTTACTAGTGGATAGGGGTTTGTGGTATTTGTTTGATCAAAGGTTTGTGTTATCCAAATGTGGGTATAGTTGTTATGTGATCCTTCCCTTTGATGGAGACAATATATTTTGGTTGAGATGTAGTGTTATGGTCTAATTGAATTTTTGTATGGGCAATGATCTAAGAGATTGGGATTAATATGTTATTGGGATTAGAGAGGTTGTAATCAAGTGACAAATTGGCCCCCAATTTTATGACTTGTCTAAGAATGTGTAATAGAGGGGGAACAACCATGTCAAGGCTCCAGGTCAAGGAGAGCTGAGAGCAGAGGGATGCCCTAACTTACCTCACTCTAAAAGATGTCCTGGGATAAGGATCGAGAATGATGAGCACTATGATTTTCTTCTATCACTCTGTAGGTCCTAAACTTAGGTTTTGGCTAGGCAAGCTGGTTTTGGAGTCGATACTGTGTCTCAAATAACTCTATGTCCGAGGACGACAACGTGGTTTTGGGAAGATAGCGTGATGCACTAGCGTTTCTCAGGCACACTAGCATCTGTACAGTCAAAAAATAGTGAACACAATACAAACTACCTAAAAACTAACTAACAACCTAGCTAGTCAGTTTTGACGGGAAAAATAGAGAAAAATATAATGATAAAGTATGAGAAATATAGACGAAGCTAATAAAGCAAGTAAATGAAAGCTAAGGTGATGAAGATATTCTCACAAAAGCGCTTGTTCACCAACTAGCTCCACACATACGCTCACCTACACACAAGCAAGAAGGGGAAAACTGTTGGGGCTGTATAGGGGCTTGCTTTAGTTAGACCCCCATTTTGGTGTATCCACCTCCATAGATAGCTACAATGCAATGAAGTAGAATATGTGATAAAGGAAAGAAAATAGAGCAATGCACACTACAAAACAATACAATGCTACTCAACCAAATCACAAAGGAGAGGAGTGAAAATTTACCACCTCCACCCAAAACATCACTAGCCAATGGAGGAGAATATGGAATTGGAAAAGTCACCATAGCTGCAACTGTGATGAAGGGAGGTCTTGCAAGACTCCAAGCCTATGCTTCTATGGCTTGCTTCACACTTGCAATATGGAGTTGATGGAGTGCTGCTACTGCACTGGAGTGCTAGAATGCTGCTTGAGAGTGAAGTGAATGCTAGAGAATGAGATTTAATTGCTAGGAGATGTGAAAAAGGGATGGATTGAGTGAAGAATGAATGAATTTGAAGGATAATGAAGAAGAATCTGCCATTTTTGAGGTTGGTTGGTTGAAGAGGGATGTTACAAATCAACCCCAATCAGGTGTGTAATGCCTCTGCCAACTTCAGATGTGAGAATCCATCAGGGATGGCAGCGCACCGCGCAAACGTCTACGTGTCGTGCGTGTGTCCTCGACAAATATTCTCTCATCGACACAAGGGATAGATTCCAAATGGATGGAAGGCAATTGGGTGATGTCGAATTTTTCCTTCGGATTTGATTTTCTAAGGTGAGGGTGTGTGAAAGGGGAATTTATGTAAAGCGTGCAAATTCGCTCCTATACATTTTCCCCCACTTTAGTGAGCATGAGTACTGATGAGTGCTTCGGTAAATTAGATCCAAGAGTTAGTAGGGTTAGAAATTTATACCTGAACCATCAAGGAAGTAGATTGTGATCTGGTGAGCTTGAAAGCATAGGACAGGCAAAGGAATCCACAAGTACTCTCCCTGAGGAGTTTCAGATAAAAGATTCCATAGCCCCATAGAACTATGAAGCTACATAAAGTACACCAAAGGCCCTTAGACCAACAATGGAAAAATCTTGTAGGATAAAAGCATCTCACAGGCTCACATACCTACAAAGAGGCAACCCC
Source organism: Sequoia sempervirens (assembly GCA_007258455.2). Taxonomy (NCBI): domain Eukaryota; kingdom Viridiplantae; phylum Streptophyta; class Pinopsida; order Cupressales; family Cupressaceae; genus Sequoia; species Sequoia sempervirens. The sequence continues at coordinate 401,196,979 of VDFB02000017.1, read as the reverse complement.
CAAGATCTCTCACATGAAGGAAGCCTCGAGATATAAGCTCCTTACAAGCCTGTAGACTTGTAAGGAGGCAAGCCCCAAGATCTCTCACATGAAGGAAGCCCCATGAAGTAAGCACCTTATAGGTCCGCAAACCTGCAAGGAGGCATCCCCCAAGATCTCTCACATGGAGGAAACCTAGAGAAGTAAGCACCTCACAGGCCCACAAACCCACAAGGAGGCATCCCCCAAGACCTCTCACATGGAGGAAACCTAGAGAAGGAGACTCTGCAAAGTTGTATTGGAAAGAGGCTTTACAGGAACACCTGCAAAGTGACATGTTTTACCCGTAGACAAAGCATGTTTGAAAACAAAGTAGCCACACAAGAAAAAAAGTGGACAGTCATGCAAACTATCGACAAGTTGGAAGGCTTTCAAAAGGGTCCCTTGGGAACCTGACGTGAAGAGGGGTCCACTCAAGGGACACACTGTTTGAAAGTGTAACGAAGACATTTTTTATCAAATCAATTCATCACCAAGGAATGCTTTTGAAAAATGTTTAATTCATCAAGGAATTCAAAAAGAAGAAAATGCCCCATCACGAGGGGAAGGTAAAGGTTTCTCCCACCTCAGAGGAAAGTTATCAAGGTCTTTATTTGCGAACCCATGATGAAGGAAACATGTTCCGTTAGGGGTCCAAGTTGTGAATGTGATTCTTGAAAAAAGATTACCGAGATCTTCAAGAAAAGATTCATTGGAAATGAATGCATTTTCTAAAAATTGGAGCATCATAGAAATGGCGTTGTCACACATACAAGGGACAACTCAAGCAAAGAAGAGAGAAAGATAAGAAAAGAGTGAAAGAGGAATAATCACAAACAAAGGACACAAGGGGATCTTGTTTCGTAGGGTCAGATATACTCATGCTTATATAAATAATAGGTAACTATGGTGCAAGGGGAAAGATCATCAATCCCCACCAGATCAAGAAGAATGCACAAAATAAAAAGTAAAAATAAAAAATTAGGTCAACATAGAAGGGAAGCCTAAATGGCCCCAACACTTTGCATCGTCCCCGATTTGCCAAAAATCAAACACAAACATGGAAGGATGATGATACAGATAGAAGAAGGTTCACGATACAAAATCACTCCTATATCCAAGCACCAACAAGGGTGACAAGGGTCATCCAGGAACACATAACACAATCATGGGGGAACACATCACAACACACACACATCTAATCTAAAGTTAAAGAAGAGGCCTCCCCCTAACACTCATCGACCAACAGGTCGTCCGCTTCCCAATCCAGATCATTATAAGGAGAACAATTCTGTAGTGGTGGAATATTCAGGGAGGAGCTTCTAACCCTCCTGCAACAAGGGCTAAGGAAGAAGGCCCTGCAAGGTCTTCTCCACTAGGCTCTTGTGGAGCTATAGTCAGCGATTTCGTGAAGATCGCTGACAAGGCCGAGACCTCGTCCAAAGAGTTGAACATGCACTTTATTGGAGTGACATGTCGTACCTCAAAAGACGTAGAGGGATGCCCCAAGATTCACCGCTTGGCTCATTGAGTGACTCGGGAGCGGTGAAAAACTTAGGGAAAGCTGGGACTTGCTCCGTTACTAGGATGGAACAAGCTAGCGCAGGACCACCCTTCAGAGAAGTCAGGATCCTCTTATGCCTTCCATTGCTAGAAGGGCCATCCTCCACCTTTTGCTTCATCGGGGGATGTGAACTCCCCACAAATGAGGTGAGAGGCGCAGAGGAAGAGGAGGAGGATAAAACCGCGATAGATACCACCGATGTATTCGACATATCCACAAGTTTAGGGAATAGTGGGATGTTTGGAAGGGACATCAATAGGGGTGGCTCATTTGAAGGATCTATAAACACTTGCACCTTTTTGGGGTGAAGCGCATTCATACTCATAGCGGGAGCTAGAAGTGAGACTGAACTAGACTTAACAGAAGCAGAGGGGAGGAGAGAGGACACAACAGGAGGCCCTAAAGTAGGGGTGGTCATCTCCTCTTTCTTCTTTTGTAAAGCGACCTACTCAACCACTAGATCCTTTTGCCGACACTTGTGCTCATGTGCAAGGTAGTTTCTGCAACTCTTCGAGCTAGAGGCCGGGAGCTACGAAAGGACGAAAAGCTCCTGCTTGGCCATAGGGGTGTCCATCACAACTGTTTCCCGTAGAGGGACAGGTTTCTAAATGGGAGTAGGAGGAGAAGGTTGAGAAACAACAGGGGGAGTCGACTCTAGTTCCTTGACAATGGAACTCTTCAAGTTTATTATTTTGGGTACATAAGCGGTGGGAGGCCGCAGAGGTCAAGACATAGAGGATTCCCCACGGGGACCCTTTCTCTTGCCATACAAGTAGAACCAAGGTCTAGGTGGTTTGGTAAGAAGATTCAAAATCCTAATCTTAGGTCGACTCCAAGAAAGAACCATCAGAATCCTTAAGGGAAGAGGCGGCAGCTTGCTACTGTACTACCGGAAGGGTCAATTTCAATTGTCCCTTGCCTCTAGTCTTATACTTCACATAGTTCTTGTAAAGTAGGTCCGTTCTTGGGGGGAGTAGACTAATTGGGGTAGGCCAAAAATGGTCCAATGAGTAGTCCCCACGGGACATCAACGACTAGTATCCAGTGTCATGCACCATGTGCACAACACCTTCATGGGAGAATTTTAAACACTTATGAATGATAGAGACAATTCCATTCATGGAAGCTAGCCAAGGTATGCCTAGCTTTAGCCTAAAAAAATCTGACTCCGGAATAACATTGAAGACTATGTCTATAGCCTTAGGTCCAACTAAGATGGATAGAGTTATTGAGCCATATGGCTTGAGACCAAGACCATCATGCATACATATGGTAGATTTTGTTTCTTCATACTCCTCCCTCTGTAAAGAATTTAGCAATAGTGTTTCTTCTATAATGACATTCACTCGACTTGTGGGGTCAACCAAGACCCCCCTCATAATGTTGCCATTGAGGTGAGCGAGAATGTAGAGGGGGGAAGGCTTGTTGTTCAAGGGCATATCCTATGAGGTAAAGGTCATGTCCGGCAAGCCGGTCATAGGATGTGTGGTAGGAGTAATTGTGACCATGTTAATGTATGCCTCGAGCCGAGTGGTAGAATAAGAGGGATCGATAATTAAGTTGGAAGACTGTGACGGAAATGGGTCTGTGTATATCTGCAACTTACTATTCACTTTCACCACCGATTTGTTTGCATTTTGTTTATTTCTATCGAGATGAATAGTACCGTCCTCGATGCGGTCTTGTATCTCATGATGCAGGTGCATACAACATTCAGTATCATGTCCATTAAATCGATGGCACTAACAGAAGGCATTTGCATCATACCAACTAGGGTAAGATTCCTTGAGAGGTTTAGGGTTCTCCAAGGTTATGATTTTATCCTTCAACAATCTCTATAAGATGGAAGAATAAGATTTTGCTAACTTTGTGAACTTTTTGTTACGTCTGAGGCCGTTATCATTCGTTGTGGCTACTACATTCGCAACAGCCTTACCCTTTCTAGAGATCGATACATGGATTTTCCTTATGAATGGGAGTGTGAGGAGGATCTTCCAAACTAAACTACCATTTGTTGATATGCTCGTAATTCAACACACAAATGCGCGAAAGAAGGGTAATTCATAAGGGAAAAATTCTCTTGCCAAGGTCTTTGCAAGTTCCTTATGAACACCTTCTACATGTCAGAATCATGCAGTGGGTACAAGATCTGTGATAAGAGTGCTTGATAGGTCGCACTATGAAATCAATAATCTTCTCATTATCCCCTTGTTTGCATCAGACAAGATCTGAAAAGGTCATCTTCGATCTAATGTTGGCTTGGATCTGTCGAAGAAACTGATTTACAAGTTGATCAAATGAGAAAATAGAGTTGTCAGGTAAGGAATAGTACCATTCGAGTGATGTGTCCTTAAGAGATTGAGGGAATAATTTTTCCATCAACGCATTGTGATGGAAGAAATTTGCACACAGGGCATTAAAGGCGGGTCCACATGCATTTGTGGGTCCCCTTTGCCATCATATTTTTCAAAATTGGGAATCTCCATTCCTTGTGGGAAGGGAGTACTTAAGATTGCTACTATGTTGGAAGAAGGGATGAAAGATAGGTTGGGTAGAGGCTTGGGAGAGACTTGCCAGCTGGCTTTGCATCTTGCCCATATTTTGAAGAAGAGTGTTCAGAATAGGGTCTTGGGTTCACAAAGGTCTAGTGGGACCTCCTCTAGAGCCACCACCGGACAACCAACATGGCCACCGCTGGAGCCACTTCCAGAGCCACTGCCACCAACAAGGCCTCCACCAGAGCCACCTCTGCCAACTCCACCCTGACTACTAAAGCCACCACCACTACCAAAGCCCCCACCACTCAACCCACCAAAACCTCCACCACTAGAGGTGATAGGAGGGGTGAAACTAAAACCTAAGAGTATTCTATTAGCTTTGATTGTTTCAAATCTCTTAAAGGTAGAGGGAACGTTGATCGACGAGACTTTGTTGGCCATATACACAGACATGGGAGGCATCAACATTCCTAACTGTCTCTCATGTTCTTCGAGAGCTACCCCTTATATAATGTTAGCATTGTTTGGAAGGGCACATGCTTTAATCAGACTAGAGAGACTAGCCAGGAGTTCTATGCCTATTCGATCTTTTCCCACCATATACTTTATCTCGCTAATAACCCGAGCGACTCTAGCCAACTTCAGGTCCTTTTCCAGAGGATTCTCCAAGTCACCCAACCCTTTGATAAGGGTAGGGATATATTTTGAAGGAATGTAAACAACTTCATGCTCATCTACTAATGATGGTGTAGGAGATGCAGGAGGAGTGGGGACGTGGTTGGTATCATCGAAGGATCCCACCTCACCCCTCGACAATCACTCTTGGGTAGAAAGACTAATGATAGATAAAAAAAAAGGCCAGTAGAGAAACCAAAAGTGACCTTCGCCTTCTCCATTGGAAGGTGTCACAAAATTCTCCTAACAACATACCCAGAAGTCATGAACTGGGTTGTGATGCTCATAAACCTTCACAACACTTAGGGCTACAACGATCACAAGGTAGAAAGGAAAAGTCTCAACACCGACAAATGGGAAAACGTTTGTTCACATCGGGTTCACTAAAAATTTAAGAGAGGGGGACCAACCACGTCAAGGCTCCAGGTCACAAAGAGCTGAGAGTGGAGGGCTGCCCTAACTTACCTCACTCTAAAAAATGCCTTGGGATAAGGATTGAAAATGATGAGCACTATGATGTTCTTCTATCACTCTATAGGTCCTAAACTTAGGTTTGGGCTAGGTGAGCTAATTTTTGGAGTTGATACTATGTCTCAGATAACTCTCTGTTTGATGATGACAACGCAGTGCACTGGCATCTCTCAGGCGTGATGGCATCCATACGGTCAAAAAATAGTAAACACAATACAAACTGCCTAAAAATAAACAACCTAGCTAGTTAGTTTTGATGGGAAAAACAAAATGATAAAGTATGAGAAATAGAGACGAAGATGATAAAGCAAGCAAATGAAAGCTAAGGTGATGAAGATAATCTCACAAAAGTGTCTGTTCACCAGCTAGTTCCACAAATATGCTCACCTACACATAAGCAAGAAGGGGAAAATTGTTGGGGCTGTATAGGGGCTTGCCTCAGTCAGATCCTCATTTTAGTGTTTCCACCTCCACGGAAAGCCAAAATGCAATGGAGTAGAATATGCAATAAAGGAAAGAAAAGAGAGAAATACACACTATAAAACAATACAATGCTACTCAACCAAATCACAAAGGAGAGGAGTGAAATGTTACCACCTCCACCCAAAAGCTCACTAGCCAATGGAGGAGAATATGGACTTGGAAAAGTCACCACAACCACAACTGTGATGAAGGCAGGTCTCGCAAGACTCCAAACCCACACTTCTTTGGCTTGCTTCACACTAGCAATGTGGAGTTGATGGAGTGCTGCTACTAAAATGGAGTGCTGAAATGTTGCTTGAGAGTGAAGTGAATGCTAGATAATGAGATTGAATTACTAGGAGATGTGAAAAAGGGATGGATTGAGTGAAGAATGAATGAATTTGAAGGAGAATGAAGAAGAATCTACAATTTTTGGGGTTTGTTGATCAAAGAGGGACGTTACAAATTGACCCCAATCAGGTGTGTAATGCCTCTACCAACTTCAGACGTGGGAATCCGTCAAGGACGACAACGTGCCGCGTAGACGTCTACGCGTCATGCGTACATCCTCGACAAATATTCTCTCATCAACACAAGGGACATATGCCAAATGGATGGAAGGAAGTTGGGTGATGTGGAATTTCACCTTCGAATTTGATTTTCTAAGGTGAGAGTGCATGAAAGGGGAATTTGCGTAAAGGGTGCAAATTCACTCTTATACAAAATGATATAATTGTTCTCAATGAAACTCTCTATGATATCACATCCTGTTTTGGAACTAATGAGGTTTTTGGTGTTAATGGTATATTCTGGATGGTTAGGAATTCCATCATTGGTATTACTATCCCTATGATTGGGTTTAGATGACTCACCTAGGAAAGAAAATTGATCTAAGAGAAATTGGCCATGGAATGGGTTTTCTTCGAGCACTCCATATTTAATAGTTTCCTATTGAAAGAAGCCATTTCAAACAAAGGATGGATGTTATAAGTTCATGAGTGAGATTTAGATCTAGTGGGTGGAAAAGGTGAAAACTATTTAGACCCAATATATAAGATTATGTTTGGGCTAGATGAGTATGTTGGGAAGGGATGATAAATCCCAAATAGATGATAGCCTTACATAAATTATGTAGATGATTTGGGATAAATGGATTGGGTGAATAAGATGGATCACAAAGGATGGTTATATGAAAGGCTTGATTTGTGGATGGAAGGGTTGACTGACGTTAACCTTGAACTATAAGTATAACACTTCTTCAATCATCAAAGATGTGTGGGTGTTGGATTAGGATTTTTGGAACTTATGGATAATTTTAGAGTATCGAATATTGGATGTTAGACCCTAGGATAATTAATGGTCATATATGACAAATTTGGATGGTTTATGATTAAAAAGAGTATCCAAGGGTAGGTTTATAAAATATCCAAGGATTGCTTGTGAAGATAGTTAGGTGTTGATTTATGCATATGAGGCAATTTAAATATAATCTAAGGATTTAATGAATTTAGAGTTTGATCAATTTGGATGGGTGAAGATAAGAGTGGGATCAAAGGGTAGGCCCTTAAATCTCACATATATGGTGATCTAAAATGAAAATGGATTAGGATGGTTTAGATAATTGATTGGACCAAGACTAAGAATCCAAGGTTGTGATTGATTTTGTGGGATGGATCAAGGTTTGACTTGAATGAGTGACGAATGGGTTATGATAAAATTGAGGGAGTGAGTAGGAAAAAGGTCTTAATGTTTATGTCATGTTGGGGTTTTGAGTATGGAGTCTGGAATTTTTTGATTTGATGGGCAACAATATGTAAGGGTGAGTGTTTGATTTGAGTGAACAAAGAGATAGACCAATGTTGGTGGATTAAGGTGAATGTAAAAGGATAAAGAAGGTTAATATTTAATGTGGATGGGGTAGGATTTCGGGATAAAAGAGTCCTATAGGTTGGCTTATTTATTTATGGAATGGTTAGGACCAAAGTACCAAAGGTTAAAATAGTATAAGATGGAGTGGTAAATGTAAAATCCCCAAGTCTTGAGGTAATATGAAGATGATGGATGGGGGTATTAAGGTTTGTGATGATGTTATTGGATAAAAAAAATATGAATTCAAAAATCAAGAACTTCCACAAAATAATCAAGAAAAATAAATTAACTAAGAAACTATCATAAAACATGTGTATGTACGATTATCTTTCCTTGTATATATAGGATAAGAAGTAGGGAGGTGAAATAGAAAGATTGACTAACCCTCCAAGAGATGTGACACATGTAGAACACTTGGGACAAGTGTGAGTGCATGTTTCATGTGTCCATGAGGTAAGACAACTAAAACACCAAGTGAAATTAGGCTAGTGTGAATAGGACTACTAGGTGTAGGAACTAAGTAAATGATAATTAGATGCATAAATAAAAATTTCAAACTAACACCCCTCCTTAAGTGATACTTAAGGATTAATTCACTAAAATAGAGAAACAAGGTCTAATGAGGTACTCATGTACAAAATAAAATTCTCTCACAAAAAAGGAGAAAACCCTGTAGGAAAAATCCTTTCCAAAAAAGAGAACTAAATTCAAAGGAAGGACTCAAGAGCCCCCAAGGTAAACTTCATTCACCCCAAGAAACTGATACAACACAAGATAGTGAGGTGATGCCAAAGGTTTAGTGAATATGTATGCAAATTGATCCTCAATACATAAATACTCTAATAATATAACACCTTCTTAGATAAGCTATTGAATGAAGTGCATGCGAATCTTGATGTGCTTTATTTGTTGATGCTCAACTAGGTTATGTGAAATGTGGATGAAACTTTATTTATCACACCAAAGTATAGTAGGATGATTAGGTGGAAGACCAAACTTTGTCATAAGCTATCAAAGCCATATTACCTCTTGGCTAGCAAGAATTACTCCTCGATACTCAACCTCACCAGATGATAATTCAATAATGGAATGCATCTTGTAAGACCATGCAAGTGGACCAAAACCAAGATAAAAATAAAACCAAAAATTGGAATTTTAAGAGTCAACATCTCTTTCCTAATTTGAGTCAGTGTAGTTGACTATCTGTGAAGCCTAGGTGATGTGTACTGAATGCCAAAATGAGTGGTGCATCGAATATACCTCACAATGCACTTGGCTGTCTTCCAATGACTCTTATGAGGGTCATATAAAAAATGGGAGACATCTCTATGACAATAGACATCTCTAGTGATAGGATCAAATTATCTATAAGATTTCACATCCTCACATTAGCCAATGAATTTGTATGGTTGAATCTTCTTTTCCATTTCCTTATGCAAACCATTCGGTATGAATGCCCAAGCATTACTACCAAATACCCTGAAGAAGGAAACATCAGGCTTGACTTTACACCAAGCCTCCTTTGGAGTAATTATAAAATACCTTGTGGGGAATGTAGTTCTAAATATAGTTCGCACAAATGATTTCTTTAGCCCAAAATGATGGGACCATAGACCTGAATTGAAGCATTCAATTTACCATATCCCTTAATGATCTATTATTTTTCAACAACACCATTCTACTAAGGAGTATAGGGAACTGCGTGTTGATTTTGAATACCATGCTCAATGCAATAGTACATAAAGTATTGGTTCATACTTTTCCCCATTATCCATGTGTATCTACTGAATAGAAGAACTTGATTAATTCTCCACGAACACCCTAAAAGTATTGAAAGTGGTGAAGACATCACTCTTGTACGTAGAGAGTACACTCATCAGTGATGAGACACATAATAAATGAAGGTGAGAACATACTTGGATCCTAAAAAAGGAGTTGGAAATGACATAGGGTCACTATGAACCAACTCAAAGAAAAGTAATATGATGGGCCTTACCCTTTGAAAAGGGTTCCTAATTATGTTTGCCAAGAACATAACCTTAAAAAATGACCTTTGTACAAGAAACCTTAGGAATTCCAAATACCACATTCTTAGTACTCAATTGCTGAAGATACCTGAAATTGAGGAGTCCAAACCTCTCATGCCAAAGTCTACTAAAAAATTCTGCATGGGCAATATGTGATGCACTAAAAGATCACTCAAAACCATGAAACTAGTATAATCAATGATCCATGATTTTCTCTAATTAAAGAAAAAATCCTCTCAAGATGATGTAGTTATTTAATAAATACATCATGTGGTGAAAACTCAACTATATTTCCATCACCAATTTAAAAAATTTGGTAAACTGATAGAAGATTAGTTGAAATCTCAAGAATATAGAGAGCATTCTCAATGCAACCCTCTATCAACTATATTTTACTTGACCCTAAAAATGGAATTTGTGAAGAGTTTCCCACTAAAAAATGAGAATTAGTGCTATTAGAAATAGACTCAGGAAGATCATGTGAGTGATTCATGTGATGTGAGGCTCTTGAGTTAACTATCCAACAGTCTATAAATGAATCCAAATCTCTAGCTGTAAGTACATGTCCCTTACTAGCTTTGAGAGTATTAATGTTGTGTTTCTTCATGGAATCATCCAAAGCTAAAATCCTCTTAAATAAAATTTTCTATTATAATTCTGAAATCCATAAAAATTACATGGTCCTTTTCTTTTTTGCTTTGACTTGGAAGTATTATTTATTGAATTTGAATATATATTTATTTGGTGTACTCTTATCACCTTATGAAGACCCCTCTTCTCTATTATGCTAGGGTTAGGTGTGTCGTTTACCTTGTAAGTCTTATAATTTTAGTTTAATTATGTAGAGGATAAATGATATCTAGTCCCCAAACATCATGGAATAGGCCAAATTTTATAAAAAAATGTTCTATAGCCCAAAATTTACATTTTATTTGTTTTTAAAATTAAGGTGTAAGATTGAGACACAATTCATAATTCTCTCCAAATTTTTGAAAATATTAAAAGAGAAAATAGAATATCAACATTTTCAACTATCTACTAGGCCCGAGAGGCCCATAAAATTATAACACCACTTAAAATTCTCTATGTTTATTGGATTTGTTAAACCATTTAGAAAATTATCTATAGCTTCAAAATTCACTAGAATCACCCTCCTATCCTCCAAAATATCATGGAAAAATGATATTGCATGTTAATGTTCTTCATTTACACATAAAAGGTTGAGTTCTTTGTCATGTTGAAGGAACTCTAACTATTGAAATAAACTCTAACTACTCTATAATACAACCAAATATTTGAAGATAATATCATAATCTATTTATATAATTTTGACTAATATGAGTATCTACCATGTGCTCTACCTCTATAATGGATAAAGTAACCATGGCCTATCACTCAAGATCATTCAACTAACTACAACACTAGATAAGATAAACATGTATCCACTAGTAAACCTTTAGCTATCAATATATCTTGCCCAATTTGAATCCACATAACCCTAAATATCCAATAAGAATTATATATCTCTTAGGGTATCACCTTCCTAATAGAATATGGATTAATTTAATCACCTCACAAATATTTGAAAACTATTTTCACTACAACCTAGTGATCCTATCTAGCAATAACCATGAAATGACTCAAGATTTCCATTTCTTGGGACATGTTTAGTTAGGTGCAGATCATAGCATACATAAGCCTAAAAAGTATACTTGCATAGGGAAAAAATCATGTCCATGTATACAAATGTCAAAGGAAACTAGTAAATTAAATATGTATTCCCATAAAATAGGTACATGCACTATTTTGCTATCAACTTCAACAAAATTTTACAAAATAGAGTCAATGTATTTCCTTTGACTCAATTTTTTTTCTATTAGCTCCATCCCAACTAATATCCATCCCTAATATAAACTTACTATATCCTAAGTCTTTCATTTCAAACTATGATGAAATCTAAGATTTCATTTCAAGCTATGATGAAAGCTAAGACAATTACCAAATAACATGTAATCAACATACAAAGTGATAATGAAAAGTTGATCATCAACCCATTTGTAATAAACAAAATGATTAGATTCAAAATTGATAAATCTCAACTCCAAAACATATGAGAAACATCTAGTACCACATTATTGGACCCCTTTTTGAGACCATAGAGGGATTTTTTCAACAAATAGACCAACCTTTCTTTACCCTTTACAATGAAGCACTTTGAATATTACATATAAATTTATTTCTCAGGAAGGCTGTCTTTACATCCATCTGACTCAACCTAAAAGTCAATATAGTAGGATAATATAACAAGAATCTATGAGATGATAGCTTGGCAATAAGATAAAAATATCATCAAATAACCTAGGAATATCTTTCCAGAACAATCAAACTTTGTATTTTTCAACATTATTATATAAGTTGAGCTTATTCTTGAAAAACCATTTGCATCCAATAGTTTTTGAATTTAGGTGACTAAACTAAATCCCATTGTTGATGGTCAAAGGTAATGCAACAATGTTAAAACATAATATCTCTACTCTATTTCTCTTGAAAAAGACAAATGATCTAAAACCACCTATCTTCCAAGGTCTCTGTAGTTGGTTCTCAACTGTGTTATTATCATTCAATGGTCCATGCAACCATAATATTCAAGGGGCCTACTGGTAAATGAGTATAAACTGGATAGTATAAAGTAATTTTAATGTTTGGGGGTTTAAATAAACAACAAAAGATTGATCAAGGCTTAGGACAACAAAACATGAACACATATTTATTTTAATTCATACATGTAATTCTTGTAATGAACACTTTTCCTAATCAACTAAAATTATAGAACACCACAATTTATGAAACAATCCATACCATTGCATCCATTCATAGTGCAGATTTAAAGCGTACAACCATTCATCATCACCTTTTTTTTAAGAGTTTTCAATAATGAAATACCATAAGCTCATTATCGAAATTAACAGATCAATAAACATCAAGACATATCATCCATAGATAATGCAATAAAATGGTTTTAAATTTAGAGTCTTCTATTGATTTCCATCAAATAAGAAACATTTATGCACAACAAGATGTACAGGAATATGAATAACCATTGTTTATCAACATCATCGTTAAACTTAACAACTTATGAAATAAAACTACTTGCATTAAAACTATAAAAATTATCCAAGTATCTTGCATAAAAGATGTAAAATGAAAATTGTATCTAGTCTCTCTAGGCAACCAATTTGAATTCAATTAGCTGACCTTTACAATGAGGAGAGAATTCTAAGTTATAGACATAATTAGCATCAATCTCTCCTATCAAAAATCAAGATCCACAATCTAAGGCCCAGATCCACAATTATAGGGACACCCAATTAAGTCTGAGTGCTATCTCTGCTGGAATTGTTGTTGCTGAAAGGTACGCCACATGCTTCTTCAATAAAAATATGATTGGGACTTCCAACTCTGTCCTCTGTTGATCAACGTGCCCAATCTTTTGCCCATGAAAATTGATTTGGAGTTGTCTGTCTATCTCAAAACTGATTTGAAGGTGTTGCTGTCCAAAAAGGTGCCTGAAACTGGTTGATACATTTGACTTCATCCTTTTCAAAAAAACAAAATATTCTTATTCACTTGTCATCTTCATGAGGAATCCCATGATACTCATCATAATTCCAAAAAAAATGCTTTAATGCATCATCATGAAGTCCATCGACCCAGTCAACTTTAAATTTTGAGTCTTCAAACTTCTTTTCGACTGCAACAAAAATTTCCATCAACTGACCAATGTGTGTGATTTCCAATCGCATGTCACACCTGATGTCTAGCAGCCTATCTACCAGTGTTGACTTAATAGTGTCTCCTTCTTTTATTATTTTATCAAGTCTCACCTCCCAAGCATCTTTTATTTCTCCCAATGATTCGAGTCTTTGATCCAGAGGTAAAGTCTTATCAATGAGCTTTGCAACAATATCCTCAAATATGCCTGCTTGTTTGCATATCTCATGAATACCTTTAAGCATAGCTATTCTTTGTTCAATGAGATTTTGGGTTTTGAAAACTGACACATTAATAGCCTTTGAAACATATTCAGGATCCTCATCACCCAAAATCTGTGATTGAATTAATTTCTCATTGGAACTTTTAGCTATCACCTTTAGCTTTCCCAAGTATTGCCTAATATTTTCTTCCTCATCCCACCATTTTTCGTATAAATTCTTCTATTGTTTCAACCAAAGAGAGGCATGCATGATAGTGTTTAAAACCTTCTCCTAGATGTTTATCCATGTCAGACCTAAAAACACTGAACCAATTGTCAAACCAAGTGGCCTTCTTTTTCATCTCATTAAACCCATCCACCTCCTTGCGGCTCATCAAAACAGGGATTTCTGATGGTGTTGGTTGCTCAGGAGTGGATGTAATCAACTCCTTCAGAAAATCTTCCATTTTCCCAACTTGAGCCTTAAGCTTATCTTTAGCTTGCTTATTCTTGATCAACCGCAATTGGGTGGTAGTGGTAACAATATCAATCAGATTTATTTGTTGATTTCTCATATGTTTTCCCAGATTGACAATGCTTATTTGATAATCTTCAGCCTATAATTCCCTGTCATCTTTGTCAGCTATTGGTGTAGCAATTTCTACCATCAAATCTCCATCGTCAATCATCTTTGTAGAATGGACAACACAAGATTTCTTCTTTGGTTTCACCTTTTCTATTTCGTCTACCATTTAATCCCATGTCACTGGCTGAGCTTGAACTTGTTGTCTCTTTTCTAAATTTAGCTTGAGCCAAGTGGGAGCAGCCGACTGAGTAATTACTTGTTGAGTACCGAGAGGTGTCAATGACGAAGGTGTAGAAGAAATTATTTCAACAATCTACTTAGAAGAAGCCTTTTGTTTCTCTTCTTGTTCTTTTTGCAACTTTTCCTGCTCCATTTTCTCATTATAAGCTCTAATTTCTTCTATCTTTCTCATCTCTTCTTCCTTTCGTGCAATCTCCTCTTCATCTCTCAACCTCTGCTGTTCTAACTCTTGTGTATGGAGTTCTTCCTCTACTACCTTATCTTGCTCAGCCTTCCTCTATTGTTCCAATTCCCATTCAAGAGCCTCTTCTTCAAATTTACTTTGTGCCTCAATAGCTTCCTCTTCTCGGGCTATCTCTTCAAGTTTCTTTATCCATTCTTCTTCTTCTTGAGCTAATTGTCCAGCAGCTAATATTTGAGCACTTTCCATTATTTCTTTTTTCTCTTCTTCTGTCAAAACTTCATTCGTTTCATCTGCACCCCATAGGATTCTAGGCTCAAACCCAGTTTCTTCTTCTCTAGGTTCTTCCTCAACCTTCTTCAGATATTCCTCCCATTCTGGCCTTTCTCCTTCCTGAGATGGAGTTCTCTCAGAGTCTAAGGAGATAGGTGAATCGATTACATTGATCATAGGGGGCGTCTCCTCTTCAATAGCTATTATTCTTGAAGTTGATGGCATAGTAGGAGTGGTAACCTTAGTTTGTAGAGCAACAATAGAAGGACCTTCTTTAGTAAATTCTTCCTCAGGATATACAATAGCTAAAGGTGTGGCACCAAGACCTGCAATAACCCCAGCAGTAGTTGTTGCATAAGTACCTTTAGCTTTTTGTAAAGCTTCATCAACCTGCTGCATTCAAACTTCTTCTACTAGGGCAGACTCTTCCGTGGCTGTCTCTGTTGCTACAACACCTTTCTTCAATATCTTATATTGTTTTGTCTCAGTGAAGGAAATGGGTTCACTGCTAGAACCTCTTTTCTTCGAATCCTTAACCCTTGGTGGCTTCAAATGAAGGTCAATCCATTTCACACTTTTGTCCACCATTACTCATGATACTTTATGGATATTTGTTTCCTCTTTCTCCATCCAATTAATGGGCGCTAAATTCTTTGTAGCCACTTTATCCATTTCATATCGGGGATCAATAGTAATCCCATCATCAATAGTCCCTTTTGGTATATCTATTCTAACCTTAAAATCCCTCATTTGAGGAATTGTCAATCTCTCATACCCCCTTTTCCTCACCTCGAACTGATCTTGCAAGTTGGCCCGAAAGTCTTTGAGAAGTGGTCGATGATGGGGAAACTGTGAAGCATACAAACCATACATGTTTTTGTTTGGATCAAAATATTTCCTTGATGTATGTTGTTGAAAATTCAAGGACTAAAATTCTTCTATTGCTGTTTTGGCTACTACTAAAGAAGAACAAGAATAAAACCCCAATTACATTGGGAAAGAATGGCAACAAGTCTTAGGTTGTGCAAGAAACTTAACATTCACGTCCATGGCCTGATGAGCGAGCTCCATTAAAACCCATCTATCACCACAACATCTTGGAAATTTAAAAGGGTGACCATCATAACCAGACAACTTGAAATATGTGGACTTGGGGTACTGGATAAACCAATATCCCCACTCTTGGATGAATTCCATGGCATCCCGTGATAACTTGAAACCAATATCACCTGTGAACTAATTAATAATAGCATACAAAAATGCATCATTGACTCTTTTGAAATGTTTCTCTGACTTCTTAAGCTCCAGTTGGTCATAATATTCCCAAAGCTTCTTCTGATCTGGACCATCATCCATTGAGCCTCCAATATTTAATATGAGAAACTGTCCCATCCTTGCAACACAATATATGACATACAAAGACATATAGAATGTCTTGGTTTTTGTTACTTTCAATAGCTGGTCATGGATGTTATCAGAGATAATCTGCCCCCAATCTAGAAATTATTTTCCCTCTAGAATCAATTGGATGGATGGAAACATCTAGTGCTCAAAGATACAAGAGTTTTCCTTTCCGAACACTCTTTCCAACAATGTAATCATGTCCCCAATGTCCTTAGAAAAGTCAGACCTCTTAGGATTCGGTGGTACTTTCTTTAGTGATTTCTTCTCTGTCTTAATCCACCTTTTGTTGATAAGTCTTTTATTCCCTTCTACATCCTTTGCCTAGAGTTTAAGTGCTTCAACTTCAGTTATAATCTTGAGGTTGGGATAAGGAGGGTCAAAAACATGTCTGATCATTTCTGGGGTTAAATTAATTATTACATTGCCCTGTGAATCAATGCATTTCCTTTGAGTAGGATTGTATGTTTTGCAACAGTTAGGATGGACTTAGGACATTGCACAACAACAAGAAAACTAGACACATGAGCTAAACTAGACTCTGCAATCCTATTTTCCCTTAGGGTAGCATCTTGTGAAAAGGTATCCTCATGAAACTGATCCAAATCAATGTGCCCCATAAGTGTATAAGTGATATTGATAACTTCAGACCCAAAATTAGATGGTATTGGGGTCCCTTGGAACTTATACTTCATTGTAACTGGAACATGTTATGGCTTTAACCTCCTGGCCCTTGTTCCCTTTGATGTTCCTTTAGTAGGCACTTCCTC
This sequence comes from Sequoia sempervirens, assembly GCA_007258455.2. NCBI lineage: Eukaryota > Viridiplantae > Streptophyta > Pinopsida > Cupressales > Cupressaceae > Sequoia > Sequoia sempervirens. Next base: position 401,179,971 of record VDFB02000017.1, on the reverse strand, counting down.
CTTTGAGTTAGCCATTTGTTAATTACTCTACAATACTAACAATTATCAGGAAAAGAAAAGACATGTGAAGAGTAGTTTAACACAAGCATTCATATTATATCATCCTTGATTCAAGATAAACTCCCATTCAACAAGTTAATTGAGAATCTTCGAGTTTTGGGTTTCGGATAGAACTAAGAACCTGACCATTTTAGGCATAAAATTGAACTTTGTTGGAAGTCATTATTGAGTTCTGACTTGACACTATACCTATAGTGATGAACAAGTTTAGTGTCATCCCATGGTCTGATCCTGCAATGTGTCTGGGAATCAGGATCAGGCCTTCACCAAGTAATGGTAGACAGAGTCAATGAAGGGGTCTTCTCAAGTTCTGATCTCGATGTTGAATCAGAAGTCGGTATCGGAATGAAATTTGGAACCAAACTCATATTGATGAACAAGTGTAAGTAACTTCCTGAGTTACAATCCCGATAAGATATTGGGAGTCGGGGTCGAGACTTCGTTATGGACCAGACCTTAACTATGCATAGTGGGAAATAGGTCAACTTCGAGTTTTGATTCCGACAATGTGTCAGAAGTTAGAATTAGGGTGACACCGGGTCATGGTACTTATCGATGCATCAAAGGTTCAGTGTCAACCTTGTTGGAATATGTGCCTCAATCCTTACTGACATGGAACTCCTGAAGGGCAAAGTCGCTGTGACAGTGTTCATGTCTGGGCGACTAACAGTTCTGAAGCTCTTGAAATGATCCTATCACCATGATAGAGTTGATGTCTTGCCGAATGAAGTCTATCGCTATGACTCTTTGAGTTCGGTATGACCTTTTGGCGATCAGAAGAACTTTGGGCAACAGTTGATCTTATCAGGCTAGCTCACGGGTGTCGGGGAGAAGTCTCAGCGAATGGTGTAAGTCTCGCCGATGTCGGGCTAATGCTAGGGCTTCGATGAGATGTCCCAGCGAGTATGTAATGTCTCACCGACAATGGCTGCTCTTGGGTGTCAAGGCGAATGTTGAAGTAACTCACGGGTCTCGGGGAGAGGTCTCAGCGATGAAGCTAAGTCTTGCCGAATAGATTGTATCCTTGTGGTGACTTTGCAGTGACAAAAGACTTCACTGAGAAGTCTTAGCGAAAGTAATAAGTCACGCTGACAAAAGTCTTCGGGTTAACTCTGGGAACTCAGAGAAACATCTTGGCGAAGGGCTTATGTCTTGCCGACTCGGTAAGACATGATGGAGCTTGGTGAAAGGTCACAGTGATAGGCACGAGTCTTGGCAACAGTGTGACATTCAATGGAAGTTCTGCTTCAATGTGAGTCTCGCCGAAGAGCGATAGTCATGTCGAATGGTTCACGCCGGCATGACTTGAAGTTTTCGACATAAGGTCTTGGCGACATCAGTATGTCTTGCCAATGGATTCTCTGGATTTGATATGACTTGTTCCATTTGATAAGAGTCTCGCCGATAAGGGAAACCTTTGCCGATAGGATCGAAGTGGACCTCGATGGTTTTGTTGTGACTTATACATTCGATATAGTATCTTGCCAAGTCGTGGAAGCTATAGCGATGCTGGTAGAGAAACTTTGTGGCATCGGGGAGACACTGTGAGTGTCTCACCGATATGCCAACAAAGTTGAATGCTCTTGACCAGTCTGACCATCCTAGGTGGAGCTTCGTGGACCAATCACAGGACGCAGTTTTAAAGCATGATGACGGTTGATTTTATGCATCAGTTGAAATGCTGAAAAAATAGCATGCAAGGAAAAATCAGGACTCGAATGGAAACTGTCTTTGGTTGTCAATGGCGGATATGAATGCATAGTTGGAAAATCAGAATGAGATTGTTTTAAAGCAGATCAATTCGGCTGAGAAAGTGACGATGAGTTTATCAAATTGGAGAGAGCTTTTCTAAGAGAGTTTTTGAACAATGAATGGAGAAGCTACTGAGACGAACACCAGAAAGTTGTCTTTCTGATTGTATGTAATTTTGTTATTGTAATACAAAGAGATACAGCTTGGTGTGGTGGGTTTTTTCCCAAAAGGGTTTCCCACGTAAATTATGTTGTTTCAGTTGTCTTTGTGTATTTGCTCTATTTCTGTTATTCCTTCATGTGTGTCTTAATTAGATTGTAATTTGAAAAATTAATAGCCCTATATTGCATTCTCCCCTGTGGTTTGACATTAGGAAAGTTGTTTCTGCACCTCTGCTTTCCTTACAAGTGGTATCAGAGCCTAGCCAGTTGTGTTGTCCTTGTGAGTGGGTTGGGTTTTTTGTGTTAAATCCTTTTCAGTGGGAGTCTTGTAGAGGTCTATTAATTTAATTGCAGATTAAGATGTCGAGCACATCTAGTAGGATGGAAATAGAGAAATTCAATGGTAGCAATTTTGAGCTGTGGAAACTCAAAATGGAAGATATGCTAGTTGATCGAGATCTATGGACTGTTGTGTCTGGAACAATGCCTCAAAGCATGAAGCAAGAGGATTGGGACCTTGCAAATAGAAAATCAAAAGGGCTGATAAGGCTCTGTTTGGCAGACTCTATTCTTCTGAACGTGCATGAAGAAAAGACTGCCTCTTCTTTATGGAAAATATTAGCATCTATTTATCAGGGCAAGTCCTTGGTGAACAAGTTGTTCTTAAGGAAGAAGTTGTACTCTTTAAGAATGCAAGAAGGAGGGTTTGTTGCTGATCACTTAAATGCTTTCAATATGCTGATTGCTCAATTGACATTTGTTGGTGTAAAGATTGAAGATGAAGATCGTTGCATGTTGTTGTTGTGTTCTCTTCCTGATTCTTGGGATCATTTGGTGATGGCTATAGGGAGTACAACATCCACATTCAAAATGGAAGATGTTGTTGCTTCTCTATTATCAGAAGAAATGAGAAGAAAATCTTCTGAGATGGCAAAGGAGGCTCTGGCTGTCAGAGGTAGACCAAAGGAGAAAGGTAAGAAGAAGCACAAGAAGTTCAAATCAAAATCAGAAGGGAGATTAAAGTCTCCTAGCAAGAAGTCAAAGGTGAAGTGCTGGAACTGTGGGCAACTTGGTCATGTCCGAAAGGATTGCAAAGAGGAGAAAAAGAAGAACTCTTCTGGAAATGATTCTTCTCATAGTGATGCAGACGCTTTCATTGCAGCTTTGGCTACACGTGCATCAGATGATGTTTGGCTAATTGATTCTGGAGCATCTTTCCACATGACATCTCATAGAGATTGGTTCACGAAGTATGAAGAATATAGTGGTGGAAAGGTGTATTTGGCAAGTGATTCATCTTTAGAAATTGTTGGTAGTGGAAGAGTTAGAATTCAATTCCCTGATGGAAGAGTGAAGGGAATCAATGATGTGATGCACATACCAGGTCTGGCTCAAAATTTACTTTCTGTAAGTAATTTGAATGATATCGGAGTGCAGGTCACGTTCTCTGGAAATGGCTACAAGATGACTAGAGGCTCTATGGTGCTGGCTAGGGGTGCTCGAATTGGTACCTTGTACAAGCTGGATGCACAAGCTATTCAATGCAACAGTGTCTTTGCAAAGTCACTTATGGCTGCTTATGGAGAAAAGAAGGAAAACGTCCCTGATGGTATAAACTCCATGGAAGTTAAACTTCCAGCAGAGAAGACTATGCTTTGGCATCATAGGCTTGGCCACATTGGTGAAAAAGGTTTAAAAACTTTGAAAAATAAAAACCTGGTAGAAGGGCTTGAAGATTGTAACCTTGAATTTGATTTCTGTGAACATTACATATATGGAAAGTAGCACCATGTTTCATTTTATTCCAGTCCTCACAAAACTTCTAGTTTACTTGATTATATACATTCTGATGTGTTTGGTCCAGTGAATGTTCCTTCTTTGTCTAAATCAAGATACTATGTGTCATTTATTGATGATTATTCTAGAAGGACATTTGTATATTTTTTGAAAAGTAAATTAGAAGTGTTCAGTCGGTTTAAGGAATTTAAAAACCTTGTTGAAAATCAGACTCGTAAGAAAATAAAGTACTTAAGGATTGACAATGGCGGTGAGTTTTGTTCAAATGAATTTGAAAGGTACTGTACAGATCATGGGATCAAAAGGCATAAGACTACACCTTATACTCCACAAAAAAATGGAGTTGCTGAAAGGTTCAACAGGACAGTAATGGAGAGAGCACGAAGTATGTTGAGCAGTGTTGGCTTGGATGAGAAGTTCTGGGCTGAAGCGGTCTCTACAGCATGTTACTTGGTAAATCATTCTCCTAACTCTGCTCTAGTTGAGAAGACACCTCTGGAAGCATGGTCTGGAAAGAAGCCTTCTCTGAGACATATTTGTGTCTTTGGCTATGAAGCATATGCATATGTGCCATTTGAAAAAAGATCTAAGTTGGAAAACAAAGCTGTGAAGTGTATCTTTATTGGCTATAGCGCTGGAATAAAAGGATACAAGCTTTGAAATCTTGAGACTGAGAAGGTTTTGTACAGCAGAAGTGTTATCTTTTGTGAGCTGAAATCTTCTACATTGGATCTGCAGTCAGAGAAGAAATCAAAAAATGAAAAGGATGTTGCAGCAATTCCCCAGACACTAGATAAAGAGGAATTGAAAAATCAAAATGTACTTGATACTGAGGAGAGCTCAAGTAGTTCTGAAAGTTCTGATGATGATGAAGAACCACCTTAGCCTCAGCCTATGAGGAGGTCAACTCGTGAAAGAAAGCAACCTGGAAGGTGTGGGTTTTCTTTGATAGAGTCTACTTGTGCCTATGCTTTAATTTCTAGCATTGATGAACCTAGGACTGTAAAAGAGACATTTAAAATGTCTAATTCAAACTCTTGGTTGGAAGCCATGAATGAAGAAATGGCATCATTAGAAAAGAATGATACCTGGAGTTTGGTTCCATTGCCTAAAGGCAGAAAATTTGTAGGTTGCAAATGGATATTTAAAAAGAAAATAGGTCTAGATGGTAGTGTGGAGAAATATAAAGCAAGGCTAGTTGCAAAAGGATATTCCCAAGTAGAGGGAATTGATTATGGAGAAATTTTTTCTCCTATAGCTAAGCTGACATCTATTAGATTTCTTTTGTCACTTGCATCAGCATATGATTTAGAGATTGAACAGATGGATGTGAAAACAACGTTTCTTCATGGTGATCTTGAAGAAGAAATTTATATGTCCCAGCCGGAGCACTTCATGGAAAAAGGTAAAGAAAGACTAGTATGCAAGTTAAAGAAATCTCTATATGGTTTAAAACAGTCTCCTAGAATGTGGTACCAAAAGTTTGACACGTTTGTCTTGTCTTTGAGGATTTGTAAGATCAAAATGTGATCACTGTGTGTATTACAAAGTGAAAGTGATCAAATTCTTATTATTGCTCTATATGTTGATGATATGCTTTTTATAGGCAATAGTAAGTTAATGATTTTTGATCTTAAGTCCCAGTTGTCTGCAAAGTTCGAAATGAAAGATCTTGGTGCAGCAGGGTATATTTTGGGAATGGAAATAACTAGGGACAAAAAGAATAGAAAACTTTGGCTCAGTCAGAGTAAGTATATCATGACTGTTCTAGAGAGATTTTGTATGACTGAGTGCAAACAACTAGTTGTTCCAGTTACACAGGGAACGAAGCTATCTGTTGAGGATTGTCCAAAATATCCTTCTGAGATGGAGGACATGACCAGTGTGCCTTATGCAAGTGTAGTTGGCAGTCTCATGTATGCTATGGTCTGTACAAGACTAGACATTGCCCAAGTAGTGGGAGTTCTTAGTCGATTTATGGCTAATCCGGAAGAACACATTGGGATCTTTGTGAAGAGAGTGTTTAGATATCTGAAGGGCACTTAGGACTATGCTTTGTGTTACCATGGTAACTTGGTTGAATCACATAAGACTCTTAGCATTCAAGGTTATGTGGATTCTGATTGGGCAGGGGACATTGACAGTAGAAGATCCACTAGTGGATATATTTTCATGATGAATGGTGGTGCAGTGAGTTGGATGAGTAAGCGGCAGGCTGTAGTCGCTTTGTCTACTACAGAGGCAGAATACATGGCAGCCACACAGGCCTGTAAAGAAGCAATCTGGTTAAAAAAAAATTGTTCTAACATTGGCTTTAATGCAGAAAAGATTACTATCTATTGTGACAGCCAGAGTGCTATATGTTTGGCAAAGAATCCTACTTTCCATGCTAGGATGAAACATATAGATGTACAATATCATTTTGTACGAGATATGGTGGAGGATGGGAAGGTCTCTTTGGAGAAAGTGGATACTCTGGAGAATGTTGCAGATGCATTGATGAAGCCTATGAGCACAAACAAGTTCAGTTGGTGTGCCAGTTCGATGGGCCTCTTGGCCCATGAATCTCAGTAGTTTTGTTATGCTCTAGAGGTGTCAGTAAGATCTTCGTCAAGTGGGAGCTTGTTGGAATATGTGTCTCAATCCTTACTGACATGGAACTCCTGAAGGGCAAAGTCGCAGTGACAGTGTTCATGTCTAGGCGACTAACAGTTCTGAAGCTCTTGAAATGATCCTATCGTTGTGACAGAGTTGATGTATTGCCGAATGAAGTCTATCACTATGACTCTCTGAGTTCATCATGACCTTTTGGTGATCAGAAGAACTCTGGGCGACAGTTGATCAACTCTGGGCGACAGTTGATCTTATCGGGCTAGCTCACAGGTGTCGAGGAGAAGTCTCAACGAATGGTGTAAGTCTTGCTGATGTCGGGCTAACACTAGGGCTTCGATGAGATGTCCTAGCGAGTATGTAATGTCTCGCCGACAATGGCTGCTCTCGGGTGTCAAGGCGAATGTCGAAGTAACTCACGGGTCATGGGGAGAGGTCTCATTGATGAAGCTAAGTCTTGCCGAACAGATTGTATCCTTGTGGTGACTTCGCGGTGACAAAAGACTTTGCTAAGAAGTCTTAGCGAAAGTAATAAGTCACGCCGACAGAAGTCTTCGGGTTAACTCTGGGAACTCAGAGAAACGTCTTGGTGAAGGGCTTATGTCTTGTCGACTCGGTAAGACATGATGGAGCTCAGTGAAAGGTCACGGCAATAGGCATGAGTCTTGGCGACAGTGTGACATTTGGTGGAAGTTCTGCTTCGATGTGAGTCTCGTCGAAGAGCGATAGTCATGCTGAATGGCTCACGCTGGCATGACTTGAATTTTTTGACATAAGGTCTTGGCGACATCAGTATGTCTTGCCGATGGATTCTTTGGATTCGATATGACTTGTTCCATTTGATATGAGTCTCGCCGATAAGGGAAACCTTTGCTGATAGGATCAAAGTGGACATCGATGGTTTTGTTGTGACTTATACATTTGATATAGCATCTTGCCAACTCGTGGAAGCTATAGCGATGCCGGTAGAGAAACTTTGTGGCATCGGGGAGACACTGTGAGTGTCTCACCAATATGCCAACAAAGTTGAATGCTCTTGACCAGTCTGACCATCCTAGGTGGAGCTTTGTGGACCAATCACAGGAAGCAATTTTAAAGCATGATGACGGTTGATTTTATGCATCAATTGAAACGCTAGAAAAATAACATGTAAGGAAAAATCAGGACTCGAATGGAAGCTGTCTTTGGTTGGCAATGGCGGATAAGAATGCACAGTTGGAAAACCAAAATGAGATTGTTTTATAGCAGATCAATTCGGTTGAGAAAGTGATGATGAGTTTATCGAATTGGAGAGAGCTTTTTTGAGAGAGTTTTTGAACAGTGAATGGAGAAGCTACTGAGACGAACACCAGAAAGTTGTCTTTCTGATTATATGTAATTTTGTTACTATAATACAAAGAGATACAGCTTGGTGTGGTGGGTTTTTTCCTGAAAGGGTTTCCCACATAAATTCTGTTGTTTCAATTATAGTTGTGTATTTGCTCTATTTCTGTTATTCCTTCATGTGTGTCTTAATTAGATTGTAATGTGAAAAATTAATAGCCCTGTATTGCATTCTCCCCTATGGTTTGATGTTAGGAAAGTTGTTTCCGCACCTCTGCTTTCCTTACAAACCCAACTTCCGATCCGGATGGTAATGCAGGGATCAAAATTGGGACATGGAGTGGTACTTTGTAAAAAACCTCTTAACATTCCAAGGTGACGATCCGATACCCAAACTTGATAGAACATCGACAGTCAAGATCATGATGAAATTCAGAATGAAACTCATATTGACATGAACAAGTGTAAGTAACTTCCTGAGTTCCAATCTTGATAAGATATCAGGAGCCAGGGTCGGGAATTTGTTATGGACCAGACCTTAACTATGCATAGTGGAAAATAGGTCAACTTTGAGTTCTGATCCCAATTATGTGTCGAAAGTCAAAATTAGGGTGACACCAGGTCATGGTACTTATCAATGTGTCAAAGGTTCAGTGTTGAACTAACTTCTAATCCCGATGGTAATGTGGGGATCAAAATCGAGACATGGAGTGGTGCTTTGTAAAAAATCTATTAACATTCCAAGGTGATGATTTGATACCTGAACTCGATAGAACATCAGAAGTCAGAACCGGAGCAAGTGAAGGAGCTAGACTGAGACAGTGGTAAAAAGCTAAGTGTAGTTCTGATTCTTGATTTTGAAATACATGTGAGAATTAGGAATCACACAATCAACAATAAACAAAGGAAAGATAGTGAACCACAAATTTTTGTAAGGGCTTCTCTCTTACACTTCTAGGGTTTTTCACCCAAGAGGAGAAAGGTATCCCACAAAAACTTGGAGGTTCACTCAAGACTAATGCTAGTATGATTGAAATATGTCTAGATTTAATGTCCTAAGTGCAAAGAACTAATAAAAATAATGATTTATTAATGCAAAACCTAAGATATGCAAGTTGTTTGAAAACACAGTGATGTATGCAAAATGACCTAAGAATGCAAGTAAACAATGACAAAATTAAACAAGACTGGGGAGGTTCACCTAGAAAGTGAAGTGTGATGTGGAGAGGCTTTGGAATCCTGCAGATTTGACTAGAAAAGCTAACTAGGACACTTACTCTAAGCTGGGTGACTTAGTCCTATTTTCAGGGAGATTCTGTCGTAATAGGTTTCTGCCAAATGGGTACTCAGAAATGTAAAAATCACTTTTCAAGCCTAGTAGTGGGACTAATTCACCATAGATGGTGAATTAGTCCACTTGGGAATATTAGGAAAATAGGGACATAAATCTATATCTTTTGGTTTGCACTTCCCTTCCTAACAGGTGTCCAGTTAAGATTTTGCAGAAAACGGGCTAAAAGAGGTCTCCAAGCTTCAATTAGGGCTTTGTTGACTTTGATGACTTTGATGGATTGTTGACCACTTTTTAACACCAAGATCTTTGACAAATTTGCATACAAGACCTGCAAACAGACATGCAAAGAGAGGAAAAAGGGTTAAGGGTTAGAGAATAGGGGTTTTCCTTGGTCAAACCACAATTTGGTAATGAAAACCTAGAAAATGAAATAAAATAAAGAGAGAATGATGAATGAATAACATGCAATGTCACAAACTCACCGAGCCCTTGATGTTAAAATCTAAAGATATGCAACAAGATGCTCCAATGGATGGTTGATAATACCTTGAATGCTTGAGAATTATGAATAAAAGTAAGCTGATGTGTGAATGAATGCACTAAACTAATTGGGGGTGAAAATGAGAAAAACCCTATATTTATACTTGATTTTCCAATATTTCCCAAAAATAACACATCACAGGCCGACATTAAGGTCAACAGAATAAAATTCTGCCAAAAAATTAAAATTATTTTGATTTTTGTGCCCAGTGGGACTAAGTCGCCCTAGGTGGCGACTTGGTCCCACCAGGGTAATTTTACTGGGTGTTGGGGATTGAAGTGTATTTAATAAGTTTTAACAAGAATATTCTCAAAAACACACTTAAGTATGTCCAAAAAGTGCATTAAGGGGTCATTTAAACATAAGAAAGGGTTGAATTAGTGACGACAAGCCTAGAAAAGCGTGAGAGTTTGTTACAACTCTTTACAACACTTTGAATTAAGACTTGCTAAGTGATAAAAAGGGGTTATTTAAGTGAATTATGATGAAAGGGTCCTAGAAAAGTGTGAAAGTGGGTTACAACATTCACAACGCTTTTACAAGACATCCTAGAATTCTTAATGATTCTCAAGGGTCCAAGATCTAATGTGAATGTGTTGACCACATTACAACATTAAATCTAGGAAAAATCAAGCCAAAGTCCATGAGAGAGACTCAAGTGAGCGTAAAAATGTCCAACTATACATTTTTTTGGTGACATAGATAGATGTAATAGTATCTTCAAATTGGGCCTTTAGGATCGTATTGTGGTTGGGATCAAGATTTTTTGATTTAAAATGGTCAAAATTTTAAATTCATCAATTCAAACGTAGTTTCGACTTGGCAGTATGACAAAACCCTAGAAAACTAGGGCACGATGGGACAAAAATCCCACGAATAGAAAACAAAACAAAAGTGCAAGGGAAAAACCCAAACACACAAAATGCAAAATGAAACAAGGGCAGCCAAAAAAAGAGCAAACAAGAAAGAATAGACGAACACGAAAAGAAAACAAGAAACCCAAAAGAAACACGAAACAACAAGCAAAAGAAGACACAAGCAAACCAAGAACAAGAGAAGCACAGGGAAAAAAACCCTACCTCCAAATGCAACCAAGAATCTAATAGCATGACGAGAAATCCAAGCACCTCCTCAAACTCCAACTCTCAGCATCGCTTTGGTTCGCTTTGTCAAACTGTACAAGCCAGAATGGAAAAAAACTGAGGAGCGGCAGAATAAAAACTTGTTCACGCATGTGAACGGTTAGACATTAAATGCGGGTTGGTTGGGCCTCGAGATCGGGGTGGAAGTCATTAATGCGTAGTTTTAAGAAAGAAGGTAGACAACAGTTAAGATTGAGACATGAGACAACACCAAAATTTTAATAAGTGCAAAGTTCAGGTGAAGGTCCGAGGTCCGAAACCCAACAAAAAAACAAAGACAAAGTGGGAATCGAGATCGGGTCGACACATCAAACAAGAACTTTAGAAAATTTCTTAGTGCAAGTTCCGGTTCGAAGTTCGATCTCAAAAAACACAAAGAGGGTCGAAAGTCAGGATCGAGATGGAAAAAGGAACAAGAACCTCAAAAATGTTCTTGGTGATGGTTCCAGTCTGATGTCTGATTCTAACATAAGCAAAAATGCACAAGGGAAAAAGGTGGAAGTCAGGATCGAGATGAAAATAGAAACTTACACCTTGAAGGGTGAAAGGTAACGGTTATGATCTGAAACCTGACTCCAAAAAAAAAAGAAAAACACAAGGCAAAGTGTGGGGTCAGGATTGGGACACAAACATGAACTTGAACCTTTCAAAAGTAACAAGTGCGTGTGTCATCCCAAAACTCGAACCCGAAAAACAAAGGAAACCAAGACTTAGGAGAAAAAGAAACAACTCCTAAGACCCGAACAAGAACACCAAGGACAAAAGAAACCAAGGGGGACCCATTTTGACCAAAAACAAAATGGGGTGGTTATGCAAGGCATAACACCCATATATTATTATCTTTTAATGTAACCATCCTCTTTCATGGCCAACTTCAAAGATTCATTATCATTCATTTGCATTACATTCTTCACAATTCTATGTTCATCGATGTTAGTAATAAAAAAACCAGATCTAAAATTAGGCGAGTTATAACTTTTTGGTTTTTGTATCCATCAAGTAGACTTCATTAAAGGCTAAAGTGGAGGTTCTTCCCCATATATTGAAGAGCTGTAAGTACTATGATCCTCCTCACCTAGGCCATCATAAAATTTGAGTTCATCATTTGGTGCAACATTCTTGGTATTTAAATCTATAAATGCACTAATGACGTAGCATCATTATTTAGTGGCTCAACTATGGAACTATACTAAATATCCTTTGTAATGCCCTGCCACGCAAACCCCAAAGGACACAACAACATCTATCATTTATGGTATATTTTGTTTTTTAAATACTAACATGCAACATAATATTAACATTCAACACTTGAAATGGAACTATACATGTACAACATATAACAAAGTCCCTTGGGGTTACATGATTGCATTACAAATCGAATCAACATCATTACATCACATGAAAGATAAGTATACACTAGTATCCATAAGATGACATGAACATGAACAATACATTATAACATGAAGATACATTACTCAAGGATTACAATATTACAATACTGCTTCCCATCATGATTGGGAAAGATACAATGACATGGAATAATACAAAGCTTCAAAATTGGATGCAACATTGGTACATCTCTGGAGTCACTACAACTGGTACAACTCCACATAACTTAGTCTTCGGCTGGGTACCCAATGGGGTGCATAGCATGTTCCACCTGACCACGTGGACCTGAAGGCCCGCCCTCGTGCTAGGAGAAGACAAGAAGGACCTCAACAAAGACCATCAAACGAAACAAGGATTACAAGACTTCACAACGCGAACAACAATAACACAAGATAACATTCATCACAAGAAATATCTAATCCAAGACAACATAACCAAACATCAACAAACACATGACAACATTCACTTTCAGAGGCTCAAGAGCAACAAGAAGGAAAACAAAAAGCATACAAGGTTGTTAAAAGGTGGAGTGTCATCACATAGGTATTCACAAGTTACCCTGGCATAACCTTCCTAGGCTGTCGGCCCCCATCCTGGGTTTCCCTGGTAACCTCTACCGGTCGTTGGACCCCCATGCTCCTTATGCGGGACCAACCTACCTTGCAAGATTACTATGCAAAGGCAAGATAGTTGATCTTGCCATTCCAGGCCTTTCCACTCATCCCAAGCCTAAATGAGCACTTGGGCCCATGAGTGAGGCTACATTATTTGAATTAATGTGTGAAACTACTCAAACCCCCTAATTAATTAATTAAGTTATCACTTGATTAAACTCACAATGGATTGTCCTGGACCAACCACTTTGGGCGCCGACCCCCATTGAGAGCCACTCCCCCAACTAACAATAAAATGTCAAAATCACAAATGGCAAGCCAACTTGCACAAGATAACAAATCCAAACAAAATAACTGCACCAAGTGAGACATGCACCATCTCACACTAGATCTTTAGAGTAACGAAAACCACATTCAAGTGCAAGGCTCAAACCCACATAAACACAATGGTCAACCATCATCAAAATAACAAAAACATGGAACCACCCACTTTCAGGTAATAACACAAAATTCAAATAAATACTTCAAGTTTATTATGGATTACATCCAAGGCGGATCCTCCCAGGTCGCCGGCCCCCATACCAAAACTTGCTAGTAAATCCATACCCCTCTAACCTCTGGAAGACTCAATCACTAACATAGTAGTTTCCTCCATCGAAATGGCAACATCAACAAGATCTCAAAAGACTATAGTCAAACCACAATTAACGAGTCAACCAATATAAAAATAGTGAGTGGCAACAATAACTTGAAATCAAAAACCAACCACGATAAGCAATATCAACTTACATTCCAAAATCATTTACATAATTCATCACAAAGAAATAATCAAGGTATCCATCAATAGGAAATTCCCCCTAGCCACTAGAAATACACATATGACTCAAATACAAACAATCAACTCTAACTTATGTCACTCCCAATTATCCTAGCTTGATACAACCGAAGAAAGAGATAACTTTTAGGTTATTACCTTGTGATCATATAATAAAATGTCATGATAGTATAAAAATATCCATTTAAGAAATTTATCTTATTTATTATCAATCTAAACTAATGTTTGATTATGGAATTCAATTCAAATTATATGAATAAATAAAATAAGGGTCATATTTGAATATAATTCTATTGAAGATGAAAACTAAATTAGTGTTATAGCGTGTACTTGTTACAGGTACTACTTGTTGGCTATGCAATAACTATGAAATATTAATGATAATCAAATGAAACCCTAAGGCTGAAATAAATGGAGAACCAGGCATCTCCAAGGCATCCCTACGATCTGATAAACAAGAGATGGCTAAAGAAGAGTAGCGTCGGCAGCACCAGACAGAACTTGCAAGGCAAAAGAATGAGGAAACTGCAGGAAGAATGGTTGCAAGGGTATTGGTATAGAGATAGACATATGAATATCCAATTATTGACAATATCCAATCAAAATTCATGATCTTATAACATCAATATCTAGTGTTTGATTATGAATTTCGAATCATCAGTAATTCGTATTCGTTACCAATGTATGTAAGTGGGTATCTAATGCATGCAAGGAATACCTACTTTACTACTTTGAGTACCCCCCTACTAATGAACATTCGATACAAGCATATGAACTTCATTTAAGAACTTTTCGATTGATTACCTATACACTTCTATCGGGTACCGAACGATATTCTTCATGGTTGTCCATATATTTTAATGGTCTATATGGCATTAAGATTAAGTGTGGAATTCAATTAACTATTCCGACGGTAACTACAAAGAATGCCTGCTTAAAGGTAATGGTCGGGAGTATAAGTGTTCATGCAGATTTCTCGTGTCCAACAATCCCCAATGTCGACCAACGCTTACCGACCTATTGTTGCTCATTCGAGAAATTAAATGAGTCGAGAAGTATTAAAAGGTTGTATGATATGTCCGTACGTCTTCAATGAGGAGGAGAGAAGATTACTGAGGTATGCTGTCTATATCGAAACATCTAAAGAAATCAACACACATAAGAGTACATATATATATATATATATATATATATATATATATATATATATATATATATATATATATATATAGTACACACTACACATTAATCAAATTCCAGCCATTAAAGTGTATGTCGAATTCCAAATATTAACACAGATTTAAATCAAACTCCAAATGAAAGGCATCAAATTGCAAGTGCAGAGGTCGGTCTTAGACTGATAAGGACGCATCATTAGCAGATCTTAGAGCAGAATATCATCAAAATAGAATTTAAACGTTCAAAGGACGACATGATAGGGATTCCATAAGGCCGACTGAATAATTGCCCAAGTAAAGCATACGATTTGAAAGATAACCTCGGTTGTTAAGATTCGAGTGGATGCACGCTACATGTAAAAGAAGACCCACAATACATGGAGGCCGATGCTAACAGCTAAAAGACCAAACAACTTTAAACGGTCAAGCAGAAAGGGCTGTAAATTGTGTACAGGGAACATGGAAAGAAGTCACAAACAATATGCTACTTTACCAAAAGAATATAGACCAAATGATTTGAAGTTTTTGACTATTAGACCTCCGTTAAAAGCTAAATATAAGAAAAACGTGCTACCCAGGCAGATAGTTACAACCAATACTGACAGATTTCTATACAAGCCAAGAGACATAGCCAAGGCACGCGAACTTTCTAACAGAGGACACCAAGATTCTATCTCATAGAATAAAAGAAACGGATAAAAAAGGAGGTTCATGTTGAAATTATAGAGAGGTTGTAATAATTAGAAATTCTTTTATTATGCTAGAATGATTATCAAAGGCAGCACCAACTGAAAGCGAAGATGTAAAGATTATGATATCCAATCGTCGAAGAATTATAAGCAGCCAAGGGTTTGGATAATCACCTAAGCATTAAGGTTTAGGGAAATTGCAAACGTCCTCCGTCGTATCCGCGCATGCAAATTATTGAATGTAAATTAGACTTAAGAGAGGATGATGGGTTTAACTTAAAACTCTTAGAACTGGAACATACTGGTTATCCCGAAGGAATGCAAACTAACTTACAGATTTTCGCCTATTGATTGCATTACCGAGATTTGAATCTGATGCGCCTATCGGTTAAATTCATAAGAATGATAGAAATAAGGCTATAGTCGGCGTTTTATTATATATGAACCTAGTTCATATCCTATGCACAGCGTAATGAAACCCACGAGACAACATGAGCATGGCATGGAGGTAAAGAGGGAAGGAAACGAGGTACAACCCGAAAGGTAAATTTCAGATTCTCAATGGGTCGAGGAGCTTAGATTTTTACATGCATCTCTTTTATAGATGATTGTCTCTTTCTAATATGTACATAGATATCCATAGCGGAAGTTGATAGATAACTTACATGATAAAGAATAAGAAACAAGGTAAAGGGTAATCTTTATCCATACCACAGTATTAAGTGATTATATGCAAGGTCCATCAAACAGTCAGAGCATTGCGTTTCTTTACCACTCGAATGCTAGAAAAGATGGAACCAAAATACATACCTGAACCATTTCTTCTCTAACCTTCCATCGATCTCCTTGATAATCTGCAGTCAACTCTAATTGTCGATTCGCTATAGGCTTGTGTAATATAATGATAGGGACCCCAACACCAATTTCTTCGGCATAATCCTTTTATTTTTTACGAGCTAGTACCGGGGCAACTGCAAGTGCTCTAGTAGGCATGCACGCAGAAAATGTGTATGCAAAAAGATGGTGTCTGAGCCAATTTCCCCCTATCTCAATACTACTCTGCCAATTTTAACCCCCAATTCCCAGACCTGCGTTCCAGCCAGTAGCGTTAAAGGTTTTTTCTGTTTTTTTTTAACGAAAACGTCCAAGCAAAAAGCCGGTAAAACCAACAACTGTTTTCCAAAATCAACCTCTTTCCCCAAAAAGGCGCCCACTAAGGGTACGGTCCCATGGAGGGGGCTTCCTAAAAAAATTCAATGGGTGCTGCTGAGAGTTTTTAGGAATATTTTAAAGCTGGTGGTCCCATGAATTCAGTTTTGCAATTCAGCTTAAAAGTTTGAGCTCCAAAATTTAAGGAACAAACTGGAGTATTTTGATAAAAATTAATAAATAAATAAAAATTCTCTCATTTTTTTGGTTTTTTTAGGAATTTAAAATTTTAAGTGATAGACAAGTGGTAGAAAAAATTCCAAAACTGTAGGGGCAATTTTTAGCCCCACCTCAATTTCACCCACTGAAATCTGCTCCAGGAAAAGATTCCAATTAATCTTGTAGCATAATTTTTTTTTCTTCATGGGACCGCTTGATCCATGAAAATAGAAGCTCAAGCCCCCCCATGGGACCATACAGTAAGCCCCTCTTAAAATAGCACCATTTTCACCATCATCAAGATTCTTTTAGAACTTTAATGAACATTTAATGCTAAGAAATCCATTACAACTAAAATACTCACGTTGCCACGCATATAAATGCATTTAATTATAATTGATTTGAATAATTCGTCTATTCTTTAATTTTTTTTACACAATACTATAGTTACTATATTTATTTCAATATTCTTTGATAACTCAAACTTTTAATTTATTTAAACTTAATAAAAACACTAATCAACCATATTTAAATCAAATGAGCTAAATACCAAGCAATACCCGTCCACCACGGAGACACAACACTACTGACGAACCAATCGAACAACAAGGTGAATCCTGAAGGGGCATTACATCCTTGAAGATACATTCCAACAATGCAAAGTTTTTCTAGTTACAAGGTTCTATAGTTTGTATATTTTCACACATTAATTATATCCAATGAAGATACACTTAACAACCTCATAGTCAAAATTAGACCTATTTTCTTTAGGCACGTGAATATATTCCATGCAATCAATCACACTAATATGCTAAAGTGATCGATTTTTTCCCATCCAAACCTCCTACAAGGTTTTTTCAACAAGCATCAATGTAGAAGACATGTTAATCAAGTAACATGTAGTTCCAATCACTTATACCTAAAATATTTAATCTAAACAATCACCACTAAGAATACTTCTATCCCTCTCCAACAATATCCCATGTATTCTCTCTACATCTCTATCTTGTTGAGAGTTGTATGTAGTTATATTATGTTGCATGATCCATTTAAATTACAAAAGCCAACAAAATCTCTCAGGAAAGACTCCACCATCATTAGTTCTCAACACCTTGATCCTTTTTCCCATTTGGTTCTCCACAAGGGCCTAAAACTCTTTGAACTAATAGAAGACCTTAGAGTTTTGCTTTAGAAATTCAACAAGAGTTTTCTTAGAGAATTCATCAATGAAAGTAACATAATACAAATATTTTCCAAGTGAAGGTATATCCATAGGAAAATAACCATAACAATGGATTAAATCTAAAAAAAAAAGGATATATAAGTTCTTTAATAAATTTAACATGATTTTGCTTCCCATATATGCAACGTTCACATATATGAAAATATAGATTACAATTAGTTAACCCCTCAACAAGGTTTTTATTTTTTAAGGCCTTTAAGTCCTTCTCATTAATGTGTTCCATATGTTTATTCCATAACATGGTCTTCATGTCAAAAAGCTAGTTTATTTCTAAGGAAAAATAAAGGTTAGGAGCCCATACAATGCATCTAGAAGATCTAGAAATAGATTTCTTCGAGAAGGTTCTTTAAAGAAAAAGGTGAAGAAGTTACATATCTCTTCACTATAGGTACAATAGAAATGTTGTACATTATATATGTGTTTGCATCAAGGAAAACAAATTATGGAATAAAATCCCTTATCAAGCACCATGACACCACAAATAATTGTGTACCCTTTATTGCAAACCATCTACACCTTTACATCATTTGTCTTGTTTACAAACAAAAAAATGATGCAAAACTTAGAATGTGCAAAACTATAAAGAGGCCTTTTATCCTCCCAACAATGAAATAAATCTTAACTCAACCACAACCAACAATACTAGGGAATGTATTGTCACCAAGGTGTGCCTTTTCACCATCAATATTCTCATACTAAAAAAACTCCTTATGGAGGGTCATAAGAAAAGAAGTATCAAATTCAATCATCCATGCATCCTCACATCCATGAATAGACAAGGTTGTAATACAATCATTAAATTCATCTTAAGATTTATTTGAATATGCACCATCATTTGATCCATTTTTTATTTCTTATTTTCTTTGTAATCCTTTCAAATGTGGCCTTTCTTATCACATTTCCAAGATTTCTCCTTAGATTTGTAAGGAAAATCAAACCTCCCACAATAATTAGATCCTCATTTCTCTTACTTCTTTTCCTTATTATTTCCTTTTTCCTTCAATCTACCATGAATAGATAAGGTATATTTGATAGTATCTTGAGTGTTCTACCTCATCCCCTCTTGAAGAAGAGCACCCATTACCTCTTCAAGTACCAACTTAGTGGAAATTCTTTTACCGACCATAACCACATTGTCCCATGAATTTGGTAAAGAATATATAAGTGTGATACTTTAATCCTTATTATCCATCTGCATGCCAATGAAATTCAACTAGGTAACCATAGTGTTGAACATATTGAAGTGTTTTAAAATAGAATCACCATCACCCATCTTCAATTGATAAATTCCTTCTGCAAAAGAATATTCACCATGGATTTGGCAATGATAGATTTTCCCAACTATGATCACAAGGCACTTGATGTGGCTTCTCTAAAAAATTCAAGAGCATTAAATCTACCAAATAGAGTCAAATGAGGCCCCCTCATTTTATATCAAATATATCCCAATCTTCTTGTTGCATGATTCTATATTTGCTTCTAGTAATTGGACCCGTAGATCTAGATCCACCAAAAAAATACTCTTTTTAAGCTTTCATAACTTGAAGTTCATGACATTGAACTTTTCCATCTCTACACAAGATGTGCTCACCATTTTCTCCATACAAAATCTATTCCACACAATGCTTTCACTTAAATTAAGATTAATCTAAACAAAAAGCCCTTCTAACCATAACACCTAATGACTCAAATGATCAAACTCTAATACATTAATGAAAAAAGATGAATAAAATTCCATAATTAATCTAATAGGAGAGATGTGTAAATAAAAAAAGATGTATAGTTTTAAACACAAAAAGAATGAGCACACAACCATAACAAAGCATATAGTCTAGGAACACCCTTTTAGGAAAAAATCTCATCCTCTAAATCTTGAATTGATTAACCAGTTATATTATCAACAACACAAAGAGAGTTATAATACAATGTGAATTAGAAACCCTAGAGGTAAGATAAGGTTGTGTAGGATTAGTTGAGTTCACCAAAATATAAGGGAAAATAAACTTTCCTTATGCTTAGTCCAGGCTAATCAAATAAAACACATACATATAAGTATAAATTAACCTAGACTAATTATTGTTTCTAGTTTTGAATAAAAAATTGATCATTTATAACAATAAATTTAGGAAAGTGAGTGCAATAAATGATAGGTACTTATCTCCATGACCAAAGATGAATGCAATATAGAATGATAGTGAAACTTGAACATGTAAGATTTGAAATAGATAACAATAGTCTAACATTAACCTTAGAATACAAATTTTCTCCTCACTCTATGCAAGTACAATTCTTGGGATCATGGACAAATCTATGACAACAAATATGTCTTCTACCTATAAATTTATACACTAGAATCAAATATCAATAATATTTTGTTCCACATTTATCTCAATGTGTATCTATGTCTTTGTCTTCTTTAATATCTACAAATTGACAACATTTATCAATACCTATGTAGGCTTATTGTTATGTCACAAGGGGACATGTTCTTTTAGATCAACCCAAAAAAATATGTGAAATGGATAAGAAAAACAATATTTAGTCATGCATATGCTCATGTGATAATTGTGCAAATCAAGATTCATTTCAATGCACCAAACCCCAATGCTTTTGCTCCTTAGAATGAGAGTGGACTATGAATATTTGATGTTCTAAAAATGAATAGATTATGTCTTTAAATACAAGGGCATAACAAAACATCACACAAATTTGTGTTTAGTTAGCCCTAGGCAAGAATGGTCTAGGTAGGAGTCAAGCAAATTTAAATTTGGGAAGGATGAGTCCATGATTACGAGGACATCTCTATGACCATGAACTTCTCCTAAGAAGTAAACGTGACCAAAAATCAAAATGGGTAATGTTTGTATAGAAGTATGTGTATGCACAAGTGTAATAAACAAGTAGATAAGGTGAATGTATAAGGATCTATAAACATATGGATGGAGGTAAGTGGTAGGTATATATTGAATAGGTAGATGATGTTAAAAAAGAGACCCAACTTTACATAAAATATACAACTTATTATTATATCTATATATCAAACAAATTTTTCAAAATAAATACAAAAATTAAACAAAAATAACACAAATATACAAATTTAACCATTACAATATTTAATGATTAAAAAAAACCAGCAATATTATGCACTATGAAAGTACACCTTAAAACATTCTACACAAGATTTAGAGAAATATGATCTTATACATACAAAATTCTTTACTTAAATTTCATAACTATTTACACACCAAATCATTAGAATTTAATAATAAATATAACATTAATAAACATTATAAATATCTCATATTCATTTATCAAATTATTTTATTTAAGACTTTTTATTATTTTAAACTCTTAGGATTGTCGATTGTGACATATTTTTCTAAATAATATCTACGATATTAACATGTACCATACTCAATTAGATTCTTTGACTCTAGATCGTTTTACTTGTCTTTATCTATTTGTTTTAATATCTTTCACACTTAATTCTCCCACGTATTTTGCAAGTTGCTCTTATGGAGTTTTTCTTCAAAACTATTTTAAATTAATGAAAAGGACTAGGTAGTAATTAAAACAATCTGAGTAATATTTTGAATTTAATGTTTGATATTGAATATATTATATAAAAAATTAATCTTTTAATGTAGAGTGTAGGTTTTTTCTTTGATCACGGAAAATATTAAATAATTTATATAGATATTTTTTTATTGATTATTTGAATAAAAAGTTTTAAAATAATTTATAAGAGGTTGTATGTTTATAATGAAGAAAGATAATTGACAAATGTCGCACTTATCAACATCAATTCTTCGAGCAACTATGACATTGTCATATCTCTCTTGTCCTCTTATTGCCCTATAGTTTTCACATTTTCCTTTTACCATCAATGTTGAGGGTACGAGGTCAAGTATTCAAGACCTCAAAGTAGACACTCTATGTAAAGCATTCCATGCTAGTGACTTGGGTGCTCTGCCACCTCAATAAAAATGAGAATGATGTGAATTATTTTGTTCTATGAATTGACATGGATGACCAACACTCAAGTACATCTTGAATTATCTCTACAACAAGATGGTTTTTTCAAGTGTAATGCATAATGCATAAGCATATTTGGATGATAAAAATAAAAATAAAAATATAAAGGTATAGATTTATTTATGTTGATTTAAAATAAACAAAAAAATAATTTTTGGATGACCATCTCTTTACAGTAATTAAGGACTACACCTTACTAAAAAGAGTTTATATAAAGAATGGTCTATTGACTAAATTAAACTAGTAACACCACCCATAGGTGCTATCAAATAGTAGATAGGCACAAATATTATGGTCCTATTAGCCAAGCACTTCACCTTTATCCTTTTTAAGAGTTATTTTATGTATTGCTTGATCAACAAAACTATAAACATTTATTTGTATTAATCATTTGATAGTACCATTAGTTGTTGTTACTAGTTTTTAAGGATTTAACAGGCACGATAATGTAAGACAATTTCAATGGTTTTATAACAAAGAAGCAACTTCAAAGGTATTTTAATTTATCAACATCAATGATCATTTTTAAAGATACTTAATAGCAACACAATAATTTTAACTATAAGAAGTATAATTTATATATTTTGCAAGGTATGCATCTTTCTAATAACAAATTATAGTTTTTTAAGATACATCATGTAATAAGTCACATTGAATGCATTATTCTTAAAAAAATAAATTAAATTATATAATTCATATATAGAATGTTTCTAGTTGAAATATTGTAAGATTTTATGTATCAATGTTTCTAATCATACTTAATGATCCATCATTATGATGAAGACATAAAATTGTGTGATAGATTGCAAAATATAATCTTATAAAGAAAAGGGAGAGGAATGTGGGTATGCAAAAGGAGGAAATAATAGATAAATTAGAAGTCACAGAAAACACCAATAAAAGAGGAAACATATGATAGTTGAAGATGTAATAAGTTGTAATTATTAAATGATTAAAGTATTAAAATTATGACAAAAAATATAATTATGTTTAAAATTATAAATGTTAAAATGAAGAGAGGAAAATATTTGTAAAGAATTGAAATTATTATCCAACTTGAATTATTATAAATAGAGGGATTATTATAGTTAATAAAATATTATCATTAAAATAAATAGAAAACATATATTATCAAAAGGATGAATGTCAATAATAAAAAATAAATAATTATTATTATACGTAGTTATAATTTTTGTACATGAATTATAGAAATATCATGTCTTTAATCATGTGTATTTCTATTATTTATGTTTTACACAATGCTAAATGCATTGAATCACTTATTGAATACATTAACATGACTCATAATATTTTCAAAGAAATGCATATTAATAAATTTATTAACATGCCAAAAAGAAAGCATGTATTATTCAAAAAGTTGATGATTCAAACTATAAAAATATTAGCAATACAAAAGGACCCAAAAAAATATAGTAGTTGTATTGTTGCATGTCATATTCTTGTACATGTTTCAAGTAAAGTTCCTGCATACTCTTTTCTTCACATTAATAATATCAAAGAGAAACACTCTAATTACTTATTTTTACACAACATTAGCTTGTTGGATTATTTCAATATCCAGAGCCTTTAATTTCACAACAAATTTCACATGTTCTCTGAATGGATTCCGTAAGCCTATAATGAGACAACATAAATTATCAAAACCTATAGAAACATGAATTACAAATTTAAATTTGTGGAATTATTTCCACACAACAATTAAACTATATAAACTTTAACATATTTTGAGATAACTACATTATATCTTTGTCTCCTTTTAATCTCAATAATGATAATCAAGATCGAGAATAAGAGAAATTTATTATCATTTTTTTTACTTTTCTCCAACATCATCTACTCTAGGTTTAATTTGATGATCAATACCTTCACGATTTATAGAAAACATAATTATTTTTCATCTATATTGTAATTGATCTAAGTATAGATAGAAATTATTTTATCAAAGCATATAATAAATAAATGATATGCCTACAATGTTATATTTTTGTGTCATATTTCATCATACAATTTGGACATAATTATAAATTATATTTATAAGTAGGCGCATTCCTTTTAGTAAAGCTCATTATTCAAAGCTAAGTGATGTTCAAAATATGAGTAGATAAAAATTGTATCTAGTGTGTACATTGATTTCACTGTTTATATTCTTCCCCAAATTTCAAATATTTTTTGATTTTTTTAAATTATAAGTTCAAAGTAGAAAGGCATTATTTTATCATAACTCATTACACCATCCATCTTGATGTTTGTACTCATCACATCATGTATATAGTTCTAAAAAGTTCCTATATCATTTACATGTAAAATATTCCCAATTATTAATATATATTCTCAAATACATAAAACAACATCAAATTTGTGAATACCTAGCATAGTACTATAATCCACAAATTAAAACTCTCATAGAGAGAAAGTAATAAGATACTATGGAAGTCTTAATTTATTACCAAATAGGGCACAAATTGTAGCTTGGTTGAAATACAAGGAAAACATATTTCATCTAATATATAAATTAATACTATTAAGGAACACATACACATAACTCATATAATTCTTCACCAAAATTTTAAGACTATGCCAATAGGTCCTATCATATTTAAGAACATCATATAAAATTTTAAATTTGAACAGATAACAAATTTATAGGTCTATATTTCATCTACTTATTCTCTATTTATGCTCTTCAAATTTTGGACATTCGTGGGTATTTCATAAATAAGAGTGTATAACATCTTAGTCCATTCTATCATCTACCCCAATTGAAACAACATTTCTTCTTCTAGTCACAATCCCATTTCAAATAGGGGCAAATGTAGACACCTAAAATTCACCTCATTACATTAAGGTCATGCAAATGGTCAAGGTTTGAGAGTGTAGATCATGAATAGCATGCAAAGGAAAACCTAAAGTTTTGAAAGTCCAAACTTAGAGAAATGACCCAAAAAATCTCACACTTAGAATTTCCTTGGATTTCTTGCAACTCCTAACACATTATGAGCACATGGGGATGACACAAGGAAACACTTTGGAAAAAAATTGAATCATGGAAAACCCACTTAGACTCTCTCGGATCAACTATAAATAGTGGGTTAACACAAGGCTATTGCAACAAGGTGAACAAGAGCTCAATATTTTGCATTTTTGAGGCATGTGAAATAGGCCTCCAACAAGACATTTGACCTTGTTTGTGCTTATTTGAGCACTTTTAGGAGCTTAAATTTAGGATTTTATTATGTGAATCTAGAAATATTTATGGGTGAAAACTTGTGGGATGCATGTTTTATGAGACCAATATCATGGTATAGTAGGTTATTATATTTGGTGCTCCCTGCTATAGGTTTATAGATATTTTTAGATTGTGCACATTGATTGAGACATGTACATAGTTTGTCTTCTAGTTTTAATACATGGTTTATATGCATGTAAAACTTAGAGTCTCAGTTAAGTGATATTTGGATATACTTACAATGACAGTGATGATTATAGGGTCATATATATTTATGCACATTGAGCATTGACACAACATGATCATATATGAAATCGATAGGATTAGGTCATGATGTTGGATTGATTCATGATTATAGGTGGTAGTGTGGTTTAGTTTTAGGAGGTTCTTATCTCCTAGATGCTTGTTTGGTTCCCTAACTATGGTTACTCATTTATGGGTTTATGTAGAAAATTAAATATGGAGTTGATTTGGTATTTGAGTCATAAGACATCTAAAGTTATCATCTTTGTTATCTTATTTTGCACATTACTAATGTGATGGTGAGTTTGCATTTTATTTTTATTTTGGGATCAAGGAGTTATTAAATTTTATGAGTTTTCCACACATTGGTTGTAATGATGACTTAGATGTGGATTGTCTATATCCTCATTCATTTTCAATGTTAATGTAGAATCAATTAGTTCACCTTATATGTGGTATTTTTTACATTGTGATGATAGGATGGATGATTAGAGTGACTGGATAGTCAATTATGAAGACTAATAGTATGGTTTTTTATCAAAATCTCATAGATTGCTTGGTTACATGGACCAGTGGGAACTTTTAAAATGTGATCTTTTGGTGGTGGTTTATCTTCTAGGCTTGGATATCTTATTTCTATTTTATTCTCTATAGTTATTTATATTACAATTGAGTGTGCGTGAACAATTGATGATATTAATTTAGAGTATGGCTATCATGATTCCATGGATAACTCAATATCATAATCGAATGAGAGCTTTAGCAGTGATGTGGATTCATCACTTGGTGATGAATGACCTTGTGTCAGGGTTGTGGGTTTCATGGAAAAACTCTTGGATCATTATTCTTGTATAAAGTGAGAGTACTTTGATATCTTTATTTTCATTGATATGATATGACCTTATCTTTATGTGATTAGAGATGTTGACATCTTAGTTAGCCATGAAGGATTCTTGGAGTATTTGGTTGATGTGTTAGTTTATGACTTATTAATTTTGATAGGTAATCCTTCATTGAGAGGATGGTTTGGTGTTGTATTATGGTAGAATCTTGATCATATATTAGATTATTGACATGATATAGGTGCTCTTGGGATCAAGATGTGTTCATTAGAGTATGTGATCTCCTAGGAATAAATTTTAGAGAATATTATCATCATGTGTTCCTAGATTCTATAAGTATGTAGTGGGAGCTTTTGATAGTGATCTAGATAGTTCTCTTGGTATTAAATACATTCATCGTGTCCTTGGGAGCTTCTTGGGAGTGCATTATTTAATTTATAGCTTAGCATGGATTTTTTAGTTTTAGATGCTAATAGATACATGAAGACTAAGGTGAAAATAGAGTTTCCTTGAATTCAAAGACATTTATTGAAACAATTTTTTTACAAGTTTTAGTAGGAAGACAGAGGATTTCCCCTAGATATGAATGTGAGTTTATGATAGAATTCTAAAGGAGATTATTCTTAGAGAGGGTCATTGTGGCTTAGTGTATACCAACTTTAGGAGAAATCTCATTCCCCACTCTTGGTCTACTCAATGAGTAATCATCTAATATTTATTACCATCTTTATTTTTAGATGCATTATGTTTATGCTTTTTCTTGTCATGGATATGGATCTTTAGCTATGTTTGTTGTCTTTGGAGGTTTAATTTGAGGAGTGTTATGATGTCATTTATGAGGATTTTAGGAGATGTTATTGGGCTTATTCCTAATTGCAAAATGCGTTTGTGTTTGATATTCCTTGGTTCTAGAAAGGTTTATCTACTTTTTTGTTATATTAGATAGATATTTTTTATTTTTTCTATGAGATTGAACGATTGGACATTGTTAATGCTTTTCAGTTGTGATTTTATGAAGGATATCTATAGGCATAAATTATCACTTTTAGGTGTTGATAGAAGGAAATTTTATGTGATATGATTTATATTTTTTCTCTCTTTATTATATAGATACTTCCTATGTATTCATGTTCACATGGTTTGGTGTGGAGAACTTGGGAGAGTTATAATGACTAGTTGTGGGAGACTATAAATTTTTTTTTGTTACATATGTGAATAATTATGATTGGATTTTGTTACCAAAGGGTTTTGATTATTAGCCACTCCTTAGTTTAAGTGGTAGACTTCATATTTCTTTATCTATTTTTAGATTTGGCATTATCCATGTAATTGGAGTTATTGGTTGTGTAAGTTCTTCAACAATAACTTTTATAGGACCTTGTGATTACATTTTATGGGTTGGATACTATAATGGAGAGGATTCGCTACTCCCAAGTCTCTAGGATAGGGAAGAATCTACAAGGAGTGAATAACTCTCTATTACCTCAGGGATAGAAGCTCAAGTGATGGAAGATGGATAGGAGAGAGTTTACACCATGTTTTTGGGTTTGTTTATGAAAAGAGAACTTCAAAATCCAAGTGAACAAACCTCAAAGGTCTCAAAAGATAGACATACAAGCTCTCGAATAGAGGACGAAAGCATGGACCAAGGATGATAGCGCGACACGTTAGCATCTTAGTGGTGCACTGACGTCTCATATGGACCAAAAACAAAGTCAACCACTAGAAACACTTAGGGTTTGCTAACTTCTCAGAAACTAAAGTCTGTTAGTTTAACTAAACTAAACAAAATGTTGGAAATGCAAGAAAATCGCAAGAAGAATACTAAATAACAAGTAAATAAACTATTTATCGAAATGACAAGTAGTGTAAGAAAAGGGATGAACTCATGGGTGGTCTAGTTATGAAGCCTCCCACAAAGCTCCTCACGAAAAACCTGTAGACATAAAAATAGTAAAAGTGTTGGGACTATTTTTAGGGCTTGCCTTGATCAAACCCCCACTTTGGTGTTTCCACCTCCATGAACAACCAAATAGACAAAAAGATAGAAATAAAATGAAATGATGAGACAAGAAAGTAGAACATGCAAAGTAACAATATGCTATTCACTAAGAACAATAATGCCATAAAGAAAATTTTACCCTCCCTCCAACGATATTGGTGAAGTCGAGAGGAAGAGCGATGCCTTGAGAGAGCTTGAAATGAACGTGTAAGAATGTGACATAGAAGAGCTTGAACTAGCAAGAAAATATGTAGAGTTGCAAGAAGGAGAGAGTGAAAATGCTAAGAAGTGAGAATGAGAGATTAAATGATCAAGAATGAGAATGAATGGGTGAGAGGGACCAATATGAGTTCAAAATGAGAAATTGCAAACAAGGAGGCTATTTTTGGGCATGCCTACAACTGTAGAGGCATTACACTTCATGGGTAGATGACAGTATAATGTCCCAACGATCATAGGACCAGGAATCTTGTCAGGACATTCACACGACACGTAGACGTCTGCATGGTGTGGAAGCATCCTCAAAAAAAATTCCTCCACTAACAAAAAATGATAAAGCTAGGGACGAAAATGAAGGCTAGGAAGGCATGTATTCACATTATCATCTAATCAAGCTAAAGTGAAGGTTGATGTAATGTGAAATTGCATAAGGGTGTAATTTTATGACATTACAAATACGTTGTTGGCATGATTTCTACTTAATTTTTGATACCTTTTAGAGGTATGAATGATCATATGTATTAGAATTAGTTGTGGTTTATTTTTCTAATCATTTAATTTTTTCCTTGGCAATAGTTTGAGTTTTTATTATCACTTGGATTTGATGCTTTTTTTTGTTTCATTAGTGCATATTCACCTTGGATTTTTCAATTTATTCCATATGTGGCATGTTGGAGGATGAGAGTATTTCTTTCTTGATATGCCGGTGGTCACCTTGGTTGTTATTACAAGTATCTTGATGGGGCACAAGAACATGTTCGGGATTCACATGGATTCATGGATGGCTATGATGATGTATCTCATTTATTTACCTTTATGCAATTTATACAAGTGGGAGAATGTTGGGAAAAAGAGTGTTGTACACCTTGCACAAGAAAATAACTATTTTAATTATCTAATATAAATATTTATTTATGATTAATTTTTGAATATGTATTTAGCCTCATTAAATACTTATTTTGTACCACTTGTAAATTTATATTGTAAAAATGGTTGGATATTTTATGTGTGGGTTGCACATTGGAAAAATATTTAGGGTGATCCCACAATAGTGGTTTACAATTTCTGGCCAAACTGGACACTGAAATTTTTATTTTTAACTAAATCTTCACATTCGGACACCTATAGCGGCTAAACCGTGAGGAATTTGAAGATGATGCAAACTAGAGTCTCATCACATCTTGTCTTTAGATTCTAAAAAAAAAATTTAAAAAAATTTTGGAATCAAATTGCATTTCTTTTTCCATCTCCCACAAAAACTGGTTTTTTTCAAAAAACAACATTTTTAAAAAGTGACGCACACCGTATAACGCATAACTTTTTTTTCCATGAAGGATAAAATTCTAATTCTTTCAATTTAAATTTGTAACTCTGATATCTAGTGCTTGCACTTGGTTAGATAGTTTTTTATTGAATATTTTTTCTTTAATCAAGTTTTAAAGTCAAACCAATGACAATTCAGACATAGCGCGACCGTATAACGCATAACTTTTTTTATATATTTCAATTGTTTTTTTTTTGTTGGATCAACTTCAATATCTAGTGCAATCATATTTTTCAATTTTTTTTTTGATAATCTGCTATTTTTTCACATGTGCAGAATAGAGACCTTCATTTTCGACGAAAAACCTATGTTTAATAAAACTAAAAAAACAAATACATAATTAAACCAAAACATATTAAAATTATATTCATTGGATAGCTCATTTCAAGGACTACCTAAATCCAATTGGGTTTGTGAAGATTCCCCCATTTTCATCCTCTTGAGTGTCAAAGCATAAAAAATTAGGTTTTTTGTGTGAACAAATTCAAAAATTAGGGAAAAGGGGGGTTCTAGAACCAGGGGGGTTCTAGAGAACTTCTAGCGAACCAGGGTTCATTCAAACCCTAGTTCATTCGAACCCCCTCAATATGCATTTTCCCTTTTGTTTTTTGGGCAGGAAATGTGGGCCCCGTGGTTGATGGGTTTGGTCGAACCCCTTTATGGTTCGGTCGAACTTGTAGGTTCATTCGAACCCCTAAAACCAATTTTTTTTCCATGGGGCCATTTTTTCTCAGTTTTCCTTCCTCCATCAAATTGTAAACCACTATTGTGGCTTCACCCTTTAATATTGGGAAATTTTAGTACCAAAAAGTAAATTTTGGGATCAATAAATTTATGCTCACATGGTTTTGAGACAATTTTTTATCACTTAGTAGTTTTGTGTGAGCTTAATCGAGTCTATAAAAACAAGCACATGTTTAGTGGTTGAGTTTGGTTGTCATTTATATTGAACTCTCTTGTAGAGTTCATAGCTGAAGCATGGCATGGGATGTGTTGTTGCATGCTTATCTATTATCCTTGGACACATAGAGGATTCATTGGAGGATCTTGATGTTTCATAACCATGCATGTAGACTCTATAAGTATATTTTAGTGTTTCATTGATAAATAATGAATTGAGTGTGGGTGATTTTGGAGGCTCAATTTTTGCCTCATGAGGGTTTTCCAAGGGTATATCTTGTGTAATCTTGTGGTATGTCTTTGATATTTGCATTATGGTTATTTTTTAAGATTAGATACATACTTTTTTATCATAGGGTTATGTAGGAAATGATTTAATATGCAAAAAACTCCCTCCATGAGATCATTCCATGCAAGGGATTATATGTGATGCAGGAGCATCCAGTGTGTAAGAACAATCTTGCATCACCCAAAAAAATGTTGTTTCTTTTCAACAAGGGCTAAATTTGGTAGGGTTACTATTTTAGTAAGTTTGTATTTATAAACAGTTGGACACAAAATCTTACACATACCTCCAAAATGGTAAATTGAAGCCAATGGTGAAGAAATCACTTCAATACCATTTGTCATTTGAGAGATATTAAAATTTTAATTTTTGAAAATCCTATTAAAATCTTCGGGATCAATTTGAGGCACTTAGAGGCTCTGGATGGGCCTGAAAATTGGTGGAAAATGGTTGGAAAATATTTCTTGAGACCTTTCCGTAAAGGTATTATAATAGAAAATCCGACGGTCAGATCAAAAGTTATGACCCCACGAAGTTGTAATACCAAAATTAATAAAATTTCAAAATATCTTCCTGAGGAAGTTACACTTTCTAGAAGATTCTAAGGCAGTTAACTTTCCAGAAGATTCTAGGGTGGTTACACCTTCCAAATAAAGGATGTAAAGGGGGACTACAGAGAGGAGGCCAAAGCAGAGTAGATGGTGGATCCGATTTTTAAATTTGCAGATTTATGTAATCAGAAAGCCCATGTGATTGCAAATATAATGTTGTAATTTCATTTTCATTTCAGTGATAATAGAAAATATTTGCTTTTCTTATTGCATTTTGTTTGTGCCATTATCTGTTGTTTTTGTGAGTTTTAGATTGTAAGGGGAGTACCCTTCATCAACATGGGTTATATATAGACATGTCATATGCAATGAGGGAATTTTGATACAAAATAGATTAGTACTAAACTCCTAAGTACTAGTCTTAAATTATATGATCTTCCTTGGATAGACACAAGTTTTATAGATATGGTAAAAAAATTATTTGCATAAAGAGTAAGCGTGTCAATGATTTTTTACTACAAATTATAAAAATTACATCAAAAAAATAACTACTAATAGGAAAGGGATGGATGAGGACTCCCACCAATAAATGGTATTTGAATTACATGACGAGTTTGATAATTATAAAAAAAATTAGCTACAATTGGTATAAATAAGACATCAAAATAGAAAAAAATAGTCTACCATATATTTGGCTACATGTTAAGATAAATAAACATGTCCATCCCTTCATTCTTCTTACAACTATTTTTTAATCATTTTTTGGACAACCATGAACTACCAAAACTTGAGAGTTATAATTTTCATCCTAAGAATGTCCTATCAACCAAATTATAATAATGAAAAAATAAGATAATTTATAAAGATTAAATTAACTATCTAAAATAAATATAGAATTTAAATATTAAAATAAGATGTTTTGTAAGAAATTAGATGATGGAATATGTAATAAAATATATTTATAATTGATTTATTAATATGTAAAAAATTGTGCTTATTAGATAAATGCTTTAGAATAAAAAATAGTAGTGTATCTATCTAGTTCACTTTTGCTACTATATATTTGATCCATTTTTTAGCGCATAAATTTAAATTTCATTGGTTTTAACCTTTATGATGTACTTACCTCAATCTTGCAATCTAGAATGGTTGATAGGCGGTGTTAAGGAGCACCTTTGAAAAATTTTCTAGGTTGGGGATTATAATTTGGTCAAACCTATAGTATATTGAGTTAAATAACAAAAAATTGTGTAGATTCCTAGATGTTGATGCAACTAGAGTATTCCATATTTATTCTTTGATAATGCTCCTTAAATAATGGTGCAAGTAGGAATGTGAGATTCTCTATGTTGAGATGATTTGAAATGAATTAGGATTACTCCTTAAATACAAATATAAAGGAATTTAAAATATAGTGATCACTTATGAATAATTCATATTGGGCCAAAGCTTAAATTTGAATTTTTAAATAGTTGGGGTAATTTTCATGACTACAAATCTAAACCTAGGTGGTGGATGGGTTAAAAAAAGTCTAAACTAGTCTCTAGGAATAATCATGGATAAAATTAAGATAAGCTTATGTTATGTGACAAATTTCATGTGTAAATTATGCCACTTGTACATTGACGATTGCATAATAGATAATAAAGTCATTTTGAGCCCAAATTGAAAGGGAAAAGTGTATGGTATGCAATTTTCACCATTTGATCTTTCCCATAATTCAACTTGCATATGAGTCACTATGAAGATGTATAAAAATAAGTATCCAACATGCAAGTAAATATTCTCTCATAAAAATATAAAAATATGGATTTTTCTTTGGAAAGATTCACTTTAATTACTATTACTTGATAAGAATCAAAAAGTAAGTATTAATTATCTATGATCAACATAAAAGGAAAAGGGGTGAAGAGATTCCAATTAGATTTGAAATAGGATACTACTTGGGAAAAAGAAGCAATAGGCATTTCTTGGAGCAATGAAGATTGAGATACCATCTAAAATGGAAATAATCATGAGGTAGTCACTCTATTAATACTCATGAAAAATGTTAATGACCTTATATGTCTCCCTCCAATTTTTTGCATACAAAAAATGTAATAAATTTGGAGGAAAGGAGAAAATAAATGTAAAATTTGGTAAACTTAAAAATACCAATAATCATTTAATATCATAAATATATCACTTTGTGACAGCAAAGGTGATTATAATACCATAGATGATGATAGGAAACAAGGTACCCCTAATGTTTTTTTATTGTGGGGAAAAATAGGTTTTGCTGGGACTTGAAACCCATTACATAATGGTTTTGAAGGGACCTACAACCCTATCCAAGAAGAACATGTTGCATCAAAGATAAACCATATACCATCAGCAACCAGACAGTAGCAACACTATGAATATAGTAGGAAAACACATGCTGCACAACGAAATTACAGGGGCCTAAAGCCCTTAACCAAATACAATCAGGTTTTACCTGGGACCTTAAACCCAAAGGTTTTGAAGGGACCTTAAACCCTTAGCCAAGTTTTTCAAGGACCTTGAACCCAAAAGAGCAAATGACCAGTCACCATCCTACTCCATGCAGCTCCAACACGCATCTAAACCACTAAAACAAGGGCAACCAAAGTTCCCAATCAAAGCAAATAGCTTGTCCAAATTCTCAACCTCAATATGAGAAGAACAAGGCTAAGCCGGGGAAGAAAACATCCCCATACAATCAATTGTTTTGCAACAACACCCCACCAAACTGCTAATAGTAGCCTCCCAACAACACCTTCCCACTAGGGATGCCAACCCAACCTCCACCTCAAGAGGAGGGGGCTCACCTCCAAAAGAGAGGATGAAATGAGACCCAACACCTCTAAAAACACCACTCTCCTCCTTATACAAGCAACACCTCAATAAGAGCCAACATAAGGGTGAAGATCTACCGAGCAACACTACAGCTACCAACTCCACCTCAATAGAAGAAGGATCCACCTCAAAAGGAACTATCTCCCCCTCAATAGGAGACTCGTGTCGTAGATCCCAACAAAAAGTGAAATTAGAAGGGAGGGAAAACACCACATCCCAAGGCAACCCTAGCATCAAGTACAGGTAGGAGGAAGTAGGGAACTCTTCAAGCAGAGGACACAACTGGGCCCAAAGATAACACCATAAGCATAACCCAACCAACTGCAGATAAACCACAATCCGCACACCAAAGAACCATAATGAGTAGAGATCCAAGCCCAAGGATAACATAAGCAAATCGGGCCCAAGAGGGACAAGGGAGCCCCAACAAGAAGGGCACTGAGAGACAGCCACACCATAAAGCCCCCAAGCTGCCCCAACACATCGGTCAGAGCCAAAGATAGGCGAAAACTCTACAGAGCCAACCCAAGGGAAGCACCACCAATCTACAAAAGGGAAACCAGGAGCACCCACTACACACCCAAGGCAAGAAAAACCACCACATCACCACCAAAAGGATAACAGAAATGGGCTAAGGGAAATCCAGAAGGAACCAGTTAGAAAATAAGCTAGCATAAAAATCCCCCAATCCATCCTATTACACTGAATAGGACCAAGAATAGGCTAATCCTCCAACCAATCCACCTCACGGGAAAAGGAAACCCATAGCCACACACCATAGAAGACCTCCATGAAAAACCAAGGAAGCAAATAACACCTCACCAAACCTCCACAATAGGAGAGTCAAGAGAAAAGAAAAATAGAGCAAAGAAAACCTCAAAAAAACAAGCAGACCCAGGGGACTGCAAACAGGAAGCTAAAACCCTCCAAAACATGATAGCAGAGCAATGAGCCAAAACGACCAAAGCTGCTCCAAACCTCAAAAGGGAACCCATGCTAGCTAAAAAAGGAACCCCGCTCCAAGCAAGAGTAGCCTCCAACCATCGCAAGCAGCCAAGACTCATCCAAAAAAGGGCAGGAAAAGCAACTACAAGGGTCGTGACAACAACAACAAAGCAAAGCCGCAGTATCCACCCACGAGCTACCATCCACAAGTCGTGCGACACCAAAAAAGGGCCATAAACCACATGAGCCAAACACAATAGCAAGCTAGAAGGCTCCAGAGGGAAGAAGATCCCACACGTAGACATCCAACCACCATCTCTATCCTTAGAATCCGCCTCTCCGTCTTCTACAAATTTCAAAACTCCCGCTCCTCGCCTAATCTCGCTCTGCTCCATTCTTTTTTGGCCTATCCTAATATTCCATAGTCTAATTAGAGTCATAAATTAAGTGTGAATAGTTTTAATGCTAGTGAAGGAACCCTATAATAATAAACAACTATGATATGTCATCATGATAATCACTTCAAAAATGTAATCCTCATAAATATTTTATCATAATATATAATCATGATTAAAATAAACATGTGAAATTCATAACATATAAGCATGGCAAGGATAGAGGAACCTATAAGCATCATAATATAATATCATGTTAGTGTGAGTATGCAAACAATTATATTAATCATTAGAACCATATGGATCATAGAATAAATATGTAAATATATCATTATCAAACTAGAAATATGTCAATTATCATTAAGGAGATGCCCCCATATGGGAGAGACAACACAACATATAAATTAAATTTATGTATATAGATAGAGAATAGAAGCTAAAAGCCTCAACCAATGATATGGTCATTATCGATCAAATAATCTTGATCTCAATTATGTTATGTATGATCACACTCTAGTAAGTAGCTTTGATTGTGATATGAAAGACTA
Organism: Sequoia sempervirens; assembly: GCA_007258455.2. NCBI lineage: Eukaryota > Viridiplantae > Streptophyta > Pinopsida > Cupressales > Cupressaceae > Sequoia > Sequoia sempervirens. Next base: position 401,143,582 of record VDFB02000017.1, on the reverse strand, counting down.
CCCTTGGTAAAAATTATTGAAAGAGGTGTAATGGGTTTTTTCCCTTTCTTCACCCATTGTTCATGTATTTTTGGAGGTAACTCCAAAGATGTAGCGTATCCTTAGCATTAAAAAATTTCTTTGGAACCCATGTAGTAGGAGGACCTTAGAAGATGAAGCAATAAAATTGATAAATCATAATTTATTTCTTTATTTTATGGAGAATAAGGATGAAATCTCATTATCGTATCTTCATATAAAAGATAAGGAAACCTTGGTTGTTGTTCTTATGATACCTTTGGAGGTAATGGAGACAATGAAGAGAGTTTAATTTATTCCCTTTCTTGTTGCATCATAATCATATTATTTTCTTTATTTTGAGCATATAACTACTTTTGATAAATATTGTGAAGATTATCTTTACTTGCACATGGTGTTTCCTTAGGGGTTGTTATGTAACTATCCATTGTAAAATGACTCAAATTTAAAAAATAAATCTGGTGGAACTATTATAAAATTTCTCTCTTGAACATACTTAAGACACTGATGTAAAATATAAGTAATCACTTTCAATTTTTCACACCATGAAATACTAAGTGAAAAATTAAATTTATTTGAAGAAGGAACAACATGAAAAGTATTGAAACTTTTTTAAAACCTACTCTAACACATAAAATAAAACAACCTAAATAATTAATCAAGATATATTTACTATCTTCAATGATGCCCAAAATATGAATAATCATGTTGAATATTGTGAGTAACCAAGAACTCATCTTGCATAGATTGAATTGATTTATACAATCAATGTGGATGTCATCAATGAAAAAGTCTATACACTACCAAACACATGTATTTTGCCATAATGATTGTGATGTAGTAGGGGAGAGGGGCCTATAGTGGAGCACTCTAACTTTGCATTTTTCAAAAACCTACGTGGAAATTTCAAATCACTCTCAATTTTGTACAACAGTTTATTTGGCAACTCACATGCTTCTATATTTCGTTTTAGGGCCACATCATCAAATATGATGCCACATTAGCATGTGTTTTGTTGAGATATCCAAAAAGGCCCAAAAAAAAAGGTGAGACCAATAGTGGTGCACTAAATCATGTTTTATTGGTGCGCTAATGTGGCATCAAATGATTTGTCAATTTGTGTACTTTATGGATAAAAAAGTGTTTTGCAATTGGATATTAAGGTGTTTCACTATGGGGCCCACTAAGGACTACTTCTATCCCACCTATTGGACCCCGCTCCACTATAGGCCTCTCTCCCCTATCTCCGCTTAAAAAAATATAATCAATGGTATAATATGAGAAGGATGAGTATCTCCACCTTATGTTATACCCAAAATAATCCATACATACATATGAAGGATAACTAACATCATGTTGGCAAGGAAAATGGAGTGAAAGTCTAAAAAAGTGCAAAATTCGCATTCTTCAAAGAGTAATGAAAAGGTTTCTATTGAACCGAATTTAGAAGATTACCATTAGTATTGGAAAAAATGAAGGAAAAAAAGGTGAAGATTGATTTTTAGCCACCAATCAATCTTCTTGTATTTCTTCCATGTATTTTTATCGGTATCCAACTTGCTGGTGAATGGGGCTATCAAGAGATTTGGAAGAAATTAGACCGAGCACAAGTTGACAAAGGGGTAGTGGATAACTAGAAGGAGTTCGTCCCCATGATTTATGCCTAAAGTATTTTTCTATGTGGAATTTCAAAATGAAAATAAAAATCTAAAGATTTTGGATAAGAGTCCCTGTGTGATGAAGAATTCAACATTGTAGATACAACTAGCACTTGCACCGGAGGGGGTGCAAGGGTGACGCTGATAGGAAAATATAGAGTAGTAAGAAGGGGAGTGATGTGCAGTGTATCATTTGTTTAATTTCGTATTGTTTTTTTTACAAAGTGGATTGAATTCATATTTGGAGATAGAGGCAGATGCCAGTAAAAGAACAAAATATACATTACGAAAAGAAAATGGGTGTATAAACATCTCTGTGACAGAATAAAGAAGTAAACATAAAATGTGGCAATTCCATTTTGTTTGGATTATGTAGGAAAATTGTAGTAATATGTAGAGAACACCTTTGACACATTTTGTGTACTCCCAAATATATACAATTTGTTTGCAATATATATTCTATGAAAAGAATATATGTGTAAACTAAGATGTCATAATTATCTAAATAGACAAAAAATAAGTTATAATATGAGTTGATGATCTATAAGAAAGCTTTTAGTATATGCCCCTAGTTTGTGGCAGTGTATGGAATACAACAAGTGGATGCATGGGTAAATGAATGAATGAAAGGCATGTAATGGCAGGGATTACAATTTGGAATGCGGATGGTCATTTGGATGTGGTGAATGATAGTGACCCATGTCAAGAATTTTACCATAAGCAAGTGTTAAGTGTACACTAAACGTTGATGAAGATCAAGAAGATTTGTAATATGTATGGCGATTGGTGAAGCTTGATTTGATATATGATTCATGGATACATTATGGATTGGGATAAGATGCTTCTACCTGGTTTGGCACACGTAGATGGTTGAATATATATTTGACACCTTTCTTGTCACTATAGTGGTTTTAAATAAAGGACAATTTTCCTTCTAAACTTTATTTTTTTATTTTTTTTCTTGAAGTGTAATTTTTTTGCTTTGCAAATTTTGGAGTGAACTGCATCTAGATGCAAACATCGAGATAGGGAGGTAGTACAGTCCTTATGATAAAGAGTTGCTTTCAACACACGGTTAATGCAAGATTTGGATACTATGGATGTGAAAGTTTCTGGTGGTGTACTATGAGAGATATGTGATGTAGATTGTTAGGTTGATAGATTGGATCTTTTTTAAAAAAATTGGGGATATGAGCAATGGTAGGTGTGATTGGATCTTTCATTAGGACAAACTTTTTTGATGTCTTGTAGGTTGCTTTTGAAGCTTTCTTGTGTGTTGGTGGATTTTTTTTGATGGATGAAATTCCCTTATTTATTTTTTCCCCATAGTTTCTTTGACTAATGGAGATTGATAGGGATCAATTTTTAAAAAAAATTTCTTGGGTATCCATATTAATTTTTTTTGTCCATTTTTCTTCAATGATTACTTCAGTGCAATCATTTGTTCCTTTCTTTGATATAGCATGTTCTCATGTGGGTGGGCTTGGTTTGTGGATGGGATGATGTGTGGATGAAGATTTAAGAAATGAATAGTTGTAGCATTGGTAACATTTTTTTTTATCATAAGGACTCTACATTCTCCCCATGTTGGCATTTGCACTAGACGAAGTTCCCTCTGGTGTTTAAGAGCTACCTCTATTACTTGATTGCCATAAAACAAAAAAGTTGTGCAAGATTGCTAATATCTAAGAGTATAAGACTCTTGATCATTGATAATAATGTGTAGCATAAGAGAGCTTTTGTTTCTTGCAAAATATCTATGCATACATTTTAGGAGGAAGCATCTCGAGGGTAGATGGAGGAGTGGGTGGTATGTGGAAATGATTAAAATTTGTGCCATCTTGTGTGGATTGGACATTTTTTATTAGATCATGGTAGTATTTTGTAGGTAGGATTCGTGATCTTGTTCTACGTAGTGTTGTCTTCAACATGCTTTGGTTCTTGACATGGAACAATTTGAAACTATGGTGATATTTTCAACAGGAATGGGAATTGGCTAAAAAATCTATTGATTTTGAAGTGGGATTTGATAATGGAAATGATAGTGTATGTACTTTAGTTAGATTTTTTTAGCATACTTTGGGGAAAATTCTTCAGACCAAAGCAACCGTTGTAGGAGTATATGATTTTGGAACATCCACTTGCATGTGTTTGCAAATGTGGTATTAATATCAAAACAATAATATTATTATATCTATGTGGTAAAGAGAATATTAAACTAATTCAATGTATTGGGAGAGTGGTGTTTATGTATGTGTACTTGTACTCATCATAAAGAGAGAAGACATAGACAAAGCTCTTCTTTTTTCTTGATAATTGTGTATGGATTGTTCTTCATTCTTGAGTATCGATCAAAGGAAAACAAAGGTTCGATCCTAGGTCTATGTATTGATTTAACTCTAGATATAGCTATAAAAGTAAATCTATGTCTTTCTTTTTCACCTATATTGATTGTTGCTCTTTCAATTGTTAATCATTGGGATTTATGTATTGTAATTTCCCATGCCATGCATAGTGGTAACTGTCTGTAAGTACCTAGAGATATAGGTGAAATTGGAATAGTTGTTGGAGCATGTATAGCCCAAGGTGGGCCATTGTATGTATCGAATTTAACTACTGCATATGACGGTAAGTTTGGTGGTTTAGAGATTTATATGTATACAATATCTAAAACCTCTCCAAGAGAACCATTAACAAGGCCTGCTTGAGTCCATAGGTTTGTAGTTAGCATGATGTGTTAGCCTCGACACAACAGGAGTTCACGGGGTAGTTGGTCATCATCATTGTCGATGTTTGATTTTGTGTTTGTTTTTATTGCAATACTGAGTGCAATAGGAAGATTTAACAATTGCATCATTTTTTTGTTGTGTGTTTCTACTAAGTTATTGGCCAGGAATAGGTGCATTGATAGGTCAAAAGACTTGTTTTCATTGTTTGATACAATTGTGTTTGTGTGACTCATTAGTAGCTCCCAATCTTGTTCATTTGGTTCTGCATTGCGAATGTTGTCGAAATATTTGTTCTAGTGTGAAAATAATAGTGAAATGTTCCCATAGGGCTTTTGCATCTATGTGGGAGGCATATAGGTTTGTCCATAACAGGGAGTAGTTGTACAAAGTCGCCTACAATAATGATGGATATTCCACCGAAGCACAAGTGTTGTTGGTAGGGGAAAGCCTCACGTAACCTAGTATCAATTTTCAAGAGTAATTTTGTCCCTATAAAGCTCATCTCATCAATGAGAAGGTATTTTACATGTCTCATGTTCTGTTGGAACATTGCTAGTGATTGACCCTTCAATGGTTGCATTTCTTTGATTGGAATCTTTAGGGCTGAATGTATAGTCGAGGCATGTATGTTGAATGCTGCAATTCCTGTAGGAGAAACAACAAGGAGTGGGCTATGTTGTTGTGGTACTAAATTAGAAAAGAAGCTTTTAATGCAATGAATAAGATAGGATTTCCATGTTCCTGTAGTGCCTTGTATGATCATGTGCAAGGGTTTTTGAAGTTGATGAGCGGTACAGTGGTCCAACAAAAGTGTAAGAGTGAGTTTTTGTTTGGGAGAGAGTGGATATGGGAGGTTGTGAAGGTCAAATGGTGTTGGCTCATCATGTTGGTTCACTTTGTTTGTGCTTATGAAATGCTTTGCAGTTTCATGTAAAGCTTGCAATATTGTACTATCATTCCACTTGTTGCAATTGTCAAAGTCACATCTTCCAAGCATATCAAGGGAATTAAGATTTCCACTAGTACCAAGACCCAACTGTGATAGGAACTCCCATTCATTTAGTTGTATTGTATTTTCTATATTGTTTTCATTTTCTAGTTCATCTTCCGCTTCTTGATCTATTTCTTTATCAACTACATGATCAATATGCCACACATAGTATTTAAGTCTATTCATCTCCCTCCAATTTGCAACAATTGTTTCTTTCTTGATACCAACGTTTGTCTCAATGTTGCGAAATTTCTTGTATAGAAGTAATTCGCTCCAACAAAATGTCTCAAAATGTTCTGAATCCTCCTTTGGAATAGCAGTAAATCAGGGGAAGACACTGATAATTTCCTTTTGTTTCCTTTCTTTCCACTTGGACTGTTTGCGACTTGAAGAGAAAGAGAATGATTGTGCAGATTCAAGTAGTGTTATTGTTTCCATTTGAGGAGGGCGTTGTGTGTATAATTGGAGGTAACTTTGCTGCAAAGTATTTTCATTTGGGTTTGTCCTAATTTGGTTGAAAACTTTACGACCAACATTAAGCACCATAAATTTATGATTGCAAACAACAAGGGGTAGCTTTTGCAACATGTGGCATGTTTCTTGTGCACCTATATCACAATCAGCTACAATCCTAGACATGAATTTTTTGTATGCTACAAGCGCTTTGTCTTGGGGTGGTTGCTTGCAACATATGCGTGTCAACATATCAATACAACTTTCATATTTTCTTTCTACCTTTTCATCATATTTCACAATGTACTTTAAAACTAGTGTTTTTGAGAGCACAGGCTGACAATCCATATTGGCTCTCCATATGGAGAGCATATCTAGACTATGTATATTCAACCTATCATCATTACGTGTAGGGGAAAAGGTTTTTTTTCTCGTTATTGTCGCTACACAATGAAGAGGTTGCACATTCAGTCTAGGGCGCCTTATATCGACACTCAATGGTGTTTCCTTTCTTTCGAAGGCAAGTTGATTCTGAACATTTGGTGTGTCTCTGGACACGGTTTACTAACTCTTCGTAATTGAAAAGTGTATTTGTAGCTAAGATTTTAGATGTTGTTAATAAGCATGGATCGTCTTGTGAAGACCGATGGCATGTATTGTTCCTATCTCCTAGATTTTGAGGATTCCAAGCACTGACATATTTGTCGAAGAATGTTTTTGCTATGTCAACATTTGCATGATTGGTCCAATCAAGTTTGTCCATGTTTGGTGCACCTTCAAGCCAAAGGAATCCATGCACATGTGCAAACCCTCGATGTTGCCACTCATATCTATACCAGTAGTCTGTTGCACATTAAAGCTTCTCTAAGACTTCTTCACGGAATATTGTGAATCATTGATGCAAGTATAAGGAGGTGGTATGTGGCTTTGTAACAATGTTATCTATGTGATCTTTATTGTTTCTTGATGTTGGCTATGGCCCCTTTGAAAACAATTGGTGTAAATCAGGCCATTTGGTATCTGCAACACTTAATGTGAAGAATAGTGTGGGGGCGCCTATTTGGTTGATCATGTGTGACAATTCTCGACACTTATTCCAATATGCTCTTGTGCCTCTAAGGGATGATCCATAATGCATCAATTGTTCAACTATTTTAGTATCAGGTAATTGTTGTATATGGAGACAAAGACTATCTATGGTGGTTGGTATGCAGTCCTCAACATTTTTCTTGACAAAAACAAAGGCCACACCTTGGCTTCGATGGTGCATCAACAGGTTCAAGACAAAATATCTTGGATTCCTTCCAAATATATTATCATGAAACCTCATTAGGTGCAACACATATTCATGCATTTCAACTTGTCTATAGCGAGGTTGTAAATGTAGTGCTCTACCATTAGGAAATAGTGAAGGAAAAGTCATGTCTAAAAGGCCCTCAGTATTGTATTCATTAGCTAGTGAGGTTGTTGGCCAATCAATAATGGTATCATTTTGATCTTTAACTTGCAATGTTTCTTTTATGATTTCTAGTTCACGGTGTTTATTTGGTAACCTAGCCATAAATGATGAGGAGCAAGTGAATTCATTGTCTACTAGGTTTGTGTCAAATGTTGATGCACTGTTTGGTACAACCATATCGTCATTTTCAGCAATTATGTTATGAAGCATACTTGAAATGTTCGTATTTGTGTTGGGAAGCTCCTCAAGAGATGCAAAATCAACCTCAACATCTTTGTAATAAGGGTCGTTTGCAAATTTGTATTTCAGTGCAGCCCACACATGAGGCCTACTTACGTAGCAATCATAATTTTCACCTTTTGAATTGGTTCTGTGAACCACCAACACATCCAAGTTTGCAAGTTTATGCGGAAGGTATTTCGCTATGGTTTTGATATCTTGCGGGAAACAAATTGTGTGGCCGCTATATTTGTATTGGCCTCCATGAGCATGTGTTGCCTGTATTATCGGATTGACTCTTGCTATAAGCATTTCTTCGACTTGTGTTAGTGTTTGTAGTTCATATGGTTGTACTCCTAGGTCCATAAAATTGGTTGATGAGAAGCGATGTCTTCCTTTCTCACGAAAGAATCTTAAACAAATTGGACCACTTTGTGTTGAGTTTGTGTGCATGCCTGGGTAGTATTCATGGCAAACTATACAAGTTGGCAAGTTTGATAGTTTATCTAGTCTTGATCGAAATCGTTTGGAAGCCTCTAAATTTTATTTTTTGTTTGTGGTAAGCTTGTCGGTGGCTGTTGAAGAGTGTGGATTGTTTCATATGATGTACTTTTATATGGTTCAATGTTGTGTTGGCTTGACGTAAAGGAGTTTGGTGTGTTGGATTGTATTGTTTGTTTTCCTATGCATTGCATATGACAGCGAATGCTAATTTCTTCTTGATATTGAATATAGTAGTTATGGCTTCTTTTATGACATTGTATGTTTTGTGGGGTGGAGGTCACCATATTTAAACAAAATAGGAACTACAATCATAAAATGTGCAATTATAAATACATACAAAATTTAGAAGCTAAACATTCATGAGACAAGTTCTTCAATCATTCTATTTTTAAAAATTACTTGAGATACGATTCATGCTCTATCAGTACATAAGTAATTTGGTGGAAGAGATTAATCATATAATTTCCCTAATCTAAATATATTCAATACACATGTGACTTTGCGATTTCATGTATGCAGTCAAAAGTATAGAAAGTATACTATATAAGATGCTTCAAAGTTGTATATACATTACATAAGTGCTTGAGCTAGTTCTAAGCACTAGCAATATGACATATATCAGTGATTCCACTCAACATGAGTGAATTCTCTGCAACAAAATCTATCTCATCCACCTTTGTGATTGTTGATTTTACCCGTGGTTGAGCAACACTTGTATCGTATGAATTTGTGATTGTGAAGATAAATTTCTTGAATAAAACCCCTTTTACTATGGTCTCAGCTTTACTTTCTTTTCCAGCATTGAACTGTAGCATGTATAAATTATCTGCAGATATTCCAAAAAGTTTGGCAGTTGGTTCTTCAAAAGCAACAACCCATAATATTCTTGTATGATATGTGATCTTTAGCTGGAGTATGTATCTGTAGGTACATGTAGCAGTTGTAGCTTTGCACTTTGAACAATACCATGTTTGATAATCATTTTGTATAACCTTTTTTTTACATTGTTTTCCATCTAACTCAAGGGGGAAAGATGGATAGCATAATGAATTCATTTTTTATGAATTGCACGGTTGCTTTTAAAGTGCATTGGAAAGTTTGTTTCACATTGGTAGTTTGATGTTCAATATCAGCAATTGTTTTCCTTACTAACAGAAGAGGTTCATCCAACCGTTGTGTATTGGATGGAGTGACATTAGTTCCATTCTGTTCAAACCATGATGCAAGTTGTTTTGCCTCCTCTATTCTTGGGTTTATGAATAGGTGGGTGCTTGCCAAAGTGCTTATGACCTTTCCATTATACTCAGTGACATGACCATTTTTTATTGCAAGCACAACATGTTTTAAGTGAAGCATCTCATGTAGTTGTTTGCCTTCCTTTTCAGCAGTTGGACCCCATAAAGTAATATTAATGGTAGATGAAGAGATATCTATCAATTTGATGCTCCTTTGAAGAACTTCAATCCCATCCCTTCTTCTTATGGTAGAGCTAGAGTCCACACATATGACTATTCCAATAACATCAACAAGGATATTATTGTTTAGTTGTAAATTATTTGTCAAGGGCGTGAAAGAGAACCTATATTTTGGAATTGCAAGGTCATCTTCTGAGAGAGAAATTTTGGAATCCTCAACTAAACAAATTTCAAGCTAACTATTTAGTTTGTTGAACATCCTATTAGCTAACTTAATAGTTCCACCAGATATTGTATATACTTCTCCAAATTGAACTTTCATGTAATGAAGGTCTGCAACTTCATTAAAACAAGTTACACGTATTTCAGTTCCCTCACAATCAATAATATCAAATGAAAAGACTTTCCCTTGTCCCTTTTGTGTGTTGAAGTGATGCATTTGTTTTTTCATGGTAACACGACCCTTTATAAGCCACCTTGTCTGGAATGGATTCAAATTTCTAATAGGAGTAGTATTGGAGGGAATGTCTTTCTTTTGTGGGGATTAGCACAATCCAAAAAGTGTCCTGTGAGCAGGTGGCTTTGTTACCATACCACTGTTACTGATGCTTGTAGATGGTGCAGTTGATTTATTTGGTGGGCTTGTTCTTCAAATAGATAGGCAGGGTGACCAATGATATTGTGCTGCAAACATACAATTTCTATTTCAGAGATGACAATCCACCTAAAAAGGTTAAATGAATAAGTATTTTGAGTAGGAAAAACTGTGACAAATTGGTTAAAAGATGGTAAGCTAGAAGATGTTATTTGGAATTTTCTAGAAGAGCATGGAAATATGGTGGCTAACCTTGAATTGCAAAGAATAGAGCACCTGTAGCCTATGAGTTTAAGTATCGATCCCTTCTGGAGTTCTTTTGAAGCTATGTACTAGTTGTAATTTTTTGGAAGTGTAGCCTTCTACTTATGTACCCCATCAGAGAGCTCTACACTATATCGATCACCCAGTTCAAGGCCATGGCCAAATAGTGCAAACTCTAGTACTTGTAGATGGGGTTGCAAGTCTAGCTTTCCATCATTCATCATCTTGATTGCATTTTCAGTCAAGGAATATTTTATCACAAGAGGTGGTTGTGGTACTATAATACTATTATCAAGGCTTGTAGATGTGGCATGTACTTGTTGGGTTTGTTCTTCAGAAAGGTAGGTGGGTTGGCCAATGATATCCTGCTGCAAACCTGTGATTTCTAATTCTGATATGACAATCCACCTATAAGCATACAATAATGAAGTAATATCAATAGGACACGATTTGACATAGAGGATTCAGAAAATGATAATTTGTAAGTTATGATTTGGTATATTGCAGAAGAGCATTGACATATTGTGGCTTACCTTGAATTGCAAATAACAGGGCAACTGTATTTAATGAGTTTAAGTATAGAGCCCTTTAGGAGCTCTTCATAATCTATGTAGTGGTTGTACTATTTTGGAAGTGTACCCTTCCGCTTGTGCACCCCATTGGAGAGTTCTACCATATAGCGATTTGTTGGTTTAGGTCCATGGCCAAACATTGAGATATCTATTGCTTGTAGATGGGGTTGCAAGTCTACATTTCCATCATTGATCAACTTAATTGCATTCTCAGTCAAAGAATACATTGTGATGAGAAAGCGCACTAGTCCTTGCAAAAGTAAATTGTAGGTGGCAACTATTACTTACTATAAATGGCATATAAAAGCATACTTTGTGAAGTAGGAAATGCATATCTTTTGTACCCAACAAAATATAGCTAACTAATTTGATAATAAATGCAAAAGCCACAATCTAGTTGACTGTGACCATGCAATCATTGGTTTATATTAAAGTGTAAAAAAGATTTACATTGTGTAAAAGTAATTTAAGAATAATGCCTATAAATGTGATTCTGTATAGGTATGTATATGAAAGTATTGGCCTTTGGAAGTAGCTTGTTGTACTGGTAAGAACAAAAAAGAGAAAGTGTAGTGAGTAAAAAAGTTAGTTCACTGTATTAATTTGTCTAAGTAAATTCGAAACACTATAAATCTTTGAATATGCATTCAATGCTAACATCACAAGGAGAAAGGTGCTTTGGAATAAATGAATATAACAGTAGCGTACTATTAGCAAGGGATAAACATTGAAGGAACATACAATAAAATTTTAAAGAAAGCTACTTGGTTTGCAATTGTGCTATTCATTTGAGGTGCAATGGAATTAGGAAATCTAACTATAGGTTATAGTAATTGTGTGAAGTGAATGAGCCTAACACGTTTGTCCTATTATACAATACCATCTCATTTAAATCTCAGTAAATCTAGAAGACCATAAGAAACACAAATACAGTATATTACTCAAAGACTTATTATGTATGTTAAGCTAATATACTACAAATGTGGTATATTTTAGAAGAATGGACTTTGTTTATAATAATAGTTTATTGTAAGGAATTTAGGTGCAACAAAGAGACAACTATTGAAGGGGACATATAGCATTTGTTCGCGATATATACTAAACAAGTGCTATAAATGAAATGTTTGTGAGCACAATGGTTATATTATAATTAGATGAAGTTAAATGAGATCAGGATTACGGTATATTATAAATAAACTACTATTCTTCATTATATGTAATCGAAGATATCTTTTTTTTTTTTGGAATTGAAACATATGGGTTAAGTACAGAGATACAGAGCAAAAGCAAAAGGCAAGAACAAAGCTCCAATATTATAACAAGTAGCACATACTGTGTGTATATATTTATGAAGCAAAAGCTTGTTACATGGTATTGTAGTAGATGACACTGTATTTTTTTATCACGTATCAAAGTGCCTTATTCATAGTATATTGAAGCTTAGATTTCTTTTTGGGATTTATAAAATTTCCAACTATCCATAAGTTGGTAAAAACTGTAGTTACATGGTTATATCACATACTATATACACAGTTACAAGGAGAAAGTGTATTAGACATCATTCAAGTAGTTCTGAAATGCTTCTTTTATGTAGACAAAACTACCTTGTCCGTAAAGCTCATTTGCTTTCATTTCACGAAGGAAAGTGCAGAAGGAACCCAACTTCTCACAAGTTGAGTGGAATTCATGTACTATAACTTCCATTGATTGAATGTCACATTCTTGCACACTGTGGATGCTTTGAGCAGTGGCCTTTACTTGTTGTACCAAGTCAAGGCAACTAACAGTAATGCCATTTGCAAAAGCTTGAATGTGGCTTGTAGAAGTTGCATTGCAATTGATTGATAGTGAAGAGTTGGTCGACAAAATAGGGCCACTGGAACTACTCGAGATTTCAATAATCTCATTGGGTTGATGTGAATTTTCCATTCCTGAATGAAATTACATTTTTTAAATGATAAAAAGTATATTGTATGTTTAATATCCTAAACAAGTGGTAAAACTTATACATAGAAGAATAAGTAAGAATTTATAAAAGAAGTTAACAGATGTTTATTTGCATGCTAATTTAAGATAGTTTCTTAAAATTTAATAACTATTGGAAAGGGATTCCAATGGATCGTAAATGTTATTTGCATGTTAATCTAAGATAATGTCTTACAAGTAAATAACGATTGGCAAGGGATGTTAGGTGGTCCATAACTATGATTTGGACATCATTGAAAACCAAATTTATAATAAATATTTGTTACTTTACTTTTATGGATATAAGTTTGGGTTCTTGTTGGATTCAATCGTACTGGTAGGTGTTTTCCTAATGGAGTGACAGGTGTCTATAATAGAAATTGAGTAAAAATTTTTTTTGCATGATATAGTACAAATTGAGTGAAAATAATATAATATAAATATAAATACTAAAAGAAATATAATATAATATGAATACTACATATAAGTTTGTTTATAAGTGTTTATAATAGAAATGTAGTAAAAATAATATAAAAAAGAAAAAGTTACACTATGCAAGACAAGTTTACATAATGTATCTAATCAAATAGAAAAATAAAATATACTTAAAAAATATTTAAACTATTTAGGGTAGAATTGAGTAGAAGAGATCAAATATAACAAAATATAATAAATATAATTATAAATTTGTACACTATTTGAGTTAAATTTAGAAAAAAAAAAATATTTGAATATAAAAAACAGAGTGCAATTTAATATTTTATCCTATTTGTACTGTATTTTTATCTGATATAGACTTGACTAAAAGGGATCGAATATAAACTATACACTATACTATATTTGTAAACTATACTATACACTATACTATATTTGTAAACTATTTGTCTAAAAGGGATCAAATATAACAAAGTCAAATAAATATAATTATAAATTTGTATACTATTTGAGTTAGTTCTAAATAAAAAATTATTTAAATATAATAAGTAAGATGTAATTAAATATTTGTTCCTATTTGTATTTTATTTTTACCTAATATATAGAAGTGAAAACATATAATTTTATCTTCATGATATATTTTAGTTCTTTATCAAATTTTAAAAAAATTAATCTAAACAATATCAAATTATTTAAATATTGATATTAAAGTGTAAATGTGTATAAAGTTGTAAAAAAAGTCCAATGTGTAAGCACAATAGCATAGGTAGAAATATCCATTTTTTGTTGCAAGATTGGCACACGAACACTTTAAACTGGAATGTATTGTATTGAACAATAAATAAGTTTTTAAACACATATTGAAAAATAGACTCAATATTAACAATAAAAAATATTGAAGTAATATAGTTAAATTATGAAATAAATTAAATTTAAAAAATTAAAACTATACTTACAATAAAAATAAACTATATTAAAATTGTTAAATGTAAAATTTTAACGTATGTTAAAAGCTCCAAGTAAACCAATCTTTAAAGGTTAAAAATAAAATGAAATCTATTACAGTTGAATTCTAATTTATCAATTTATTTAATTTCACTTATGAATAATAATTCTTGTTAATATTATTATTTAAAAATAATTATATTTATTAAAACATGATTATTTATCTATATATTTAAAAGTCAAATAATAATATTATTAAAATTTACATATATGTACATATAATTTATATATTATATATAGTATAATATAATAATTATTTAAATAAATTTTAATTTTAAGATTAAAAAACATTAATGCATAAAAAAAATATTTTAAAAAACTAAATATATAATTAGATATTTATATATTATTTTTAAAAAAAATCTAACATATTGATATTAATATTTTTCAAATATTAATACTCTTTGAAAAAACAATAAGTTATCAGCTTGCTAATAAAAAGAAATTACCGTAAACGAAATAATAAATAGTCATTTAAATTTAAGTCCAAAATATTAAATTATACCTAGATTGGAGAAAAGGAAGATAAAGTTTATTGGGTCCCACAATTATGAAAAATTATTGGCATATGCTCATCATGGGAAAAAGAGGCCTGCAATGAATTAGAAACACAAAACGATACAAAAAAAGCGATGAACGGTTAAAATCCTTGAAAACTACATGTAGTTGATAGGTTGTAAATGTTATCAGAGAGATTATTTAACATTTCACATCCGTCAAATCCAAGCATTACAGCTGTGGCAGGTTTCCAATGATATCAGGGAGGTTATAAGTGAATTACAAACCATTTAAAAGGGGGGTTTTGTGATTTAATTAATATTTCACTGGTTCAAGAAACTAACATACTCTTCAAATTTCAAATTATTCTCTGATTTTCTATTTAGCATTCTCTTCAAATTTTACACTATTAAAAAGAGGAATTCGAGAACCATCTAACAAAGTTGCTAGCTAACATAGAGAATATATTCATTTTGCAATAAATAATCTGAAGCTTACAGATTGTGTGCATCAAGCAATCTTGCACCAAAATAGTTTGGGAAGCGTGAACAAGTTGTATCCAGGCATTAGTGGTTGATAACAACCAGCTCCAATCATACTAAGGGTCTATGGTGGGTCCCGGTAACATCCATTTGCTCCCCCAAAATGTTTGAATGCAAACAAGTGCCATGTGGAAGGGAAAAATTAAAACAAGAACCGCCATAATTTACAAAGAGGATATTACACATTAGGCTAATCAACATAACCCACAAGGAGCAAACACGTAGTAGGTGCATGACTCCCATGTTTAGCTCAGTAGTATACTCCATGTTGCTTAATATTTCCTTGTTTGCATCACCATGTAGTATTTTGTTTGAAGGCTCTGGGAATTTTTTTTTCTACTATTTGTTCATTGTGAGTAGATTTTTAATCTTAAGGATTCTCACATTTTTTGCTCAAATGGAACACAGGTGAAATTGGCAGGTATTGAATCATGTCAGAATGTTTGCTAGCATCAACTCTTAACCAAAATGGGAGCTTTGTAGCAGGGTAAGAACATCCAGCAAATCATAATGGCTAAAGGAATTTTGTCAGATGTTGTAGTTGTATGCGCTTTGGTAGACATGTACACAAAAAGTGGAGCCATAGAGAAAGCACATGAAATGTTTTACAGGATGCCTCCAAGAACCATGGTCTCATGGAAAGCCATCATTGTTGGTTTTGTGCAGAGTGGTTTTGCTGGCAGACCTTTGGAGATTTTTAAACAAATACAAGAACACGTGTCCAAGCGGGTCAGTTCACGTTTGCTAGCATTCTCCAAGCCTATGCTAAAATGGGAGGTATGAAATAGGGTATGGAGATTCACCAATGTCTAGTTGAAAATGGGTTTTTTTCAAATGTTGTAGTTGTAAATGGCTTGATAAAAGTGTACACTAAATGTGGGAGCATATAGAAGGCACACAAGTTATTTGGCAATATGCATCATTTAGGTATGATTTCATGGACTGTGATAATTATCAGATGTGCACAAAGGAGTTTTCTTGATGAAGCCTTAAGTTTCTTTAAAGAAATGCCTCAGCCAAAACGTTCTCTCATGGCATGTGATCTTAGCTGGATATGCACACAATGGATTTATATAGTACAACTACCAAACTTCAATGAAAGTTGGAAGGTGGAGATTACCATGCACTGTGTGGTCTGTAATCTGCGTAGATTCTTTGTCCTGATGCGTCCCCTGTCTTCTGTGTAATCTCCATATACAATGTGGTGCAAGAAATATGGCTGCTTTGAGTACTGGTCTCAATCAAAGGTGGGGTTCATTCTTCTTGTAGGAAAAATAAGCAGTGATTTACCAGATATTTTCCAACAACAGTAAATGAGTAGGGTGGAAATTTGATGGCGGTTGATATTTGTGGAATTTGATGGCAGTTGAAATTGTTGTACGCTTCTTACCAGCTGGCGAATGATATTTTTAGGTTGTATAGGAATTCAATTCTGGAAGGTACGTTGTGCATCCCATTAAGCTACCTTCATTTAAACCGTCCTCCAGCAAGTGGTGAATCGTTAGTTTTGCTTCAACTTGCCTTTGACACAGCCTTCCTAGAACTACAAGCATTTAACTCAATCTACCTATTGCCAAAATATTTCATCGACGGTGAAGTTTTCCTGCATTCCAGGAAAAAGTTTGATGGAAAACCATAGCAGTTTTGCGGCGTGAGACTTGTTTCCTGCTGAAATCCCATGCAATATATAGCCTATTGGCTAAAAATGGATCACCAATTTTAATTCATTGACATACATCCCACAATCGAAGACGATTTGGATAAGTTTGTATAATTTACCTTTAGAATTTTGGATAGTAAAAAGACTAAAAGTGATTGGCTCTCAATCAAGTTCAAGTTTGTTCAAGTTTGCAAGATATTAAGGAGAACGAAGCAGCTTATATTCAAAGAGTCATTGAGTATTGAGTTATCATCTACATGTTAGTTGCAGTAATCCATTATGTTTTATGAGATAACTTTTGTAGGTCTATCAAGTAATCAAGCATCCATCAATCAACTTGTGTATGATATCTCTTCTTCAAGGGTTTTCACGTCAAGGTAACTTCATCATTTGTCATTTATCAATTAAGTCAATTATTTTTGGTTTGGCCTCTGCCCAACCTAGGGCATCCCCTTTTGATCATCATCAATCATTGTATGTGGAGGTAGAAATACCAACATGAAGTTTGACTTAGGAAAGCCCCTATACAACATAATATTTTCCCCCATTTTCATGTATGCAGGTCAGATATGAAAGTTTCAATAGGCGACAGTATCAAGAAACAAAGTGCAAACATCAATCTATAGTTCAAATCCTTTAGATCTAAAAAAGAGGAGCCCGGTCTCAAGCACACCATGCCCTAGACTAGTCATTTCAGCAGCAAATTTTCATCACAAGTTCTTCTCTATGTATCAATCCAAGATTTGAAGTTGTTTTGTAACTTTTTACTTTCATCTATTCGCTAAATTACATTTTCAAATCTATGGTTATATGTCAAATAGGCTTGTCAAGTCACACATCAAATTTACCACATCACAACTCAAAAACAAAAATAAATCCTAAGAGTTTGGCTCTCCCTTGTGGCAACACGTCAATCATAAAACCCTAGTCAATTTATGTTTAATGTTGAGTCAAGTGAAAAGGATATAATCTTAGTTATCCTAATTGTATCTAAGATCACTTTTCATACTCAACATCCTAGCCATTTAAATATTTACTAAATGTAATTAAATTATTTGTAATAAATTAAATATATTTCCTCATGCATTTATAAATAGCATTTCCCTTTTTATTTCACAAATTTCATGATTTCCAACATATGATACATCCTCAACATACAATATTTAACCTACAAAATACAATTTCATGCAAAGGAGAAATAAACACTCACATTTATGGGCTTTTCACAACATGCAAATTCTTGAATCACCATTTATTCGGATGTAAACTAACAATGGGAAAATTAAGAACTCATCTCACACCTGAATTAGGTGTGATAGAGGCTATCAGACACATTCACCCAAAGTGACATCTCTAATATAACCACCATTGGAAAAGTAACCTAGACCTACCAATTAAAGTGGGGAAATAACCTTATACTTGAACACTCAAGTCACACATCAAGTTTACCTACACCATACATAATATCCAAAGCAATAAGTAATCACCCAACAGGGTACAATGTTATATATATAATATAAACCACATAATCATCATATCTATATTCATGATACATAAATAAGTAACAATAAAATAAGCAAGGTGATAAACTAGACATAGAAGCATAAAATGAGCATGTCAAAGCATGCACTATAATTTGAAAACCACTCATGACCTTCATGCATAAGAATCACATGCCTTCAATGCATACAATCATTTACAACAATATTTAATAATAAAAATGATGAAGCTAAAACATTATAAGCACTCAAAGAAACAGACACATGCATGACCTATGCATCTGATGATACATAGCCAAAAAATAATGCCATAAAATAGATATCTCAAGGAAAGGAATATGTGGGAACTACATCCTCCCCCCTAGGGGTTGTCTTGCTCCTAGAAGTCACCAAGATCAAGATAAAACCACCACAAGAAAAACTACTTCATAGAAAAATAAAGGAATCAACATTACAATACACAAAGATAGGCATAATACATAATAAAATGCTACTCAATAGAAAATAACACATAATAAATTAAACACTATAAAATCCTACTTATTTTCCAAAAGAGTATCTTATTGATTATATTTCAAAATCAAGCATCATCACATGCTCATTGATCATCTAACATAAATAATATCTATATAATTTTAATAACTCATATGTAGCTATACTCTATGCAAATATTTCATTAGCATATATATTCATTCATCCACATCACAAGGATTGTAACACAAAGCTCACATATAGGTCCACAAGGATACCATGGTCACCACCAAGTACCAAGTAACTAAGAACCATATGGAATGATGGTCTTGAGGCCACACACTTGGGGGGTATGGTTTCCACAAGTGACATACCTATTGTTTGTGTAAGGGGATTAGACTCCAAGATACATTCATCAAGAATAGCATCACTAGGAAGGTAGTGGATTATAGTTTCTCATACAACCCACAATTACCCACATCCTCAAAAGTTTCCCTACATCTACTTCCTTATATTCACTCAACCAGAGATTGAATTGCTTGAAATGGTAATAATAACATCACAACAGAAGACCAACACTTGAAAACATAAAGAATCTAGCTTAGCCACCACATATTCATAAATACCAATAGAAAGGAATTTTTAATTCCAAAAATAAGGTAAATAAATGGTCATGATTCCAAAAATAAATAAAATCTAACCACAAGAGTTAGATGGAAGTGGAAAATTCATAAATTGTGCCTAAACTTGTTGTGTTCAAGATATAAAATAATATTGTTGATCAACACAAGTAAGATAAAATATCACCAATAACCAAAATAAAATTTCACAATCCACCAAATTGCATATTATATTAATACATGACTAATATTAAGTCACCAAATAAGGAAGGATGGAATTCATGGTCATGAATATTGCAATAGTTCTTCATGTGTGTTTTATGGTGTGAATACACAAAATCGCCACATGACATGACAATGCACCTTGAAGAAAAAAAATACACCCAAGCCACATGTCATAAATCACAACTATAACAATAGTATTTCATGTGAAATTTATTACACGAGAACATAAAATCCCCACACAATATGATCTAAAAAGACACACCTAGGCCACATGTCAAATCGCCAAAGGTTGACATGACAAGGTAAACCCATATGCTACCAAACACAACTTATTGTAGCAAACATGAGGTCCTCTCCACATGTGTACAAGCATATTGACACCATTGCTTGGAAACCATGTAGGAATAGTATCAAATGACCTTCACATATAAATGTGTGGAATTGTATCCTTGATACCATCTTCTTACCATCAACAACATGTCATCATTACCTACACTATGTTGGAACATCAGTGTGATGTGGCATCGTATCTATTCACATCACCTCAAAACATGTGTAGATATGGCAATCATCATAGCATGGCATAATCATTAAACATAAAAAATAATGCCCTAGCATGCTAAAAACTAAATTATAATTTTCATAATTACTAGCTCTATCAAAATGCAACATTTCCAAAGTACACCACATGCTAGATTTAGAATAAAAGGTATCAAAGTAAGATAAAACCTATAGATCAAGAACCATATGTCAAATTCTAATATGTCATCAAGGAAACAATACATGATAGGCTATCACTATTAATCACTCAAGGGTCCATTCCATAAATAGTAGTGGGTACTCTCCCTTAGAAAGGTATAGTCAATAGGGTTACCCTTTGCTAATTTCACAAGATGTCACCATAGTTTCCTAAGTTTTATGCTCATCTACTTAACTCCACACAAATTAATCTTGTCAACCCTAAGTTTGGTTCTCAATAGGTTGTACAAACAAGCAAACACACAAGCATGAATCTACCATACTTTTAGCTAAGCACATAATCCATGGGTGGGTACCCAGTACAACAAGTACAAAAACTTTACATAAGTCATGTACAGGATATTCACAACACATAACATGAACACTCATATAGGGTATTCATATTCATAAGGGAGCAAAAAAACATAAGTTTATTTTTTCTCATTACTTAGCGTAGACTCACAACTTAAACACATTATTTAAAATAATTTCTATATTTAAATCAAATTACCAATATTCCTACTCTCAAGGTGGTGCATAACTACTCTTGGCACACATCATCGAGTTATAATTGTCCAAAATTATACTAATAGTACACTAATTTACCATAAATATAATCATCTACTAACAAAATCAATAAAAAATGACATGCATTAAGAAGAATCTAATTGGGGTTTTAAGTCTTTATCCAATTTTCTACCATAATTATGCCAAAAATTCCTTTCACAAAGTCATATACATAATTTTCAATAAGATTATTTCCTACTCAAGAATATCACATGCAAAAATCACCATAGGAAGGATATAACAAATTGGTCAACACCACATGTACAACCACTAAAACATGTGTAAAGCCACCAAACACAAACAATATGTATTTTACACTGCATGCATCTCTACTTTATTTATTAACAAAATAACATTGATCTAAGATTCACAAGGAATGATAAGACAATCAGGGACTCTAAATTGTGCCAACATAATGCTTCTACTATTCACAATTCCTTTTACAATCTAACATGCACACTATGAAATATGGGAAAGATGAGAGTCCTAGAAGTAGGCAAGGAGTAGCATCACAATAGCATGAAGGTGTATGAATACACATCCGAATGCAAGGGGAACACCCAAGGGACATCTACCAACTCATTTCTACCCTCTAGAAACTCAAATCCTAGTTGTATCATGTCAAAACACTATTTGAACATGGCATAGAAATCAATGCATAAAAAGTAGGGTGAAATTTTAAACATAATCTTAAAATCTTTTAAATGGAAAATTAAGATGGAATTTATTCTCTCCTAGTCTAATTAATCCAAAATCACTCCCAATTCAAAACATTCTAAATTATTTTTCCAAAGAAAACCATTAAAAAAATTAATCCACCATATAATAATTGCAAAACTCATACATTTTTAATTTTCAAATGACAATGAATTCAAAATGCATAATATGAAATTATTTCAGAGATCATTTCTCCCACAAAAAAAATCAATCAAATAAGTTTTTAGAATTCAATTTTCCAAATATTTTTAATTCACATTTTTGGAAGAGGGAGAGTTTTCGAGAGAGTTTTCTTCAAAAATGCAAGAATGAAATAAAAATACAACTCTTTTTATCTTTATTTCCTTTTCCCTTTTTCTAATTATTTTCTATTTTTAATTTCTTTATTTTCCTTTTCACAAAAATGTATTTACAACTAACTTAAAACTAATAAATTATTTTCTCATTTCACAAAGACCAATTAAATAATTCAATTTACCTATTTTCCCAACCATTTAAATATTTTCCAAATGATTTAAATTAATTGAATAAATTAAATATTTCTTAAAGTGACAATATTTCTATTAATCAGAGAATAATAGTACATATATTCACAAAAAAGGTGGGTGGATGTGAAATCACACCCCAAGAGTCCACAGGGGCAAAGCTCGATCAAAACAATAGTTAAATAGAAAGGTCGCTAAGTAGCAAGCTCTATAGTAAAAGGTGGAGGTGACAAGTCCTTGTCATCCAACCTACCCCATACATCAATGGGGTATGGAGTGACATCAGGGAATCCCACCCCTCATCATATTTATCTGTAAATTCTTCACAAGCCAGAGAAATAGCCAATGCTAGTTGAGGAACATTGTTGGAATCAAACCATTTGGAATTATTAGTAGTTAGCAACCTAGAAGCACCATTAGAAGGCCACCCAAAAGGTCACCCAAGATCAAATCCTTGAGAGGTAAGCAAGGCCAAGCACCATCAAATAGATCATCACACACTATTGTGACCCCAATCCCTCCAACAAGTTGAGGGAGAAAATTGGGGTCGAGCAACTTGATTATCATGAGCTAAGAGACTCCTACCTCTCTAGTGCCTATGAGAAGGTGAGCAACCCTGAGAAGAGGAAGATAATAGAGGAACTCTAATCACAACACAAGGAGCATTGCCTTGATGATCAAGTAACTCCTAAAGGTGAGCCACCTCCAAGGAAATCTTGTTGGCTTGTACCTAGATCTATAAAAACAAATTAGAATAGATGGTAGCTATAGAAAAAAGTGAAACATTCTAGTCTATTATAGAATGAGAAAAAAAGTAGAATTTCTATTTTTCCAAATGCCGAAGAGAATATCCACCATGAAAATATGTGAAATCTGATTAAATTTATTGAGAATGCAAGGCCAGGCCCCCAAAAGAACCATATGCCATGAAAAAGGCTCCAATCAAAAGGGTCAAACTAAATCATGAACCTGATTCTAGAGTTGTTGAGCTCAAGGAAAAAACCAAAAAATATGTTTAAAAGACTAACTATTCACAAAATGGGAAACAAGAGTCTCAAATGCCCATATGAATTAACTGCAACCCTACTGGAAAGCCTTGGAAAATAATACACCAAGAAAAATGAGCTAATTTAGACTTCAAAATAGAAATCCAAACATTGAGGAATTTTTGTTTGTTAGAATTGTGAATAAACACTAGACACAAGATCAAACAATTAAAAAAACACCTTCCATGCAAGAGAGATATAAATAATAATTTTTTATATCATCAACAAGAAAAACTTACATAATGAACCTCAAGAATATTCAAGGAGATCGAGTGATAATACAATGAGGGTGAGTGCTTTATAGGAGCAACCCTAAATGATAAAGGGATTAGATCATGACAAGTTTCGTCATCCTATGTGATGAGACAAAATGATCTAATAATAGCTCATTCTAGTTAACAAAAAAAATCACTCCTAAGTTTAGCTTAAGTGCATGAAATGAATTAGACTAATAATTAATTATTATCTAATACATGGTTACTCTATCACCCCCTTAGGATAAACTTAGGGAGTTGCTAAAAACCCTAAAAATATAATGCATAAAAAGAAAAGAATGCATGATGAGGTACCTGTGTACAAATAATCTAATTAGACTAATAATTAATTATTATCTAATACATGATTACTCTATCACCCCCTTAAGATGAACTTAGGTAGTTGCTAAAAACCCTGAAAATATAATGCATAAAAAGAAAAGAATGCATGATGAGGTACCTGTGTACAAATAATCTAATCTCTCACAACTGGAGAAAACACAAGAAAACCTCATGGGAAAAACTTTTTTCCAAAAGAGAGAAAGGTGAATGAAGGATTGAAAAGCCTCCAAAAAAACATCCCAAAAAGAATAGGAACATGAATAACATCACTAAAGCATGAATAAGTTGTAAACAATTGTTAAATGATGATTGATATAGTGTTAAAATGAATAACCTCCTCTAAAATAGATGATGATCAAGATCAAGAAGATAAGAATTTGCATGAGTGCCCCGAACGACACTACTAAAATAGATGGAAAACAAAGGAAAACATCTAGAAGTCAAAGATACAAATGACACATGTACCAATAGTATGAAGAACACTGATCAAGTGAAAATGGAAGGTCACCTCTAGAAACAGGAATCCAAAAGTTTCCATATGGTAAATTCTCCATCTCATCAAAATGCATAGGTAACCAGCAACTACATCGATACCTAGTACATAGGGACAAGAAATAGATACATAGATCACTCCAAAAACAAGACCAAGGAAGTATTAGCACCAACAATAGAAACCCTCGTATAATGTGAAAAGGGAGAGCCAAGATAGGTACACTAACATTGTGTGTCACCAAGAAGTGCATGTGGGATAATAAAGAATATTGAGTGTCCAACTAAAAGTACTTGCAAATAAAAAGCGTTTACAAATAGGGCACACATGCCTGAGCTAAGAATCATCAGGATTCAATGTTATCATGGAAGGAACACTCACTTGAAAAAGGTGTGATGATAAAACAAAATAAGTCACAAACAACACATGACACTTTATATCATAGTGCAAGTATAAAAGGCACAACAAGATGTGTGAAATCTCTAAAATGCATACATTGGGAGGGCACTTTATCTCAGTGCACCTACAAAAGAGAAATTATATGTAAAAGATGCTCAAAATGCTCAAATATAATAGAAATATAGAAATACATGTAGAACAACCTAAAACAAGTCATATGATGAAAACAAGAAGTTTTTAACAGCTAAAGAATCCAAGTAATTCACCAGAATGTGGAAACACAATATATATATATATATACCTAGAGAAATATCTAGAAAAAATGCATGGATGGTTGTGAAGAGCCATGAAATTCCATCCCAATACCACTGAAATCATGAAAAATGGAGAAATGGGTCAAAATTTGTGAGCTCAAGAGTGAAAATAGCACATCTAACTTTGGTAGGTGATAAAATGTACTAGTAGCAAAACTTGAGAAAAAAATTAGCACCATTAGATAGTTCTTGAAACTAGCTTTTCAATGATATCTCATTTTCATGATTTTGATACCCAAGTGAAAATTTATCACAATTTTCCCAATCTTGCTAAAGTTGTAAAAACTATCCCCTCAAGGGCTCGGTGTTGGTATCCCATATGACCTTGGGGCAGTTGATTTTTTTTTTCAAAAAAAAACAATGAAGATTTTAGATTTGCTCATGTAACCCTAGTTGAGAAAAAAAATTAATAATTGAGAAGGGGTTCGTTGAATCCACATTTTGATACCATGTTAGAATTGTGAATAAACACGAGATGCTAGATCAAATAATGAACAAAAACACCTTCCATGCAAAGAGAGTTGCAAACAATAATTTGATATATCATCAACTAGAAAAAATTACATAATGAACCTAAAAAATCTTCAAGGAGATAGAGATAATATAATGAGGGTGAGTGCTTTATAGGAGCAATGCTAAATGATAAAGGGATTAGATCATGACAAGTGTCAACATCCTATGTGATGAGATAAAATGATCCAATAAAAGCTCACTCTAGTTAATAGAAAAAAAAATGCTCCTAAGTTTAGCTTAAGTGCATGAAATGAATTAGACTAATAATCAATTAAAGATTAATTAATTAATTGTTAAAGATGATTACTCTAACAGTGTTGACAAACCAAGATTGGTGATTGCAAATTCCATCTCAAGTTTAAACTAGGGACCATAGGTAAATATAAAGAAATATAATGATAACCAAGATGCAACTTGTAGTTGTGGGGGACAATGTTTGGACCCTTCTTCCAATCTTTTCACCATGATTTGGAAGAATGTGTACCAATTTTTTGAACCATATTGGTAGGAATATCCCCTATGACAATTGTAAAAGTCTCAAGGTCCTTATGATAAAGGAGAAATTTATCCTTAATCTCATCGTAGGACATAAGGCTCATAGAAGTTCTAGAGAATAAATCATGTGGGAATTGGATAGTTTTTTGTGAAACCACAAGCCCTCATCCATTGAAATTGAGCCAAAGGATGACCTTGATATTGGAAAAGAGGAGACCACTAGAGATTGTGTTGATTGAAATAAAGGCCCTCTTTGAAATTGAACCCATTTCAAAAAATCCAAGGCTTAACAACCTCCCAAGAATGTCAAATTATTTTGGCCACAAAAGTGTCTTTGATGTGCACTACATCATATATGGTGAGAAAGGTTTGAATACCAATCCCCCTCCAAGAAGGAAAACAAACTAGGTGATTGGAGGAAATACAATGACAAAGTAAAATCTTCAAAGCTTCAATTCCAATCAGGGATCAAATAATTTATTTGATACAAAGAGCTAACCCTTGTTGTTGGGTGGATAAAAACCTGTTGCAGGTGCACCATTGCAAATTCATCCATGAGGAAATTCTAGGGTTTTTATTTGGTAGTGATAATATCATGATGTAATAAGTTCAATTAGATCATTTTGATCTTGTATTAGGTCCTAGATAATCATTTTTTTTTCATTGGGTCTAAATGTAAAAGTTGCAAGATTGACAAAATGTTGTCAAGACAATTTTGTAAAAATGCACCAAATTGTAAGATGGTGGAAGGTGAAGAGACAAGGTAGTTGAAAAGTTAGTTTGAGGCATTGGATTTTCTTTATAAAGGCATTTTGAAGCCTCACACACTTCGAGGAAGGTTGGGGAATGATGTAGGAGTGTGAAAATTAATGAAATGTTTAGTTTTTTTGTTATTTTCTAGCATTTTCCTTGATTTTAGGCCATTGTACAGCCATATTTTGTGTTGAATCCAATCCTCCTCCATAGGAAATTACAGCCCTATTAATCTACTTTGTTTTCCTTTTGGTTTCATGAAAATACAATTAGTTTTGAGAAAGATATTTTCAAATTACTTCAGGCGAGTTGAAACCCTGATCTAGGGTAACAATGGGTAATTAAAATTGTGTTTCTAAAGTTCTAACCATTGAAAATTGCTATAAATTGGTGTCTAGATGCTTGCATGTGTACACTAATATATTTCCAAGTTGCAGAGTGTGAGGGTAAGGTTTTGGGCACATCTAATGATGCCCTAGGTCTGTAGTTTGTACAAAAATTTGGAAAATGATAGTGTTCAGTGAGAATTTTATGTTTTGATGATGTAAAAGGGATTCTTCTTGGGTGGTAGTGATTAAAAAGGTTGTAGAGGTTTATTTTTAGCCCTCTCTAGATAGGTTTTGGTGGATTAAAAAGTTCTTGAGTTCATTTATATACTAATTTGTGCATGGTAGTTTTGTGACAATCCCTTTTGGAGTCTCAAATGAAGGCTTAGGATAGGTGTCTGATGAAATGTCTTGAGTTAAATGTGGGAGATGGTTTAGTTTTTTTGGGAAGGTATCTATGAACATTTTTGTGGCATCATCAAAGAAAATGGGCTTGGAGGTTGGAGATGTTTTTCTTATGAGGCCTAATTGGGCCTAGTTTTCTATCAAGATAGACTACTTTGAGAATTCTTATAATTGAAATTTTTAAGTTGGAAATTGGTTTTGAGTCAATCATTTGATGTTGTTTAAAAGTGTATATAGGAATCAACAAGTGGTTTTGTGCCTTATTCTCAGTTTGGATGGTTTGGATGAAGGGTTTTGTGAGGGAAGGTTGAGTCCTAGTTGAAAGGACAAATAAGAACTTGGTTGAGTTGAGATTGTTTGAGTTGTTTGTGCTCTTGCATTGTCATCAGTTTGGTATCAGAGCTCAGAAAGGTATGGGAAGAGAGAAAGAGTTTGTTTGTGGTTGTGTACAGGTTGGTGGCCAAAAGACTAGGTTGAGGAAAAGTGGAAGGACCTAGGTGAGGAAAAGTTGAGAAGAAGCAAGGAGAGACTTGCTTGAGTAAAGAGAAAATGGATTTTCTGAGAAGGAATTTGGAGGAAGCGGAAAGAAGAAAAGAGAGAAAGAGGCAAGAGAAGCTTGATAGAGAGATAGCAGCACTGAAGCAAGACATAAGAAGATTGGATTTGGAGTTCTAGGAGTCCCAGTTGAGGATGGAGTAGTTGCTTAGACAAGCACAAAGTTGGAATTTGACAGTGAAAAGGAAGATGGTATGGCCCATTAAGAAGATAGTCAAAAGAAGAAGACAAATGAAGAGAATAGAGGAAGAAGCATCTGAAGATTTACAAGAAGAATTCATGGATGAAGATAAAGATATTGCAGTCATTCCCAAGCATGAAGGTGAAGGAGTAACAAAGATAAAGGACCTGATCTCAGAAGGAGAAGATATTGAGTTGGTGTCAAGATTGGACAAAGGGGAGATCACGGATGAATTGGTCTTGGAGACTTACAAAGAGTTGAAGAAACATGGATGTATTATGATAGAAAAAATGTATCATTTCTTTGTAGTACTAATATTTTGGACAGGGAACAATTTAAAGATCATGGTGCAGCAGATTGGAAAGGGACAAAGGGAGATTGAGACATATCAGGGCATGAAGAAGCATATTCTAAGTGGCAAGACAAAATGGAAGCAAGTTGGCATAGACCAACTCAAACCAAAGGTGAAGATGAAAGAAGCAGGGCATAGAAGACCACAAGGAGGAGCATTAATGATAAGGCTTGGTACATTCAACCCAAGAGGACTTGGAATTCTTTTTGGCCGGAGAGAATGGTGTAGGTGCACCCTTGCAAATTCATGCCTCCATGAGGAAATTCTAGGGTTTTGATTTGGTAGTGATAATATCATGATGTAATAAGGTCAATTAGATCATTTGGAGCTTGTATTAGGTCCTAGCTAATCATTTTGGTGTCATTGGGTCTAAATGTAAAAGTTGCAAGATTGACAAAATGTTGTCAAGACAATTTTGTAAAAAAGCAACAAATTGTAAGATGGTGGAAGGTGAAGAGACAATGTAGTTGAAAACTTAGTTTGAGGCATTGTATTTTATTTATAAATATATGTTTAAGCCTCACGCACTTCGAGGAAGGTGGGGGAATGATGTAGGAGTGAGAAAATTAATGAAATGTTTAGTTTTTTTGTTATTTTCCAGCATTTTCATTGATTTTAGGCCATTATACGGCCATATTCTGTGTTGAATCCAATCCTCCTCCATTGTAAATTATATCCCTATGAATCTACTTTGTTTTTCTTTTGGTTTCATGAAAATCCAATTATTTTTGAGAAAGATATTTGCAAATTACTTCAGGTGGGTTGAAACCCTGATCTAAGGTAACAGTGGGTAATTAAAATTGTGTTTCTCAAGTTCTAACAGTTGAAAACTGCTATAAATTGGTGTATAGATGCTTACATGTGTATACTAACATATTTCCAAGTTGCAGAGTGTGAGGGTAAGGTTCTGGCAGACCTAATGATGCCCTAGGTCTCTAGTTTGTACAAAAATCTAGAAAATGACAATGTTTAGTGAGAATTTTATGCTTTGATTATGTAAAAGGGATTCTTCTTAGATGTCAGTGATTAAAATATTGTAGAGGTATATTTTGATCCCTCTCTAGATAGGGTTTTGTGGATTAAAATGTTCTTGAGTTCATTTATATATTGATTTGTGCATGGCAGTTTTGTGACAGTCCCTTTTGGAGTCTAAAATGAAGGTTTAGGACAGGTGTCTGATGAAATGTCTTGAGCTAAATGTGGGAGATGGTTTAGTTTGTTTGGCCAGGTATCTATGAACATTTTTTTGGAATCATCAAAGAAAATGGGATTGGAGGTTGGAGATGTTTTTCTTATGAGGCCTAATTGGGCCTAGTTTGTTGTCAGGACAGTCTACTTTGAGAATTCTTATAATTGAAATGTTTAAGTTGGAAATTGGTTTTGAGTCAGTCATTTGATGTTGTTTAAAATTGTACAGAGGAATCAACAAGTGGTTTTGTGCCTTATTCTTAGTTTGGATGGCTTGGATCAAGGGTTTTGTGAGGGAAGGTTGAGTCCTAGTTGCAAGGACAATTAAGAACTTGGTTGAGTTGAGATTGTTTGAGTTGTTTGTGCTCTTGCTTGTCATCAGTTTGGTATCAGAGCTCAGAAAGGTCTAGGCAGAGAGAAAGAGTTTGTTTGTAGTTGTGTGTAGGTTGGTGGCCAAAAGACTAGGTTGAGGAAAAGTGGAAGGACCTAGGTGAGGCAAAGAAGTTGAGAAGAAGCAAGGAGAGACTTGCTTGAGTAAAGAGAAAATGGATTTGCTGAGAAGGCATTTGCAGGAAGAGGAAAGAAGAAAATAGAGAAAGAGGCAAGAGAAGTTTGATAGAGAGATAGAAGCACTGAAGCAAGACATAAGAAGATTGGATTTGTAGTTCCAGGAGTCCCAGTTGAGGATGGAGTAGTTGCTTAGACAAGCACAAAGTTGGAATTTGACAGTGAAAAGGAAGATGGTATGGCCCATTAAGAAGATAGTCAAAAGAAGAAGACAAATGAAGAGAATAGAGGAAGATGCATTTGAAGATGAAGAAGAAGAATTCATGGATGAAGACAAAGATATTGTAGCCATTCCCAAGCATGGAGGTGAAGGAGTAATAGAGATAAAGGACTTGATCTCAGAAGGAGAAGATATTGAGTCGGTGTCAAGATTGGACAAAGGGGAGATCAAGGATGAATTGGTCTTGGAGACTTATAAAGAGTTGAAGAAACATGGAGGTATTGTGATAGAAAAAATGTATCATTTCTTTGTAGTAATAATATTTTGGATAGGGAGCAATTTAAAGATCAAGGTGCAGCAAATTGAATAGGGACAAAGGGAGATTGAGACATATCAGGGCATGAAGAAGCATATTCTAGGTGGCAAGACAAAATGGAAGCAAGTTGGTATAGACCAACTCAAACAAAAGGTGAAGATGAAAGAAGCAGGGCATAGAAGACCACAAGGAGGAGCATTAATGATAAGGCTTGGTACATTCAATCCAAGAGGACTTGGAATTCTTTTTGGCCGAAGAGAATGGTGCAGGTGCACCCTTGCAAATTCACGCCTCCATGAGGTAATTCTAGGGTTTTGATTTGGTAGTGATAATATCACGATGTAATAAGTTCAATTAGATCATTTGGAGCTTGTATTAGGTCCTATATAATCATTTTTGTGTCATTGGGTCTAAATGTAAAAGTTGCAAGATTGACAAAATGTTGTCAAGACAATTTTGTAAAAAGCAACAAATTGTAAGATGGTGGAAGGTGAAGAGACAAGGTAGTTGAAAAGCTAGTTTGATGTGTTGTATTTTCTTTATAAAGACATTTTGAAGTCTCACACACTTCGAGGAAGGTTGGGGAATGATGTAGGAGTGTGAAAATTAATGAAATATTTAGTTTTTCTGTTATTTTCCAGCATTTTCATTGATTTTAGGCCATTGTATGACCATATTTTGTGTTGAATCCAATCCTCCTCAATTGGAAATTATAGCCCTATGAATCTACTTTGTTTTCCTTTTTGTTTCATGAAAATCCAATTAGTTTTGAGAAAGGTATTTGCAAATTACTTCAGGCGGGTTGAAACCATGATCTAGGGTAACAGTGGGTAATCAAGATTGTGTTTCTCAAGTTCTAACCATTGAAAATTGCTATACATTGGTGTATAGATGGTTACATGTGTATACTAATAGATTTACAAGTTGAAAAGTGTGAGGGTAAGGTTTTGGGCAGACCTAATGATGCCCTAGGTTTGTAGTTTGTACAAAAATATGGAGAATGATAGTGTTCAATGAGAATTTCATGTTTGATGATGTAAAAGGGATTCTTCTTGGGTGACAGTGATTAAAAAGGTTGTAGAGGTGTATTTTGAGCCCTCTCTAGATAGGGTTTGATGGATTAAAATGTACTTGAGTTCATTTATATACTGATATGTGCATGGCAGTTTTGTGACAGTCCCTTTTCGAGTCTCAAAATGAAGGTTTAGGACAGGTGTCTGATGAAATGTCTTGAGTTAAATGTGGGAGATATTTTAGTTTTTTTGGGAAGGTATCTATGAACATGTTTGTGGCATCGTCAAATAAAATGGGCTTGGAGGTTGGAGATGTTTTGCTTATGAGGCCTAATTGGGCCTAGTTTGTTGTTAGGACAATCTACTTTGAGAATGCTTATAATTGAAATGTTTAAGTTGGAAATTCATTTTGAGTTAGTCATTTGATGTTGTTTAAAAGTGTAGAGAGGAATCAACAAGTGGTTTTGTGCCTTATTCTTAGTTTGGATGGTTTAGATCAAGGGTTTTGTGAGGGAAGGTTGAGTCCAAGTTGCAAGGACAAGTAAGAACTTGGTTGAGTTGAGATTGTTTGAGTTGTTTGTGCTCCTACATTGTCATCAAAACCCAAACCCTCCAGATTTACAAGGGAAGCAACAAGATTCCTAGGCAACTTGATAAAATCCATTGTGGTCATCAAAGCAATCCTAGAGGAAATTCAAGAGAATATTCTTCAGTTTTAGGTAGGA
This sequence comes from Sequoia sempervirens, assembly GCA_007258455.2. Taxonomy (NCBI): domain Eukaryota; kingdom Viridiplantae; phylum Streptophyta; class Pinopsida; order Cupressales; family Cupressaceae; genus Sequoia; species Sequoia sempervirens. The sequence continues at coordinate 401,110,884 of VDFB02000017.1, read as the reverse complement.
TGCCTTAGAGGGAGCCCAATAAGAAGAACAAAACACATGATTGGATACTAGAATTTTAGAACACGCATAAAATTTACTTGTCATGGAAAGAGGCTTAGTAATCCAATAATCAAGATTCTTTTCAATTCTAGAGAGAACAAAATGACAGAAGGCCACCTAAGAAGCCTAGAAAGAAAAGGGAATGCCCACAAATCTAAAGATTCCATCATGGCCAATCCATCTCCAACCAAAAGTTTGAAGCCACAGAGGCATAAGAAGAATAAATTTCCAGTAACATTGAGCCTTGTTCCATTGAATGGGCATGAGCCCGATGTCTAACAAAATATTTCCAAACATTTGAGATAAAGCTTGATTTTTTTCTCCTCTTTAATGAGAGTAAGGAAAGAATCATCTACAAAGTGTCCATTAACAAGTTAGGTTGAAGAATTAGGCAAGAAAATGCCCCTAACTAGCCCATGAGAAGTTGAGTGAGCTAGACGATACTCAAATCCTTCAACAATAAGAACATAGAGAGAGGGGGCTAGAGTTAAACCTTGAAAAGTGGATCAAAAGAGCCCAAAAGCATGATATTGGAAACCATTGATAATAATGCAAGAAGAGGAATAAAAAAACATACTAACATATTGAATGAAGCAGGGACCAAACCCCAAAGCATGGAGCATGGAAAGGATATATGGCCACTCAATGTGATTATAAGCTTTACCAAAGTCAATTTTTAAGAAAAGGTCCTTCTACTGAGAGAATCAAGCCCATTTCATACCTTCATAGATAACAATAATTTTATATAAGATAACTAAGACTTACTGAAACTTGTTTATCCAGGATGAACAATCTAGAAAAGAAGATGGTAGAATTATAGAGCCAAAGCTTTGGTAATAATTTTGTAAGACATATTGAGCAGCATGATGGGCCTCCAGTTTGAAATATCTTTGGGATCACCAGCTTTAGTTATGAGTTTAATATTTCCTTTGTTTATAATCTTCCTTAAGGATTTAGAATGGAAAGCTTCTAGATAAAATTTATGCAAATCCTCGCCAACATAGTCCCAGAGAGCCTTAAAAAATTCACAGAAAAACCAATCCACCCAAGGGCTTTGTCATCATCCATTGTGCTCAGGGCCTCCTTAATATTGGTAAGGGAGAGAAATTGATCACATAAGTTTTTAACTAAAGAAAGCAAGCAAGGAACAACTTGAAGGCACTCCCCGAGGACATGCTCTCCATCAGGAGAATTTTCCTGAGCTATGAAAACCTTCTCATAATGATTCATGAAGGCTTGGAGAATGCTTGGTAGCTCCTTAAGCACTTGGTGGCCTTCCTTAATTTTCTTACTTCTATGGGAAGTATGTTGAGCACAAAGGGCCTAGAAAAATTCCTTCGAAGCCTTATCTTCAACTTTTAGCCAATGAAGTTTAGATTTAATTTGGGCACATTTGTTGTCTACTATTTTTTTGTTGCCTTAGCTCTGCCACTTGAACTTGAAAATTAGGGGAGAAGGGATTGGCAACAAGCTCTTCCATGTCATGGTAGAGATCTTATGTGGTAGCCTCGTATGATTGCCTCCTAAATATGACCAACTAGTGACCATATATGCAGAGGAAATGAGATGTACATTGAATAGCTATGTTCCACCATAAAATCCACCCAGTTGGTTGAGTAAGATGGTATTCAAGATTCTAAATCTTCCTAATATGGGGTAGTGTGGGTTGATGACTCATCAAGGAAGTGTAAAAAATTGAGACTTGCAAGGTTAGGTCAGACCCACTTTCCATTCAATGTGAAACTTGATGGGAAAGTGTTCAAATTAGGTAGCATCTAGCAATGACATCACCGAAAGAGAGAAGTAACTAACAAAGGAAAAAAAAGATTCTGCAAAGTTCATCACATGATTGAGATGTTTAAAGACTTTTCAGAACCAAACCAAAAATTAATCCATGTATGCCAAATAGTTTGGACATGATGATGGCCCAAGCTGGGATTATTAAGACCAAATTTATTACACATGTAAAACCACGACTCTCACTCACCAATGGTCTAGAAAAAAGGAAAATTCCCATCCTTTTTGTAAGCCATCTCCAACATATTAAAGTCTATGTAAAAGACCCAAGTGTTAGTTGGAATTGAGTTTGTAATCTACCATCACAAGAGAGATCACTCAACAACATTATTGGAAGCATAAACAATAATGATCCCAAATGAATAATTATCAACATTCATAAGGATACATATAAGATGATGAGTTGGACTAGAACCATGGTCTACAACATAAGAATTCCATTGTGGAGAGAAAGATGAAAATTGCTCCATGACCAACATCATGATTGGTGTAAAACATTGTACTAATTGGCCAATAATATGACATGTTGCATAAAGAATGAAGCCAAAAATATTATCTTCTTGTAAATATAGAAACTAGAATGTTTCTAATGATTATCTTGCATGGAATATTTCCTAGTGAGGTCAATGAGAACTCTGACATTCCAAGAGAGAAAATCCATGGATGGGAGTCAAGCATATCATCACTATTTGACTCCTTAGATGTGGAGAAACATTTATGCAAGAACTCTAGGGATAAAGAGTTTAACTGAATGATGGGAAAAGAAATCCTCCATTTCTCAACAACATATTCACATTCTTATATACGCCCAGGAGGGTTGCTTGATCATCAAAAATGCTTAGGAAATGAATAAGAATGAAGCAACATATTTGACTATGAAGACAACACCAATGTTGGCTGCAAACAAAGAACCAATGCTCTAGAAGGAAAATCACCCATGGGCTCAAGAAATAATTTCCCCTTGTCAAAAGGGTTTGAAACACTAATTGGTTTCTCTTTAGTAGCCAAGGAATCCTACTTTTAACTTGGGCCCCACTAGAACTGGTATTTTTACCTTTCTAGTGTGAAACCATAGTCCATTGTTCTTTAATTTTTGTGCTAGCCTCTTAAGGCCAGGAGGTATCAGCCAGCTAAGGAGGAGACTTAAGCTTGAGGGTAGCTAGAGTATAATTCTTAATTTTATGCTCAAAATATTGACACTAAAACATGTGTTGGAAACATTAAGGTAGATCACCTATTGGGTATGACAAAGATTGCCTATTTGAATTTCTATCGACTCTTTCAAGTCTCTGGACAAATCAACTTCAACACAAACCCATTTCTAAGGCTAGGTCTAGTAGAAGTGGTCAGGTTCAATGAAAATGACTTTCCCTAAAAAAGAAGCAATAGGGTGCAAAAATCACCAACAAGGCAAGGAAAGGCCTAGAAATTCAAGCCATACAAGTACAAAAAGTTTCTTGTCATCCAAGACTATGAAGTCCCATGTCTAAGGCTAAAACAATAATAGAAAAGAATCGATGAACCAATGACCATGTTAAGGACAACCTGAACATGATTGATTTCAAAAAAAAAAAAACCCATTTGTGAGGTTTTGAACAACATAAATTCGAACACCATGTGGAACCCATTTTTTGTTAATACATTCCCTTATCATGATTAAAAGGGGGTCCACCTCAGAAAGTAGCCTATAAGAGTAATTTTTTCTAAACATTGACATGTACTATCAAATTTAGGGATGGTAAAAACATGTGTAGGGGTTTTAGAGGACATACCTCATGGAATAACTTTGGTACAAACTTCTTGGGGAACTTGTTTGGGGGATCCATGTTACAGAGATGTCAAACTATCAACACCATCTTGAACTACTGGGTTGGAGCCAGTTGTGTCCATATAAGGAGGGGGACTTACAAAAATCCATAACAAATGTGGAAGGATAGGAGAAATCTTGTGCCAATGGTATGATGTGACACAAGGGTGACCAACTTACTCAGAAAAATCAAAACCCTTGCAGATCTCCTATTTTCTACCTCATTAAAAAAATTAATATTGGTGTTATCAAAATAAATATGTTTTCTAATACTTTTAAAAATAGCATTTCCCTTTATCTTTCCCAAATTTCCTAATTCCCAGATGCATCATGTATCCTAAACATGCAAGATTTAAGCTATTAAAAATACAATTGCATGCAATGGAGAAATAAATAATCACAATATTCATTGATTTTGATGCAAAATAATGATATAAAAATTAAGGGCTCATCTCACACTCTAATCAGGTGAGATAAGGGCTTCCAAACATATTCACCCAAAGTAGCATCTTCAATATAACCACCATTGGGGAATTAACCCAAACCTACCAATTCATGTGGAAAATAACCCTATACCTACACACTTAGGTCACACATCAAATGTAGCTACACCATACATAATAGCCAAAGTGATTCATAATCACCCAACGAGGTATAATGTCATATATATCATATAAACCTTCTAACCATCATATCTATATTCTTGATACATAAATAGATAGAAATGAAATAAATCACTATGATAAACCAAATATAAAGCATAATATGATCATCTTAAATAATACAACATAAACTAAATTCCACTCATGACCTTCATTGATAAGGCTCACACACCTTAAATACATACAATCATTATAAAAATATTTATTAATGAAAATGGTGAAATTGAAACACATCTAAGAACTCAAAGAAACATACACATACATGACAATGCATCCCATGGTACATGGCCAAAAAAGTAATGGAACAAACTAGATATCTCAAGGCAAGGAGAAGGTGATCATTACATTGATAATTACAATATACTTATAGATTCTAGGCCTTTATAGGAGTATTACCTACAAGAGATCTAGAGAAATCTTGGTAAAATAATAGTATCTAGAAAACTCATTATGAAACCTTCATCTCAAGCAATCAATAAATAGGATAAGTAATATGTGAAAGTATCAAATGATAATTTAGAAGGCATGAGATAAAACCATTTAAAATATGGTGTTTGAATCCCTAGTAAAAGTCCATGCGTGTATCATAATATGAGTCCACAAGTTAAAAAAGCATATTCCTTACACTTGTCATAAGCTCATTATAATCCACTCACCAACTTGGGTGCTCCACTTTGGCTCCAATATCTTTATTTAAACATGCCTTATGACATGGCATAACAAGTGTCATGAATTGGTCAACAAGTGTAACTCCCTCTTATAATTGTCTTATGTGTCATATATGCTCTTAAATTTTTTATGTTAAAAGCCATAAATTTTGATCCAAATAGTTGATTGAGCACCTTTTTAAAAAATTGAAGATCTCAGAGAGCTCTATGCCACTATAACCAACCTTCTTTGGTTAAGGCTTATTCTAACTGTTCAAGCGAGGGGGCTAAAATCAACCTTTATAACCTAGAATTATATTTTTGTGTTCTATATTTTAAAAATTATATTTCTTGTGTTTGTATAATTAGAATGCAAGGTTGAGATAACTTTCCTAACTCTTTCCACCATATATCTTGTTTGGTCAAGTAATATTTTCCTACCTTGCACATAGAACAATATGTCCTACTTAAGAACATGCCTTAAGTCAAAATGACACAATTTTATAGTCCAAAACTTACTTCCATATCCTATCCTCCACTTTCAACTAAATTTCATCTTGTATCCTTTCAATTGTATGTAACTCCACCATAATCCTAGTTGATCTATAATGAATTCAACCATCTATTTTTTAATCCAAAGCTAGAAAATTGTCTAGTATATTTCATATACCTTGGAAACACGCATCCATATACAAATAAAGATTTTGTAATCTAATCCATACTAGTATAGCTAAAAAAATATCTTATAATAGTTCTAAATCTATGAAACCAAGGCTTTTGTAATGATACATTATTATCTTGGTACCACAACCATTTTTTAAAATAAAATCTCTATCTTCTATAGATTGACAAAGAAGCTAGAAAAATCCTTGAGCACTAGGGTGTATTTTAATCATTGCTTTTATTTTATAATTTTAATATTTACAAGTCAAGGCATGCAAATATGCTAGACTTTTCCAAATATCACTAAAGTTTAATGTTAAATATTTATTGGATATTTTTTTTCCTTATGCAACACCTCTTTACCTAGAGAAAGGATTGGTCACTCATTGGTTGAAGGAATAATATGTTGATGCCATTTCTTAGAAACCAATGTAGCATCATTTGACTATTTTGCATCATTCAAATCTACTACAACATCGAAAATAATTTTAATCTTAGAATAGTTTTGATCCTTCAAACTATACTCCCCTATGTCATATGAAAATCCTCTCCTAGGCCCAATAGGAAGAGATGTCACTGAGGAGAATTCATACTACTGTTAATGTTGTTGGAAAGATGGATGAGATGATGTAAATGATGCAAACAATGAAAAACTAAAAATTTCTAATATAATAATGATTTATAAAAACTGATGATTATGACATTTTATAATATATATATATATATATATATATATATATATATTTATAAAATGTCATAATCATCACTTTTTATAAATCATCACCATTTGCCACATATTGCCGACTTGAGGCAGCCTACTTGTGTTTGTCAACAAATCACCAACTATGACATAGTTGCAACCTTGTAGCTAGATCGCCGACTTGAGACAGTTGTACTAGATCCTAGGAAGAGATGTCACCGAGGATAATTCATGCTACTGTTAATGTTGCTGGAAAGATGGATGAGATGATGGAAATGATGCAAACAATAAAAGACTAAAAATTTCTAATATAATAATGATTTATAAAAAGTGATGATTATGACATTTTATAATGTTAATATATATATAAGGGCCATCAAATCCTTTATCCCTAACAAGGAGGGTCATAGATTTGATTGAGTATTAGCATATCGATATTTTCATTTCTTTGTAGCATATTCTACTAGACTTGCCTAATCCAAAATTGATACTAGTCTTACAAACTCTTTATTGGTAATCACCACACTGGGGTTTCTGTATAATGAATAGGAGAAACTATTTTGAATACCATGCATGTCTCAACAACGCTTAATATTATAAAATATAGTTTTAAACATTTACTAATGTTGCATGTTTCTTGCAAGGTTTGTGCTTTTATTTTATATCAAACCATAGCATAGTGTAAACCTTACCAAATACAATTTTTGTATTATAGAACATGTCTAAATTTGTAGAATATTTTCCCATTATATTTTCTCACATTACAACCATATATTGATTTTTACCTTCTCTAAAATTTCATAAAATTATTGTACCAATTGGTATATATTATTGTCATCTACATAGCTATAACTACTACTCAACATTTTCTTGTGTGATATTGAAATATAAAAAAAATTAATCTATCACTATCTAATAACTATGGCATCACAAAAATATGTTTCCTAGACTTTTCATTACTGTATCCAATTTCTACTCATTTTATTTGTTCTAAGCAAAAATGGGTAGCACTTAAATTGTATATGCTTTGCATGTGCTCTTATTGTAATCCTATGTTTTTTTCTAAATCAAATAATATTAAACATTAAACAATATATGTATACTAATATTTTATTTTACATGTCAAATCCCAATTTTAAATCCAATTTAATTTACTAGATCACCCATAGGAACTTGACATAGTGCATCTCTTATTTAAAGTGTTAAGCTCGATGTAAGATTTTATTATACAAATTATAATGTATGTGTAGTAAGAAAAATCTTAGAATCTTGTGCTAATTTATAAAATAATTAGTTGTGTTGTTATGGGGTTTACAACATAATAACAACATATGAACTCATTATGTTGATTTTAAACTTAGGTTTTAAATAATGAGTTATACTTGTAGAGTAGAAAGTGCATGTCCTATAACTTTTCTACTCTAGTTTTAAACCATTTTGGGTCAATATCTTAGATGCATGATTCTAGGGCATGATTTAACTATTTTGGTACAGTCATTGACCCAAACTTAATTCATCACTCAAACATGCCACATTGCCTTAAAAAAACACTCAAGATCTCTCTATGATAAATAAACATACATTGTTAAAGTATATTTCAAGGAAACACTTTAGTACAATCATTCATTAGCTTGCATTACCAAGATAAAAATCAGTAATCAATTTAAGGGAATTCTTGATACTACCTACACATCGACATTCATTTCCACCCAATTATCTCTTTATTATTACTATTAATCTAGTCAAGGAGCTTGACCAAGGTGCAATGAACAATGTATAACAAAGTCCATAGTGCTCTTTAGTACCATCCTATTTTCCTTGCATCAAATATCACCAAGAAAACACTTCTTGTATTTACTAAATACCTAATAGTGTAAAAGAAGTGATTATAGACTTGTAGGATAAGATTCTAAACTTGCATGATAAGATCATAGATTTATATTTCATAATCATAACTACCATTATATCCCTAACACATAGATTCATAGGATTCATTTATCTTACCATTTAGATCCATGATTTAGTATTAGGCATCTATCATTAAAATTTTGTCGCATCTCATTAAGTATAGACCATTGCAAGGCATTAAAATCCTAATCCACATATTTTAATTTTAACATGTGTCTAATTAAATTTTTAATTATCTTGAGTTGGTCAATTAATCAATCCATTTACATTACTCAACTTTTAAAGTCTATAGAGGGTTAAATGACTAATTAATTTACCCTCACCTCTTTTACATATTTATGTAAAGGGTGTGTTGTTTTATTCTACAATACTGTGTACTTAATATTTTTAAACATTTAAAGATGTTATAATTTTGTTAAGACAAAATATTTTATATCTTTATAGATAAATTTGTTTAATATATGGGTTAATATGTTCATCTAGGATCAAAAAACATATCTTAAATATACTTTATATCACTAATATAAATCAAAATTAGGGCTTAAACTAAATTACAATAAAAAATAGAAGTATCAAGAAGACAAATGACAACACATACTAGGAAAAATATTATGGGTAGAAAACCCAACCTCAATTGAAGATCTAATATATTAATTATAAAAAAGGATTAAAATATAGGTAGAAGACCCCACAAATGTTATAGAACCAATGTTAAGAGTCTAAAGAAGCACCAATAGTTGATCCCACATTCTAAACTTGGAAAATTTGCAATACTATCCAAAGCTATGTCAAACCTCTACACCAAAGATTGTATTTGTAGGATATGAATCATCCAAGAAATTCATTATGATTTCAATAAAACTAGGGGATTCTAAAGGGGTCATCCAAGTCAAGGTCAAGAGGATAAATCAAAATGAAACATTTCCTTTCATGCATGGGAAAATGTAACTTTTACCATTTGAATATTCAACTAGTCAAACTAGTCACTCCATTTGAAAATTGTAACTCCTCTTTCTAGATGAACTTACTGCTTGAAATAGAAGTACAAGATGCTTTTCCTAGTCCGCTTTGTAACCCCCATATTGATACTATCTCTTACAAATATCATCATATAAATGTCAAGTGCCATAGTGTGTTGTACAAGGAATCTTATGATTCCTCCCAAGTGTAATGCCTCATTCCATGAGGGATAAATAATTAAACATATTAAAAATTATTAAATATTATATTTTTCCTATAAATTCCAAGGTGTACAACACCTAATTGTAATAATATTGATAGAGTCATTTAGATTAATTATTTTTTCATAAATAAAAATATTATAAAAGGTAAAAAAGTTAAAGATAATTTTTAGTTTTCATAAAGCAAGACCCTTCGTTCAAGGGACAAATTTGATGGTCAACCTCACCTACAAAATATATATTTTTAGGAAAATTATCTATTCAACATTACACTTTGCATGTTGGAATGGTTCCTAGTCAAAGTAAGAAATATTAAAGAATAAATACATATATTTACTATTATAATAGCGAGAATTGTTTCCTTAAACTTTTCCCCTTTGTTTCAAACTCACTTCGATTGAGTTATTTGTTATGTAATGACCAACATACAAGTGGAATTTTTTCACTAGGAGTAAGCCCATATTCTATTAACCTAGCTTGATTCTACCTACACACATCACCATGAATCATTATGATCATTAATTTAGTTATTTTCCTATCTATATTGATTTTGTGCTTTGATTCTATAGTTCAAAATCAATCCTTGTCTTTTTTAATTAAAAATTAAAATTGGGCTCACGTTGTCCCCTCCAACTCATTATGTGTCAAATTGAAATGTGAAACATTTCAAATTATTTTCACAGGTGCTATATAGCAGTATAAACCCTTATTAATTTTGAAACATCTAGGATCCATGATCTAGAATTGAGAACTTGCATTGATCATTTACAATATCTATAACCATATTGCATGGTTTCTTACTATTTTTATATTTTTCATAATCTATTGAATTAGTTAACTTACAAATTTCACTAATGAGAACACAATACTTCTTAGAAAGGTCCTCAAATGTGTTTATAAACACCATAAATCTAAGTATAACTAATTTAGTTATTAAAAAAGGAAAGTTATGCTAGTTTCGAAATCAAACAATCCACGTCGATTTCATAGATAAAAGTTCAATCTCATGCATTAAGATTGATTACATGACACAAAATTAAACTAGATTGATTTCATGTCTCAATTTTAAACTCAAAGAAAAAATATTATAGTTTGTTGTCTACTAGAGTATCACAAAGACACATATAATATTAGAGTTTTTTTTATCACAAATGATAGTTCATAGTCTAACGACACCAAGCTATACCTAAAGCTAACCAACACTAATCTATATTTGTCAATTTAAAGTGTGCTTTTATATTTTCTATTTATTCACCCAACGAGCATAGATTATAGGTTAGATCAAATTATATTTTAGTTTATGTATTTACCCTAGGATCCCTTCAAAGGAGATTCTTTATCTTTCCTTTTCAACTATAATCCCTTACAAAAAATTATGGTTCATTCAAAAAATTTACTATGCTTTAATGCTAAAAACCATATATATGGTCATACAACTCTTAATTTTAAGTCTTTTTTTTCCCTTATGTACTTTTTATAAAATATATCGAATGGGTTTAAAACTCCTACCATAACAAGTACAAAATTATTAAAAAATGAATATTAGTAAATTATCAAGAAGAGGTATTCACAATCCATAATTGAATGAGTGGAAATATTTTGATCAAATTGTGTAGATTTATTTTTATTGACACACTCTATGATTCATGACTAGGGTATGAATAGTGAAACAAAGGAAAAGAGAGGTTCACCCCAAATGGATTACCAAAGGGATGAACCTATTTTTTGGCTATATTGTTTCATTCAATTTATGAGGGTTATAATGCATAAATAACAATCAGAAATCAAACCTAACCAATATAGTAATTAAAAGGTAGGTTTTAAGAGGGTCAAATGTTGTGTACCTGTTGCAAAAAGTGTTTTTTTGGGCCCCACTAAGGACTCATTCGCCCAGTGGCGAATGGGTCCCTACTAGGGTTCTGGAAAATCAATTTATGGGTTTTGTTCTTCAATGTCTGCACTCCCAGATCCCAGGTGTTCAACTCCCAAAAGTCAGAAATGAAATTTGTAGAAGAATTTTTGTGATCTTGCAAGAAAGATGACAACTTTGACAACTTTTGCTCTCCACTTGATCTTCTATCTAAAACTTGCAATCACACATCAAAGGAGAAGAAAAATGTTGTTTGTTAGGGAATAGGGGTTTTCCTTGGTCAAACCCCGGCCCGTTTTGGTAATTAAACCTTGAATTGAAACAATGCATAAAAGGAAAGATGAATGAACAATGTAATGCCACAACTCACCAATCCTCAATTGAACCTTGGAGTACAAATCAACAATCTTGCATGAAGTGGCCTCAATGTATGTAGATCTTGATCGTAGAATTTGACATAAGATAATGGCTTTGAACGCTTGAACTTGATCACCAATGCTACATCATTGTATTAGCTCAACAACATGCATGACTTTGACATAATGAAAAAGATCCTTGATTGCTACAATAAATTTTTATAAATCTGCCCTTGAATGCCTTCTTGAATGCTCTTGAGTGCTCTATAATTCTCTTGTGAAAGTACTCTTATGATAACTTCAATTTTCTACGATGTCTTAGATGAAACTATGTGAAATAACCTATTATTTATACATAACAAGATTAATTCCCAAAATTCAAATAACGTTAGCCAACATCAGATCTTGAATTTGAAATCATTAAAATGCCACCAAAAAGATAATCCAAGGGGGGATTCCTAGGGTTAAGTGAGGACCCATTCGCCCTATGGTGAATGGGTCCTAGCATACTTAACTAGGACACACTTCAGGAAATATAAAATGTTATGTCAAAAGGGGGTCCTAGGACCTAGTGAGGACCCATTCACCAGGTGGCGAATGGGTCCTAGGTCACTAACCTAGGACATATACCTTGTAAAATTAAGTGTTGTGTAATATTATTTATGAGTGTCGGGCTTTATCCCTCAGAATCTACAATTAATTAGGCTTGGATTTGAATTAAAGGGTCCAATTAACTGCAAATTAACCTCAATTAATAAAGCTTTAGATTAGTGTGAAAGTGTAAAGATACACTTTGCAACACCCTAAATAAGGCATCATTAAGTCCATTTTATTAAAAAGGGCCCTAAACTTAATGTGAATGTGTTAACACATTACAACACTAAATCAAGGCATAATTAAGCTCATTTTAATATTAATTATTCCCAAATTAAGTGTGAAAAAGGGTTACTTTTTTCTACACTACAAATAGATAAGAGGATTACATGACTAGTCCAATAAAGAGTAATAGACATTGTAAGGAATATAAAAACCAAATTTGGAATCATCCCAAAATAATTAGTTAAAAAAATACCAATAGATGAGAGTTGTTTGAGACAAAGAAAGTAATAAAATAAAAAATTATATCCACTAATGAGAAAAGAGATAAAGACAAACAAAATTTAAATATTGAGAGTAAAAATACTAATAATTTAAACATAAAAATAATTAATTAAATCATAAGTATAATAAAAAATTTGGGGCACTATAAGTAAATAGATTTGTCAGTTTTAAACATGAAAATGAGAATGGCATCGCTCCTATGTGCAGGTGAGGCTACATGCAGCCTCTAAGGCTGCATGCTGGCTCTTACATGTGCCAGATTCTGTCCCTTTTGGCTGAGTTCGAGTGTTTGGGGGGACTCTTTTGTTTTTTCTGTTCGGTTGGTGTTTGTTGCAGTGTGTGGGGTGGTGCGAGGGTTTGTGTGGGAGAAGGGTTGGTGGGAGGTGGTGCGGTGAGGGGGAAGTGGGTGGAGGAAGCGATGGGGTAAGGGTTTGGTGGAATCAGAGTGGGCTGAGTGTAGGGGTTCAGTGTGGGGATATGGCAGAGGCTTCCAAAAGCTTGGTGCTTGCTGGGCTAAAGCCATCTCAGAATTTTTCGGCAGCCATGCATGCACAAAAGTTGGATTCATCCTTTGTGGGTGAGAGCTCTAAGCTCAAGAAAGTGAACGGGTGCCTGCCGCGAAGTCAAGATCGACCTGTTCTAGTTATTTCTCTTGAATCAGTTCAGGAGGACATAGATTATTGGAGCAAACATGTTCTGATATGCAAGTTCTTGGGTATTTGTGTCCCTCTCTCGGTGTTAGAGTCTTGGATCCGTCGAACCTGGCAGGTTGAAGGGGATTTCGATCTATTGGTGGCTATGAATGGCTATTTCATGGTTGATTTTTCTTGCATTTCGGATCGTAATCGTGTTTTTGAGGGAGGGTCATATTTTTACAATCATGTTGGCTTGTTCATTAAGCCTTGGCATGGCGGTTTTAATGTGACAAAGGATCTTCCTACACGGGTTCCTAGTTGTGTCTGTCTTCCATGGCTGCCATTGGAGTTTTGGAGGGAGAATATTCTGTTCTGGATTGCTGCTTTGTTGGGGAAGTCAGCTGCCATTGCTCAGAATACTTTGCATAAAAAGGTATTCTCTTATGCTTGCATCTGTGTTGAAATTGATTTAAATAACCCTTTGTCGGATTCTTTGGAAATTTGTATTGGCTCTTCCTCGTGGATTCAAACGCTAGATTATGAGTCCCTTCCTTTTCGTTGCCGCTTTTGTCACGAGTATGGACACCTTCAGTGCCAGTGTCCTCGGGCACCCAAAGTGGCAAGTGCTTCTTCCTCTCCTTCTTCAAGGCCTTCGATGGAGAAGGGAGATAAAGGTAAGGCATTTGTGGTTGAGGGTGGGCCTGATAAGGATGGCTTTATTCCTGTTAAGTAGAGAAATAAAGGGAGGGGTCAGAAGCGGGCCTATAAAGATAGACAAAGTGATCAAGGTTTCAATCAGTTTGAGGTCCTGGATAATCAGGCTTTGGAGGAAGGGGTTCCTGTTGAGCTCTCTTCTGGGGCCACTGGTATGGATGTTGGGCTGGATTGAGGACTAGAGTAGGCAATTGTAGTTCAAAATATTTCTCTGGCATTGGAGCAGGGGATTTTTGTGCCTCTTGGGGCCTTTGCAGATGTGCAGGTTGATATTATTTTAGTAGATTTATCTAAGGCAGTGTTCTCTTTAGGTAAAGGGTGGGGATCGTCTCCTGCTTTGGGGGTGCTGCAACACCCTCTCAAGAAAGGGAATTTTGAAAAAAAATTGAAAGTTGGTCGTAAGAAGGATGCTGACAAGCTTAAATCTATTGGGGATCTGTTGGTGGAATCTGGTTTTGTTAAGACCCTTGAGGCCCACTTCTCTCAACCTTCCTCATGATTGTTCTCTCATGGAATGCAAGGGGGTTGAATAGTACCTCCCGTCAAAAAGCTATTCAAGATTTGATTGTTGTTCATTCCCCTGATATCTTTTGTGTTCAGGAAACTAAGCTTCAGGTGGACCTCGTGCTTCAACATGCCCCTCGTATTTGTTTTTCTTGCCAATGTCAGTGTATTGGGTCTAGGGGAACCTCTGGGATTCTAGCTCTTTTATGGGATCCTTGTAAGGTTGTTCCTTGTTGGTGGATTTCAAGCCAGTCTGCTATTTCTATGGTGGCTTTAGTTTTGGAATCTGGTGAGACTATTTTGGTTAGTAATGTTTATGCTCTGATTGACATCTATGGTAAAATCCAGCTTTGGGATCATATCAGATTTGTTAGGTCTTGTGCACCCTTTATGCCTTGGATCTTAAGTGGTGATTTCAATGCTGTGTTGAGCTTGGAGGAGAAAAGGGGAGGGTGGCCTAGGCTTGGTCCTACTTCAGATCTATTTCAGACTAATGTGGACTCTCTTGCTCTGGTGGATGTAAAACCCTCTAATGAAATATTCACTTGGAATAATAGACAGAGTGGGCCTAAAGTGATCTCCCAGTGGCTTGATCGTTTCCTTGTCTCCTGCTCTTGGGTTAGAGGTAGCTTGCTCATTTGCTCTGAGATTCTTGACTAGTGTGGCTCTAATCATTGGCCAATTAAGTTTTCAACTTCAGCTTTCCCAAATCCAAAGAATCCTCCTTTCAAATTCCAACTAATGTGGCTTCATGATCCATCTCTGGGTGATCTTGTTGCTCAGTGGTGGCAAGATGGCGCCCTTCGTATGGGTCAGCTATGTATTCTTTGGTTAAGAAGCTACAATATGCTAAGTATCATCTTAAGCGATGGAATAGGTCCAGAAAAAGAGAAGCGTAGGATCACCTTGCTGTTATTATCCGCCAGATTCAGGATTTGGGATTCTCAGAGGCTCTTGGGCATGCTGAGGCCCAGGCTCTAAAATTGGTGGAGTGGGAGCTTCGTGGGGAGATTTTCTGGAAACAAAAGGCTAGGATTGATTGGCTTCAAGAGGGCGATAAGAATACGACTTTTTTCCATCATTCGGTGCAAGCTCGTCAGAATAAGTGTTTTATTTCTTCTCTTGTTAACTCTGAGGGTCTTTCAATCTCTTCGCAACAAGCTTTGTCTAGAGAGGCTTGTCAGTTCTACTCTAATCTATTCACTGAGGATTCACTGTCTGCTGAGGCTGATGATAATAGGGTCCTTGCTTGCATTCCCTCTTTAATTTCTAATGAGTTGAATGCTTCTCTTATTCGCCCAGTGACTATGTCGAAGGTGGAGGAGGTGGTGTTTGGGATGAACAAGAGGAAAGCTCCTGGCCCTAATGGTTTCCCAATCAAGTTTTTCCAGTAGTTTTGGGATACTATGAAGCTGGATTTGTTGGAGGTGGTTTGGGAGTCTCTTCATAGTAAGTAGATGCTTCGTGCCCTAAATGCTACTTTTCTGGGTCTCATTCCTAAGAAGGAAGGTGCTAACAGACTTGATCTCTTTAGACCTATTGTGCTCTGTAATGTGGTGTACAAGATTGTTACGAAGTTGATTATTGAGAGGCTTAAATCTTGTCTGCCTATGATCATTTCTGAGGAGCAAGGTGGCTTTGTGGCAGGTTGTCAAATTTTGGATGGGGTGGTGGTTGCGTCTGAAGTCATTCATTCCATGGAAACCTCTGAGGATAGGTCTATGTTTATCAAGTTGGATATGGAAAAAGCTTATGACAGAGTTAAATGGAGTTTTCTTCAGAAGATTCTATTGGCCTTTGGTTTTTCCTTTGACTGGGTGAGCTGGATATTGAGTTGTGTGACCTCTTCCTCCTTTTTGATTATTGTGAATGGGGAACCTTCAGATATTTTTGGGGCTACTAGGGGCCTTCGCCGGGGGGACCTGCTCTCTCCTTATTTGTTTATTATTATGGCGGAGGGGCTGGGTCGGCTTCTTAATTCTCGGGTTTCACAAGGTTTGATTCATGGGTGGCAGTGGGGGATGGGATTGCCTACGCTTTCTCATCTCCAATTTGTGGATGACACCTCTTTTATGGGACTAGCTCGTATTAGGGAGGCTGAATCCTTTAGGCAAGCTTTGGACATCTATCTAGTGGCTTCGGGCCAAAAAGTCAATGAGCAGAAGTCTTCTATATTCTTCTTTAATACTCCTCAAACTATCTAGCGACGGATTGCAGCTATTCTGCGGTTTCAAATTGGGTCTCTTCCCTTTGTCTACTTGGGTATTCCTCTTGCTGTTGGTCACCAACCCAGGTCCTCCTGGCAGTTGTTGCTTGATAAGCTTAGGCAGAAGGTTACTCATTGGACTCATCGTTGGTTGTCTACTACTGCTAGAGTGACTCTTCTCAAGTCTGTTATCTAGGCCCTTCCCATCTACAGGTGCTTTGTTCAAGCGGCTCTGATGTATTTCCTTAAGGAATTTGATGCCCTTTCACGTCAATTTCTTTGGAGCGGTAATGTGTTGTCTTCAAAGTGGAGCCTTGTTAAGTGGGATTTTGTGTGTAGACCTAAGTAGGAGGGTGGTCTTGGTTTACGCTCTACTATTTTGAATGGGAAAGCGCTTGCTGCCAAGCTTTACTGGCGATGGTGTACCAATCAACATCAATTATGGGCTCGTATTCTCAACCATAAATATCTTCAAGATGTTGCTTCTTTTGAGGTTCCTCGCTATCCTCTAGAAGGGAGTGGTTCTATGATTTGGCATACTTTAAAAGTGGGGGCGTAGTTGATTAAGGGTGCACTTTTTTGGATCTTTCATTCGAGGTCACAGGCTCTTTTTTGTTTAGATTCTTGGGATGGTCACCCTCCTATTCTCTCTTCTTTTCCTCACCTCCAGTCCCTTTGTTATTTTTTTATTGCGAGTGGTTGGGATTCTGTGGAAAATTATAAGGTGGTGCAACATGGTGGTTTGGTTGTAAGTTTTCGTTGGAAGCATCCTTCTGAGTGGCCACCTGGAGGATCTGAGGGGGATAGGCGTGAGCTTTCCCAGATTTTGGCTTCCCATGCTTGTAATTCTTTGAGGGGACCTAATGTCTTGGCTTGGGATGGTTCAGATTTGTCTAGAAAGTACTCTATGGCAGTTGGTTATAAGCAGTTAGGTAGGTAGTTGTTTGGGGACATTGAGGTCCCTTGGTGGAAGCAAGTTTGGCACAAGTTGTCATAGCCCAAGTGCAACTTCTTTATGTGATTAGTGGCTCAAAACCGGTGTCTTACTTGGGATAATTTATGTAAGCGTGGGTTCCAAGGCCCCTCCATGTGTGTTTTGTGTCATGGTTGTGAAGAGAGTGTCTCCCATCTCTTCTTCCAATCTTCCTATGCTAGGGAGATTTGGCATTTCTGGTGGGGGGTGTGGAATACGGCCTGTTGGCATGCTTCCTCTTTGGTGGAGTTTGGGGAATGGTGGGGCAGGGCCCCTATTTCTCCCCCCTTTCTTCAGGTTGTTTGGGCTCTTGGGCCTTCCTTTATTATCTGGAACCTGTGGTTGGAGAGGAATAGGTGAATGTTTTAGGATTCATTTTTGATGGCCCCTCACCTATGGTGGAAAATTCTACACTCTTTAGGGGAAACTATTGCGGCTAAGTGTGATATGACTATTCTGGTGGACCCTCGTGATGTTGATTGTTGTAATTGTCTTCATCTTCCTCCTCCGCAACGACAGCTCATGTGCAACAGATGTAGGCATCCTACCCTGAAGGTGAATAGGGAGGGAAGATGGACCCCTCCTCCCCTTGGGGTCCTAAAAATCAACTCGGATGGCTCTTCTCGCAGAAATCCAGGTCATGCTGGCATTGGGGGTGTGGGTTGGGATAGCTCTAGAGATGTTCAGTTTATCTTCTCTGTGTATAAGGGTCTTCATATGAATAATCTTATGGAGGCTCAGGCCATTTTGTTGGCTATGGAGTGGGGCAGTCAATTAGGATGGCGAAGGATCATATGTGAGTCTAACTCCCAGGTTGTGGTGAACTTACTAAATAGGCGGTATTTGGATGATGTGAGCTAGCAGCTGGCTTTGATTGTTGAACAAATTCTCACTCTTTGTGCTTCTCTGGAGTATATTGGGTGATCCCACAATAGTGGTTTACAATTTTTGGCCAAACTAGACATTGAAATTATTTTTTTAAACTAAATCTTCACATTCAGGCACCTATAGCAGCTAAACCGTGAAGAATTTGAAGATGATGCAAACTAGAGTCTCGTCAGATTTTTTCTTTAGATTCTAAAACTATTTTTTGAAATTTTTGGAATCAGATTGCACTTATTTTTCCATCTCCCACGAAAATTGGTTTTTTTCAAAAAACAACATTTTTAAAAAGTGACGCACACCGTATAACGCATAACTTTTTTTCCATGAAGGATAAAATTCTAATTCTTTCGAATTTAGATTTGTGACTCTGATATCTAGTGCTTCCACTTTGTTATACATTTTTTTATTGAATATTTTTTCTTTAATCAAGTTTTGAAGTTAAACCAATTACAATTTAGACATAGCCGTTGTATAAGCATAAATTTTTGTATATATTGAAATTAAATTTATTTATTTTGTTGGATCAAGGACTTCAATATCTGATGCACTCATATTTTTCAATTTTTTTTTTGATAATCTGCTATTTTTCCACATGTGCATAACATAGACCTTCATTTTCGATGAAAAACCTTTGTTTAATAAAACTAAAAAAACAAATACATAATAAAACCAAAACATATTAAAATTATATTCATTGGATAGCTCATTCTGAGGACTACTTGATTCTAGTTGGGTTTATGAAAATTCATCCATTTTCATCCTCAACCCGAGCTCTGAATTGCCAAAATTCAAGTTTTTTTGTGTCTCAGGGGAGGGGATGAGAAATTAGGGGGGTTCGTACAAACCCCCAGGGGTTCGTTCGAACTAGGGTCCATTCGAACCCTAGTTCATTCGAACCCCCCTTCTATAAGGCGCTTTGTTGGCTTTTTTGGCAGGAAAGTATTGAAAGGGTTCGCCCGAACCTAGGTTCTAGCGAACCCCTAATTGGTTCAGTCGAACTAGTAGGTTCGTACGAACCCCTAAAATCAATTTTTTTGCCATGCATTCATTTTGTGTGAGTTTTCCTTCCTCACTTCAATTGTAAACCACTATTGTGGCTTCACCCTATTACTTTCACTCATATTCCTCGGGAATGGAATGGTGTTGCTGATTGCTTGGCTAAATGGGCTTCTAATCATATTCATGATTGGAATTTAGTGGATCGGGGTCAACTACCCCTGGATTTGTCTCATCAATTGGATTTGCCATTTAAGGCCCTTGCTTTGTAACGTTTCCTTGTTTTAATAAATTTTTACCCCCTTGATGTTAAAAAAAAAAGTAAATAGATTTTTTGCTATGATATTTCACTACAAAACAACCTTGACTTGTTTAATAAGAAACAACAAATGTCCCAATAATTAGAGAGATTGCTATTGATTTAACAATTTTCCTTTGTGCTTGAGAGGGACAACTTCATCATATGATAGTATTAGGGTTCTTTTAGGGGTATGCTTTTAACCAAAAAGTAGAAAAGGCGGCTAAACTAAAATATAAGTAAGAAAAATAAATTAAATCGCAAGAATGGGATGAATAATGAACACAAAGAATCATTCCTGCGAGAATATTATCAAATAGAAAATAATATAGCTAGGGTTTAAGAAATGGAATACATACTAACATAAGAAATTCATATCCACATAGGGTTTCATGACTCATAGATCAAGAAACAACTTATCATTTCATCCTAGATGCATAAAGAAAACATATATATTAAGGGGAAACTTTAATATTCATCACATGACAAAATTTATATATTAAGAATGATTGCCAACTGAACATCAGAACAATTAACAACAAAGAATAAGAACATTGATCCAAAGACCAACAAAATATATTTTCTATTTAGTTCCCAAAAAGAGATAAACAAACTCTTTGTGTTTTTGTACAATGTAAAGAACCTCAATCTCTTCCCAACCAAGGACTTGAAAGAACTCAACACTCCCCTATAAAATACAACCTTGTATATATAGGCTTTCATTTGTAACTACTTAAAATTATAATAGTTTGAATAAACTTTATTGTGGTTAGAATTTCCCTATTTTTCTTAACAGTAATTTTCTAACCTTTTCACCTTAAAACATGTTGAACAATAATCCATACATTGAATACTCACTGAAACTTGTACATGTGTTTGGAAGTTGCCTAGTGATCATATCTACCTCAATTCTAAAAAGAACACCATTTTACAAATCAACATTCAAGAACTCATGACTATATCTATCACTCTTCATAAAAAAAATTGCTTAGTCATTGCATATTCAAGAGCTATGTATCAAATGCTCCCATAACCCATGTGGAGATGCATCTAATTATAATTTTTGAGTAGCTACACCAAATTCAAATTCTAGATTTTTGATGAACTAATCTATGTAAAGTCCTCCTATATACATCTCACGAGCATATCCATAAATTTTGTTATCCTTGCACGTATATGTTGGACCCTTTCATTATAATTTTTTTTAATGAGCACCCATTGTAAAAACATAGGGTGTTATTTTTTCAAGAACCATAGTGGCATACTCTCCAAACTTGTGTTTTCTACCACCTTCACTCTAAGGTGCATGTCTTCATCCTAAACAAGCCTTAGCGATTGAAAGTGACCATTGTACATGTCACATGCCTCAAATGGATCATGGGTAATTGTTGAAAGGAGTTCTAGTGGTAGCAAAAGGAGTAGGCTTTTGATCACTATGGACTCTTCTCTTTCTTTACCTACTATGATCTCTAATATAATATTCAAGAGTCCATAAATGTATGTCACTTGTCCTATATTCTCATCAAATGTAACTATCCTCTTATATGAACCATTGGTAAAGAACTTCAAATTAGCATATCTTTCAAAAGCTTGGTTCATCCGATGATCCCATTGGAAGCCAACAATAGCTACCCAATAACTTGGATAGCTAGGAATTAGGAAACAAGAGAAGTTCACTGCAATTCAATAACCTCAACTTCCTCGAAACTATAAAGAATAAGAAGATTGACCTTGCAAAATAAAACAAGCAATGGTAAAAGAAATTCGTTGGTGACAAAATAATTTGTTGTTGAGATAGTTGTGGGATTATTTTCAATTAAGAAGATAATTGCTTCGTATTTACCCTTTAAACTTGTTCACTCCCTCTCTTCCCAAATGCTTGCAAAAGCTATACAACTAAAGCTTTTGTTATCATAGAGTGAATAACCACATCTCTTCCTAACTAATGTTTTGATAATATCTTGATTATTGAAGATATTTCAACTTAAATATTTAAGAAAGCAACTCCTATCGATGCTATTATTGAAAGCATTTAAAGTTGTAAGTGTTCAATTAGACCTTTTCTATCATTCCTAATAGTATAACTTGAACATTTCCTCAAAGAAATGAGTATAGACAAATGTGTTCCACCTACTTCTTGTCTCATGTTATCTTGACCATCACATATTTTATCATTAATTATGAAATCAAAGTTTGCTTCAAGATGATCCTGAATGACATCAAGATAGGAGTATCCTTTTTGGTAGGCTAAAATTCTCTATATAACCACAACAGAAACCTCTGATGTATAGACCACCAATGATAAGTTCATCCTCGAGATATTCATATTTGGAAGCTTTGTAACCACTCAAATTCATTTTCCATACCTGCATATTATTTTCTGTGCTAAAACTCGAACTATGTTGTTCTAGGCAATCAATGATTCTTAACAATAGTTCTGCTCAAACAGCCTTCGTCCAGATAGATATTGGTAGGATAAAATTAGTAAATGAAATATTCTCGTACATCTGCCTCTTCGAAACATTGGAGGAGCAAGTGAGGAATTATTTTAAGGAATATGAACTTGTCACTTTACTATTTTGTGTTAGATAACTATTCAGATTTATTAAGCATACAAACCAATGATCCAAGAACATCTACAAAAGAATGTAGAATAGTTGGTGTTCCATAAGAAGATATTTCTATGAGGCATTTGTTTCCACCAGCAATTCATCGTCAGCAATTCACCTCTAATAATTTATCGTCAACAATTCATCACCATGACAAATTCATCTCCAGGAAAATTCAGCACCAACAATTCATCGACGTGGAAAATTCACCACCAGCAATTTCCTAATTGTATATGCCATGAATTACTGGTGGTGAATTTTCCACGACGATGAATTGCTGGTGATGAATTTTCCACCACGATAAATTATTGATGATGAATTATTGACAATGAATTATAGACGGTGAATTTTCATAAACTGTTTAAAAACTCTCACGCGTTGTCTATGCTTCCATATTTTATGTACAGTGCTGCCAAGGCGTTTGCAACTATAATATCTGACAAAAATTCACGTTGTCTATGCTTCCATATCTGAAACGAGATCAATCACGTGCCCTTTCATAACCATCGAGCTTTGAAAAGAGTTTCTAAGCTTTAATGAATGTTGGCTTTTACACCTTTTCATAACTGCCAGTAGTTAGAAAGATTCTATAAACATTGCAAGGTGCTGACTTAATGTATTTCGGAGAATTGAATAACTGTATTTGGGAATTTTGGAGAGGTTTTATAACCTTTTTTAAAAGTTTAGCCTAATGCTTTTCAAGATTTTCAATAGTTTTAATAATCATACAAAAGTATGACAAAGTAATCTTGGAAGAGTCGACAATTTTTATAATCTTTTTAAAGTGTCAATGAAGTCATAATTCATGGTTATTTAAAAGCTCCACTTTGCAATTTTGATAATTTGAAGAAATTTTATATATTTTGATCATATTCATATTTTCACCTGAAACTTGGCCACATTGCTTATAATAACCCTATGAAACTATTTGTAAATTTATTTTGCTCCATCCTTAACAAAACTCTCATTTAATCAATTTTTGCAAACTATTTGGAAATTTTCTACAAAATTAATATATCCCAAATGGCAAAGAATTTTGGTGTGAAAAATTTCTAAAATGTACTTAATGAGATCAAGAATGTCCTTGTAAAATGGTTTTCTTTCAACTTGAAACGATCTTTAGATTTAATTATTTTAGCTTGACTAGGTTAAGTTGTGCAAAAAACATGCAACACCAATCTCTTGTGACAACAAAGGTAGATAAACATCTTTATTTTGATGGATCACTTAACATTTGAGGTGATTGAATACACTTGAATAAATTGAGTTATCATTGATGGTGTGAATAAGATATTTTATCTAACTAGTTCACCTAGTGGGTCTTATTCACATGTTAAGTTTACTTCGGGCCTAGGAATATTTATAGAAGCCTTAGTTGGCATTAAATCTTATCTTATCTTTTGCCATTTAATTCTTGTATCCTAGGTCATTTAATATTGGTTTGTCTTATGACATGGGATTAAGACACTTGTCGTGATCTTGTCTAATCAAGTCTCACTTTGACTATATAACCAAGGGTCTCTCACACATTGTACATTCATTTTATTTGCATTCTTTGACAAGAATACAATTTATTTTTGTGATATTGATCTTCTCTTTTCATTGTGCTTTCCATTTGGCCACTAAATCTTGGGTGGTTATCTTCATAGCCAACTCTTACACAGTATAAGAGCAAGTTGGGTGACTTTGGTTTGTCATTTTTAGAGATATTAAGTGAAAATCTTGGTAGATCTTGAAAATTTGAATATGCTCTTTTCTTGCATCAAATAATAATCTAGAGAATTTGAAAAAATTGAAAAAAATACCAGATTCTAGGGGGTTCTCTTTGTTGCTTTGTATTGTAGACTCATTTTAGAGCTTGTTGGTGCAGATTTGAGTTCACCATTGAGTTCAAGGGGTTCAAGAAAGTCAGTTTTGCATTTTGTTTCACCCAAATCGACATTTGATGCTAGATCTATGAGGGTTTGAAGTTTGAAAGTGGTTGTCAGATCTAGGAGGTAGCTACAATTTTAGAGTATTTTGGGTCAAAACAAACCCTATCATTATGTCCACAGGACCAGCAACCCTAAGAGATCAACTATCAATTCATTGAAATTCAAGTACTTCACCTAGATCCCTCAAAAAAAATTGCCCCTAAGTTGTATGTACGATTGAATATAATCAACGTCATCCTAATTTTGTAGGTGGGTGCATAAGATATGATCGCAACAAAAATTTAATTAAAATTTATGTCTTTAAAATATTTTTTTAGAATTAAAAATTTTATATATATATATATATATATATTGATTATGTAAGGCACTACACAACCTACAATACCTTGGTGTACCCCTGTAGTACTCGTTGGTACCATGTGGCTGATCGAAGGTCATGTGGCATGGCCCCCACCCACCACTTGTCAAGTTGTAGGAATAACCCGCCAAATCGGTGCTTAATCACTAGAACCCCCCAACCGATAGGAATGTATTGACCCATAAAAAAATATTTCATCACAAACCTTTTTTTTTACCTTTGGAAAAAAAATCCAACAAAGAATATTTCGCAACATCACTAGAGATTCCGACATGAAGATTTCTCAAAATATTTCATCAAGGGAATATACTGATGACTAGAGAATATTCCTTGTTGACATCAATATTACATTAGTGCGACATTAGTAGACCCTTCACCCCAACTTGCCCCCTCATGGTTGGAGTTTTTCATTTTGGAAGGAAAACTTCAAATGTTCATAACTCAGGCTTAGGACCTCCAATTTTTGAGATTTTTTTTTTTAATTTGGAACAAAATTTTGTGCTCTCAATAGTGGTGCAAATGGTTTTTTTTTTATTTTGGTGTTTAAATTTTTCATAAATTGCAGATTCTTATAAGTGTTACTAAGTTGTTCTCATTTTTGGAACTTTGGAGGCTTCGTTCTCACTCCTATGGTAACATTTTTTGGTGCATTTTTTAAAGTGCATAATCTTTTATGTATTTATAGTGGTATAATCAAATTGATCTCATTTTGTCAAAAAAAATTACTTTGATTCTATGACTCAATTTGGCATTTGCATGTTCCAAGATCAAGACCACTTCACTATTTTTGGAAAGTGGCATATGTAATAGCATTAATCATAAAGTGTCACTTGCTCATATATTTTTGGAGGGATTATTTGATTGAGTGAATTTGGCATGAAATCTTCTTGTGGATGTGGTTGCATTCCTCTTGATTTGTGTTCTTTTTTTCTTATTTCATCATCGAGCAATCTTCAATTCCACTTCTAACACCTTTAAACTATCCTAAATGAAAATCTAAAATGAATAATTTGCTAAGAGTGAAGAGGTTGTATAGGATAGTTCATGGACTTGATGGTGAGCCAAAAGATGATGAAGCTAAAAATAATAAATGGTTGAATAGTTGTGAAGAAGTCATTGGCTCTTTATGCTAGTATGTCTCTCATGAGTTATTGTTTCACGTTGACCACTTGGATACACCCATGGCTATGTGGAGTGCATTGTTAAAATTATCTAGGCAAATAGATGAAATTAAAGGACATTTGATGGAGAGTGAATTAGTAAGTCTCAATCCATGTATTTTTGATAATATATAGGACTTGATCACCAAGTTCAAGCCACTAAGAAAACAAATGAAGGAATATTAAATTGAAACATCAAATACACAATTGGTGCTAAGTGTCCTTTCAAATATAGGACCTTAATATTTGATGTTTGTGTCTATTTTCTATGCTACAAAGAATGCCTTTGAGAGTGAGTTTAAGATTCCTTCTTTTGAGGATTTTAGTAAACAACTCACTAGGGAGCAAGATAAGCTTATTCAAATGGGCACTTTGAAGTCTTCAAAATCCTAAGCCTAGATTGCAAAGGATGAGAAGTCTTCAAGTGGCAAAGAGAAGAAAAAGAATAATCCTAAGAAGAACACACGATCCACATTTAATTCCAAAGAAGAACATAAAAATTCCTCTTCTAAGGGGGAATCATCTAAGGAGAAGCCTACTTGTGCATATTGCAAGAAGGATGGACATGAAGAACATTAATTTTATAAGGACCTTGATGAATTAAAACATCTTCTTGTAAAGAAAAAAAATAGTTTACCTTCTAGAATGTCTACTTCAACTTCTTCTTCCAAAACCAAAAAAAATTATAAGGAAAAGAGTCATATTACTAGGATAAGTAAGAAAAAAGGACAAGCTCTTTGTGATTCTAGAGGTCATGGATCAAGGATATGGATTCTAGATTTAGGAGCTTCTCATCATATGACATCTTCACAATCTATGTTCCCTTCTTTTGAGCCTTGTGTCATGCCCCTGTTTTGATGTGAAATCATACTTATGTGAATGTAATTAGGAGGGGATCTAATGATATTGTGGATGAGACCTTCAATGTGTGTAGCTCATTTGAATAACAATATCCTTTCTATCTATCAAATCACTTGTGGTGGAACATGGAAGATTGTGGAATTCACTCCTAATTCAGTTATCATTATCTAGTCTTGGAGAGTAGAGAGGTCATTGCCACTGGGATGGTTGATCATGCATCTTGACTATACACTTTTTAAGCTTTATTTTAATGATGGATTTGATCCTTTGGATGATGATCAAACTTCTACTATAGACTATGATTTTGAGGAGATTAAATATGGTTATTTAAGTCCTGGTATTCTTTCATCTATTTAGGTTCTAAAGACACGTGTTGACATTACATCTCCTTCATCTACTGTTACATTTGATGATGCTTGTATTGCTACAGATATAGCTATTTATGATTTAGTGTATAATAAGATATCCATTATCTTCTAGATATGGCTACTTGGGATGAATAATTGACAGATATTGCAAGTTTTTTTTTTAGTCCCACATTTCAAATTTGAGATACACCATTGATTGCATTCATCTTCAATTTTAAGGAGATGATCCTTCTTCAATTTTTATGAGGGAACACTCTAACCCTCTTGTTCATTCTCTACATGATCATTCTTCACAGGTTTGATCAGCATTTGAAGGAGGCTTCTTTATCTTTAGAGGAGATATATTTGTCTTTGGATTATGTTCTACAATCATCTCTACTAGATTCATCAATGTGTCCTAGAATGCTTGATTGGATTATGACAGCTAGCATCAACATGGAGACACTTGAGCATAATTTAGACACATCGCACATCATTCTTCCTCCCTCATCTTCATTTCAGGAATAGGAAGAAACCTTGCATACATTTTTGGTTTTGTTTCTTCCTAAGGGGAGGAATGTCGTTCGGCGATATTTGATCATCTTTAGCATTCATTTTTTAGCATCTACCATCCTTACATGAGACTCTACATTGAGGGGGGTTACATATTATCTCTTCTTCTTCTCTCTTATGGGGGGTCTTTTTCCTTACGTGGGTTTATTTCCTTCTCATTCTTTAATAATAATATTTTGTTTTCATCTCTCTTTTAGGGAGGATTTTTGTTCCATTGGATTTTCTCCTTTTCTCTATTTGTGGGAGATTTCCTTTATACTATGATACCTAACATAGCCTATTAGCAGGGACCCATCATCATATTTGCATCATTTAAATTAGTTTACTCCTCCCTAAGTTGCACTTAAGGTGGGGTGTTGGTGTGAAAAAGGTGTTTTACCTAACTAGTTTACCTAGTAGCTCCTATTCACATGTTAAGCTTACTTAGGTCCTAGGAGTATTTCTAGAAGTCTTAGTTGGCATTAGATCTTATCTTTTATCATTTAATTCTTGTTTCCTATATCATTTAATATTAATTATCTCATGGCATAGGATTAAGACACTTGTCATGATCTTGTCTAATCCTATGTCTCACCTTGGCTATATAACCAAGGGTCTCTCACACATTGTACATTCATTCTATTTACATTCTTTGCTAGGAATATAATTTATTCTTATCATATTTATCTTCTCTTTTAATTATTCTTTCTTTTGGCCTCTAGGTCATGGGTGGCTATCTCCATAGCCAACTCTTACAATCATAATGGTGGTTCAATACATGACGACCATTTCCAATTTAGACACAAAAAAGTTTTAAATTAAGAGAAACCAAAAATTGAGCTATCAAGCATTAAATACAATAAATTATAAAGGAAAGATGGAGGAGAGTTAAAATGGGGCCAATAAATAAAGGAGAAAAGAGAAATTTAACAAGATTTAAAAAATAGGAGTGATGTAACACCTAAATAATAGAATTGAGAAAATAAAAAAGACAGATAAAGAAAAGGGTAAACTCAAAAGCTTTTTTCAAAGATACCACCAAGGGAAGAGCCAAAAAATAGGTCATGTCATTAAAATGTTTATATTGAAAAATGGAAGGTAGAGGCAAGGAGAAAGAGTGAAAGGTTAATACAACCTTCTAGCATGAATATAAGAGGAAAAGGAAGAATTTGAAGAAAATTAAGAGTGGGAGCCAAATAATAATATCAACACAAAATAATAAAATTGAAACCAATAGAAAATCATTAAAGGGAATTGTTCTTATTTTTAGGGTGTTTATAATAATATGTTAGACTAGGCTTATACTCCACTCCTCATCCTTATTGAGATTGAGCACGGGAATTTCCCAATTTCAACCACCTCCCTTATTTTATCTTACAATATTTATCCTTTGTAAGCACCTTGTCAGCTTCCAAGCACTATGGTGTTTGTGATAAAATGAATGCAAGTAGTTGGGGAAAACATTTTAATATTATTGTGCTTGATGTTTGCATGATTTAATTATTTTATATTTATTTATAGTTATTGCTATTTTTATTATCCCCATGGAACCCAATTTTTTCTTGTCTCTTTATTTATTACTTTCTTCTTTTCTCAATTAGCCCTTACCTTTTAACTTTGTGTTGATTATTTTGGATGGTTCCTTTGGTGTTCATATTCTTTTAAATATATCTCAATGTTTTTTAGACTAGTATAAATATCTTAAATCCATCTATCTAAAAGATAATAGATATTAATATCAAGGTGTTTATCTAACATATGCATCAAATTTAATATAAGCACCTTGAGATGGATATCTCTTAATAAAGCTTGAATTCCAATAACTACCATTTCACTAGATCCATTCCAAAATAATATTAGTATTTCTCCATATTCTTCAAACCCTATCCTTATAGCAAAAATAGATAATATGAGCATGGATATTTATATCTAATTTCCCATACTTGTACATTATCATTAGAAAACCTAGAGACCTCTAACACCTAGCCACCAAAGTAGATCAATAGTATATGTTTCTTAAGGAGGGAGATAAATTTACCATGACTCTCCATCCATAGTCTTAAAGTGTAGAGAAAAAAACATTAGGGGGGAAACGACACAAACCCCCTATCACCCCCATAAACCTTTCCATATTTTTTCAAATTTTTATACTTGTTAAAGGAAGGGGCACCTTCAATATGATTATCTAACTCCTC
Organism: Sequoia sempervirens; assembly: GCA_007258455.2. Lineage (NCBI taxonomy): Eukaryota > Viridiplantae > Streptophyta > Pinopsida > Cupressales > Cupressaceae > Sequoia > Sequoia sempervirens. The sequence continues at coordinate 401,080,926 of VDFB02000017.1, read as the reverse complement.
ACAAAATCAATCAAGAATATTAAAATATGCACCATCATAGTGCTTTACCTACAATTTACTCTCAAGATTTTTCATTGTTCAATGAAATTATTAGATGTCATTACTAAGACTATACAAGTGGTTTAGATAACATCTATAAAAACCCAATGCTTTCTCCTCCATATCAGTGATATCATCATATAATAGAAACATGCTTATAACCATCAATAGTATAATAACATTATTGATAGATTCAAGTGCAACTAATTTGGATATCACCTCCCTAATACCCTTTGAAAGAGTACCATCCACCTCGTGCATAAGCTCCCAAATATATGTTAATAACTATTAAAGATCTAGGTTACTAGTCTCCATATCCAAATATCAATGAAATTTCCTATCATTTCCTCCATGCTCACATGTTCCTTCTCCAATATAAAATTATCACCACTAGTTCTCCCCACCTCCCTATGCTTAATCATTCCACCAATAAAAGAGGATGACATTTTCCCTCTCTACAACCTCCCATAAAAACCTATCTCAATAACATTCAATAAATGATAAATAAGGACCCAATACAAATCCATCTACCTCTCCATCAAATAACTTCTCCACACAAGAGTTTAAAATGACTACAATACTTGATCCATGAGAAGAATTAGACCTATAATAATTGTGTATCACATCTCCATGTCTCAACATAATTAATCCATCCTCCAATGCCCCTCTTGATAACACACATCCCAATTAACTACATAACTATCACTTTTGGACCCCTTATTAGGCCATAATTAACATACTATATCAATTATATAATATAAATTAATTATTAATTTATATGTAATTTATTCTTTTTATATAATTAGAAATTTTTATAATATATTAAATAATTATTAAAATTAATATTATTATTCATAGTTAATACATAAATATAGTATTTAAATTTTATTTTATTTTTCTATTAAGGTCATAACCCTTGAAAACTAGCATAGTAAAGAGATATAATATAACTGATAGTCGAAAGTAGAAAATACTACCAAAAACTAATAACACAACTAGTCTCTAAACATGATAAAGTAAGTTATGAATTGTTAGGATTGGTGATATTAACCTTGCAATCCTAGGACTATGTACCTTAATTTTAATATTTTAATGGTTGGTTATTATTTCAAGTGACACCAAGAATCATGGAAGGGGAACCTAGAAATTCCACATGAGGAGGAACATGTTTTGTGATTAAATATTATTTCCTAGCCACTTAGAATATTCTTTGTAAGATGGCATTGAGTGGAGAAGCTTAATTTCACCTATGACAACTTCAATGGATACTTGGCATGAAGTGGAAGGGAATCTAACACTTTTTGGTTTTGTAAGAGTTGTAAGAAGTATCTTTTATGATGTGTAATAAGTTGGTAGCCTTTTTTGGACTTAGGTAGTTGTTATTGTGTCCACTAACTATGATGTTTTTATCCTTTATTGAGGTTAGACACCCAAGTTCATGAGAAAAGTATTGAGGTTTATAGAAATATGCTTATAACTCTTGAACACATATCATGAGGTATCTTTGGCATGTAGACTACTTGGCTAATGGTTTGAGCCCATTGTATTGGAAACCATTTATGTTTTGTGTATTACATTTGGCTATAAATTAGAGCCTTGGGGTAGTGATTTGTAAGCACGAGATGTGATGAGAAGTTCAAGTTCAAATGTGATAGAGTGAGGAAAGAAGTGTGTTAAAAATTATATTCTTGTTTTTCAAGACTAATACATACTTGATGTTCTTTGTTAATGGATTTTTTTCTTAAAATGGTTTCTCCATGTAAATATATTATTGTCGCATATTTCTATGGTGTGTTGATTTTACATGATCTCAATTTCCATTCACATGTTTGGCTTAATGTATGTTCACTAAAATTTATACAAATTTTATGTTATTGTTGCAATATTTTAACTTTATTGTTCAACATTTGTTATTAGATCCATTGGATTTGATTAGTGGGAAAGACCTTGCTAGAATTATTGTAATTTTTTTATGTTGTAATGGGATTATTTTCCTTGTGTGTTTTTGTAGTTTGTGGTTGTATTAAAATCCATGGATAACTCTTCTAGAACAAAGATTGAGAAATCCAATAGAATCGACTATGAGCTATGGAAACCCAAGATGTAAGATCCTCTTGAGGAGAGAGAGATCAATGGTTGGGTATTACAATTAAAAATAAACTAGATAATATGTCTAATGAAGACTAGAAGAAGATAGATTAAATGGTATGAGAGACCATTTAGTTATTTCTTGTGGTTTTTATGCTACTAAATGTCTACAAAATTTATTGCATACAAATTATGGAATAGGGTTGGTCAGATCTACTAGTCTAAAAGTATTGTTAAGAAATTATTTGTAAAAATAAACCTTGTACTTTAAGAATGAAGGATGGGGACTCTATAGAAGAGCATTTTAATTTATTTAATATGATTCTAAGTCAGCTGAGTTATATTGATATTAAAATAGATGTGGAGGATAAGTGCATATTTTTAATTTATTTTTTACCTAAATCTTGGGAATTCTAATCCTTACTTTGAGTGGTCAAACGGAAGACTTCAAGTTGAATGCTCTTGTTGCTACTATAATTTTTGAAGATATAAGAATGAATCCCATGGAAGAAAGATATAAGTATGTGTTACATGTTTAGGGAAGGCCTAAAGAAAAAGGTGGGCCAAAAGGGAATAAACAAATTTTGCTACGAGATCTATGTCTCGATGTAATTCTCAAGCCCCGAGAACGATTATAGTGAAATATTGGAACTATGGTAAATAAGAGCATGTGAAGGAGTGAATAAATAAGAACTATGACTCCACTAAAAATTCCTCTTATGAAGGTGAAATTGAAGCTATCTTTATTTCATCTAATCTTGTTTCTAATAAACTATGATTGATTGATTCTAGATGTTTGTATCACATGACTCCTCAGAAGGAGTGGTTCTCTTCCTACCATGCATATTATGGAGAAGCATTTCTAGGTGATAATAATTCACATCAAATTGTTGGTCATGAAAAGGTACAGTTATGTTTCAGTGATGGGAGGGTGAAGACACTTACAAGTGTTTTACATATTCCTATATTGGCTAGAAATCTAATTTTTATTTTAAATCTAAATGATTCAAGGATGCATGTGACATTTGAAAAGTGTAGTTTCAAGTTGATAAGAGGAAATTTAGTGGTTTCTAAAATATCTTGTGTTGGGACTTTGTTTAGGTTGAATTCCTCAATTGTTTTTAATTTTACTAATGTAATTGATACTTAAAATACATGTCTGTAGTGGCACCAACCTTTGGGCCACATTGATGAAAAATGGATTAGGACCCTAATTAGTAAAAAATTAAATAATATTTTTTCTTATTTTGATGAGCATTCTAATTTTTTTTAACATTGTATCTTTCATAAATAAAATAAAACAACTTTTCCTTTAGGAAATTACAAATCTAAGAGATTGGTAGAGATTGTTCATTTGGATATATTTAGTCCAATTCATGTTTACTCAAAAAAAAATCATTGATGATGCCTCAAATACACTTGAATTTATTTTATGCATTTAAATATGATGTTTTCACTAACTTTAAGGAGTTTAAATACTCAATTAAAAAGAAAAAAAATAGAAGATAAGGGTGTTGAGATCTAAAAATGGGGGTGAATACCATTCTAGTGAATTTTATAAGTTCTATAAGTACATGTAGATATTGATTGACAAAAAAATACACTATACACACCTCAATAGAATTGGGTGGCAATTATATCAATACTTTTGGGTAGAGATTGTAAGTATTGTTTATTACTTGATTAATAAATCTCATTTTCAACTCTTGTTGATAAAAAACCTTATGAGATGTGGACAAGTTGAAAACCCTTAGATTCACATTTAAGGATATTTGGTTGTCAAGAATATGTTTTTGATATAGGTAAAAGAGTAGGTTTTTGAAAGGGCTTGAACCCCTTTACAAGAAAACTACAAATAACAAGTTCCATGAGGTATATAACAAAAATATCTATCTTATCATGGCATCAAGCTGGCTAGGGAGAAGGGGATCTCTATGAATATAATTAACTTGCTAAGGAATTGTTCACCTCCTTCGTGGACAATTGAAATATTTATTTTGGATGCTTGGTCTATGTTGCATGATTTTAATGAGGTGTATATTTCCCATGCCTTTCCTGAGGCGAATGGGGTGGTAGACTTGATGGTGAATCTCGGGGTGACATCAGCTAGATCTTGGTAGGCTAATGATAACCTGCCCATCAATTTAATTGCCTTGCTTAATAATGACAAATCCTAGCTCATTGGAGGAAGTCGTCTCCTCGACTAAAGGCTTGTGTGGTAATCATGTTCAGCTCAAGTTGATTAGACACCTCATGCTTGTGATGCTCATTGGAACAAGTCGTAAATGCAGGAGGCTCCTGGCCATTATTGTCTTTAGTACCTTAGTTGGCAGGCCCGCACACTTTTTGGGTTTTTTTCTTCCTCTTGCCTTGGTGTTTCGTTGCAATTGTATGTTGTATGTTCTTGCTTCTGTGAAGAGCCTGCATTCGATGATGGGTGGGGATAGGTGTAGGACTGAGCCTTTTTTGTGCAACAAGTTCAAATCCAATGCCAAAGTTAGGGAAATTTTACAAAAGGCTGGGGTTGCCCCTTTCATGGAGAAATTGCATGGTTTTAAAATGAATGTCTCCAAGGATTTTTTCGACGCTTGGCATGGCCGGGTGTTGAGCATGTTTGGAAGGGATACCACTATCAGTGAGGAATTCCTCATGGAGGTCACTGGGATGTCAACCAAAAATTTTACAAGGACAAAAATCTATCAGGGGCTACTAGATTGAATTTTCTTTAGGATAGGGAGAGAGCCAAAATGGTGAGGCTTGACTATGGGGGTTATGTTCAGTGCAAAAATAAAACCTATATGGCGTGAGGTTACCATGGCACTCATGTTTTATTTCACCTTGGATGACAAGTATTCGGATCTATATGGCCATCATTTTGTGATGCTCAATCACTTTCATCTTGGTAAGCACATATCTTTCCCTTTCTATCTTTTTCTTTCTTTGGAAGAGGGGATTGTGAATTATAGAAAGAATCTAAGGAACCCTTTCTTACATGAGGGTTTAATGTTGTTGATTGTGGATCATATTAAGGCTAACTGTGTTATTGAGACCCATGTTCCTGTTAATTTTTTTAAGTCCAAGAAGAGGGAGAAGGGGAGTGGGAAATTCCAAATTGAGGAGGTGGTTGAGAGTGCAAGTACAAAAATTGAGGAGGATTTTGATGCATGGTCGGATGGTTACCACACAGACTTGGATTACACCCCTTCTTCTGGCAGGAAGAAATGCTCTGCTAAAAAGGTGAAACCCTCCAACCCATGTGTTAAATGCAAAATTCAATATTTTTGCGATGAAGAGGTTGAGGAGGGTAAAGGTAGTAGGAGGAAGGCTAAGAAATAGGGGTCGGTGTACTCCAAGGATGATGAGAAAAATTTGTCAGAGGTTTTAGGGGTAAATCAAATCGGTGAGGTGGTGGATTTTGGGAATAAGGACCTAGGTCATGGATATGTTGGGGGGGGGCTGCTACTAGAAAAGTGAACAATGTGTTGGATGTGGACGAGTCTCCTAATGCGTCGACTTCTAAAGATAAGGGTAAGACCAAGGTTTATTTTCTTGAAGATTTTTAAGAAGATGATCCACCCATAAGTTCCCATCAGGGGAGGGGATTGTTCTAGGGTGCCATGGACTGCATGCATGCCTCTGGTCTGGTTAAGGAAGGGGCTAATATTTCCTTTAATTTTCTTATGTGGTTGGTTCAGGAGGTTCAGGGCCTCCATAACAACCATGACATGATTTCTCGGTGCAGTGTTTCTACTCTCAGAAGCCTAAAGGAAAAGAATTCCATCTTCAATCTAGTTAAATCATTGAACTCCAATCTGGGAATTTCGGTGGAGGACATGGCCAATTTGAAGAGGGATTATTGTCTAAGGTTGTCAACGTTGGAGAGGAACTCTCTACTACTACATAAATACCTTAACACGGTTATCAACCTTAGCAAGGAGAAACTTTTATCCTCGGCTGAAGGGCTTGTGTTCCTGAATTAGAAGGCAAAGGAATGGACTGGAAGATCTATGTTTAGTGAGCTAGTGAACAAGGAGGTGGGGGAGGATGTTGATAAGGAGATGTAGGTTGTGGACTTAGGCACAGGGCCAATTGTTTGCACTCTGAGCAAAACCAAGAAGTGCAAAACGGTGTCGAGGCAGGACGTGGAGGAGATCATGGAAATGCACAACAAGGTGATTTCTAAGGATCTAGAAGTAGCCAAAATGCTTAAGGAAATTCTCTAAATGTTGCTTATTATGTTCTCTTTTTGTCGAGTTTTGTTGTTTTTTCTTGTCATTTTCTACTAATGAGGTGTTGATTGTTTTGTAATCAGCCTATTTTTTGGTGTTTGGTTGGGCAGCCAATTTGCTTTATCTTCGCTACCTTTTCTCTTTTTTGTACAGGGTTTCAAGGCCCCTTCAAAACCTGTTTATCATTAATCAAAAACAAAAATAGCTATCAAAAGAAAACAAGAATAGGAAATAGAAGAAGATACAACAATTGTATAACACAAAAATAGAAAAACTTTGAGAAAGCAACAATTATCTAATATCAACAAGCTTGTCTACCTTTGTTCATATGTTCATGTACCTAAGTAAAATTGATTTAAACTGGACCCAAAAGCATATAAATACATATTTATAGGATATGGTGAGAATGTAAAAGGGTTTAAAAGCTTTGGAATCCACTATCCCAAAAAAATATTTTTTAGAGATGTGATTATTCAAGGATTTTAGAGCATTTTTGGATCATATACAACAAAAGGAGAAAGAAGGAAAGAAAATAATAAATTTTGAGACTAAGATAAAGAAGAAGCAAGATGTACATGTGGAATAATATAATTATGAATTATAGGAAGGAGAAGAAGAAGGTTCAAGTGGGAGTCATAAGCAAGATGAGTAGAATGAGTAGATTGAACATGTAGAAGAATAGGAAAAGTACTCCAACTTTGAGAATATCCACAAGAAAATGAAACCCAATTGAAATATATAGTCCACTAGATTTTTTTGTGTGTTTTTTAGGTAAATTAATGATGAACCTAGATATTCTAGAAAAGTGTCTCTTTAGAGGATAGTGATTATTAGATGCAGGCCATGCAAGAGGAGATGATGGCCTTGGACAGATGTGACACTTGATGTCTTACCATTTTACTTGAGGTAAAGAAACCCATTGGCTGTAAGTGGGTCTAAAAGAAGAAAATCAAAGCATATGGTCAATTAGAGAGTTACAAGGTCAAACTGATGGCCAAGGGCTACTCACAAAGAAAGGGAGTTGATTTTGGAAATTTTGATCTATTGTTGCTAAATTATCTTATATTTGATTCTTGTTATCCATTGATTCAACACATGATTTTGAAATAGAAAAAATGAATGTTAAGGAACTGGTTTCTTGCATTTGGATCTTAAAGAAGAAATTTATATGTGATAGCTTGATGATTTTACTATTAAGGGGAAGAAATATTTAGTTTGCAGGTTGAAATGATCAATGTATAGTCTAAAGGAATCACCTCATATGTAGTATAAAAATTATCATTCCTTCATATTCAAATTAGGTTTTATTAGAAGTGAGGGAGATCATTATGTATATGTTAAAATTATTAATGATAAGATTCTAGTCATTGTTTCACATGTCAATTATATGTTGTTTATTGGTGATAGCAAGGTGATTATTAGGGGGCTCAAAACTTAGTTTTTGGCACATTCAATATGAAGGATTTACAGGTTGCAAGATTAATTCTTGGGATGGAAATCAAAAGGGGCTAGGTACATAGAAAGCTTTAGTTAAGTCAATGTAAGTACATTGATACCATTATGTAGTAGTTTTCTATACACAATTACAAACTGGTGAGTATGTAATTTAAATTATTATGTGGAGTATATGTTTAATATTCCTTATTCTAGTGTTTTTTGGTATCCTAATATATATAATGGTCTGCACTACCCTTGACATTACCCAAGTAGTGGGATTTTTTAGTCAATTTATGTATAATGTTGGTAAAGAGTATTGTATTTATGTTAAAAGAGTGTTAAAATATTTATAATATAATTTTAATTAGTATTTTTATTATCATTGTACTAATGGCCTAGTTAATGCATTGGACATATATAGGGATTTGTGATGAAAATTGGGCAAGTGACTTAGATAGTCAAAGATTTACTAGTGGTTATATGTTTACTTTATTCAATAGTGCAATGGGTTGGATGAGTAAAAGGTATCCCAAGGTTGATATATCTACTACCAAAAAAGATTATATTACTACGAAACATTCCTATAAGGTGGTGGTATGATTATAAATCCTATATTCAAGAATTGGTTTTGATTATGAATTGATTAAATTAAAATGTGTTAGTTAGCATGTTATATGATTGGAAAATAATCCCATGTTTCATTCTCATACTAAAAATGTCAATGTATAGTATCATTTTATTTAGGAGATGATAAAAAAATGGTAATATCTTGTTGTAGAAGGTTGACACTATTGTGAATATTGTAGAATCACTTACTAAACCAATGAGCATAAATAATTTATTTTGGTTTAAGGAGGCCATGGCCCTTGCTTCTCATGACACTTGATTCTTTTTATATGTTCCCTATTATTCCATTATAATTGAATAGCAAGTGGGAGAGTGTTAGGATTGGTGATACTAACTTTGCAATCCTAGGAATATGTACCTTAACTTTAATATTTTAATAGTTTATTTGGACTTCCCACATAAGGAGGACCATTTTTATAATTAAATATTATTTTCTAGGCACTTGTAATATTTTTTACAAGGTGAAAATATTGAGTGGGGAAGTTTAATTTGGGTTATGACAACATATTGGACATTTAGCATGAAGTGGAAAGGATTCTAACTATTTATGGTGTTGTAAGAAGTGTAAGAAGCATATTTAATTATTTGCAAGAAGTTGGTAGCCTTTTTTGGGCTTTAGGAGTTGTTATTTTTTCTTCTAGTGGTTTTGTTGTTGTCCTCTAAAATTTGATGCTTGAGTTCATGAGAAAATGATTGAAGATTTTAGAAATATGATTGTAACTCCTAAACACGTGTAATAAGGTATCTTTTTCATTTGCACTTCTTGGCTCATGGTTTGATTTCATTTTATTAGAAACAATTTATGTAAATTTTCATATTAATTTTGGCTATAAATTTGAGCCTTGGGGTAGTGGTTTGTAAGCATGAGATGAGATGATAGGTTACAAGTTCACAAGTGCTATATTGAAGAGAGAATTTGTTGAATATTGTATTCTTGTTTGTGAAGATTAATACATACTTGGTACTCTTTTTTGGAGAAGGTTTTTCTATAAGGATTTCTCCACTTAAATCTATTGTTTTATATTTCTATAGTTTGATAATTTTATGTTCCATTTATATTCACATATTTGGATTAATGCATGTTCACTAAATTTTGTACAAAGTTTATGTTATTGATATAATTTTTTAAATATATTTATCAATAGGAACAATAAAAAATAAAATACCTAGACACCATTACATAATACCCCAACCATCAACAACCCTTGAACAACCAACACCAATGAATTTATTTTAAATCACAAGCCATTGTGACAAAAAAATCCTTCTCAATATAACCTTCAATCCCATAGTCCTCCAAATTTCAAAACACAATGTCATATATTATATATTTTTCTTAACAATTATGTGAAGGATGCCATCTTATAAACATGGAGTATACACACTATTTACCTCTATATGGTCTACAATATGGGACACCAATAATTATTTTATCACCTTGTTCACATCTAGAAAAAAAATTATTGACATCCTACAACTCATGATTCACTACCAATAACTCCTTGTTTATGACCCCTAGCTTACCCCTTGAAGCATACTAAGTGTACCATAGAAAAAAGGCAACTTGCTTGACTTGGGAATAATTGATGATAGACTGGACTTAATGAGGCCTCGATTTGGTGTTGTGAGGTGTTTTTCACATCCACACTAGGTCCTGGACCCTTTCAAATGCATTTAACAATGTCTTGTCAAGGTGTTGTAAAGTGTTGTAAAGGACTTTCACGCTTTTCTAGACTTAATGAACCTATTTTCCCCTAATTCAACATTATAAAATTTGTTTAATAACATTATCACACTAATCTAGAAGGCTTGTAAAATAAATTTAATGTTAAACTAGTGTTGTAATGTGTTTTACACATTCACATTAGTTCTTGTGCCTTCCTAGGCTATGTGGACCTCATTTTAGTGTTGTAAAATGTATTTAATCACACTTTCACATTGAATTTTGTGTCCCAATCCCTAATTGACATTTACATCATCATTAATAGGCCCCTATTACCCCATATTATGCATCCCGAGGCAATATTTGATGAAAAAACTGACATAGACATCATATAAACATTATTTTCTTATCTCCTAAGAACCCAATTGTCAAATGGGCCCCATTAGGACTAATTCGCCACCTATGGAAAATGAGTCCCTGCTAAGTGGGACTGATTCGCCCAAGGTGGCGAATGAGTCCCATTTGGGCCAATTTTGACCTTTGAGCAGGAAAAACTAAAATTTAAGTTTATTATTTTTACATGTCAACCTTAGGGATCCAATTTATAGGAAAATAAGGTGAATTTCCTATAAAATAAAGTCTCTAAACTCTAATTCACATCCATTAAATCATTTCATAGTTCATTCATCATCCATCTTCTCTTTCAAGTCAAGCAAGTTGGGGTTTTTACATTACAAGTCATTAAGATTGCTTCCTAAGACATTCAAGGGAAGATTCTTCATGTTTTGCTGTAGAACTTCAAGATCAAATAGCATGGCAAGGTATTGACTTCATTGTTTAATTCTTTATTACATTCTTTCTCTATTTTGGTTTGATTACCTAAAAGGGGTTTGACCAAGGCAAACCCCCATGCCCTAACATCCAACATTTATATTTCTTGTCTTGTGTGTTTGTAGATTTAGGCATTTTGGAAGCTTAGAAATCATTGAAGATTGCATTGAAAAGTTGTTCAATTCATCTCTTTAGTGGATAAGGAAAAACATCAACAAAAAGTCACTTTCAGGCCTGAATCCGATAGTTTTAGAACCGGACACCTCGAGAAGCAGAAAGTGCAAACTAGAGGCTCCTATTTCCACCTTTGAATATTTAGAAATTCAAAAGTGGACTCATTTTCCATGGGTGGAGAATGAGTCCCATTTCCAGGCTTGAATTTGGTTTTCTACATTTTTGGACACTCAGTTGTCCAAAATGGGTTCCAAAATAGTTTTATAGAACTGGGACTAATTCATCCAGAGTGGCAAATGAGTCCCACCAGGCCTAAAAATTAGGATCAACAACATTTCAAAATCCATTTCAAGTCTCCAGCAAGTTTGTAGGTGCGCTTCTTCAGTTTCATTCATTTTTGTTGTTGTTTAGCTTCATTTCTAAGTGTTTTTACATCACACAATGTGTTTTCAAACAACCTACATTTAATTTTTTTTGCATTAATATTCAATCCATTTTATCAATTAGCTACATTTAGATCATTTCATTTAGTTATAACTTCATCATACATACACTAATTTGAGTGAACCACCTAGATTTTGTGTTGTGGGATCTATCTCTTTCCTTTAGGTGAAAGACCTTAATTGAGAAAAAGAGACCTAGCATTGCTAACCATTAAAATCTATGGTTCACTAAGTAGACTTATAGGAACACATAGGAGAACCATTTGAGAAACTTTCCTCGCCTAGCTAAGACAACATATCCTCTCCAAAAAAAACATGAGCACCCATGTCATAACCAATCGGTTTGACACCTTCTCTTCTAACATTCAAAGTAAATCGTCCAAAATGAAGGCATGAGAACACATTAAGCCTCTATCACTAATACCTATTGAGGTATAAAAACATTTTTTATGAGAGAAACTTAACCCACCTCTTCAAATAACTTTGAGACAATCCTTGAATTATAATCTCCCTTTTATAGCATTATGAGGATCTATAACTAAAACCTAAAAACCACATGATAGATGCCACACCACTCCAAGGATTACTAAGAAGAGAATATCAAAGTGCAACAAAGTGAAAATATATAACTCTTTACCAAATAAAAATATTTCTCCAAAGGGAAGAATGTACGTGCCTTCATACATAGTGTGGTGCAAACTATTAAATGTCTAAATTTTGTAAGAATTTAGAGATAGATTGTATGTGTAGATGCATAAATAAGCATCATTACTCTTACAAAAAAAAGTTGTCACATCACTAGGGGCATGTGACAAGGCCAAAAAATAAAAAGGGGGAGGTAACAAGGCACAATGGGCCACATAAAGAAGGACCCCACCACAAAAAAATATTGAGCTAAATCCGTCTCAACGAGTAGGGTTGGGCCATCCAAAAAATACAATATATCCCTAAACAAGGCTAAGAAATGTGCTTGATCAACTCCTAAATTAGCCAAATAATCTACCACCTTATTAATCTCCTTGTATCCATACAAAACAATATATTTTCTAGATTATTACAAAGAGAAATTGCTTCTTAATTTAAGCTATTACCTTTCCAATTGGAATAATATTTATTACTTAACCCTTTAATAACAATAGATAAATCCCCTTCCACAATCATTTGCTTATGATATAAAGACACATTTGGGAGACACCTTCAATAGTTGTCATCATTTTGACTTTGGTATTTAATTGAATACCTAAAAAGAACGAGCCACATAAAATAAAGGATCCCAAGTAGATTCCTTGAGGAAAAAATCTCATCCAACCCAAAGTTACCATGAGAAGCCCAATCGAAAATTAATTTCAAAAATATAGAAATGGTTTCAAACATTTGACGTTCTTATTAACATAATTCTTATCTCTTACTCCATTAATAGAAGAAATTATATCTATGATATTATGTGGTGTGTAAAATTTAAAAAAATAATATAACATAAAATATAACTCAAACACCCTATATAAAAATTAAACATATATAATTAAAGAAGGTTTGAAATAGATCACAATATAAAGAATAATTTAAGCATTTAAATATCATTTATATATATAAATATTATATTTAAGTATTATTTTGTCTTCCACCCACACCCCATTTTTGGCTTTCCAAATGGAAACCCCCTCCTTTTGTCTTAATGTTTTCTTGGTTTCTTTATATTTTCCTCATCCCCTTTGGTCTTTTTTTAGGATTTTGAGGTTTTTCATTTGAGCATGCTTCCTTTGTCAAACCCAATCCCCAACCTTTACTTTTTGTCCTCCTTGGTCTTTTCAAGATTTCAAGCATCAGTGTTTGGTTTTTTCTCATGACTCTAGACACAAGCTTGATCTCTGATCCCCACTGGGGTGCCTATCTTTTCAAACTCATCTACCACTCTAGAATTGCATTTATTTAATTGATAAAAATTAATGGCCATTTTGGTGCACAACCCATCGATGGTTTTTATTTTCATTTGAGCACATTTTAGTTCGCTTTACATTTTTTATCATAAGCTCTTGTTGTTGCATGTGGTCAATCTAGATATTATACAATTTTGGTGTGCTCATTCATGTGTGGGTGCCTGCTCTAATCACATTTCTCATGCATTGTGTGTTCATTGTTTTGGTTGCTTCGACTCCTTTTTGAAATTCGTCATTCGAACTAGATAGGGATCTCGTGTTTTTTCTTTGGTTCAAATGGTTGTTTTTTTTGCGTGCTTGTTGAACAATAGGGGGAAAATGTGTGCTTTATAACCATCATAGAACACCACTCTTTCCCAATTGTCATTCAAGAATTCCCTAGGATCCTAAATTGGATTGACTATCAACCAAAAGGTGAGTCAATTCTCAACAAGGAAGACCTAGGATGGGTTATTTTAGGCTTTGAAGGGTTCACCACCAAGCCAAAGCTTGGAAAAGACAACTTAACATTCAACTCACAAAACCTAATAATGCAAGCCAAATAATGAGTGCAAATGACAAAATTAAGTAACAAAAAGTTAGGATGTGTGTACCTAGGAAATCTGTAAATGTGATGAGGATTCTAGAAATGCAAAAATGTTGTCAAAATATTCTAGGGAGGACTAAGATTCCCTTACTGTTGTCTTAGTCCCACTCCCATTTTTGGGGGGAAATACGGAATCTTCGGATGTTAGAACATAATCCGAAAGAATCTCTACAAAATACCCTTGGGAAGACTAAGATGCCCTTACTATTGTCATAGTCCTATCTTGAATTTTTGAATTCTCTAAATGTGATCCTAAGGCTCAATGTCTGCACTTCCTTCTTCTCATATCTCAGGTCTTGAAACTTCTAGATCTGGCCTGTAGGTGAGTTTCCGTGAAGATGACAACTTTACAATGCAACTCTGCAACTTTGCACTTCGAATGCTCTTCAAGTCTTCAACCTAAATATGCAAACACAAACATTCAAGAGAGGAAAAACTTGTTGATTGTTAGTAAATGGGGTTTTTCCTTCGTCAAACCCCTTGTTGGTAATTAAACCTTGGAATGAAATGAAATAATGAAGGGAAACAATGAATGAACAAAGTACTATGTTGCAACTCACCAAACCCTTGTTATGAAATATGAAAACTTGTGTGAAGTGGCTAGGTTGGATGTAGATCTTGAATTGAAGGAATGCTTGATAGATATTGACTTGAATTGCTTGCTTCAATCAAAACTCTACATCACAAATGTTAACTCAAAAACACACATGATGCAAGAATATCTTTGATATGATGCTTGAATCTTGATGATGGATCCAAATACTTGATGAATCACTCTTGAATGCTCTCTTTATCATAAAATTGTTGTAATGCATGAATACTTAAATGCTTAGGATGCTTGGATTGAGAAATGAGAGAAAGAACCTTGTATCTATACTTATTCATGCTTAATATCCCGAAATTACACCACAACAAGTTGACATATGAAATAATTAATTAAAGGAGGCTAAATCCCTCCAAGGTTTGAAATTAAATCCCAAAAATAACTTAAGGAGGACTAAGACGCCCTAGGTGGCGTCTTAGTCCTGAGGTATGGAACTTGGGGCACAAACTCCAAAAAGGTGCCCATTTAAGGTGCATTTGAAATCAGGGACCCAAGACCTTTGGAGGACAAAGATGCCCTAGGTGGCATCTTAGTCCCAGTCTGAAAAATAAGGACACATAGCCAAAATCATTAAATTATCATTTATCCTTTGATGTTTTTCGGGATTAGCCATAAAAAGATATAATTTATTAGGCTTTTGGATGCAAAATAGGATCAATTGAGATATAAATAAGGATAAACAAAGCAAAGTGGGCCCAAAAAAGTGTGAAAATGCAAGAGTATGCATTTTCCTACACTACATTTAGCCCTCACTTTAGTGAGAGGATGAACTTGCTTCAAACTCGCACTAAAGTAGTCAACCACGCAATCAAGAGGGGTTCAAATGTACGAATGCTAGTAAGATAGGATGACAATAATCAAGAGGGTGGCCAAACCCCCAGGATCAAGATCCTATGACAAACCAACATAGGCACAAAGGAACACACATGTGGATGATATATGAAGCCATAACCAGATCGCAAACATACACCATCAAAGATAGAAAAAGGAAAAAGGAAAAATAAAATGCAATGAATCAAGCTTCGATTGGTCATCCAACGCGTTGTGGAATAGGTCTAGGTTATTTATCCAAAAAGGTTTACAAGTGGAATGTGTTGTCCACTATGCAAACAAAACACATGCTCACAAGGGCTAGTGAAGCTAGTTGTCCACTATGTGAGCCCCAAGAGATCCATATCAAAGTCATACGGTTCCCATGACTATGATAAGGACAAAAAGAAAATGCATGCTCACAAGGGCTAGTGAAGCTATTTGTTCACTAGGTCAACCGTAGGGAACCGTATCAAAGCCATACCTCCATGAATTTAATAAGGTACAAAAAGATAATGCAATAGGAAAGAGGGATGTTCGAAGGGATTTTTCTTAGTTCATGTGAGATCTTAATCTTAGGGAACATTGTGCTTAATGTCTCCAAGAGAGGAAAAATGCAAGGTCTCATCTTAGGGAACATTGTACTTAATGTTTTCAAGAGAGGAAAAATGCAAGTAAATATCACACTCTCGAACGAAATCAAACCCAATGACACCACCAAGAAAGGAATGCATCACAGGAAGAAAGAAAAGCGCACAGTGAAACATGAGTGTCGATGTATGCCCCCACTTCAAAGCAGTTGCTAACATCATTACTATGAGCAATTTCTTTAAAGTAGCAAAGGACAAATGCTAACAATAAAGAGGACATGAGAGCTTATTTGGAAAGCCCTATGACTAGTCATATGTTTCCAATAAGCTACAACATGAAAAAGGAAGAGATTTCCCCCAAAATGTATAACTCAATACATGTGAGCCAACTTAAGGTATGTCATCCACATCCCAAGCTTGCTCTTACATATACATGGAAGGTGGTCAACTAGCCAGAAGAGACAAGGACAAGTGAAATACGAGAAGGCTACCTAACCCCTTGCCCCCACTCAGTGCAAGATAAGGGTGAGCCGAAATGGTTGATGAGATGCATGCTAGAGTGAAAATCAGTATCAATTAGAGGAATTAGGTGCCCCCACATAAGGAAGAGCACCAGAATCCTTAAGATGTTGGATATTACTACTCAAAGACTTGCATTCGTTACTAGAATGGCCATGAACTCTATGATATGCACAAAATGAACTCTTGTAATAAAATTTATTTCATGTTCTTGGAGGGAGGGATATCAAACGATCTTGGAGGAGTCTTGACAACATACCCTCTTGATCAATGGTAGATATTGCTTTATTTTGCAACAAATATATCTCTTGCTTAGTACAAGGTGTAATACCTATACAAGACTCTTTAGATTGCAATATTTTTTTCTCTTCTTTAAAGGAAGATGTAAAATCTGTCAAATTCAAATTGTAAGTGTTTTGCATGAGGACATTGATGTTAAGCAAGGATTTCTTTGTTTCTTTCAAAGGATAACAATCAAGACCACTAGTGTCTATCAATTCAGGATGCACTATTGTTAAATTTGGCTTAGAGAAATCTTTTGTAATAGTGTTGATATTGAGTGAAGGCTTGTTTATGTCTTTCGAGGGACAATAACCAAGACCATGAGTTGTTTCTTGCGTGTAAGGATCTATAGTGACATGAATACCTTGTTCTTGAGCACCACATCCTTTTCCACTATAGCCCAATTATTTCATTTGCTCATAACCTTTTCCATAGAGTTTCTTCGTCTCTTTCAAATTCGGTGGTTGGTCATAATTAAATTCATCAAAGTTTGTTGTATAATTTGTTTCTTCTTTTGAAGTGGTTGAGATGGATTCTTTCGAAGGGTCTTCCAAATTTTGTGTTGAAATTACTAATTTTTCTTTTCCCTTTTCATAGTATTTGTTTATGATCTTGTATTCTCCTATGAATGTTGGTTCAAAATCCAAGGAACCCCAATCATCTTTGAATAGCTTCATGAATTCCTCAATATGTTTTTCTTTTTCTTTTTGTTACACATATTCCACTTGTTTATTTTGTGTTAATGTTGTCAAAGGATTATCTTTGCTTTTTCTCAATGTTCAAACAACTATTTGGTTCGGGGTCAACTTCAAGTATGTGCACTTTGTTGTTGTAAACATATTTCATGATACGATGCAAAGCAGAAGGCACACTATTCATTTCATGAATCCATGATCTACCTAAAAGGAGATTATATGAAAGTTCATAAGGCATAAACATGGATCGGTGTTTCTAATGTGGCCTTTCCAACTATAATAGGCAAAGCGATCACACCGAGCAGTTGTTTTCCTACATTGTCAAATCCTTTAATAGATAAAGATTCAGGTTGAATTTTTGATCTATGCACACCAAGCCTATCCAAAAGGGTTACACTACACACATTAATTATTGAGCCATTATCGAAAATGGTTCACTTTATACCTCTTCCCTTGTGGTGAACTATTATCATGAGAACATCATGTTGTTTTTGCACTTCCAAAGGAGGGAGCTCACTTTGGTGGAAAATAATGTCAGCATTTAGTCCTTGAATCATGGTTGCTATGTCATTCGGTTGCGCATTAGAAGGGATAGGAACTTGTTGTAAGGCATTTTGAACCATGTTATGATAGTGAGGGGAGGCTTGGATAAGGTCCCATAATGATATTTTAGTGGAAGTATTCTTTAGTTGTTTGACAAGATCATACTCCTTTCCACGAGGAGGACCTAGTAAGATAGGGTTGGGTAGGATAGGATTAGGCAATGGGAGGGATGTTGAAGTTGTTTGTATTGGTTGTGGATTATTTCTTATGTTATATGTATGAGCAAAAATATTATAACTTGATTGTTGCAACACATTTTTCTTAGGTGATTCAAGGATAAGGATAGGTTTGTTTTGAATTTGCGGTCATTGTGAGGGGGGTATAGAATTAGAGGATTCTTAATATGTCCCACAGGGTATGTAGGAGGTCCATTAACCAAAGGTGATATAATGGAAACTTGCGCATTCATAACCTCAACGGTCTTGGTTTGATGTATTTCCAATAAAGGGAAATCTAGAATCACCTTTTTACTATCACCTAAGGAGGCCGCATTACTATTGTTGTCATTTTATTGCACCATGACATTCTCCCTAGGAGGAGAGTGTTTAGGAAAACTACAAGCCAAATGTTCTTGAAATTCAAAGATTGGTTCTTCATCGCAAATAGGGGAATGATCAATGGTTGAATTGTCTTTTTCAACAAAGGTTTCCCTAGGTGAAGGGAGACAACTAAGATTCTCATGAGTTTCATCGATCAAAGTATCTTCTTCACAACTAGGACAGATACTAGGAGAAGGACAAGTATAATTTTTATGATCATTTATGATTTCATCCCTTTGTTCCCTAATGTCTTCCAAAATAGGATAGGTAGGGGAAGGATCATAAAGAGGGTTGTTATAGACCAATATATCCTCATCTCTCACAATCTCATCTTCCACTAAATCATTCTCACAAGTAAGAGGGGAATGGAAAGTAGGTAAGGTAATTTTTAGTAATGTGTCTATGATCTCATTTTCTTGTGCTATAATATCTTCCCAAAGGGGACAAGGAGAAGGACAAGCAAGAATTTCACGATTCTCAATGATTGCATCTTCTTTCACCAAGATACCTTCATCACTAACAGGAGAGGTATCGGGAGAAGAACAACTATGATTATCAAGATTTTCTATGCTTTCAACTTCTATGATATCATTCCCACAAATGGGAGAGAGAAGAGGGGATGTATGTTTAAGGCAAGCATCACTATTTTCACTCTCTTGTGCTAAGAGACTGTCATAATTAGGGAATGCATTGAATGAATGACTAACATGCTTATTGGCTAATTTTTTCTTTGCAAACTTGGAAGAGACCGATACCAACATTTGTGAAAAGTAATCTATGCAAACTCAAAATGTGATGTAAAGGCCTAAAATGAAATGTATAGATGTAATTTTTAGATTTCAAACAAGGTAATTTACTAATTACACTATGCAATGAAATGTTGTGAATGCAAATTTGAAATGAAGCAATGCATGAAATGAACCACTTTAAGCTAGATTTAGTAAAATGCATGAAATAGAAAGTCAACCCACTGAAATAGATAACCAATGGTAGCAAACAGAAGCACATAAAAGTAGATTTAAACCCTAAAAACTACAACTTCAAAGTCAACAGGGACTAAGATTCCAACAAGCGTATCTTGGTCCTGTTGATGAAAGTTTGAGGTTCTAGAAATTGGAACAAAGAGCAAGAAAACCAAATAGGATTTTGAGGCAAAAACCCACAGAGGGGACTAAGACACCAATAAGGGCGTTTTAGTCCCAGTAGAGGTTTTTTTCAAAAAAACAATAAAATCTAGATTGATAACCATGTTTCCACGTTGCCTAATCAGGGACCTAATGTTTAGAAATAGAAAAGTGTGCAAATGAATGCAAGAAAAAGTGACTAATGACAAGCAATTGAATGCAAGGTTGGATGCAATTTTTTCAATTTTTAAATGCAATAACAATGTTCCTAAATGCAATGAGAATAATGGATAATGCACTTTTCAATTTTTTAATGAGATAACATGATGCAAGAAAGAAAAAATGCAACCTATATGCACTTTCACTAATGCAAATGTGACAAACCCTAGATGTACTTTCACTAATGCAAGATATAATGCAACATAGATCTAGGACCTTAATGAAATCCAAATCAGAAAAATGAATGTCCAAAATGTCAGGTTCACCAGAATGAACAATAGGGGAGATGTGTGTGCTTTATAACCTAGGCCATAAAACACCACTCTTTCCCAATTGTCATTCAAGAATTCCCTAGGATCCTAAATTGGATTGACTATCAACCAAAAGGTGAGTCAATTCTCAACAAGGAAGACCTAGGATGGGTTATTTTAGGCTTTGAAGGGTTCACCACCAAGCCAAATCTTGGAAAAGACAACTTAACATTCAACTCACAAAACCTAATAATGCAAGCCAAATAATGAGTGCAAATGACAAAATTAAGTAAAAAAAAGTTAGGATATGTGTACCTAGGAAATCTGGAAATGTGATAAGGATTCTGGAAATGCAAAAATGATGTCAAAATATTCTAGGGAGGACTAAGACGCCCTTACTATTTTCTTAGTCCCGCTACCATTTTTTGAGGGAAATGTGGAATCTTCAGATGTCGAAATAGAATCTAAAAAAATCTCTTCAAAATACCCTTGGGAGGACTAAGATGCCCTTACTGTTGTCTTAGTCCCATCTTGAATTTTTGAAATCTCTAAATGTGATCCTAAGGCTCAATGTTTACACTTCCTTCTTCTCATATCTCAAGTCTTGAAACTCCCAGATTTGGCATGTAGGTGAGTTTCCGTGAAGATGACAACTTTACAATGCACCTTTGCAACTTTGCACTTCAAATGATCTCAAGTCTTCAACCTAAATATGCAAACACAAACATTCAAGAGAGTAAAAACTTGTTGATTGTTAGTAAATGGGGGTTTGCCTTGGTCAAACCCATTGTTGGTAATCAAACCTTGAAATGAAATGAAATAATGAAGAGAAATAATGAATGAACAAAGTGCTATATTGAAACTCACCAAACCCTTGTTATGAAATATGTAAACTTATGTGAAGTGGCTAGCTTGGATATAGATCTTGAATTGAAGGAATGCTTGATAGATCTTGACTTGAATTTCTTGCTTGAATCAAAACCATACATCGCAAATGTTAACTCAAAAACACACATGATTCAAGAATATCTTTGATATGATGCTTGAATCTTGATTATGGATCCAAATGCTTGATGAATCACTCTTGAATACTCTCTTGATCGTAAACTTGTTGTAATGCATGAACACTCGAATGCTTAGGATGCTTGGATTGAAAAATGAGAGAAAGAACCTTATATCTATTCTTATCCATGCTTAATATCCTAAAATTACTCCACAACAAGCCAACATGTGAAATCATTAATTAAAGGAGGCTAAATCCTGCTAATATTTGAAATTAAATCCTGAAAATAACTTAAGGACTAAGACGCCCTAGGTTGCATCTTAGTCCCGACGCATGAAACTTGGAGCACAAACTCCAAAAAGGGGCCCATTTAAGGTGCATTTAAAATTAGGGGCATCTTAGTCCTAGTCTAAAATCAAGGACACACAGCCAGAATCATTAAATTGTCATTTATCCTTTGATGTTTGTCGGGATTAGCCATAAAAAGATATAATTTATTAGGCTTGTAGATGCAAAATAGGATTAATTAAGACATAAATAAGGATAGACAAAGCAAGGTGCCCCAAACAAGTGTTAAAATGCAAGGGTATGCATTTTCCTACACTAAACTTGCACTAGTGTTTTCCCTTCTTTTCTCTATTTGTTTGTGTTTATTTTTTCATTTTTCATCCTCCTTTCTATGGATTTGATTTAGGGTTTTCTTGTTCCATTTTCCATTCCTGTCTTCCCTTTGTTCATCATTATTGTTTTTTTTGTTTGAAACCCTTTTCAAATCTTCCTAAATCCCAACACATTGATCAAGTTTGTTTTGATGAAATCATTACATTCTATCAAGTTTCGGGTCTCCAAATTATTTAATGCCCTTTCTCAGAGTTTGTTCATCACATTGAATCCCAATCCCTAATGGGCCTTAACTTAGCATTTTTTGATAAAATTTTTGGCCTTTTGTGATCAAGTGTTCCTAAATTCTATTGGTAATGGATTCCAAAGGGAAAGGGTTATCCTCGAACCCTAATACCCAATGATGTTCCCTTCATGAATTTCTTATAATGTTTTTGATCTTCAATGATTAGGTTTATATCCTAACATAAAAATCAAGTCTTTCACAAATAGTAAGGGTTTTCCTTGAGCCTTGAGCCCCAATGATATTTTCCTTAGCAACTTAATGGGTAGTCTTTCGAACAACGAAGATCAATCCTTCCTCTTAAAATCTAATGATATTTTGAGATAAGAGATGAGGAATGCCCCCAAACCTTGATCCCTAAGAGATTCCTTAACAATTTTATGATGAGACTTTCAGCTATCAGAGATCAAGTGTTCTTGTTAACACCCACAAATCT
Organism: Sequoia sempervirens; assembly: GCA_007258455.2. Lineage (NCBI taxonomy): Eukaryota > Viridiplantae > Streptophyta > Pinopsida > Cupressales > Cupressaceae > Sequoia > Sequoia sempervirens. Next base: position 401,058,293 of record VDFB02000017.1, on the reverse strand, counting down.
TTTGAAGCAAATGGTAAAGCTTACCTTTGATTCCTAAAACTTGATATAATTTATGGATGAATCAATAATTTTGGATAATGATGACACAACCCATTTCATGATATTTAAGGAATGAGTTAGGGAATACTTCTAAAGTCTCAATCCTAATAGGATGCAAATTTCACTAAGTATAGACCTAAATCCTTGCACTCTAATTAGCCTAAGTTTTTTATAAGCCTCAAATCCCAATAACAAAACCTATTTAGGTGGCAGTTAAATATAGACTTAAGAATAATTTTCTTGGTAAACTTTTATGATGTCTAATAATAGTGTTTGTTCAAATTGTGTAGGAGAAATGCAAGTGTAATGGAGCGAATTTGCACCCCTACGTAAATTTCCCATTTACATCACCCCTACCTTAGAAAACAAAAATTTGATGATGCAAATCCACATCGACCACCCTTTTTCCATCCACTTGGTGGCTCTTTTTGGCATCGGTGGAGGAATCTATGTTGGGGATGCATGTGTGTTGCATGGATGTCCGCACATTGTGTTATCATCCTCACAAGATTCCTACCTCTAGAATCCACAAAGGCATTACGTTTCTCCATTTCCGATGAACTGTAACATCTCTGCCTCCCTTGACCACCGAGAAATGGGTCTTTTTCCTCCTTTTTCCATTTAAATCACCCTATATCTCATTCCTTCATTCCTTCTGGATTCTCAACTAAATTCTTCATGCTCTCTTGATCAATGCTCACACTTCAAGCTTCATCATCACTCCATTGTAGCTACAAGCTATTGCTTTCTTGGCTCCACTTTGATTTTTGTAGATAGCGTTATTGTTGGAGAACTTGCAATCTCACTCCTTCCTCTACTTGCCTTGAGAGCACGTAGTGGTGAAGGTGATATCCTCCATTGTCACTTGCTTTTGCATCATTGTATTTTCGTAGTAGCATATTGTTGTTTGTGTTCTTGCTTGGCACTTCTATTTCCATACATCTCTTTATTATTTTCTATATTTGTTGCTATTTGGTTGTCCATGGAGATGGAAACACCAAAGCGGGGGACTAACTGAGGCAGTTCTCTGAAAACAGCCCCAACATTTCCTTGGTCTTGTGTGTGTAGGTGTTCTCACATGGAGCTCTTTAAAGATTCGATTCTCGGGTAGAAAGGTTCGCTTTTCTCTCCTATTTTAGCTTAGCTTAAACATATTATTCTTCTTATTATACTTTAGTTCTATACTTTTTAAATATTATTTCGTAGTATAAAACCTTAGCAATTAGGTAGTTAGTTGATTTTCTAGTGTTTTAATCTATTCCTTAGACCTTCTATCCATACGGATGCCAGCGCCCATCTAAGATGCCAACACATCGTGTTGGAGTTCATATTATGTGCTATCATCCTCAGGTAGTGAGTTGTCTGGGCTATGGATTGAACCCTCGAAATCAACTCTCTTGCCCTCGTGAAACATTTTGTTTATCAAAAGGATAGTAGCACCTAGATTGCTCTTCCTTTTCAGCCTTAACGTCTTAACCTTTTCAATTTTCCTAACAAAGCTTGAGGTATTTTAGGGGAGCCTATTGCTTAGGACTCTCCTGTGCCTTAGAGTCTCGAAGCATCTGGTCCCCCTTCTCTATATTTTGGTGAACCAGACATGAACTATTTTGATTTCATCTCTTGGTATTGAAGGACCTTCTCTCATTCCTTAGGCATGTTGTAGGTTCATGTGTTGTAGGGTGTATAGCCTTGCAACCTGATCTATGACCCCTAGCTACGTAGTTAGAAGGGTTCTAGATATTTAGGAATGGAATTTAGATAGGTTACTATTGAATGTTGGAACCTTTGGAATCTACCATGTCTGTCACTCTTGTGTACGTAAATATGGTTTCATTTGCACGCATTCATCTTGCTCAACCTATGAATAGATCACCTAATATAAACTTCACACCATACGATCTACCTATGAACAAAGAGCCTTACCCTTTGTACATTCCCGCTCGCATCAACAGGAACATTCTAACTGATTTCTTGGTTGACCCTACGAGTTGTGTGATTGTTCTAATGGAGGAGACTTTACTAATAAACTTTCTACATAGGGAGGAATATAAGAAGTTAAAGACCACCATACATACGCATGATGGACTCTCGATCCCTCCTCTTGGTTTTATCACCCTCTCAATCTTGGTAGGGCCCAGGGTCATAGATACCCTTTTTGATGTCATTCCAGAGTTAGATTTTTTCATGATGAAACTAGGCATTCTGCGGCTAATTTCCTTGAATGGGATCGCTTCATTTATTCATAAATGTCTTAAGTTTTCTCATGAGGGCCTTGTGCACGAGACCAGATACAAGCCTCTAGTGTTGCATGGGAGTTGCTTGTTAGATCACTTTTGGCCTGCCTCAGTCGGTCTACTTCCCCTAAGAAAAACTTCATGTATTGTGACTATGTCAAACATAATATGAGGCATGGCATCGAAAGTGACCTACCCTACTTCTCCCTATTCCATCTTTCTTAAAGGTTGCATTATTACACAAGGGAAAGTTTCCTCCTCCTCTCAACCAAAGGGGAAGGGGAAGCTTTCTCATGCCCAAGAGCCTTCCTCTTCTTTTGCTTCTCCATCTGCTTCCGCTTCTTTCCCTACTGTGACACCTTCGACCCCCGCTCCCATACCTCACATGGGGAGCTCGATGGTGCTCGCTTGGCGAAAATCCAAGTGTCAAGTGTTTGAGCTTCCCATCTTTCCCACAGTGCCTAGGCCCATTTTTTATGGTAAGGGGAAGGGTCCTCATGGATTTTCCCTTGCATCTTGGCCTTTGCAGACTCCTACCACTCCTGCCCCTCAGGTAGTGAATGAGAAGAGGCCTGCCATTGAGGTGCATGTGTCTGCTTCTCAATTTGTCATTGTTTTCACCCCTACGCTTCCTACTCCTGCTCTTTTCTTGGAGGTTTCCCTTCCACCGGTGACGGTTGTGGAGGACATGCCTATGGTAGAATAAGAGCCTCTTGTTCCTTCTCAAGTAGTGACTTCTAGTTCCTAGAGTTGACGAAACTAGTTTGTGCATGAGTGTAAGCACCGAAGAAATGCTTTAGCTGCTTAACAAGCTACCTTGCAGAAGGAAAAAGCGGATCTACCAACTCCTATTTCAACATTTCCTATTGTGTCTCCCTCTTCTGTTCCTTTTTCTTTAGTTCCACTCACCTCGATTTTTCTTTCAGCTCCCTCAAAGAATGCTAATGACCCTCACCCCAAAAGGGTACAAGTTTTCATTGCTCCCTCGATGGATCCCCCTCTTCTGATGTCCTTTCTAGACATCCCTCCATTTTCCCATCTTGTAGACATGTTGAAAACCATGGTGGTTTTCACTATGATCATGTCCTCTTCCTCCTTTCCTTTTGTTTCTTCTATGGGGATTTTGCATCGTCCATTGAAGCAAAATTTGAAGGATTACCTATCTTCTAATGGAGTTCAAAAGAAGGGATCACCTTCTTCAGAAGAGAGTTCTTCTTTAGCCTATGTCATCTTTGTTATGGAGGTGGCCCCGATGTCTCCTAAGTTTGTCACCATCCCTCTTGACGAGGTTGATGGTGGATCTTAGGCACCTCCTTCCTCTCCTGCTTGGTTAACACATGGCACTCCTATTAAGTGCATGTTTAACTTGATGGATGATGTTCTGACTTTGTCAGCGATATTTGTGAGATTGATGAATTTCACCTCATAAGAGCTCTATGAAGAAGACCTTGAGGGGCCTTCTTCCTTGGCTCTTGTCATAGGAGAGTCAAAGGGTGATCCCCTCACTATCTTTCCCTTACTATATCATCCAAACTCCCCATATAATGATCTATATTGGGAGAACGATGACCTCCCGGTTGATGAGAACTAGGAGAGCACCTCTTTTTTATCTATAGATTAGATTTGTGTGTGTGTTGTGTTTCCCATGTGCTTGTTTTTTATGTGTTCTTGGAGGACCCTTGCTACCATTGTAGGTGCTTGGAAACAAGAGTGAAATTGTGTCATGAACTTCCTCTATATGTTTCATCATTCTTCTATATGTTGTAAACTTGATTTTCGACAATTGGGGATGATGTAAAGTGTTGGGGACATTTAGGCCTCTCTTCCATGTTGACCCAATTTTTTATTTTTATTTTCTATTCATGTCTTCTTCTTCAAATCTGGGAACTTTGGGGACTGATGATCTTTCATTCACACATATATATTACAAGTTACCTATAAGAACTGATCTAACCCTAAACTCTTGGATCCTTGTGTCTCTTGATTTATTCGTCTTTGCTTGTCTCTTATTTTATTTTTCTTTTTTTGCCTCTCTTTTTGCTTGCTTTGTGATGTTGTGGTGCTTATGTGTTGTCACTCGCGTGTGTGATAACATTTCCACATTTACATCTCACTATGTCTCGTGGACCACAACATCACCCCCTTGTCTTTCTTTCCTTAGGATGACACATGCTCTTGTGACTCTCATGCAACATCCTAAGGGGGGGCTACTACTTCTCTAATTTTCAATAAGGTGTATTCAGTGGCCAACGAATCCCTTACTGAAATTTTTTGCATTTTTGAAAAAGTTGCATCCTTCAGCAAGGATCTAATTAGTGAGATTTTTCTTTCAAAAGAGAATTTTTTATTACCAGATTCCTTGACAAAAGAGATCTTTCAAAAGGATTCCTTGATGATAGAATCATTTGCAAAAAAATTCATGATTTCCAAATGGAGTGTCCCTCTACATGGGCCCCTTTCTATCTTGAAGGGTTCCCGAGGGACCCCTCTGAAAACTGTTCCTTCAATTGCTTGTTCTATGATATGTGTGCCTGTCTGTGTGGCTTTTTCTACCTAACATATTTTGTCTACAGCATAACATGTTGCTTTGTATGATCAAGCACTTGTGAAGCCACTTTTACAATCAGGATTGGAGGAACAAGCACCTCATCAAGATTGACTTGTAGTTCCCGAGCACTTGTAAGGGCCTTTCGCATTGACTCTTTAGGACCGAGAACCTAGGGAGTCCTTTCACATCAAGCCCCATAGGAATGAGAACCTACAATTCCCCCCTTCATAGGACTGAGAACCTATGAAGATCTTTCTCTCTATAGGACCAAGCACCTACAAAGCCTTTGTTCATCTTCTATGGAACCGAGCACCTATGGAACCAATTCTATAGGATTGAACACCTACAGAGCCTTTATTCACCTTCTGAAAGACCAAGTAACTATGGACAATCTCTCTCTCTTGCACATCAAGGTTTCCCTACAAGATCGAGCACCTGTAGAGCTACCTCTTGCATGTCGGGGTGTGCCAGATAGAAGATCTGCTTCCTCAACAATTCAAGTATATTATCTTCAACTTCTTTCTACTTTACCTCGCATCCATTGACACGTATGCTTGCTAAAGTGGGGGTAAAATGTAATGGAGCAAATTTGCATCCCTCAGAAATTCCCCATTTACATCACCCCTACCTTAGAAAACAAAAATCCAATGATGTGAATCCACATCCACCACCCTTTTTCTATCCACTTGGTGGCTTGTTTTGGTGTTAGTGGAGGAATCTCTATCGAGGACATGCACACACTGTGCAGACGTCTACACACCACGTTGTGATCCTAACAAGATTATTTCCTCTATAATTTGCAGAGCCATTACATTTCTCCATTGGTGATGAACTCTAACATCTCTGCCTCCCTTGACCATAGAGAAATGGGTCTTTAACCTCCTTTTTCCATTTAAATCACCCTATCTCTCATTCCTTCATTCCTTCTAGATTCTCAGTTGAATTCTTCATGCTCTCTTGATAAACCCTCACACTTCAAGCTTCACCATCACTCCATTATAGCTACAAGTTGTTGCTTTCTTGGCTCCTTCACTTTGATTGTTGTGACAACATTTTTGTTGGAGAAATTGCAAGTTCACTCCTTCCTGTACTTACCTTACGAGCACGTTGATGAGCCTAGTTTTTGGTCTAGTTTTGGGTAGAATCCATAGTCTATTTGCTCATACATATCATGGACTTTAATGCTTAAGTGTGGGTATTGGCATAATGTTTCCCTCAAGCCATTGACATTTGATATTATCCTATCTCTGCAAGCTTTAATGATATTTGGCATAATATGTGGGTTATCTATATTGATTTTGCATGTGATTAATGAATGTTTCTTAGAGTGGTTATAGATGTGTAGTTATTATGTGTACTGGCCTTGACATGCATATTTAATACACCAAGTTGAAGAAGACACTTCCAGCTGAGGAATCACTCCAAGTCAAAGGCAGTCGGCAGCAAAGATTCATCATGCAACTGAACATAATTGCCTTGTAGTGGACCTTAATGATCGAGCATGCATGGGTATTACTGTTATGTTGGATCTGCGCTTGACTTACATGTTTGACCAGATTCCATGAATGCATAACCGCCACCACTCCACTTTTCACCTATTTTCCCTAAATGGCATCCTCCCAGTCATGGAGTTGACTGCCTTGTTTAGATATAGTATAAATAATTATTTAATGCTCCTTCTTCAGGAGGTTGCACAATTTGATATTGTACTCTCATTCTCTAGTTTCAATGATATAGATACATTACTCTTTTTGTATGCATGATTTACAGTGGATAAAATAAAGTTCTAAGTTCGAGCATCTAAATTCTTGTTAGTTTAGAGGATACTTATCTAAGGGGGGCCACTTGGTGAGTAATCTATCTTCTTAGTTTATCATTAATTTAGTATTACTTGTTTAGTACTTAGTTAGAAATCTGACATCGATTGTTCTTGCAGCCACTAGAATTCCATTCTGTGACTATTCCTGCAGCCAAAGTAGACAGAGTAGTCTCGTATTTTTCGCTCAGATTTTCATTCTTACTCTACATTTTAGCTTAGCATAGTTGTTGGTTGATTTTCAACATTTTTTTATTTCCTTTTAAGCAATTTACTTTTAGTATTGTGTTTCTTAGTTGTAGAATGCAATGACTACTTGATACCCTAGTGCACATACTATGTTGACCCATTTCAATTTCACGTCCCTAGGTTGACAAGTTAAATGCACCTTCATGATGATTGAATAGCTATTCAGGTTAGATTTCTAGTCTCTGAATCAAGGTTGTAAAGGCTTAGTTCTGAAATCATTGTAGGAGGCCAACATTTTTGGTGTCGTTGTCGAGTATGGTGTCAAGCTAGGAAGTCTTTTGGAGTCATTGGTATTTTTTCTTGTTGTAGTGTTTATGGAAGTTGTTCTTAGCATATCCTCATTTAGGAAGTAATGACCCCCCTGATTCTTTAACAATTCTTTGTGTGAACTGACTGATAGTGAGCGATAACACATGCATAGAGGAAGGAGAAGGGATGCTTATGGGAGATTTCTTCCTAACAATCCTCATCCATTCCAGCTACTTGAGTACCAGAACCTACCAGAAGAAGGGGAAGAAGAAGTTTCACACCCATTTTTTGATGCATATCCTGATTCGACTAGCTCTGAAGTCTTCTCGGAAGATCAAAATCAACTTGAGAACCCCTTTGTTTTAGAACCACATCAAGCAGGCATGGGTGATGCAATAGGAACAGACAAAAACAATCAGTTTTTCCTTTTCCCATTGCCCATCAAAATGAAGTTGACAACATCAAGAAAATTCCTACCTCAGCACTCCCCAAGTTTTATGGACTTGTGACAAAAGATCCTGATACCTTCTTATTTGAGTTTGACATACTCTACAGGAGTTATGATTATACTATTGATGCCTATCAGCTTAAGTTATTTCCCACCACTTTGAAAGAGGTTGCATTAAGATGGTTCATGAGCCTAGGAAAAGATATCGTGGAAACTTGGGAAGACATGAAGACAAAATTCCTTGAGATATACAAGGAATACTACATGGATAGTGACATGAGAGGAGGTGACATTTTTAGGATGCAGCAGAAGGAAGATGAGAGCCTGGAAGATTACATTGCAAGGTTCCTATTTTTCTTGCAAAATTCCCCACACCATGCACTTAATGAGGACTAACAAAATTTTCTTTTCCTGAGAGGAATCAATGGCAGTTGCACTGATGCCTTGGACCTCATGGCAGGAGGAGATATCTCCCAAGTTCCTTGGGAGGATATCAAGAAAATATTTTAGAATTACTCTAGGGAAGCTTCAAAGAAAGGGAGAGCTTATCAATCTTCCATGGGTAAGTCAACTACCGGTGGGGTTTAAGGAATGGAGATCACTCATTTGCTGGCAGACTTCAAGCAAGATATTATCAACAATCTATTTACTTAGCTAGATACACTTCAGGCCAAAAAGAAGCAAGAGGAGGTAGAGATGATGTTGACAGAGTATTGTCCCCACTACAGAAAAAAGAAGGACTACAGATGTAAGATGGTAGCTAACCTAGAAAGCAAGTAGATTCCACCTGAGTTCAAGCCAATTCAGATTGAAGAAGACCAAGTCTACAATGTTGCACAAAGGAAGCCTTGGGCTCCAAGACAAGATATGCCACCAGATCCACTATCCTATGTTGGACCATATTTTAACTCTTATTCATCTGGTAACCAATAGTAGCCCCCATATCCACCCATTTATGGAGGATATCCACCATAGCCTTGGAGTAACCCTCCAAATGCTTGGTCTAGCCATCAGCGTTCTCCACCTCAGTGGCAGCAACCTCAGGGGAATTGGCAACAATTTCAAAGGCACTGGCAACCACCTCCAGGAAATTAGTAGCAAACAAATCAATGGAGAGGAGGACAGCAATGGCCTACTCAAACAACCAGTTACATGCAGCCACCTTCTTAGCCCCAATAGCCTGTTCTAATGCCTCCACCTGCTAATCCAAACCCAAATACACCTAAACCCACTCAGATACCAGCTCATTCCACACCCAATCCAAATAACAAACCACAGTAGCAGCCTACATACTCTACTAATTCAAATCAATTCCCTGCATATGTTGTGAGTGTAAGTGATATCCACCTACATTCAGGAACCACTCTACCAGGCCCTTCCAAGCCCATTATCATTGAGCTTCCTATGGAAGAGGAGGAGGAGCCTCTGAATGATCCCATTGAGCCAAATGCACCTAAAAATCCTGAACCAGTTCAAGTCAAGTAGACTAAACAAGACCACCATTCCCTTAGAGATTCAAAGTTGCCAGGAAGAAAGAAGAAAATGAGGATACCACTTTTGACATCCTAGATCAACTAAAGCATATATGTGTTCAAATACCCCTATTTTAGGCTATAAAGGATGTTCCAATCTACGGCAAAGCTATCAAGGAAGCTTGTCTTAAGAAGTCGGGAAGGAAGAAGAGAGACCCAACTACAGTTCATGCGGTGGGCCAGCTAGCTGATATCATGCCAAGAAAAGTGACTATTCCCAAGTATAATGACCCAGGCAATCATGTGGTAGCAGTTGTCATAAACGGGATCCAAGTGAAGAATGAATTGATTGATTTAAGGGCAACAATAAATGTAATGAGCAAAGACATCCTACAACAACTAAACATTGCAAGTATGAGATCTACTCCTATTTTTCTGAAGCTTGCTGATAGCTCTACTGTTAAGCCTAATGGTGTAGTGGAGGATCTTGTGGTAGTTCTAGACTCCTGGGAATACCCATCAAATTTTATGATTCTTTCTCCTAAGGCTACAGTAGGAAAGCATCCCATCATTCTTGGAAGGCCTTGGTTGGAAACTACAGATGCATACATTGGATGTTGTTCAATTGAAATGATCATTTCAGATGGAAGGAGTACTAAAAATTTTGTTCTTTATCCACCTGCTCAGCCATCTCATGATGAAAAAAAATTTAGTATGGCCACAAGTTGGTGAAGAGGCCAAGAAAGTTAATTTTGTGGCGCAACTTATGATGCTAGGTAGAAGCTCTTTCATGTAGCTCCAAGATGAGGATGAAGTGTTGGCTAATCTCATTCAGAACCATTATGAATTGGAGGAAGCATCATCTTCTACTTTGGTCAGGACACTTCTGCCTTCTCTTCCTGCAGCCACTATTCCTGCAGACATTCTTCCTGTAGATGGCATTCTTGTAACCACTCTTCATGCAGCCACTGTTCTTCCAGACAGACTTCCTGTAGCAACAGGTATGTTCCATACATTATTGCCATATGAACTAAAGGTACCATGTATTAATGAAGCAGCCATGATAGAGTTAACTACACAAGTCCAGGTGTCAGAGGGAAAATATATGAATGTTAATAGTAAATTGAATGAAGAGCAGCAATTGTTATTGGCAAACCTATTAAGGGCCCATCAACATGAATTTGTATGGGATTATCATGCTATGAAGGGACTAGATCCTAAATTTTGTACGCACATAATTTATATCAAAGATAATTTCACTTCAGTAAGACAGCCACAAAGAAGAATTAACCCTGCACTAAGAGAAATTGTGAAAAGAGAACTACAAAAATTGCTAGATGTAGAATTTATCTACCCCATTTCAGATAGTCAATGGGTTTCTCCATTATCGATTATTCCCAAGAAAGGAGGGAAATGGCAAGTTTGTGTTGATTATAGGGAACTTAATGCTACCACCAAGAAGGATCACTTTCCTTTACCCTTTATTGATCAAGTTTTGAACACACTTGCAGGAAAGCAATTCTTCTCTTTTCTAGATGGATTCAACAGCTACAACCAGATCCAAATTGCACCAGAAGACCAGGAGAAGACCACATTTACCTATCCATGGGGGACCTATGCCTATTTAGTACTCCCATTTGGCTTGTGTAATGCACCTGCAACTTTCCAGAGGGCAGTCATTAGCATATTCTTAGACATTTCTCATGATTGCATGGAGATTTATATGGATGACTTCACCACTTATGGTGTTGATTTTAATCAAGAATTGGAGAATCTCAGGAGAGTCCTACAGAGATGTGAAGACCAAAACTTGTCCTTAAATAGTGAATAGTGTTTCATGATGATGCAAGAGGGTGTAGTTCTTGGCCACTACATCTCCCACAAGGGAATTCAAGTAGATCTTGCAAAAATTGAGGCAATCACAAATCTTCCTACACCTGCAAAACAAAAGGATGTTAGGAGTTTCTTAGGTCATGTAGGATACTATAGGCGATTCATCAAGGATTTCAGCAAGGTAGCAGCAACATTGTATACCCTTCTCACTAAAGATGTTGAATATCAATGGACTGAAGCTTGTGATAAGGTATTTTTTGACTTGAAGGTAGCTTTGACTCATGCTCCTGTACTCAAGGGACCCAATTGGGAGCTTCCTTTCCACATCCACACTAATGCATCATATTATGCCATAGGAGCGTTCTTAGGATAGAAAAAGGGAGCTATTGAAAATGTTATTTACTTTATTAGCAAAAATTTACAAGGAGCTGAATTCAATTATACAATGACAGAGAAAAAGATGCTGACAGTAATCTATGCACTGAACAAATTAAGACATTACATAACGAGCTACCAAATCTTTGTACACACTAATCATGCAGCCATTAGACATCTCATGAATAAACCTTTGATCATAGGTAGATTGGAAAGATGGTTATTGTTGATGCAAGAGTTTGATATAACCATTGTGGATAAGCCAAGGAAGGCCAATGTTGTTGCAGATTTTCTTTCAAGGCTAACTACATGAAAAGACAATCAACCCATAGATGAATCTTTTCCTGATGAGCATCTATTCTCTCTCAGTGTACAAATACCCTGGTATGCTGACATAGCCAATTACTTGGCTATAGGTAGAGTTCCTTCTCACTTCTCCCCAAAAGAGAAAAGGGCACTCATTGAAAAATATTTTTCCTTTCTCTTGGATTGTTGGATGTTTATTTTATATTGGACCTAACTATGTCATGAGAAGACGTGTGAGAGAAGATGAGACATATGAAATTTTGCATGCATGTCACAATGAACCATGTGGAGGACACTTTGCAGCCAAGAGGACAGCAATGAAAGTTTTGAACATAGGATATTACTGGCCAACACACCACAGGGATGTAGGAAGGTATACCAAAAAATGTGATAGATGTCAAAGAATGGGTAGACCAACCAGATCTGATGAAATGCCACTTTGCCCTCAGATAGTAATCACACCCTTTGACAAGTGGCGATTGGATTTTGTGGGACCAATTGACCCTCCATCAAATGGTAATTCTTATATATTGGTATGCACTGATTATGTAACAAAATGGGTAGAAGTTAAGGCCATGAAGCATGCAAGAGATAACAAGGTTGTAGAGTTTCTTTATGAGGAGATTTTCACAAGATGTGGAATCCCAAGAGAAATAGTGACTGATCAAGGGCCACAATTCACATCAACTCTTGTTGTGGCACTAGTGAATGAGTGAAATATAAGGCATAGAAAGTATACTCCTTATCACCCCCAGGCTAATGGCCAACTTGAGGTGACCAACAAAGAAATTGAAGTCATTCTGACTAAAACAGTAGATGTTCATAGAAAGGATTGGGAAAATAGATTACTAGAAGTTGTTTGGGCCTATAGGACAGACTGGAAAACAACTACAGGCTTCACCCCATTTGAGTTGTTGTATGGAAAGATAGCTATGATGCCAATTGAATTTGAAGATAAGACTATGAACTACAGTGGATTTAGGGATGGATATTTCTGAAGCACAGAGAGAAAGAATCATGCAGCTAAATGCTTTGGATGAGATAAGAAGAGCATCCCTGTAGCATACAGAAGTAGTACAGAATCAGAGGATCAAGTAGCATGACAAATTTATCAAGGACAAGAAGTTCAAACTAGGAGTTTGGGCCTTGCTCTATGATTCAAGACACTAGGACAATGCAGGAAAATTGTAGACAAGGTGGCTAGTACCATACGGAGTTGCTAAGGTCTTTCCTAATGGATTTGTTCAGCTCACCACCATTGACCCTATCAGGTTCAAATTACTTGTCAATGGTCATCGCCTCAAATTATACCATAAGCCAGCTTCTAAAGAAGAGTTCCTGCAATAATTCACCCAGCACTCAGAGCTTCCTACAGCCGAAGGTGGTGGACCTAGTGTCCCTCATTCAGCCTAATTGAGGTACGTACTTTTCATAATAAATACTTTCACTTATGTGGAAGTCCATTTCTTCGTCATCCACCCATCCACCCATCCATCACCACCTTTCTCTCTCTTCCATCACTTCATTCCACCTCATCTTCATTACTGCTCAATTTATTTTCCAACAAGGTGAGCGTTACTTTATCCATGATCTTTGCAGCAAATCTTCCACACATTCAGGTATGTGCGCATTAATTGCTATCTTTAATCATCTTTTAAGTGTGTTCATTTAATCACTATATGTTAGTATAGGTATTCACATAAATGTCATCATTACCTGTCAATCACCACTCCCATCTCACATGTGTGGACAAATGTCCAAATTTAGGTTAGGGGGAGGGGAAAGAAAAAGATGCAAATATTTTGTGAATTTATTGCCCATGTGTCAAATCATATTAGGCTACGTCATAAAATTTAAAAATGAGCTGATTTGAAATCCAAGTGGAAGGACAGCTTGCATGTGTAAAGTTACAATAGTTGCAGCCGCCATTTCTTCCTATCATAATTTCCCTTTATCACTCCTTTTCTTACCATTATTTTCATGTCGTAATCTTGAGTTGCAAGAAAAAAAGGAAAAACAAAAGAAAGGAAATTTAGTCGACACTGGCACTAGAAATTTAGCAGGTTGGTCTTGGAATTTAGCAGACATTGCAAGGAAGTGCATTTGATTTTTAGACGGGAATTGCAGGAAAGAAGGGGAATTGCAAGAAAAGAAGTTGCAGAGCATTTGTTTGATTGCAAACAATGGGAGGTGGGTTAATTTGAAACAAACCCATGGTGCATGATATTTTACTACAGGATGCACAATGCCTTACCGAATTTCAAAACTGTGGATGGATAGATTACTTTTTGAAGTTGGATGGTTTTGATAAAGGCATTGCCCTCAAATTTTCCCATATGTTTTCAGAAGGAAAATCAATAGTAAAAGGGTTAGAAGTGGTGGCAATAGAGGAAAGAATTACTGAGGTTATAGGGTTATTTGCTAATGGTGAAAATTACACTGCTTCCAGAGATGACAGGTCAGCCAGGGCTGAATTCACAGAGCCAAACGACCCCCCATTGAGCATAGATAAACAAGGTGCAAAGAGAATGTCTCTACCCGATCCATGGAAGCAGATAGTTGTGTATGTTATCAAATACATCACTTGTGAGGGTCCCCAGTCAAATTTGCATTATGTCCACTTCAAGCTTTTGAATCACATGAGGCATAGAAGGAGGATGAATGTGTCCAACGTGTTGTACAATCTTCTCTCAATCATGGTAGTCGAGACTCAAAAAGGTAGGGATAATTTTGTTTCCCACCATTGCTTCATTAAATTGCTATTTGAAGTCTTTGTATGATGTATCTGGAATGACCTGCAAAGAGTTTATCAATGTTGATCAAAATTGTCATTGGGAAGAGTTTTTCTATGTTAAACACTTGCCACCTAGGGCTATACCTCAATCCCATAGGTCTAGCAGGAGAATAAGCACAGCTGAAGCCATTCCTAGTGCTTCAACTTCTAGTGTTGGCTCTAGTGTGAATCCTCCTGTAGTAGAAGAAGCTATAGAAATTAGTTCTTCTAGAACAGAGCACTCAAAAAAAGAAAGCTCTTCCTCATATTCTGATGATGAAGTTCCACTTGAAACCCTCATGAAAACTAGGGCATAGCAGAGAGAGGTAGAAATGAGAAAAGGGAAGGCTAAAACACAGCCTGTAGAAAGAAAAGTGGCAAGTTCTAAGAAGAAGAAGGTTGATATTGTTCCTTCTGTAGCAAAAGGAAAATGTGAGAGACCTCCCAGGAAATCAAGACCAGTTGGGCCTGTGATTGGCACGCCTCTATAGGAAAGCCCTAAACCTGCCAAGACCTCACATGAGGACCCTGAAGCTCCAATGGAGCAGGAGCATGTTGAAGAAGAAGAATACATATTTATAGGAGCATCAAATATAACATTGGTCAATCTTGCTATCATTGTAGAAGAATTGGAGGAAAATCAGGACTCCCTGTAGCATGAGCAAGAGGTCTTGTAGCATGAAGTCCTGCAGCAACAGCCAGAACCAGAGTAGGAGTTCTTGCAGCCACAGCAAGAACAAGAGTCCCTGCAGCAAAAGGAAGAAGAAACAACACCCTTGCAACTAGAGATAACTGGACAGCCTGAGTCCATGCAAATAGTGCCATATGTGGAGCTGCCATCAACAAAAAGAGTGGTAGGCATTCATAATCCTCCTAGTTTTATAGTACATGCAGCAATTTTGAATTTATGGAAAGAGATACAAAGAAGGGAGGAAGAATGGAAAAAGGAAAAACAAAAATTGAAGGAGGAAATTCAAAATAAGGATGAAGAGGTTGAGGATAAAGATGCAGAAATTGCCACCCTAAAGCAGAGGGTAGGTGATATGGCAGCTTTAGCACCAAAGATTCTGGAATGTAGAAATCCTCCAAGGGTCTATGTTCTAATCCTGAAAGAGAAGTATCTCTCTTTTAAGATGTCGAGACTTTCCTCAGGTTTGAATCCTTCTATCGATACACCTATGGAATTTTTCAATGCTTATAGGATTACCTCACCTGAAATGAAGAATTTTCTATGTGAATTTTATTTACATAATTATTTTGTCACAAAAGACCATGATTGGAATCCATTTTTTTATGTTGCGGATGTTCAATTGAGAGCATTCATGTCTTGGGTGCAAAATGAGATTAGTTGGGGACAGTAACATGGTGCTTATAAACAATTGGAATATGATATCCCTCTGCCTATTAGAGTTGAATCAAGCAACCCAAGGGATATTTATAGAGAATGGCGTAGAATGTTTCTCAGACCAAGTTATGGCAATAGGATTATGCCTTGGATTGAGGCGGTTTACACTGAGTATGAGGTAAAGACAGCATCAAAGGAGGAAACTATGAGGAGATGTTTATCACAAAGATGGAATAGTTTGACTGATGAACTGAAACAGGTTGAGCCTCATTCCATCCACAATTATGCTGCAACATTAAAAATAATTGAAAGGCATATTCAGATTGGGAGAACTTAGGGTTGGTCTTGGCTTCCCCTAACTTTTCAGCCACCCATACTCATGTGGGCCATGCCAAATTTTAGATTCTACCATTATGACATTGCTACAGAGAGGCAAAGATGGAATAGGTTTGACAAATTGGGAGGATTCTATTGGGATCCTGACTCACATACTACAGCCACTGATTTCCGACAGCTCTTAGTTATAAATTTTAGAGCTTTGACCAAGCAGAAGAACAACTCTTCCCCTGCTGGAGGACTAGAAAAATGTTAGGTTGGGGGGAGTGATGAGCCTAGTTTTTGGTCTAGTTTTGGGTAGAATCTATAGTCTATTTTCTCATAGATTTCATGGAATTTAATGCTTAAGTGTGGGTATTGGCATAATGTTTCCCTCAAGCCATTGACATTTGATATTATCCTATCTCTGCAAGCTTTAATGATATTTTGCATATATGTGGGTTATCTATATTGATTTTGCATGTGATTAATGAATGTTTCTTAGAGTGGTTATAAATGTGCAGTTATTATGTGTACTAACCTTGACATGCATATTTAATACGCCAAGTTAAGGAAGACACTTCCAGCTAGGCATGCACCATAACGTCTAGCTGAGGAATTGCTCCAAGTCAAAGGCAGTCGGAAACAAAGATTCTTCATGCAACTAAACGTAACCACCTTGTAGTGGACCTTAATGATCGAGCATGCATGGGTGTTACTGTTGTGCTGGATTTGTGCTTGACTTGCATGTCTGACCAAATTCCATGCATGTGTAATCGTCGTCACTCCACTTTCTGCCTATTTTCCCTAAATGGCATCCTCCCAGTCATGGAGTTGACTGCCTTGTTTAGTTGTAGTATAAATAATGATTTGATGCCCCTTCTTTAGGAGGTTGCACAATTTGATATTGTACTCTCATTCTCTAGTTTCAATGATACAAACACATTACTCTTTTTGTATGCATGATTTACAGTGAATAAGATAAAGTTTTGAGTTAGAGCATCTAAGTTCTTGTTAGTTTAGAGGATACTTATCCAAGGGGGCCCACTTGGTGAGTAATTTGTCTTCTTAGTTTAGCATTAGTTTAGTATTACTTTTTGTTTAGTAGTTAGAAATTTGGCATCGACTGTTCCTACAGCCACTAGAATTCCATTTTGTGACCGTTCTTGCAGTCAAAGTAGACAGAGTAGTCTCCTGTTTGTCGCTCAAATTTTCATTCTTACTCTGCATTTCAACTTAGCATAGTTGTTGGTTGATGTTCAGCATTTGCTTTATTTCCTTTTAAGAAATTTACTTTCAGTATTCTGTTTCTTAGCTGTAGAATGCAATGACTACTTGAGCCCTTATTGCACATACTATGTTGACCCATTTCAAGTTCACGTCCCTAGGTTGACAAATTAAATGCACCTTCATGATGATTGAATAGCTATTCAGGTTAGATGTCAAGTCTTTGAATCATGGTTGTAAAATCTTAGTTATGAAATCATTGTAGGAGTCCAACACACCTAGTGGTGAAGGTGATATCCTCCATTGTCACTTGCTTTTGCATCATTGTACTTATGTAGTAGCATATTATTGTTTGTGTTCTTGTTTGGCACTTCTATTTCCATACATCTCTTTATCATTTTCTATATTTATTGCTATCTGGCTATCCATGGAGGTGGAAATACCAAAGTGGGGAACTGACTGAGGCAGTCCTCTAAAACTAGCCCCAACATTTTCCTCGGTCTTGTGTGTGTAGGTGTTCTTGTGTGGATCTCTTCAAAGATTCGACTCTCGGGTAGAAAGGTCTACTTTTCTCGCCTTCTCTTTGTCTATTTTAGCTTAGCTTAGACATAATATTCTTCTTGTTATACTTTAGTTATGTACTTTTCAAATATTCTTTCATAGTATTAATCCTTAGCACTTAGGTAGTTAGTTGATTTTATGGTGTTTTAATTTGTTCCTTATACCTTCTATTCGTACAGATGTCAGCACCCATCTGAGACGCCAATGCGTCGCACTAGAGTTTGTAGTCTATGTTGTCATCCTTAGGGAGTGAGTTATTTGGGTTGTGGATTAAACCCAAAAAATCAGCTCTCCTAATCCCATGAAACATTCAATTTAGTAGAAGCATAGTAGCACCTAGATTGTTCCTCCTTTTTAGCCTTAATGTCTTAACCTTTTCAATTTTCCTAACAAATATTTAGGTAGTTTAGGGAAGCCTATTGTTTAGGAATCTCCCGTGACCTAGAGTCTTGAAGCAATTGGCCCCCCTTCTCTACAGCAAGGTAACCAAGCAAAGATGAAGTGAAATTTTAAAGGTTACCATCCTCCTTGAAAGATGCTTTGTCTATACAACAAGATTGGAGATATAGACCTTGGCCAGGTGAATATTGAGTTCTTGCAGAGGGTAAGCAAAGAAGGAGATAGGACATTTTTGGCTTGAGCCATGATATTATTAGGATTAAAACAAGCCATTTCTTTCCCAGTATTGGTCCAATCACTAGATTTGGCATTAATATGTGCCCAACATTACAACAAGAAACAAAGAAAGATATTTGGGCCATCAAGAGAAGTGGTTTTGGACATCAATGTTGAAATGGTGGAAAGAGTGTTTCCCCTCCCAACTTATACCAGATATGATGAAATCGCCATGGACAAGGCTATGAAATATTATGACATAGAAAATAGGTAAGTAACTAATTTCATTAATACTAATCTCCTCCTTATTCCTAAAAATTTTACAAAAAATATGGCCAAAGTGTAGCATAGAAGTGAGTTCAAGGAAGATGCAAAGGATTATATCACAGTGTTGAGAAGAATACATGGATTCCCATATGGTAAGTATTTCCATCCTTGGATGTGTTATTACATCTTGAATATTATAAATGGGAAGAGAATTGACCAAGACACAATGATAAGTGATCATCTATATAATCAATTAAGTGAAGTGTTGTAAACTGGTAAATTTTACATGACTTCCTACTTGGTTTATCTTTTGGCCTATCAGGCCAATTTTCTTGGATTGATAAGGATAGATTTTTTATATATAGGGGAAGCCAAATTTTATAATCATTACCCTCAATTAGAACTGAAACATAATAGGAAAGATTATTGCATAGTTAATTATGCTTTCATTTTTGCTATCATTTGGGGCCTAAAGAATGAATTTGTCAAAAGGTTGTCAATGAAAGTAAATAATGAGTTGAAAAACTAAGGAAATTGATTGTCCAATTTAATAATTTAAAACTTACATTAGGGTAGATGGCTTCCACAAAGCTCCCTACAAACTAACCAAATACCCAAGTGACAAAATAATCCTATTGGAACTCTATAGGGAAGTTGCAAAAGTTCATAAATTGATTGTAAACAAACATAAATCAAGATATGTATTCCCCATCAAGATTGGGATATATTCCTATACCAATATGCACACAACTAAGACAATAAAAGTAGATATGGCTCCTTTAACCATGGACTTATATGGAGACACAAGAGCTAGGTTTCACCCCATTAGAAGGATTGGCACAGTCATAGGGACATATTTCAAGCATGATCCTGCTTTGGAGGATCATTAGACCAATTTATTATATCACCATGAAGTGAGAATAAAAGAATATTATAGGCTATCCTTGGAAATAATGAATGCAAGATATTTTGGTAAAGTTCCTAGTGACTCAGAAGATGATGGAAAAGTATTGCATCCAACATAGAATATAGAAGGAATCTTCAACCAACCACTGGAGATAGTAAACTAGACAACCCCAAAGGATTATTCTATAGACAATAGAGCCATAAATGTAATTGTTGGATCCAAAATGTGGTTACAAGCACCATACCCAATGTTGGATCCATTTCCTAAGGCTCAAGAATAAGGAAGGAAAGTGGGAGAACCTTACAGTGGTGCAAGAACTAGATAAGTGGGAGAATATTCCAAAGATGCTACAACTAAGAAAATGAAAGATGAGGGTAGCTAGGGCTGCTACAACAAAGAGAAAATAAATTAAAGATCTAGTAGAAATTGAACCTGATGAAGATGATGATGAAGAGGAACACATTCCTCCCATAAGAAGTAGAAGAGTTAGAAATCAATGTACTCCTTCAACTCCATATTCATCCCCATATTCTTCCACATCCACTTTGAGTTCCTCTTCTCCTACTGAATAATCACTTTGTATACCTTCTCCACCACCATCACCTCCTAGTCAACCACCCTTGAAATTAGGATGAATCAATGTTTCTTACTTTTCCTCCATCTCCACCTCACTCTCCACCCCATTCTCCACCTCAACATTCTCCTCCACCTTAGGAACCAAATCCTTCACATCCTCATAAACAACAAGATGATCAACTTGAAGGAGAAGACACTCATATGGATGAGGTTCAAATAAAGGAATGTAGGGATCCCAAGAGCAAGAGGAACTTGATCAAGGAGAAGACCAACCTCATTAGTCCCCACTTCATGGGGAATAAATAATGGTGAATCCTACTTCCTCTCATTATTCTAATCCACATTTAGAAGCTTCAAACCTTCTAATATGGCTTAACCATACTATACAAAAGAGAAAAAGGACTTATATCCAAGAGGGGGAATATTTAACTTATTGGTGGAGGTATTCAAAGCTCAGCCCACTAACAAAAGAGTGAAAAAGCTTTCCATTGTAAGGGTCAATGAGAAAGGTGAAAGGATAGCCCAAGTTGGTACCCCCATGATAAGCAAGCCTAAAGCACAAATGATTCTTGGGAATTATGACATACAATAGGTAAATCTAGGCAAATATACTAGAGAGGAAGAGAAGCAATCCTTGTAGTTAGTTGTTTCAACCATACTAGAGCAGATGAAAAAAAATGAAAACACCAAAGAAGAATTAAAATCTTAAATTGGATAGCTAACTTCCTATGTAAATCACTTAGTGAGATCTGTGGATTCAACTACCCCAACTCTTATTCTCATAGTTTCACTAAATAAGGTGTTGCAAGTATGAATATGTGTATGAGTAGTTATTTTTTTCATTGATGCCAACAAGCTTGGGGAAGATTTTTTGTGTTGTCATTGATGATTGGTTATGTTGATGTTTTGATAAGTTGCAACCTCTAGTGTTGCTTTTATAAGATTTTGTTGGTGGATGTTGTTGGTTTATTAATAATGAGGAAGCATTGAAGATGATGAGTATGTGTCTCTGGTGCTTGGTTTCCAAGTGCTTTTGAGAAAAATTGAATAAAAGAGGAAATAGTGTGTTGCAAAGGTGTTCTGGTGTACAATGTAGTGTTCTATTTTTTCTCCACATTTTTTCTATGTTGAAGATCTACTTGTGTAGTTTAGATATGTTGGTTAGAGGTGTTCAAAGGTTCTATATCCAAAATTTATTGGTTTGGATCATTGTGCATAGAGAGTTGTGTTGACCAGTGTGTGAACTGTATGTTGTAGTGTTGTCTGGGAGAAATGGTTTTGCTCTACAATTTTTTTGTAGTTTGGTTTTTGGCCTTGCAATTATGGAATTGTTTTCATAATGATCATATCTACCTACAATCGAAGTTGTTCGTGGTTTGGGGCTCGACAAGTTGGTTTCTTGAGTAATAGTGTTTGGAAGGTTGTCTGAGTGTATTGGGTGTGTACATTCATCAAGTGAAATTCGTTGCGAAGGAATTTGTTGGATTTCAAGGTGTTTGTAGAATATTCCAGATTATATTCAAGTGTTGTGTGTGGTTCATGAGTTTTCTTTGGATTTGAGGAAGCATGTAATTAAATGTTAATGATGTTTACACTGGTTCAGCCGACCTTGGGTGTTTACACTAATTTTGGATTTTCTTTGGTGTTTTTGGAAGTGTGGCATGATGTATATGTTTGATTTAGGTCCAAGTTAAGATGTGGTGTGGTCTGCTTTCATTCCTTTCTACCGCAAGAATGCTTAATGCTGACCTAATTTGAATTTGCATGGTTGAGGTGCATAGTTGACCTTGGGGAAAGTTTTCAAGGTTGAAGAAGGTATAAATAATTGTTGATTTGATGGAGAATTAAGTAGAGTAGTGTGTGATGTGAATTACAGAGTTGTGAAGTGCATTACGAGATTAATGAGTTAAACTACTGGAAGCAGTGAGCAGAAGGTGTCTAAAATCTTCAGAGAGGCTATGAATGTGTTGGTGATGTTGTGGTGGATCTTTTTTGTTGCATTGAGATGTATTTCTCACTATAACATTATTCTTTCTTCTTTTTTGTAATTTGGTAGTGAGCCCTTGTTACTTTTGGGAAATGAGCCCTCCGACAGTGAGCCCTTTTTATTCGATGTTGCAATTACTTTATATTGTGAGCTAATCCTCACCATGGTTTTTCCCTTCTTGAGCTTTCCATGTAAATATGGTGTTCTATTGTGCATGGTGTTGATGTGTTTCAGTTTTATGTTATTTTCTTTCATGTTAAATCATTCTAACAAATTAAGGATTAATTAAGTTGATGTGGATTTGAATGTTTATGAGGGTTTGAAGTTTTAATGTACAACTAATTCACCCCTCATCTCAGTTATCTTGTGTGCATTCAACAATTAGTATCAGAAAAAAGTTCCTTGGAAGAAAGATTAACTGCTTGAGGTAGATTTGGGATGGTGCACAAGAGGGATTCTCCTTTGTTTGATGCATTAGACTATGGTTTCTAGAAGACAAGGATGGGAGCTTTCCTAATATCTCTTGGACTTGGAGTTTGGAAGTCTATTGAGACTAGATATACTATGCCTGCTAGTGGTATGAAGACTAATGATGAGATTAAGGCCTATGAGAACAATGGTAAAGCAAGGTATGCTCTTATAAGTGGTCTTTCTAATACTAAACTTATGAAATTTATGAGTTTGAAATCTACTAGAGAGATCTAGAAAAAGTTGGAAAATATTTATGAAGGATATGATAAGGTCAAGAAAGCTAAGATGCATAATCTAGAGATCACATTTGAGAACCTATGAATTTTAGAAGATGAAAACATTACAAGCTATATGCAAAAGGTGGATAAAGTCATAAATTCCATCAAAGGTCTTGGTGGAAATATTGAATAAGAAGAAGTGGTAAAGAAGGTATTGAGAACTCTTCCTAAATCTTATAGTCATAAAGTTTATACTATTGAGGATGTTCAAGATTTAAGCAAATATTATAAATATCAGTTGTATGGTGATTTATTTGCTTTTGAAATGAGAGAATTTGGTACAAGTAATGCAAAATTTGAGATTGCTTTTAAGCCTCGAAAATTAGAAAAGACTAAGGAATCGAATCAAGAGGATCTCAATGATGTTAAAGCAAACTTTGTGAGGAAAATGAAAAAGGGTATAGGTAAATACAGAGGTAAGTTTCCTTTCAAATGTTTTAGTTGTGGTAAGATAGGTCATTGTGCTTCAAGATGTCCAAACAAAGGTAAAGAAATTAAGGAAAGTTATTATGTTAGAGAAGATGCCAATATATCTTATGATGAATATGATTATGGAGATGATGAAGATAGTAAATGCTTGTTCATGGCTACTAAAGATGAAACTAATTCTGATAACTCTGAGATATGTGTGAAGGAAAGTGCTCTGGAAATAGGTCACAATGCTATGACGATTGCTCTTCACACTAGAAAGGAGAAGAACTATTGTATTATTGATAGTGGATGCTCAAATTATATGACCAGTGACAAAAGTAAGTTTGTTAAACTTGAGAAATATGAAGGAGGTCTAGTTAAGTTTGGTGATGATACATCTGCTAAGATATGTGGAAAAGGTTCTATCAGTTCTAATGGAAAGCATAATATAGATGATGTTATTTATGTTAAGGGTTTGAGACATAAAATTTTGAGTGTTGGAAAAATGTGCAACAAAAGATACAATCTTATTTTTCAGGATGATGGATGTGAGATTAGAAAAATATTCAAAACTGTGGTTGTTGTTGGAAGAAGGATAGATGGAAATGTTTATCAGCTTAAAGGTGTTGATGGTCATTTCTTTATGACTCATATTAATGAAAGTTGACTATGGCATAGAAGGATGTGTCATATTAATTTTGATTTCCTATTAAGGATCAATTTAGTTCAAGCTGTGAGGGATCTGTCAAGGATTACAAATCCCATTAATGTTGTCTACAAGGAATGTCAAGTTGGGAATCAAGCAAGAAGAAGTTTCAAATTCAAAGAACAATCTACTACTAGACTATTGGAGCTAGTGCATATAGACCTTTCTGGTCCTACCAGAGTAAGAAGCTTTCAAGGTGATAGGTATTTATTCTATTGATTGATAATTAATCTATAATGACATGGGTTACTTTTCTCAAAGAAAAAATAGAAGCTCTAGATAAGTTTAAAGCATTCAAAGTTATGGTTGAGAATGAAATGGATATGAAAATAAAGTTTTTGAGGTCTGACAGAGGTGGAGAATTCACCTCCAATGATTTTAACAGTTTTTGTGACAATCATGGGATAAAGAGGAATTTATCTAGACTCCTCAACAAAATGGAGTGGTTGAAAGAAAGAATAGGACTATTCAAGAAGCTACAAGAACAATGATGAAAGAGGAAGACCTACCAGAAGTCTAATGGAGAGAAGCAATTCATACTATTGTCTACATTCTTAACATAGTTCAAGCAAGAGCAAGCAAGCAAGAAGTTTCAAAGTCAAAGAACAATCTACTACCAGACTATTGGAGCTAGTGCATATAGACCTTTCTGGTCCTACCAGAGTAAGAAGCTTTCAAGGTGATAGGTATTTCATTCTATTGATTGATAATTAATCTATAATGACATGGGTTACTTTTCTCAAAGAAAAATCAGACGCTCTAGATAAGTTTAAAGCATTCAAAGTTATGGTTGAGAATGAAATGGATACGAAAATAAAGTGTTTGAGGTCTAACAGAGGTGCAGAATTCACCTCCAATGAGTTTAACAATTTTTGTGACAATCATGGGATAAAGAGGCATTTATCTGGACTCCTCAACAAAATGGAGTGGTTGAAAGAAAGAATAGGACTGTTCAAGAAGCTACAAGAATAATGATGAAAGAGAAAAACCTACCAGAAGTCTAATGGAGAGAAGCAATTCATACTATTGTCTACATTCTTAATAGAGTTCAAGCAAGAGAAAATAGTGTAAAGACTACCTATGAGTTGTGGTATGGAAGGATTTCTACTGTCATATATTTCGGAGTGTTTGGAAGCAAGTGTTATATCAGAAGAGATGAAGAAAACTTAGGAAAGTTTGATACAAGATTTGATGAAGGTATCTTCCTTAGATATTCTACAAGAAGCAAAGTTTACTAGTGCTACAAAAAGAGGCTGGAGAAGATTATTGAAAGTAAAAATGTCAAATTGGATAAATACTTACAGAAAAATTCTATGGTAATAGATGGATATGAATTAGATGAGTCCTCTTGCAAAGAAAATGACAGAGATGAAGGTAAGGAAAAGGAAGTTTAGATTGAAGAAGAAGCTTTGAAAAGGATCCCTAAAACTCCTAAGTATTTGCAAAAGAATCCTTCTAAAGATTAGATCATTGGTGACAAAATCAAGGGTGTGTTGATAAGAAGAAAAGTTGCTATCGATGAAGAACAGGTAAATCTATGTTCACTCTCTAAATTTGAACCTAAAACGGTGATTGAAGCATGCAAGGATGAATATTAGATCAAGGCTATGGAAGAAGAACTAAAGAAAATTGAGAAAATTCATACTTGGGAACATGTCCCAAAACCAACAAACAAAAATGTGATTGGAACTAAGTGGTTATTCAAGGAAAAATTGAATGGGAATGGAGAAGTGATAAGAAACAAGGCAAGGCTTGTGTGTAAGGGCTACTCACAAGTAGAAGGAATAGATTTTGAGGATACTTTTGCTCTAGTGGAAAGAATGGAAGTTCTCAGGATGTTTTTGGATTTTGTAGCACATAAAAATTTCAAATTATATCAGATGGATGTGAAGTATGCTTTCTTGAATGGTGAGTTGGAAAAAGAGGTATACATTGAACAACCGAATGGATTTCAGTTATCAAAAAAACCATATATGGTCTATAGATTGAAAAAATAATTATATGGACTGAAGCAAGCTCCCATAGTTTGGTATTCAAGGTTGGATAAGTACTTGATAAAGCAAGGATTCAATAAAGGTACCGCAGATAGTAATCTTTATTTCAAAGTTGAAAAAGATCAAATATTGATTGTCATTGTGTATGTTGATGATATAATCTTTGGAGGCAATGAAGCTATTTCCAAGAAATTTGCAAAAGAGATCCAAAAAGAGTTTGAGATGTCTACGTTTGGGGAGATGAATTTCTTCCTTGGGCTATAAATTAATCAAATAGAAAAAGGTATATTTATTTCACAATCAAAGTATGTCAAGGAAATGTTGAAGAATATTGGAATAGAAAAATTATAAACTGATATGTACACCTATGGTTACTAGTTGCAAGCAAAGTAAGAATGATGAATCTCCTAAGGTTGATCAAAGAAAATATAGATCAATGATTGGAGCATTGCTATATCTAACTACTACTAGACCGGATATCATGCATGTAGTTTGTCTTGTGGCTAGATTTCAAGAAGATCCTAAAGAGTCACATGTTGTAGTAGTGAAGAGGATATTTGGATACTTTAAGAGAACTCAAAAACATGGCTTGTGGTATCCAAAGGATACTAATTTTTCTCTAAGTGCTTATACAGATGCAGATTGGGTAGGATGTGTTGATGATAGGAAAAGTACAAGTGGCGGTGCATTCTTTCTTGGATGCAGATTGGTGTCTTGGTTGATCAAGAACCAAGATTTAGTATCTTTATCTACTGCAAAGGAAAAATATATTGCAGCAGCATCTTTCTACACATAGGTGTTGTGGATGAAGCAAACTTTGAAGGATATCAAAGTTGTATATGATGAACCAATCTCTATCTTTTGTGAAAATACAAGTGTTATTAACATTTCAATAATCCAATGATGCACTCAAGTACAAAACAAATATCAACCCAGTATCACTTTTTAAGAGAGAAGGTTGTAGAGAATGAAGTGAAGGTTTAGTATGTGCCTACAAAGGATTAGGTTGCTGATATATTCATCAAGGCTCTTTCTAAGGATACTTTTGAGTATCTCCAAGAGAAGTTAGGGGTTATCACCCTTCCTTCTTTGAACTAGATGTATATGGATATGTATTAGTCCAATGGATTTCAATATTCATTCTTTGTTTTGGACTAATCATGGAGGCTACCTCTCAAGGGGAGTAGGTAGTGATTTGTTGGTTGTTGTTGCCACAGTCAGGAGTTAGTGTTGGTATAGTTTGTTGAGTGCTCCTAAGGGAGAGTATGCAAAGTAGAAAAAAGAGAAAGTACGTATGTTTGATGTCAAAGGGAGAAAGAGATGCATATGTGTTTCCCGTTGCCATTGATGTCAAAGGGGGAGAGAGGGGGAGAGAGAAATAATGTGAAAATTTTCCAAGTTGTCAAAGGGGGAGAGAGTAATGTGAAAAAGAAAGAGAGTAAGTTGGTATGGAGTAGTATGTTGGTGATCAGAGTTGTTTGTTTTTTTTTATGGTTTTCACATCATGTATTGCCATCAATGACAAAGGGTGATATTTTTGCAAGTATGAATATTTGTATGAGTAGTTGGTGTTGTGATTGATGTCAACAAGGTTGGGAAAGATTGTTTGTGTTGTCATTGATGACCAATTGTGTTGATGCTTTGATTAGTTGCAACCTCTAGTGTTGATTTGATAAGCTTTTGTTGGTGGATATTGTTCATTTAATGATGATGAGGAACTACTGAAGATGATGAGTATTTTTCTCTGTTTCTTGGTTTCCAAGTGCTTTTGAGAAAATTTGAATAAAAGAGGAAATAGTGTGTTGCAGAGGTGTTCTAGTGTACAGTGTGGTGTTTTGGTTTTTCTCTGCATTTATTCTATGTTAAATATTTTCTTGTGTGGTTCATATATGTTGGTTATAGGTGTTCAAAGGTTCTATATCCATAATTTCTTGGTTTGGATCATTGTGCAAAGAGAGTTGTGTTCACCAGTGTGTGAACTATATGTTGCAATATTGTCTAGGAGAAATGGTTTTGCTCTACATTTCTTCATAGTTTGGTTTTTGGTCTTATGATTCTAGAAGTGTGTTGATAATGATTATATCTACCTATAGTCAAATTTATTCATGGTTTGGATCTCGACAAGTTCGTTTCTTGAGTAACTGTGTATGGAAGGTTGTTTGAGTGTACTAGGTGTGTGCATTCTTCAAGTGAAAGTCATTACGAAGGAATTTTTTCAATTTCATGGTGTTTTTGGAATATTCTAGATTGTATTCAGGTGTTTTGTGTGGTCTGCAAGTCATATTTGTATTTGAGGAAGCATATATTTAAATGTTAATGTTGTTTGCACTGGTTCAGTCGACCTCGGGTGTTTACACTAATTGTGGATTTGCTTCAGTGTTTGTGGAAGTGTGGTGTAATGTATACATTTGATTTAGGTCCAAGTTAAGATGTGGTGTGGTCCACTTTCATTTATTTCCACCGCGTGAATACTTAGTTCCAACCTAATTTGAATTTGCATGTTTGAGGAACGCATAGCCGACCTTGGAGAAAATTTTCAAGGTTGAAGAAGGTATAAAAAAGTGTTGAGCTAATGGAGAATTAAGTAGAGTAGTGTGATGTGAATTGAAAATTTGTGAAGTGAAGTGAAAGATTAATGAGTTAGACTACTGGAAGTAGTGAGAAGAAGGTGTCTACAATATTTAGAGAAGTTGTGAATGTGTTGGTGATGTTGTGGTGGATCTTTTCTATTGTATTGAGATGGATTTCTCACTATAACATTCTTCTTTCTTCTTTTTTGTATTCTAGTGTTGCATTGATAAGCTTCTATTGGTGGATGTTGTTTCTTTAGTGATGATAGATGATGAGTATGTCTTTGGTGCCTGGTTTCCAAGTGCTTTTGAGAAAATTTGAATAAAAGAGGAAATAGTGTGTTGTAGAGGTGTTTTGGCGTACAATGTGGTCTTTTGGTTTTGCTTTGCATTTATTCTATGCTGAATACTTTCTTATGTGGTTCAGATATGTTGGTTAGAGGTGTTTAGAGATTCTATATCCAAAATTTCTTGGTTTGGATCTTATGCAAAGAAAGTTGTGTTCACTGGTGTGTGAATTGTATGTTGCAGTGTTGTCTAGGAGAAATGGTTTTGCTCCATATTTCTCTGCAGTTTGGTTTTTGGTCTTGCAATTTTGGAAGTGTGTTGATAATGATCATATCTACCTATAGTCAAATTTATTCATGCTTAGGGTCTTGGAAAGTTGTTTTTTGAGTAACAATGTATGGAAGGTTGTCTGAGTTTACTGGGTGTGTACATTCTTCAAGTGAAAGTTGTTGCAAAGGAATTTTTTGGATTTTAGGGTGTTTGTGGAATATTCCGGATTGCATTCAAGTGTTGTGTGTGGTTCACAAGTCATCTTTGTATTTGAGGATGCGTGTATTTAAATTTTAATGGTGTTTACATTGATTTGGATGACCTCGGGTGTTTACACTAATTATGGATTTGCTTCTATGTTTTTGGAAGTGTGGTGTGATGTATATGTTTGATTTAGGTCTAAGTTAAGATGTGGTGTGGTCCGCTTTCATTCCTTTCCACCACAAGAATTCCTAGTTCCAACCTAATTTGAATTTGCACGGTTGAGGTGCATAGCCAACCTCGGAGAAAGTTTTCAAGGTTGAAGAAGGTATAAAAAAGTGTTGAGTTGATGGAGAATTAAGTATAGTGTGTGATGTGAATTGAAAAGTTGTGAAGTGCAATGTGAGCTTAATGAGTTAGACTACTAGAAGCAGTGAGCAGAAGGTGTCTACAATCTTCATAGAGGCTACGAATGTGTTGGTGATGTTGTGGTGAATCTTTTTTGTTGCATTGAGATGGATTTCTCACTATAACATTATTCTTTCTTATTTTTTGCAATCTAGCAATGAGCCCTTCTTTTGGGAAGTGATCCCTCCGATAGTGAGCCCTTTGTATTCGGTGTTGCAATTACTTTATATTGTGAGCTAATCCTCACTGTGTTTTTTCCCTTCTTGGGTTTTCCACGTAAATCTAGTGTTCTATTGTGCATGGTGTTGATGTGTTTTAGTTTTTTGTTATTTTCTTTCATGCTAAATCATAAGGAAGCTCAACACCCAGACCTCGAGGGAGTCCTACCTACTACTATAGAATGGATAGACAATTTTTAAGCCCTAGTAGGAAGGGTAATTAATAATTTAATGAGGGCATATCACAACATCATTCAAGAGGCAATTTTGGCTCAAAATTTGGATTTAGAGGTGGATGAAGACCTCCTTTTATGAAAAGACTATGTCTCAGTTTTGTGGAAAATATTGGTTGTTCCCATAGACCAATTGATCCAGGCAACTATCTTTGATGAAGAAGATCCTAATTTTCCCAATGAGTGGTTGAAATCTAATCAATTAAGAGTCAAGACACTTAAAAAGTGTAAGACTAAATTGAATAAAAGAAGAAATCAAGAAAATATGCTAATTTGAGAATTAAAAAATTTATCGAAGATCTATCATACATACATTCTGAGAGACCTCCTCATTGGTGCGACTTGCTTCCAAATCATCTAGGAATTCATGGATTCCCTACATCAGTTGATGAATAAGGAGGTCATTAATTAAATAATGAATTTTAAACTCATTATTCAAAAGTTCCAAGAGGATTTGGTTGGATTAGGCGAGCTATACGAAAAGTTAGAGAAATCTACTTTCTCCCAAACAATAAATATCAAGTATCACAGAGGTCCAAATGTGAATGACTTGATTGAGGCAATCAGTGCCTTCCTAGAGCATTATCCAGACTTTGTGTAGTTCTTTAGATAATCATTATATTATTTATTGATTTGTTTATTCTTTCAAATAAATGTAATAAATCAACTCCCGAGTTGATAAATGTTGAAGTGACATTAGATTTTCTACTCACCTTGTAAACTTTTAGTTAGTTTTCAACTACAGCAAGTTTCCTAGGTTTAAGTTTCAGTTGAACTCTTTCAGATCCACAATTTTGGGGATGCCTAGTTTCTATTTATATCTCTTTTTGAGAATCTTTTAGGGGTTAGAAATTATTTTCAATTATAAAAAATAAACATTTTTAGTGTGAAAATCTACTACATTTTGTATTATGATACATTTGTATAAAATCAAAGGATCGTGCCTATTGTTTTGCAAATTATTTTTCAATCTTGGTGATGGTACATTTCATTTCATTTACTTAACATCAAACAATTCAATAAGATATGTTTTTATTAAACTTTACATAGGGTTGTGTCTCATATCTATGCATAAATATGGTGGTTTGTTTTGATGCAATTTACAATATATGATTTTCTATTTTCCTTAAATTATTTCATTGATGTTGTAAAAGATTGTGTGGAATACTAATCTATACAACATTGGTTTTATTTGATCTCATTCAACCATTAAGATACGGTGAATGTGATGAAATTTATTATTGTCCATTTAGTTTAAGTTTTACTTCTCACCCTATTTGATCTTTTTATTTTACTTTAAAATAGCAAAAAATATTTTTCATGATTCGGATCTCTGAAGCAACTAAATTTATCTAATTTCTTCATGAATAAAAATCACTTTATAGATTTGTTTCTTGAAGTGTTAAATAATACATGTGAAATTAGATTTGTAGTTTTTATTGAATATTATTAATTCTAGATTTGATCTAAACAAAACCAACAAATGCCCCTTATTGAAATTGATCACATGTACCACTTAGTTTTCAACAACAGTCAAGACTTGGCTTAAAAGGAACCTTGGAGCATAATTCTTTGCTTTTCAAGAGAAGTAAGTGAGCTCATTTAATTAGAGTTAGTTGTGCTAAAAGCACCATCAACAAGTATTATTTGTTAAGCTATATTTAATTAGGAGCTAGGTTGATAAATTGGAATACCACTTTAAAAGTTAATTGTAATAGATGGACTTAGCTTTGAGAGTGAAAAATAAATAATAAATGTCGATGTCACATAAAATCTAATAATAAAGATATATAAAATTAATGCTTGTTATTTAATAAATGTATTGGTTATGTGTAGATTTAGAAATTTGTGTGGTTCAAATCCAATTCCCTTGTGGTTAAAATTATTTCGCGAGAATCACTTGATACATAGGAATAAACCATGACCCACATTAATGATCTAGCTAAAAGTTGTGCTAGAGAGTTATTCACCTTTTCCTTACTTATGTTTGATGTTGTCAAGATGGTCTTTACAAAAACCTTAGGGTAGATTGTTATATTACTAAGGTCAATTTCTCCTAGGTCAACCACTTGTTCATATTAGCTCTAGGACTATGAGTGAGTTTTCAAAGACAACATACACAAACACAGAAATGGACTAAATGATTTTTATATGGATAATGATTCTTTTTCCTTTGAAAAACATAATGTGTTCTAAATATTTATCCTTGAAGCCACTCATAATTTTTTTATATGAATTGATTGTACATTGAATGTCTTTAAATATGAGTACATAAAAAATGTCACACAAACATACGTTAAGTTGACTTACAACAATGAGTAAGAAGAAGTAAAGATAATAATTTTAAAATTAATAATCCATAAATGTTTAGGATTAACTCATTAAAAATGCTAATTATACTAAAGATATTTCCTTTATGAGGAGGGGAAAATTGACCTTCCAAATTAATGTTGAGAGATTCCAATAAGGATGTAAGATGAATGAATTAATTGTTGCAAGGTGTGCGCCCTTGGTCTCCTTGTGTTGTGCAATGCAACGCTTGGGTTCATGGCATGGCTTAACCACCTCCTGTGGATTCATTAACTCTTGCGGTTGTATCAACATTAATAGGTCAATATTTTGGTACAATGACAACTATCTGTGCAAAAATTGGTATTAGAGCCTGGGTCACAGGTTCAAACCCCTCGCTTGCACTGGGGGGATTGTTGCAAGGTGTGAGCCCTTGGTCTCCTTGTGTTGTGCAACACAGCGCTTAGGTTTGTGACATGTCTTAACCGCATCTCATGGATTCATTAACTTTGGTGGTTGTATCAGGCATTAATATGTTGATATTTTGGTGCAACGATAACCATCTATGCAACATTAATCTTATCCAAACATATTTTTATTGCTAATCGGTGTGAATGTTTCTATGCATACATAAGCTATTATACTTGTGATCCATCAACAAGGAAATAAATTCATTGATGGTAATGTCACTACAATCCAAATAATCATTGCCTTCATTATGGTGGAAAATTTTAAACCACAACCTATTATTTAATTGTGTTGAGGATTAGTTGTCATGTGTTGTAGCTAGTATTTACTGCCATTACTAAACTTGCATTGATTCTCCACTTAGAATTAGGAACTTTCACAATAATTCCAATGTGAGTTTTCACTATGATGTGAACCAATAATGGGGGGACACTTAGACCAAAGGTAAAATGCCACAATCTCTCAAACCTATCAATGCCAATGAAACTTCCATGTAATCAATCTCATCCTTGTTCTATTGTTTTTTAGTTGCATGTGTAAATATATAATATGTAGGAGTCATTAGGCGGTAAAAATACAAAGCAAAATAACAAGTGGTGAGTACTTATTTAGAATTGGTTATAGTGGTTGGTTGATATGTACCAACCAATTCCTAGTCATCATATGTTGTGAAATGACAACTTAAGATCCTAGTGATTGGTGCCACAAGACCATCTTACTTTAAAATAAAAAGACATAAAAATAACTAAGAGACTTACAACTTGAAGCAAGATCGAATGGAGGAAACACGAAAGATAAAGTAGATTTATGGTTTAAAATATGAGAAACCAAACTAAGGAGATTAATGGTTAAAATGGTCATGAAGCCAACTTTGGTTGTTGAACCATAACACTATGCCACATATAGTCATTTTTCAAAGTCAATGTTAGAGGATAACTTTGCATGTAATTTATTCTACAATAGTATTGCATATTTTTTGTGTGCAAATATATTACTAATCATATGCATTTGCACAATAGCCATGTCCACATTCAAACAATTGGAATTTCTAAATATTTTTTGAAATTGAAAATTTGGGAAACTACATTTATTTGGTATGAACAATTAGTGTGTGGAAATAATTGTTACTCTTCATTTTAATAATTTAGGTAATATAATATAAATTAGGTTTTTAGGTATTAATACATTTTAATTTTGAAATGTTCTCCTTCGAGCAAGGTCAATTATACATTAAAGACATTCCTTTCTATGAGAAGGGGTGAGGGTAATTTTTGGATCAATGATTGCTATTTTACAGTAAGGATTTGTGAGATGATTGAAACTATTTTCACCAAATAGTTGTTAGAGTTTCTTTGACATTAGTCATTAATTTTCATGTATTCGATGGTACCACCATAAAGAGCACCTAGTTTCCACATTAAATTATTTCCTCAATTAATTTCCACATTGTATATATGAAGTCAATACATATGAGTTGAATTCCATTGTGTAAGATACACAAGCTAGTGACCAATTTATGGAAAGCAGTTAATGGAAGGGTGATCAACCCTTCAATTATTTGTTGGATTGGCTATAAATAGTTTCCATTATGACTAATTACTTAGGCAGTGAGTTGTAGAATTTAATTACAAGGATATACTATAAAATGAAATAAGTGCAATTTGGTGAGAAATAAAATATCAAGGGTTTGTAACTTGGTTTATCACCTAGTTTACTAGGAGAATGGAGTAAAAAAGGTGGCATTAGCATTTATGTTCCTCTACAACAAAAAAATTAGGCTACACTCATGCATACACATTAAGATTAAGATATATATACATTTGTATGAGGCATTTTATTAAACAATTAACATGCCTTGTCTATGCTTCTATATTTTACATATATGTCTATGAAGGTAAATGCAACTAAAAAATCTAACCAAATTTCTTTATCCTTTATTCTGTAATGGTTGGCATAAGACCACAAAAAATGAGACAATATTGACACTAATATGTTGGAAGAGAAGAGCTTGATTGGTGAAATAATGTCACCATAGTCATAGCTATAAGTGGAAGGCACCCAAGGTTTTAGCTTAGCTATGTAATTAGGGTGCACTAGGAACTTAGGTAGCAACACATGGAAGGGGAGTACATAGGTGACACATGGATAAAGGGGATTGGTTGTGATGAGAAGATTGTAGTGTAGAGTTCTCAAATGATGAGTGCATCCTAGAGAATTGTTTGTGATATATTTTTATGTGTTGGTGGTTAAACTTAACTATAGTACATAAGAAAAAGTGCTAAGTTGTTTCTTTATATAATGACAATACAAAGAAGGTATTTTAGTTAGATGTAGTTCAAGGTTCCTTGGTAAACATGTATATAAAATGTGGAAGCATAGACATGGCATGTGAACAATTTAAAAAATGGCCTCAAGGAAAATTTGCATCATGGAATGCCTCAAATATGTGGTAGTTCCAAGTGCCACTTATGATAACCACAACCTCTATAATAAATTATGCATAAAATTCAATAAATAGTAAAATTATGTTTATATTCTCTCTTGAATGATTTCAAATTGTGATCAATTTAATTTGTAGCTTATATTATGTGGATGAGATTTTAAGATCTCATAGTTTCCTATGATGTTCACTAAAGTGGCTCAAACTTTAAGCTTATAATTCAAGTATGTTAGTGCTTCTACACAATATCAATATATTTTTCTATGTAAGAGTTCTTTGTATTAGACAAATTATTTGGTATATTGTATATAGTAAAATTTAAAATTGCATGATTTGATTATACTTATTTAAATGGTCTAGGTTGACTCTTATGTAACTTGAAGTATTTAGACATATAATTTATTTATTTCATTGTATTTATTTAAGCTTGAAACAAATAATTTGGTGACTCTAAGATTAGTGTCCATAACCTAGGGTCATTTCCACATTTTTATAAATTTCATTGGGATATATATCAACAAGGTGCAAGAGATTGACTTTCGGACTTGAAGGTGAGCCAACCAATGTTGCACCCCATTGTGCTACTACTTATTTACTTTTACCTAGTTGGGTGAAAATACTTTAAATAAATGTATTTATGCTTTATGTGTTTTGGAAATGTGAAGAGTTAATTTTTCATTTAATTTTATGTTATATGATGATTCTAATTGTGAAATATGACATAAATGAATGTATTTATTTTTGGCTAACTACTATTTCAATGTACTAAGTTCGATGCAGTATTAGAATCAAGCCTCTAGACGAGAGGGGAAGTATCACTCAGGAGAAAAACTTGGTATGGTAACCCTTCATAAGACCTAAACTGAGCTTTCACACACTCACTTCTAGTTTGGTTGAGTCGGGTCAATTTCTTGGGAAATAGTAAGTTACCTTTGGTCTTGTTTGAGTAAGGTTAGAAATAGTTAGGGTTTTATTCATGAACATTCTCATTTAGCGGTTAAAAGTTTCCAATATCTTTGTGATGTGAGAGTTCTTCTATATGTGACTATATTCAATTAATAGGATATATATACATCAAATGTATATATATGTATAGATGTATGTGATAACGATAAACTCATACACATGAGTAAATATGTACATGAGTATACATAGATAGATGTATCTACACATGCTCATGAACGGATTACCCATATGCATGAGAATATCGATCAGACAAGGTGACATATCTATACATATATATACACTTTGTGTATATATGTCGATCGATATGACTATGAGTATATGTGTTTAAATATCAAGGCATGATATATATATATATATATATATATATATATATATATATATATATATATATATATATATATATATATATATTAACATAAGTGTATGTATTGATGTAATGGAAACATCCATACTAGTATATTAATATATATGCATATGTATATATGTATATATATGCATATGTATATATGTATATATATGCATGCATTAATATGTAAAATATGAGAATACATATGTATATTTGAATATCAAATAAAGTATTTTATAAATTAACAAGTTGATATATATATATATATATTAAATATATGAGTTAATGATTTCAAATAGCATTGATTTCTTTATCAAGTGCATAGCATAATAAACATAGCATATTCTATGTAAAAGGTGCATCATATACAAAAAGTATATTGCAAAGAAATAAAGGAATAGTGCTTAAAGGTTGTGCATAAACATTTAGCAATGTAATATGCATATAAAATGTTGAGTTATATGAAACGTTGGCAGCGTAAGAATATAGCGCTTGATATCAAATACAAACCAATGTGAAATTCATAACAACCAAGACTTAGTCAAACATGAAGGAAAAGAGGATATGCAATGTACATGAAACATAGACCTAATCTTAAGCAAATAGCAACCCAAAAGATAGGGCACGTGGTATTTTGGTGGCACCAACTTATGAATAGTTCGAACCATTTAGAAGTCTAAACTACAAATATGAATTCCAATATTTGAAGCCAATTGAAATATGGGAAATGGTCAAATGAGAAGCTAGCCAAATAAGTCAACCTATAGAAGATATTAACCTTGCATTTCTTATTATTATTCTTGTTGTCCATTTGAGTGGGTGACTCATTCTTCATAGTAAAATCCAGTTGTGTATGTGTTTACTATGCAATAATTTTAGCAGCCACCTTTTCTTTTTCTTGTTGAGTCACACCTTTTTTATTCAGAAGTGTCATCTTTGATGGCTTGTTTTTAGTCTGTAGCTGCTCACATTTGTGTATAAATAGAGGTGCTTTCTCCCTCATTTGGGATGCATTATGCACACTTGATGCTTATTTTTTGAGTTGTTATTCTGATTTCTGAGTTTGTGAGAGATTTCTAAGAGTTGTGAGAGGTTTTTGAGTGTAAGATTTTGGTGATTGGAAGAGAGATAGTGGGAAATTACTTGTAGATTTTGGGAAGGTTGAGCTAGGAGTCTAGTTTGATCAATTGGAGCATTGCATAAATAGGAATGTTGATTTCTACTCTTTTATGCTTTATATGCTTTTGAAAGATTGTGTGACATTTTTTTCCTTGTTTGGGAAAATTATTTAATGGTTTACTTTGGAAAGGTTATTTTATTGTTTACATGAAAGTGAAAGATTCCTTGATGTAACTATATTAAGGATCTTTATTATTTGACTATATGTATATATTCGATATTAAGGAATGGGTGTTTATAGTAGCATTAAATACTATGTTATAGTTAAAGCTTATATAGCAAATACTTATTGTAGTTGAGTCATAGAATTACTTTGAATTACTTAGATGAAGTGTCATAGTAAATGTAAGAGGTAATAGGTTGTTCCTGGGGTTTGATTAATCCATGGGAAAGGGAATAACCTATGCATAAAATATGAATGTTCAAATACAAATCGAGTTAGGAAGGTGGGTGAGTGTGTGACATCCATTTTGAATTAGGGGTGATGAATACTTTGGCCAAAGTAGTGTATGTTGCCAATGTATACACTGTCAGTTCACTATGATCTAGGTTTACATACTAGGTAGGTAATGTCATATGATAGGTTGTAGCCATTGTGTGACAGTTCTAGATATGTAGGACACAACACCAAGCTCAGGAAAGGTCATTATTATTATGAGGTTACCAAACCAATCTCTTTTTTGAAGGGTAGGGCCATCTTACCAATTTTGATAAATGTGTGGGGGACTGCAATTAGTCCATGGTTAGCGAAAAAGTGCTTGAGTGATGCTTCTCCTCATCAGTTTGCAACCAAGATTTGATGGAGGGCACCTAGACCATTCATATATATATTTCCAGTAAGCTCACTGAAGCCTTGTATGTATTTTGTAACCACTACTATGGAAGGATTGTAAAAGAGAATTTTTATCATGAAAATTATGTACTATAAAATCAATGTATTGGAAAGTTGTAATACTTTGATACAATGCAATGGGAAATTTTGGAATGATGATTATTTCAAATGTGCATGCTATCTTTATATTTGGAAAGAAAAAAATTTATTTCTCATTATGGATGGATGCTTAAACTTTTTACTTGAGGTTAAAACATAGGAAATTTACAATGTAGAACAAATGGGCATGTTACACATGGTATCAGAGCTACTAGGTTCAACTCTAGAACCTATGTGCTCACTATGTTTTTCCCTCAACCATTATGAGTATAATGTTTCAAAATTCTTGTGTCAGGATGGTGTGTCTTAGGTTAACTACATGAAAGTCAGTGATTGGGAATGAGCGCTACCTATGGGTCAAGAAGGAAAGAGAAGCCCTTGTTCGTAAAATTGAGGGAACCAATCATGACAACACCATATGGCTAAGTGATACTGAGACATTTAGTCACGCTCTTTCATTGATTAGTAAAGAGAAAAGAAGGATGAAAGATGAAGCCAATTTCAACTACTTACCATTTGTTTCTCCGAACAAGTCAGACTCATTACCACTTTCTAGGGATATTCCCTCAGAATGTATTGTCGGTCCAGCATTGATATTTAGGGATCCTTGAGGTATACCTATGGCTGAAGTTATTTTTGTAGCCTCTAGTGATGAATCGAAGGGATACGTTCCTTGAAGCTATGTATCAAAAGATAAATTTGAAGGTTACTACCCTTTTTGGCATAGAAATGAGCAAGAATCGAAAGGTTACATCCCATGTAGTTATGTATCTGAGAGTGAATTTGATGTATAATCTCCTCTTGACTATTTAAATAGTCATTCTATGTAAAGGAAAGGATATCGAAATCCTTATGAATAAATGAAAATACTTTTTTTTTTATCAAAACTTGTGTATGAGAACCTCAATGAAATTTCTCATGTATGAATATTATGCTCTTTTGAAATGTTTTAAATATGTAAAGTACACCATGATAGGATCTAATTAAAGATGAACCTCTAGGTACAAATTTTATTTGAGACAATGGTCAGAACAAGAACTAACCCTGGAGGGAGTCAAGAAGTTGGACAAGGTCCAGAAAGTGTTGAAGCTAAGTTAGATCGTCTTCTAGCAATCATGAATGAAACAAGAGTAAGGATAGGAATCCTTGAATAAGAAGTGAGGGGAAAGGAAAGAGAGGAAGAATAAATTTTCAATAATGAGGAAGAAGGGGAGGATTCTCGAAACCACACTAAATCTAGTGATCAAGAAAGTGATAAGTCTCAGTCGTATTCTAAGGGAATCAAAAGAAAGCGATTCAAAACTGGATTATCTAGGGACATGAGAAAAATTACCCCTCTGAAATTTGAAGGAAGTACTAGCGGGGATGAGGTTGAGGCTTGGATAATTCAAATGGAGAAGTATTTTGAGATTAGAAACTATTTTGAAGTCACTAAAGCAGTTTGGGGAGCCTACCAGTTATCAGGAGCAGCCTCTAACTAGTGGATGAACAAGAAGATGGAACTAGGTATCAGTTCATTAAAGCTAACCTAGAATGAGTTTGTTGAGATTTTTTCAAAAAGTTGGTTACCCTAACTCTTTTTTAATCAAAATCTCATTGATTTCTAGAATCTTAAACCAGGAGAATCTACAATAAATGAGTACTAGGAGAAGTTTACTCGTCTTTTAAGGTACGTACCAATGTACCAAAAAGATGAGAGGTCTTGAATCAGGAAGTTTATTATGGGTTTGAATGGACAAATAGGTGGAGAGGTGGATGTACACGCTTTGACCACAATGGACTTAGTATATAAGAAGGAAGTCAAGCAAGAGAGAAAGCTCAAAGCCATCTCGATCTACTGAGAGAATAGGAATTGAAAGAAGTTTAGTGGACCTCAAAATAATCAAGCTCCAAAGAAGTATAATGAGGGGCAGGAATTTCAAAAGCAAGGGGATAAAGGGGTCCACAATAATTGGAATGAGACAAGGAGGGATTGCCTAGGAAACAATTTCAACAACAACAATAGTGGAAACTATAACAAAGTTGGAGGAAATTCCAATAATTTTGAAAGGTTAGTGAAAAGGAAGGGACCAGTAAGAGGATGCTATACATGTGGTGGGGATCATTTTTCCAATTGATGTCCAAATAGACCATTGAGAAAACAACCACATGTTAACTCACTTCCTCCTCAACAAATTGCATTCCAATAGAAGATCCATGCAGTGTTGGACAATCGTCAAGAAGATTTTCAAATCACTCTGATGGAGACTTCAGGTTCTTTTTCTAGTATAACTATTTCCATGCTTATTGATAATAGAGCCACAAATAAAATTGTTTCACCTAGAATAGTTAATCAAATTTCTAGGAAGGTTGGTTTTATGGAAAAGTCTTGGGTTGTGGAGTATGTAAACCAGACAAGAGCAATGGTGAATCAATGTTTATTTGAGGCAAGGGTTGAACTTCCAAGTTTCTCAATGGAAGTAAACCTATATGTAGCACCCTTAGGTTCTTATGATGTCATTCTAGGAATGAATTGGCTATGGAAGCATAGAGATAAAGTGGATTTCCATGCTAAAACCATAGAATGCTTAGATGATCTAGGTAACGAAGTGTCTTTGCAAGGAACACCTAGAGAAGCGAAACTATGGCAGATTTCAGCTATGCAAATGCATAGGGAAAAAAAGAAAGGTTGCCAACTCTTCATAGTTAAAATGGATAAGCTAGAAGAATTCAAGGAAGTCATTCTTCAAGATGATGTCATGTATTGTGAACCTCAAGGTTCATAAGAAGTTAAAGAAGGAGAAGTGGTGGAATCTGGAGAAACAGATATGGAGAAGTATCTAATCTTACAAAAATTTGTGGATGTCGTTCCAAAAGAACTACATGGATTTCCTCCCAAGGGAGTATTTGATTTCTCCATTGATCTAGTACTAGGGTTGGAACTTGTATCTAAATTACCTTATAGAATGACTACAACAAAATCAATGGAGCTTAAGTCACAGTTGGAAGAGTTGTTGTTCAAAGGATTGATAAGACCCAATGTTTCACCCTGGGGAGCACCAGTGATCTTTATGAAGAATAAGGATGGTACACTGCACTTATGTATAGACAATTTGATGCTTAACAAAGCTATGATAAGGAATAAGTACCTATTTCCACGTATTGATGATCTTTTCAATCAGATGTGAGGAATGGTTGTGTTTTCAAAGATTGATCTATGATCCGGTTATCATCAATTGAGGATGAAAGATGAAGACATTTTCAAAATTGCTTTTACGACTAGATACAGTCATTATGAGTTCACGGTCCTACCTTTTGGACTTACGAATGCA
Source organism: Sequoia sempervirens (assembly GCA_007258455.2). Lineage (NCBI taxonomy): Eukaryota > Viridiplantae > Streptophyta > Pinopsida > Cupressales > Cupressaceae > Sequoia > Sequoia sempervirens. The sequence goes on along the minus strand of VDFB02000017.1, from coordinate 401,016,173 downwards.
CCTGCAACATTCATGAACCTAATGAACAATGTATTTAGGGACCACTTGGATAGGTTTTTATTAGTATTCCTTGATGATATTTTAACCTATTCCAAGAGTGAAGAGAACCATTGTAAACATTTAGAGATAGTTCTCCAATGGTTAAGAGAGCACAAGTTATATGGGAAACTCTCTAAGTGTACATTCTTTCAGAAGGAAGTATAGTACCAGGGACACATAATTTCACCTTAAGAGATTGACATTGATCTAGCTAAAATAAAGGTGATGCTTGAGTGGCCAGTGCCCAAGACTGTACCAGAGGTCAAAAAATTTATTGGTTTTGCAAGATACCATAGAAAGTTTGTTTTAAAATTTTCTAAGATAGATTTCACACACTCACTTCTAGTTTGGTCGAGTTGGGTCAATTGCTTGGGAAATAGTAAGTTACCTTTGGTCTTGTTTGAGTAAGGTTAGAACTAGTTAGGGTTTTATTCATGAACATTCTTATTTAGGGGTTAAAAGTGTTCAATATCTTTGTGATATGAGATTTCTTCTATATGTGACTATATTTAATTGATAGGATATATATACATAATATATATGTGTGCGTGTGTGTGTATATGTATGTGTTAATGATAAACTCATACACAAGAGTAAATATGTACATGAGTATACATAGATAGATGTATCTTCATGGACGGATTACCTATATGCATGAGAATATCTATCGGTTCAATGATTGGTTCAAGACTTCAGAATTCTGCAGGTATGGGGGATAGCTAGCCTGAGGCTGTATATGCAGAGGTTGATTCACATTTTGTTGAGGGTAACCAAATGTGGATGACACTTGTCTCACAGGAGGTCCTAGGTGAGGGACCAGAGGTAACTGAGGTACCGGATTCATAACAGGAGTATGGCTGGCAAGAGCCTGGTTGAGAGCTGGAACTTGTCTAAGGTGAGCAACAGGTCCTAATGAGGGTAAAGGCCCAAACAGATGTTGCCTTAAAGCAGTGCTAACCTTCACAGCCTCTGCATATGCATCAAGTAGATTAGCAGGAGGGTTATTACACCACTTCATAAAGGTAGTTGTCAAATTGTCAAGTCCCTCATAATAAACTTCTAAAGTAGTAGGCTCATCAATAGCATAAAGGCCCTGCAGTCTGGTATAAGCACGATGAAACCTATTGTTGAAGGACCCTATAGGATCATTGACCTCTCTTTTAACATTAGTGAACTGACGGTAAAGCTCATTGGAACTAATGGGAATTTTAAACTTCTGCAAAAATGTAGTCTCTAGCTCAGTCCAATGTTGGATAGATCTAATAGGTAAATGATTGTACCAAAAGAATGCATCCTCCCCCAATGAATAAGGAAAGAGTCTACATGCTACATCCTCATGGTTTATCCCTCTATCCTTAAGGCCAGTCTGAAAGATCCTGATGTGTTCCTTAGCGGTTCTATTGGGATCATTGACATGGAATTTTGAAAAAAAGTGTTCAGGGTTTTTGGGCATGACATTGTAGTTGAAAAAACTCAATGGAGATGGGTTATTTGCTAGGAAAGCCATTGGTGGAGGAGGGGGTGGTAATGGTTGATTTATGACTAGCTAAGGTTGTGGAATGGGATTGTCCTCAGACTCAGACTCAGATGATCCTGATGAGGATGGGGATGATGGAGATGACGGAGGTGGATGGGATGATGATGATTCTCCCCTTCTGTTGGTCCTTCTAGACCTAGTAGGGTCTAGTAATTCCTAAAATTCCTCCTCTCTTGGAGCAGATCTTGTTCTTCTTCTCAATCTCTCAGGAGAGATAGCATTCAAAAATTGATCTAGCTTGCTTATTCAGCCCCTACTTCTAGCGCCAATCTGTTGATGACGTTTTATGCATAGCAACAACTCAAACAGAATATAATATCCTATCTCTCTTGAAAGGTAAATCTCTATCAACAAGCCTCAAGAGATAACCCCAAGGTCTCTAATGTCAAGTCTTGAAAATGCATAAACAACTCAATGATAAATGTGAAAATGCTGGTAATCACAATGGGACCTTACTACAAGCAAAATACTAAATCTTAATTTATCAGATCTAACAATATGATGATACTTCAATCCTAAATTTAATCCAATAATCAAAGAAATAACAAAATATAAGGGTTTCAAAGAGATTTCTAAACTTAATATTAAACCTAATATTAACAATGAAAATGACCAACACTTGAAATGGACCAATCCCTCAAAACTAATTTCTACTTGACCCAGATGGATCTGCAATCTTATAGAAATGGTGCAATCTTCTAAGGTGTTAAGATTTTCAAATCATGAACATTCATTCAAACAACCCTATTGCAATTGAAATGAATAAACCCTCAAAATTGAACTAAGCACAATGAATATAAAGTCCAGGCTAACTTTGCAAAGAAACTAACAATCAGTTGGTTGCAAAAATTATGGACCAAGGATTGCTGCAACACTTCAAATATCAAACCATAAACACCATTAAATCAAATCTAATTCTAAATATCGATTTTCCTCAAAGCAATTCTAAAGATAGAATAACAAGAGCCATGCAAGATAAGAAGAACACAAGTATGGCACCAAATCACAATGTCATTACTTGCATCAAATTATCCATTGTAGCAACAATTCTAGCTTTTTGTTACAATATTTGCTTGAGAACAACTGCTTGCTAACTCTTTCTCTACTTAATTCGCTCTAACTATCTCTCTATTTTTCTATGTCTAAAACTTCTTAACCCTTACAAATGAGGCAAAATGCCATATTTATAGAACCCCCAAAACATGTCAGCCTAGATAGGATTTTACAATAATAATTAGGCACAACAAGTCGGCCAAGAGAAATTCAAAAATAAAATAAAATATGCATTAAATGCATGAACTTCATCTAAGTCGACCTAGGATTTCCAATGTAGCTTAGACCAATGCATGGCAGAATAATAGGGAAGCACAAATCTCGATGTAGCCCATCATTAACTACCTTCCCCTTTGTCCTTATGTCGATCCAACATTTCATGCACCTTCAAAATCACCCTATCCAGGTCGGCCACAGGTGGTAAGGGAAAAACCCTAAGTCGCCTTTCAATTCATGCAATTTCTTCCTTTGATTGTCTCACCGACTTATCCCACTCCACCTTATAAGTTAGGTATTTATCAATGACAACAATGTAGGTGGCCGCATCATCCAATCGGTGCTCAAAAATTGAATCATCATTAATTGGAGCATAAACATCATGCCACCACTTTCTCAACTATTCCAAGCTCAAATACTTAGGGGCAATCTTCCTCCTTCCTGTCATAATCTCAAAGAAAGCAATGGATCCATTATACACACCACCTAGGGTATCATCAATCTGCCTCCTCTGTTTGTAAATCTTCTTCGAAACCTTATGCCTTATCTGTAATGCTTCAGACCACTCCCAAGGTTTAGTAGCTCCAATGGAAGGAAGAATTTTATCATTTAGTAGCTTATCCCTGGTGTACTCCATGATAGTTTTGGTTTTTTGCAGTAGGAGATTTGTATCTTCTTTGTCCTGAACCAACACCTCTTTCAACTAGTCAGCCACCCTCATAGAATCCTTCCCTGCATTGGTATTAGTTACCTCTGACCAGACAAAAGTGATTTTACTATCAGTAATTCTACTTTTGATGTCCATTTTAATCTTTTCTGCTTCAAACATTGAAGACCCAACCACTACCTTGCTAGACTCAGTATGCACTTGACAAAGGAAACATAATAAAAACCACAGGAAACCAATGCTAATTCATCAAGGCATCATTAAAATGAGTCCCACATAAGTAAGATGTCATTAAATTTCAAATCAAATGATCATAACGAATTTCGGGTTTCAGGACCATCCGCGGAATCCAGGCCAGGAGGAACTCTGGGAAATTCTGAGCCTGATAGATTCCAGTGAAATGAACATGAAATCACCTATTATCAACTAAATCTAACCATTATCAATCAATAAACAGCATGTGAAATCTAAATATAGCATGAATTAATCATAAAATGCATAATCATTCATTAACACGTCATGCCATTCCATATTCCTTCATATTTCATCAAATTCCAGGAAAATCCGCCAGAACCGGATTTCCGCAAAGGCAGAGACACTTTGCAAATTTTGGGAAAAATAGGGAACCAAGGACTTCAGGAAAATTCGGTCCACACAAAAATTCGTGAATAAGGTAAAACTCCAAAAAGATGCAGATTCCAGGAAATCGAAGGAGATTGGGAAAATCCGCCAAAACCAAAAAATCTCGAACTGCGACACAAAATCACGATTTCACTCAGACCAATGAATAGATCCTAAATTTTGAGAATCTAGGCCTGAGACGAGCTTTGTATGGACCTTCCATAGATTTTCTTAGAATTATAGACCAATTGGGAAGCAAACTAGGGTTAAATGATGAGGCCCTATGTATCAAACCCTACAAATCCACCATTAACGCATAGGCAAACTCAATATCCACTCAACTCAACTGCTAAATCACTACTAGGGTTTACTCACGACTTCTCAAGCACGACTCCTCACAATGCAAAGAAACAAACAAGCTTGGAACTTACTTGGAAGACCACAAATCAAACAATGCTACGCAACCCTAGTCATGAAATGATCAAACATCCAAGAATTCGAACCCCAATAAGCTTTATAACATCAAAGCGCTATCCACAATCATCAATTAAAAGAAATGAAATCAAATACATACCATTTGACATGGAAATCGATCTTAGAGAAAGCAAATACGAATTTAATGGCGTCCACAAAGAACAGCGGCAAGAATGCACTAGAAATCACCACTCAAATCGAACAATTCAAACTCAAATGCCTCAAATCAAATCAAACACTTTCAAGAACAAACGCCTCAACTTAATCAATGACAAAACATAAGCATAATGGCATAAAAGTCATCAGAGATCAACTAAATACATCGCTTGCCAACGGTACAGATGACATTAAATGCAATCGACAAGACAGCCAAGAAAATCTGGGAACCCGACGATAGGACAAAATCCGAAAAAATCCGGCCCATGCAGAATTCCATAAAGACTGAAAATCTCTGAACCAGATTGCTCAGCCGGAGTCCGAACAGGATCCGAGAAAATTCGACCGGGGTGGTAAGAGCCGAACCAGGGTGAAAACCCAAAATTCACCCAAAGCTTAAGATTTTCAATGAATAACTTAGGGAAATCACTTAGGCAATCAAAATAAACATTTAAGCACATGCCAAAGTAAGACAAAACCTCAAAATGAAAGGGCCAAGACACCAAAAACCAAAGCGAAAGAGGATCTTTGCTTTCAGCGGGGCGTGTGTGCGAAAACTGCATAACAGTTACCAAACCAATCTCTTCGTCGAAGGGTAGGACCATCTTACCAAGTTTGGTAGATGTGTGGGGGACCACAGTTACTCCATGATTGGCCGAAAAGTGCTTGAGTGATGCTTATCCTCATTAGTTGGTGACCAATATTTGGTGGAAGGCACTAGGATCATTCGTCTATCTATTGCCAGTAAGCTTAGTGAAGCCTTGTATGTATTTTGTAACCACTATTGTGAGAGGATTGTAAAAGAAAATTGTTATCATGAAAATTATGTACTATGAAATCAATATATTGGAAAGTTTTAATACTTTGGTAGAATGCAATGGGAAAGTTTGGAATGATGATTATTTCAAATGTGCCTGCTATCTTTATATTTGGAAAGAAAAAAATATATTTCTCTTTATGGATCGATGCTTAAACTTTTTACTTGAGGTTAAAATATAGGAAATTTACTATGTAGAAAAAATTATGGGCATGTTACAACAAGACCTGGATCTATATACTAAGGGGAATTGCAATTGATTAGAAATATTTTTAAATAATTAAATTAATGATCTTATATGCCCTAATATTAAAATTGCAAAATCCTAAAGACTGATAGTCATAAATAATTGTTTACCAATGGATCTGGGAAGTGCAGAGGACAACAAATATGCTCAAAAAATTGGTTTCAAGTTGCCTACAAGGACTCATTCACCCTTTGGAAAATGGGTCTTTGTATAGGTGTTTGGATCAACTTTCTGGATCCTTTGGTGCAATATCTGAGCTTCTGTTTGCCCCAGGTCTCATTATTGGAAAGCTAGAAATAAATTATTAATCTAAATTTTTGTGGCTTGAAAACAAAGATGACAACAAATTAAATATTGTAAAATAGTTCTTCAAGATCTTTAATCCTTCTTCAACCTATAATATGCACATAGAAAGAGGAAAAAATTGTTTTATTTGAATGGGGGTTTGCCTTATTCAAACACCATGTTTGGTAATTAAACCTTGATAGAATGATAATGACAATGGAGAAGGAAATGATGAATGAACACTTACTTGCTACAACTCACCAAACCTTCAATGGCTTCCCTTAGAGGACTGAAGTCAAACACATCACTCCAAGGAACTTGATCTTGATTTGCTTGATTTGTTGGATACTTGAATGCTTAGATGCATTGAGGATCAACAATACATATTAGCCTTCACAAAAAGATATGAACACACATAAGCTTGAACATGATGATAGGATCTTGAATGTTGTAACAAATGACTAATGAATCTACTCTTGAATGCTCTTGACAATAATATTTTCTCATAGGATTGATCTCATAAAGTCTTATATTTCAAAATGATCAAATGATTATGTATTTATACTGTTTATCTAATTTCCCGAAAATTAGATTCCAAAAGCCGACAATTGCATAGAAAATTTGAACCATTAAAAGACCGCAAAAAACATATTTATATATGGGTCCTAGGACTTGAAGGGGACCCATTCACCCTTGGGTGAATGGTTCCTAGCCTAAAAATCTAGGGCACTCATTCTCTAATATGATTAAAATATTAATTGTATTAATTAAATATTGGTTTCCCTTTCGAAAAACAAGATAAATAAGGCTTTGGAATACATACTTTCAAAAATTAGAAGCTTAATTAAGTCCAATTAATTAAGGAACCCAAACAAAGTGTGAAATTGTCAAGGGTATACAATTTCCTACACTACATTTAGCCCCCACTTTAGTTTGAGTATGAACTCACACTCAGAGTCACCCTAAAGTAGAAAAATATGTGTCAAGAGAGGTCGAAGTGTATTAAGTTAGAAAGATAGGATGACAAAGATTGAGGAGGATGATCAAGCCCCTGGGATCAAAGATCCAATGACAAACCAACATAAGGACAAAGGGACACACAAGATGTGTAAGATATGTGCAATAAGACAAGATACATAACATACAATATTAAAGCTAATGCAAAAGGGATGGACTAGCCATGGTTGCGTTGTTGTCCATCAAGCACACTCATGGCTCCACTGGAAAGCAAGTTGTGTTATGCTAGGTGGCCATGAAAATATGCTCACAAGGGCTAGTGTAATTTTGGTATGCACTAGGTGAGCCCCAAAGGTAGGATGAGAAATACACACTAGGTCTACAAAGTGTGAACTCATAACAAGGGGTGACAATGGGTAAAGTCATCACAAAATTTGTGTACCCATAAATCACTATCACAAAATGATCAATGCTATGCCAACACTACACTAAGTCCAACCTCTATGAACAAAAGTGGAGCAAATATGTCAATATGTTCAATGAAACTCATGAAATAATACCAATATATGCTCCCCACTTAAAATGTGAACATACTTGCTATGTTGGTATTTTAAGTAGAAAGAGGGGAAGAGGGAATCCAATACAACCACCAAGGACTATCATGTTGTTGTGAAGATAAATATGGTTACACTTAAGATTGTACCACCATGAATGGCAAGAGAAAAACACATAAAGCTACCAATTCCATATAGTGATGAGCAACATGATAAGATGAAAATCATTATCAATTAGAGGAAGTAGGTGCATCAACACAAGGAAGAGCACCACAATCCTTAAGATGTTGAATTTTATTACTCATAGCATTGCATTCATTGGTAGAATGACCATGCACTCAATGATATGCACAAAATGAATTTTTATTGTAGAATTTCTTCTTTTTTTGTAGGTAGAGATATCTTGTGGGCTTGGGGAAGTCTCAACAATATAGTTCTTGATCAATAGTAGGGGACATTCTTTTATTTTGTGAAAGAGATTTTTCTTGCTTACTAGAAGGTGTCATACATACACAAGACTTGTTTGTTTTAGATTGTGAGATTTTGTACTCTCCCAAAAAGGAGAGTATAAATTATAATGAACTCCAATCATCACTAAAACATGTGCTCGAAGGTAAAGTGATATCATGACAATGATGTATATTTGACCTAGGAGTGTATTGTGTGATGACATTGATATTAAGTGAAGGTTTGTTTGATGCTTTTGTTTCTTTTATAGGATAATAACCGAGACCTCTTATTTTTTCTTGCATGCTAGATTCAATAGGGACACAGATACCTTGTTCTTTAACACCACATCCTTTTCCATTATAGCCAAGATGTTTCAAAATTTTGTAAGCCCTTCTATAAAATGCTTTCATTTCTTTTGAGGAAGGAGGTTTGTTATGATCACTTTCGTCATATGTAGATATATAATTTTTGTTTTCCTCTTCTTTGCTAAAAGTTATGGACTCACATGGTTTGGATGAATTATATTGTGTTGATATTATGGTAGCTTCTTTCTCTTTTCCTAATTTGTGTATAATTGTGTATTCTCCCATGAATGTAGGTGTAAAATCCAATGATCCCAAATCATCCATCAATAACATTGTCACAGGTGAAAGACACTTATCTTTTTCTTCTTCTTGCAAAGGTTCCATTTTTTGTAGTTGGTGTCAATGTTGTCAAAGGACTTTTCATTCCTACTTCAGTTTACAAACAACTTTCTAATTGCAAGTCCACTTTAATTGTGTGCACTTTATTTTTATAAGTGTATTTGATTAGATGATAAAGTGTTGAAGGAAATCCATTCATTTCATGAATCCATGGACTAACCAAGAGAAGATTATATGAAAGATCATGGGGCATGACATGGATAATATTTTGCAATGTAACCCTACCATCTTTAACAGGTGATGTTATCACACCAAGTGGTTGTTTTCCCACATTGTCAAAACCACGAATAGACAACTCAGCTGGTTGAATTTTAGTCTTGTCCACTCCAAGTTTATCCAAAAGGTTTACACTACAAATATTGAGTGTCAAACCAATATCAACAAGGGTACATTTAATTCCAAACTTGGTACTACCATTCTTAATACTAGCCACTATCATCAAAGCATCATTTTGATTTTATGTTTCCAAAGGGGGTAATTCATTTTGATGAAAAACAATGTCCAAATTAGGTGAGTTCATATTCTCAATCATAGCTACCACATCATTTGGTTTCACACTAGGAGGGATAATAACTTGTTGTAAATCATTTTGAAGCATTCCATGGTAAAGTGGTGATGCTTAACTCAAATCCCAAAGGGAGATCTTAGTAGGAGTGTTATGAAATTGTTCTACAAGGTCATACTCCTTTCCACTATGCGAAGGTAAACAAGAGGAAATAGGAAAAAGAGGTTATGGAAGTGATATTGATGTAGGAATGGTTTGTGGCTGCCTATTGTTCCTTGTGTTATATGTATGAGCAACGGTATGATAACTTGGTTGTTGTGACACATTGTTATTAGTGAGTTGTTTTGTAAAGTTTAAGATATGTCCTCGAGAATTTGGTTGGTGTTGAGGTGGCCCTATGATAAGAAGTGGCTTAGGAGGTCCAATAACTAAAGGACTCTTAGGAGGTTCAAGATGAATCTTAAGAGGCCTAATGATTAGAGGACACTTGGGAGGTCCAAAAGGAATTTTTGGAGGTCTTATAATCGAAGGAGATCTAATGGACACTTGTGCATTCATAACCTCAACGGATGTGACTTTTTGTTGATGATATTCTATCGAGGGGGATATATGGTTACTATTGTGTGGTCTCACAACACACCCCAAGAATGTAAGGCTTGGGGACCCAAGTACAAAAATTAATGCTTATGGCAAGCATTGGTTGGAAAAAGATCACTAGAGGAGAAAGTTAAAGTGGAAGTCTTTGAAATAATTCATGGTTGGAGAGCACTGGGTATCAAATATATCGTGTACTGGAAAGTTGGGTTGGCTAGAATGATTAATGCAAGGTTTGGTAAGTTGTGATCCAGGAGTAAAGGTCTGGGAGTTGTGAAGGTTCTGGTGGTAACGGGGGTCCGAGTGAATTTTGTTTCAGTAAAAGCTTAAGTATGTCGGGTACTAGGTACTAGGTAAAAATGTAAAAATGCATTGGCGTTGAAGTGTCAAAGTGGGTTGTTTAATTTTGCTCAAAAGCCTAAAATGTCTGATAGCCCGCCTAAAGTGATAATTACATGAAAATTCATTAAAAGCGTGTTATTTAGGACTTTCTTTAAAAGATGATCTATTAATGATGGTTTTATTTTAATGAGATTTTTATTAAATATATATTTTTTCAAGGGATTGATATATGGAATTTTATGTGTAGGAGAAATAGGTTGTTGGATTATGTTTCGGGATGGACAATCAGGCAAACTTGGATTACAAGCAGAACCAATGATGTTACCAGGTTTGGTGGTGCACTTTGAAAGCTCATGCAAGAAAAAGGTTTGTCATGAAGAAGTGTCGGATACCAGGGGACCAAGAATCTTGGTATTACACATGCGGTGAAGGAGGGTGCCTAACTCTGGGGTGATTTACTTCTGAGTGTTTTACGCCTGAGCCCGAACCTAGATGTAGGAACAAAAGTGTTGGTGTATTTGAATAACTAGTTCCACCTAATCTCCCTGAATATTTAGAAAAGGAAGTTCCTACATTTTGTTTGATAGATCTGCTCGAGTTCGGTTTGATTTCTTGATCAAATTTTAAAGACATAAGTCCAAAAGTTTCAAGTGTTGAAGGTCAAAGTTGTTGACTTATTCAGAAGTTTCCCTTGCCAACTATCACATGCCACGTGCTCTGCTACAATTCGTCCCTTGGATTCTCTTTCATGTGTTGATTGAATTTCATGAGTGTCTTGTTCTTATAAAAAGGTCGAGTGTTGTCTTATTTTAGTTAAGTTCAAAATTTGTGGATTGTAGAGAACTAAACTTGTATGTTTTATTAGAAGTTAATCAATATCAGAGCCAATTTGAAAGTTATTTCCTGATATGAAATCTTATGTAGCTGATTATTTGTTCCTATCAGACAAGACTATGTGCTGCGTCATTTAAGGGTGCATACTAACACTAATCATGTAAACATCCTCAAACCTGCATCATTTTGTGCCTAGTTGTGAAGAAATCTTGTGACATATGGAATGGTTTGCTCTGGTTTGGTTATTTCTTGAGGCATGTGTGGATAATACCTGGGATAATTTTTTCTTTTCAATAATTTTTTATGCTTTACTTTAGAATAGATGTTTTAAATTTCAGAAAATGTTCCAAAATTGATAAATGCATGGAGTTTTATTATAAATCTTTCGATTCCATGAAACTTTTTGAATGCTTAATGTTAAATCTACTTGAATGTATGCAAGTTATTTGAATTTCATGAAATATTGTTGTAAATTATTTGATTTCATGAAGTTTTTGAATGACCAAATTGAGATTATGTTCATATCTCTATGATACCAGCCAAATCCTTAACGCCCATTTACCCCTCATGTTTAACAACAATATCACAATGAACCCTGAGTGAACCCAGGCTGCCAAGACTGAGACAAAATCAGCCTTGGGATCAAGCCAAGTTTTCCTTAGATTTAGGTTTTCCCGTGGAGTCTTTCAAAAAAGGTAGGTTCTTGCGGTACTCTATGAGAATTTATCAGCCTGTTGGTGTGCAACTAACATTTGTGTCAATAGGAGTGGCACCAGAAGGAGGGCCTCCCCTTTTGTATTTGGAATCGTGATTGTTGTCCTAGTTTTGAAGTCAAAGTTCACTGTAGTGATGACTAGTTTTTGGTCCACTTTTGCAGATCATACTTTATTTAATGGTTATCACAAAATTTGATGCTAAATGTTTGATATTTTCATAATGTTTCCTCAAACTATATTGGGTCAACTTATCTCTGCAAGTTTTAATGATATTGGCATATTATGTGGATTATCTATATTAATTTTGCATGTGGTTAATGAATGTACCTTAAGGTAGTTATAGATGTGCAGTTATTGTGCATACTGACATTGCCATGTAGATTTATTCATGATGCTGTTGAGAAACGCCATGGGCATGCACCATAACGCTTTCCAGCAAAGGACCAAATGTTGAGTACCATTTATAAAAGATTTACCATGCAACCGAATGTAACTGCCTTGTAGTGGAATTTAATGATTGAGCATATGTGTGTGTTACTGTTGTGCTAAATCTGCATTTGGACCTGCATGTCCGACCAAATTCCATGCACATGTAACCACCACCACTCCACTTTCTCCATTTTCCCTAAATGGCATCCTCCCAGTCGTGGAGTTGACTACCTTGTTTAACTGATAGTATAAATAAAGAATCGGATGCTCCTTCATGCCGATTACTAAATTTCAAAGTTTTCAATAATACATATACATTATTTTAAATTTATGGATTGTAGTGAATAAAATAAAGTTTTGAGTCTGAGCATCGGAGTCCTTATTAGTTTTATAGGATACTTATCCAAGGGGGCCCACTTGGTGAGTAATCTTTCCTCTTATTTTAGTATTAGTTTAGTATTACTTGTTGTTTAGTAATTAGTTATAAATCTAGCACTAACTGTTCCTGCAACCACTAGAATTCCATTTTGTGATTGTTCCTGTAGATAGAGTAGTGCCCTGTTTGTTGCTCATATTTGTATTCATGTTATGCATTTGTTTGATGTAATGTTGATTGATGATTGAATTTATGGTATTCCTTCTACAATTTTACTTTCAAAGATTGCAGCCCCTTTAATGCTGAAAGAAAATGGCTACTTTGTCTTAGTGCACATACTGACCTATTTCAAGTTCACGCCCCCTGCTGACAAGTTAAACAAATTCTTCATGATGATCAAAATAGCGGTCTGTGTTATATGTCTAATTTTAATCACAGCTATGAGGGCTTAGTTATTAAATCATTGTAGGAGGCCAACATTTTTGGCACCATTAGACGCTGGATGGTGTCAAACTGAAGCTCGAGTCACAGAAGCCACAGTGTTTCCGGAAGTTTCATCAGAGTGTTTTAGAAGTTTTCTAGTATACCTCCTTTAGGGAAGCAAGGACTCTCATCTTTTACCACCCTTATGTGACGGTTGACAGGAGTGACACCGCATGCATAGAGGAAGAGAAGGGATGCTTTTGGGAGATTCCTTCCTAACAATCCTAATCCAATGCTTAGTTGACTATCGAATCACCAAGAGAAGAAGAAGAAGAAGATCCACACCCCTTTGCTGATGCATTTCTTGATTTGACCTAGAGCTTTGAAGTCTCCTTTAAAGACCAAAATCAGCTTGAGAACCTCTTTTCTTTAGAACTACATCAAGAAGGAATGGGTGATGCAAATAGGAACAGACCTAAGCAACTAGCTTTTCCTTTCCCCATTTCCCATCAGAATGAAGTTGACAACATCAAGAACATCCTTGCTTCAGCACTCCCAAAGTTTTAATGACTTGTCACAAAGGATCTTGATACCTTTTTATTTGAGTTTGACATACTCTACAGGAGTTATGATTATACTACTAATGCCCATCGGCTTAAGTTATTTCCTACCACTCTAAAGGAAGCTGCAATAAGATGGTTCATGAGCCTAGGCAGAGATACTGTGGAAATTTGGGAAGACATGAAGACAAAATTCCTTGAGAAATACAAGGAACAAGTAGGTAATATGAGGAGGACATTTATTTAGAGATTAGATTATATTGACGGAATTCAGACAGAAAAGGCGAATACAGCTGGCACACCACTGACATTAGGGAATAGTTGATGAGTATTACCCCAGAAAAAGAAGAGGACTATAAGACAGCTAACCTGAAAACAAGTAGAGATTCCAATCAAGTTCAAACCAATCCAAATTGAAGAAGATCAATTATACTATGTTGTACAAAGGAAGCCTTGGGCTCCAAGATATGGTATGCCACTAGATCCACTATCTTATGTTGGGCCATACTTCAATTCCTATTCATCTAGTAACCAATGGTAGCCCCCATATTCATCTAGCTATGGAGGATATCCACTACAACCTTGGGGTAACCTCCAAATGCTTGTCCAATCATCAAAACTTCCACCTTGGTGGCAGCAACCTTAAGGAATTGGCACACTCACAAGTATCGGGCAGCCCACCCCAGGAAATTGGGAGCAAACAAATCAATGGAGGAGGACAATTTATTCACCCCAAAACCAATCACATGCAGCCACCTTCCTGCACCAACAACTTGTTATATAATTCCTCCACCGCTAATCCAACTTGCACCAAACCACTAACTACCAAATTAACACACCCAATCCAAATAAAAAATCATAGTAGTAGCTCCCGATTCGTTGATTCAAACCACCCCCAGATATGTTGTGAGGGTGACATCCACTTGTGTTCAAGAACTACCTACTAGCCTCTTCTGAACACAACCAGCCTTGAAGAGGAGGAATCAATTATCCATCAACCATATACCAAAAACTCGAACCAGTCCAAGTCAAGTAGATTGAACAAGAACCACCATTTCCTCAAAGATTGGAAGCTTCCAAGAAGAAGGAAATAAAGGAGGATACAACTTTTGAGATCTTAGATCAGCTGAAGCATATATGTGTCTAGATACCTCCATTTTAGGCCATAAAGGATTTTCCAATCTGCAACAAGGCAATCAAGGAAGCATGCCTCAAGAAGCCAGGTAGGAAAAAGAAGGACCCAACTATAGTTCATATGGTGGGACATATAGCTGGCATCATGCTTGGAAAAGTGACTATCCCCAAGTATAATGACCCAGGTAGTCCTGTGGTAGCAGTTGTTATAAACGGGATACAAATTAAGAATGCTCTGATTGATTTAGGGGCAGCAATAAATGTAATGACCAAGGACATCCTACAACAACTAAACATTGAAAACATGAGATCAACTCCTACTATCTTGTAGCTTGCTGATAGCTCTACTATTAAGCCTAATGGTGTAGTGGAGGATCTTGTGGTAGCTTTAGACTTCTGGGAGTACTCGACAGACTTTATGATTTTCTCCTAGAGCTACACTAGGCAGGTATCCCATTATTCTTGGAAGGCCTTGGTTAGCAACTGCAGATGCATACATTGGATGTCGATCAGGTGACATGACCATTTTAGATGGGAAGAGCATCAAAAATTTTGTTCTTTATCCTCCTGCTCAACCATCTTATGATGAAGATAATCCTGTATGGCCACATGTTGGTGAAGAGGCTGAGGAAGTTAATTATGTGGCGCAGCTTATGATGCTAGGTAGAATCTCTTTCATGCAACTCCAAGATGAGGATGAAGTATTGGATAACATCATTCAGAACCATTGTGAAGTGGAGGAAGCATCATCTTCTCATTTTGCTACTCCAGTCGAGACACTTTTGCCTACTCTTCCTACAACCACTATTCTTGCAAACGTTCTTCCTGCAACCACTCTTCCTGTAGCCACTATTCCTGCAGACAGACTTCCTATAGCAATAGGTATGTCCCATACATTGCTACCATATGAACTAAAGGTATCGTGTGTTAATGAAGCAACCATGATAGAGTTAACTACACAAGTATAGGTGTCAAAAGGAAAATATCTGAATGTTAACAACAAACTAAGTGAAAAACAACAATTGTTGTTAGAAAACTTATTAAGGACCCATCAACATGCATTTGCATGGGATAATCATGATATGAAGGGATTGGACCCTAAACTTTGCACACACATAATTTACATTAGAGATGATTGCACTCCAATAAGATAGCCACAAATAAGAATTAACCCTGTACTAAGAGAAATTGTAAAAGGGGAACTACAAAAATTACTAGATGTAGGATTTATCTACCCCATTTTAGATATTCAGTGGATGTCTTCATTAGTGATTGTGCCTAAGAAAAGGAGGTAAATAGAGAGTTTGTGTTGATTACAGGGAACTTGATGTTGCCACCAAGAAGTACCACTTTCCCTTACCATTCATTGATCAAGTTTTGGACACACTTGCAGGAAAGCACTACTTTTCTTTTCAGATGGATTCATCGGCTACAACCAGATCCAAATTGCACCAGAGGACCAGGAGAAGACCACATTTACCTATCCATGGGGGAACTATGCCTATTTGGTACTCCCATTTGGCATATGCAATACACTTGCAACCTTTTAGAGGGAAGTCATTAGCATATTCTCAAACATTTCTCATGATTGCATGGAAATTTATATGGATGACTTTACCACTTATGATGCTGATTTTAATCAAGCATTGGAAAATATCAGGAGAGTCCTACAGAGATTTGAAGACCAAAACTTATCCTTAAACAATGAAAAGTGCTTCATGATGATGAAGGAAGGTGTAGTTCTTGGCCACTACATCTCCCACAAGGGAATTCAAGTAGATCCTGCAAAGACTGAAGTAATCACAAATCTTCCCACACCTGCAAAACAGAAGGATGTTAGGAGTTTCTTGGTTAATGTAGGATATTATAGGAGTTTCATTAAGGATTTCAACAAGGTAGAAGCATGATTGTATACTCTTTTTACTAAAGATGATGAATTACAGTGGACTGAAGCTTGTGACAAGGCATTTTCTGACTTGAAGACAACTTTGACTCATGCTCCTGTACTCAAAGGGACTAATTGGGAACTTCCTTTCCACATCCATATTGATGCATTAGATTAAGCCATAGGAGCAGTCTTAGGACAAAAATGAACTATTGAAAATTCCATTTACTTTGTCAGCAAAAATTTACAAGGTGTTGAATTCAACTATACAGTGACAGAGAAAGAAATGCTAGCAGTAATCTATGCACTGAACAAATTCAGACATTACATAACAAGCTACCAAAAATTTATGCACACTAATCATGAAACCATTAGATATCTCATGAATAAACATTTGATCATAGGTAGGTTGGCAAGATGGTTATTGTTGATGCAGGAATTTGATATAACCATTATGGATAAGCCAGGGAAGGCCAATGTTGTTGCAGATTATCTTTCAAGGATGACTACATCAAAAGACAATCAACCCATAGATGAATCTTTTCCTGATGAGCATATATTCTCCCTCAGTATACAAACACCTTGGTATGCTAACATAGCCAATTATTTGGTCACAGGTAGAGTTCCTTCTCACTTCTCTCCAAAAGAGAAAAGGGCACTCATTGAAAAATATTTTCCTTTCTCTTGGATTGTTGGATGTTTGTTTTATACTAGACCAGACCATGTCATGAGGAGATGTGTGAGAGAAGATGAGACATATGAAATTTTGCAAGCATGTCACAATGAACCATGTGGAGGACACTTTGCAACCAAGAGGACAATAATGAATATTTTGAACATGGGATATTACTGGCCAACATTCCACAAGGATGCATGAAGGTATACTAGAAAATTTGATAGATGTCAAAGAATGGGCAGACCAACCAGATCTGATGAGATGCCACTTTTCCCTCAAGTAGTCATCACTCCCTTTGACAAGTGGGGATTGGATTTTGTGGGACCCATTGACCCTCCATCAAATGGTAAGTCTTATATATTGGTATGCACTGATTATGTGACAAAGTGAGTAGAAGTTAAGGCCATGAAGCATGCAAGAGATAACAAGGTTGCATAATTTCTTTATGAGGAGATTTTCACAAGATATGGAGTCCCAAGAGAAACAGTGACTGATCAAGGGGCTCAATTCACATCAACCCTTGTTGCAGCACTAGTTAATGAGTACAACATAAGGCACAGGAAGTATAATCCTTATCACCCCTAGGCTAATGGCCAAGTTGAGGTGACCAACAGAGAAATTGAAGCCATTCTGACCAAAATGGTAGCTATTCACAGAAAGGATTGGGCAAACATATTACCAGAAGCTGTTTGGGCCTATAGGACAACCTAGAAAACAATTATAGGCTTCACTCCATTTGAGTTGTTGTATGGAAAGACAGTTATGATGCCCATTGAATTTGAATATAAGACTCTTCAGACTACAGTAGATTTAGGGATGGATATTTCTGAGGCACAGAGAGAAATAATCATGCAGCTAAATGCTTTGGATGAGATAAGGACAGCAGCCTTGCATCATATAGAGGTAGTGTAGAATTAGAGAATCAAGTGGCATGACAAATTTATCAAGGATAAGAAATTCTAACTAGGAGATTGGGCCCTGCTCTATGACTCAAGATATCAGGACAATGCAGGAAAATTGTAGACAATATGGCTAGGACCATATGAAGTCATTGAGGTCTTTCCTAATGGAGTTGTTTAGCTTACTACTATTGACCTTGTCAGATTTAAATTACTTGTCAATGGTCATCACCTTAGATTATATCACAAGCCAGCTTCCAAAGAAGAGTTCTTGCAGCAATTCACCCAACAATCAACACTCGAGCTTCCTACAGCCGAAGGAAGTGGACCTAGTGTCCCTCCTTCAGGCTAATTAAGGTACGTACTTGTCATACTAAAGACTTACGCTCTTGTGGAAGTCCATTTCTTCACCCATCCATGATCTATTCACCCATCTATCACCACCTTTCTCTCTCTTCCATCACTTCATTCCACCTCACCTCATTCCACTTCATTTTCATTAATTGCTCAATTTATTCCCTAAAAAGGTGAACGATGCTTTCTCCACGATATTTGCAACAAATCCTCCACACATTTAGGTATGTGCGCATTAATTGCTATCTTTTAATCATCTTTTAAGTGCATTCATTTAATCACTGTACGTTAGTATAGACGTTCACATAACATGTCATTACTCCCTATCAAATCACCACTCCCATCTCACATGTGCGGACACATGTCCAAATTTAGGTTGGGGGGGAAAGAAAAATATGAAAATATATTTCCCATGTGTCAATTTATGCTAGGGTATGTCATAAAATTTAAAATTAGTTGATTTGAAATCTGAGTGAGAGGACGTCTCGCATGTGTGAAGTGACACTGACTACAGTCGCCATTTCTTCCCATCATAATTCTCCTTTATCACTCCTTTTCTTGCCATTATTGACTCTGTCGTAATCTTGAGTTGCAAACAAAAAGGTAAAACAAATGAAAGGGAAAATTCAGTCAATATTGGCACTGGAAATTTAGCAAGTATTATAGGAAGGTGTTTGGTTTTCAAATAGGAATTACAGGAAGGAAATTTTGCAAAGTGATAGTTGATTGCAGACAATGGGAGGAGGGCTAATTCGAAATGAGCCCTCGGTTCATGATGTTTTATTGCAAAATGCACAATGCCTGGCCAAATTTAGAAACTGTGGATGGTTAGATTAATTCCTAAAGCTCGTTGAATTTGATGAAAGCATTGCCCTTGAATTTTCCTAGACATTTTATGAAGGAAAAGCCACAGTAAAAGGGTTGGAGGTTGTGGCAATTGAGGAAAGAATTACATAGGTTACAGGGTTACCTGCTGATGGAAAAAATTACCCTGCCTCTAGAGATGCCAGGTCAGCTAGGGCCAAGTTTACAGTACATGGCGAGCCTCCAATCAACATGGATAAACAAGGTGTAAAAAGAACCTCTCTTCCTAAACCATGGAAGTAGGCAGTTGTCTACATTATAAGGTATCTCACCTATGAAGGTCGTCTGTCGAACCTGCATTAAGTACATTTCAAACTCTTGAGTCACATGAGGCACAAAAGGAGAATGAATGTGCCTAACATGCTATATAATCTTCTCTCAATCATGGCAGCTAAGACCCAGAAAGGTAGGGACAATTATGTTTCTCACCATTGTCTGATTAAATTGCTAGTTAAAAAATCTTTGCATGATGTGTTTGGAATGACCTGGGAAGAATTTATAAATGTTGATCAAATTAGATCTGAGAACTTGCAACCTAGGGTTTTTCCTCAACCTCATAGGTCTAGCAGGAGATTGAGCACAACTGAAGCCACTCTTGGTGCTTCAACCTCTGGTGCAGGCCCTAGTGTAAACCCTCCTGCAGTAGAAGAAACCATAGAAATTAATTCTTCTGAAACAGAGCACTCAGAAAAAGAAAGCTCCTCAGATTCTAATGATGTCATTCCACTTGGCACCCTGATGAAAACTAGGGCACCGAAGAGAGAAGTAGAAACGAGAAAAGGAAAGGACAAAAGGCAGCCGATAGAAAGAAAGGTGTCAAGTTCTACGAAGAGGAAGGCTAACACCGTTCATCTTGAAGCTAAAGAAAAATGTGGAAGACCTCCCAAGAAATCAAGACCAGCTGGGTCAACGATTGGTACACCTCCACAGACAATCCCTAAGCTTGGTGAGACATCACATGAGGACCCTAAAGCTCCAATGTAGCAAGAGAATGTCAAAGAAGAATACATATTTGGGAGAGCAACAAATATAACATTGGCTGAACTTGCTAACATTGCAGAAGAGTTTGAGGAAAATTAGGATTTCCTGCAGCATGAGCAAGAGGTCCTACAAGAACAACCAAAACCAAAGTAGGAGTTCCTGTAGCCACAACAAAAACAAGAATGAGATCCCCTGCAGCAAGAAATGGGGGAGGAAACAGTACCCCTGCAGCCATAAATAATTGGATAGCTTGATTCCATGCAGATAGTGCTATATGAGGAGCCACCATCGACAAAAATGTTGGTAGGAATTCATAATCCTCTTGATTTTACAGTACATACAACAATTTTTAATTTATGGAAATAAATACAAAGGAGGGAGGAAGAATGGAAAAAGGAAAAAAAAATGAAGAAGGAAATTCAAAAGAAGGACGAGGAGATTGAAGATAAGGATGCAAAAATTGCCACCCTGAAGCAGAGGGTGGATGATATGAAACCTTAGTACCACAGATTTTAGAATGTAGGACCCCTCCAAGGGTCTATGCTCTGCACCTGAAAGAGAAATATCTCTCTTTTAAGCTATCAATTATTGCCTCAGGTTTGAATCCTTCTATTGAAACCTCTATTGAATTTTTCAATGCTTATAGGATTGCCTCACCTAAAATGAAAAAAATGTTGTGTGAGTTTTATTTGCATAATTATGCTATAACTCAAGACCATGATTGGAATCTATTGTTGTATGTTGGGGATGTCCAATTAAGGGAATTTATGTCTTGGTGCAAAATGAGATTAGTTGGGGACAACAACATGGGGCTTATAAGCAATTGGAGTCTAACATCCCTCTGCCCATTAGGGCTAAATCAAGCAACCCAAAGGACATTTACAGAGAATGGCTAATAATGCTTCTCAGACCTAGTTATGGCAATAGAATTATGCCTTGGATTGAGGCATTTTACAGTGAGTATGAGATAAAGGTGGTAGTAAAGGAGGAAACTATGAGAAGATGCCTATCACAAAGATGGAATAGCCTAACTAATGAGCTGAAACAGGTTGAACCCCATTCTATCCACAATTATGCTGCAACACTAAAAATGATTGACAAGTATATTTAGATTGGGAGAACAAAGGGGCGATTTTGGCTTCCCCTAACTTTCCAGACACCCATTCTCATGTGGCCTATGCCAAACTTAAAATTCTACCAGTATGACATTGCTGCAGAGAGATGGAGATGGAGTAGATTGGACAGATTTGGGAGGATTCTATTGGGACCCTCATTCATGCTCAGCAACCATTGATGTTGGATAACTATCAGTTGCAAATTTTAGAGCTTTGACGAAGCAGAAGAACAACCCTTCCCCTGCTAGAGGACCAATAAAACGTTAGGTTGGGGGCAGTGACGAGCCTAGTTTTTGGTCCAATTTTGGGTAGAATCTATAGTTTATTTAATGGTAGTTGTCATGAAATTTGATGCTAAATGTTGATATTTTCATAATGTTTCCCTCAAACCATAGACATTGGGATTAATCCTATCTCTGCAAGTTTTAATGACATTGGCATATTATGTGGATTATCTATATTGATTTTGCATGTGGTTAATGAATGTTCCTTAAGGTGGTTATAGATATGTAATTGTTGTGCGTACTGACATTGCCATGCAGATTTAATTTGAGGATGCTAAGTTGAGGAAGGCACTGCCAACTGGGCATGCACCACAACGTCTAGCAAAGGAATCACTCAAGGTCAAAGGAGGTCAACAACAGAAGATTCCTCATGCAACTGAATGTAACTTCCTTGTAGTGGACTTTAATGATTGAGTAGACATGGGTTTTACTGTTGTGCTAAATCTACGGTTGGACCTGCATGTTAGACCAAACTCCATGCACACGTAACTGTCGCCACTCCACTTTCTCTATTTCCCCTAAATGGCATCCTCCCAGTCATGGAGTTGACCGCCTTGTTTAGTTGATAGTATAAATAAGAATATGATGCTCCTTCTTTGGGGGTTGCACGATTTGATATTGTACTTGCACTCTCAATTTTTCAGTAATACAGGTACTTATGATCTATAGTGAATAAAATAAAGTTTTGAGTCCGAGCATCTGAGTCCTTATTAGTTTTAGAGGATACTTATCCAAGGGGGCCCACTTGGTGAGTAATCCATCCTCTTAATTTAGTATTACTTGTTATTTAGTAATTAGTTAGAAATTTAGCACCGACTGTTCCTGCAACCACTAGAATTCCATTATGTGACTATTCCTGCAGCCAAAGCAGACAAAGTAGTGCCCTGTTTGTTGCTCAGATTTTAATTCATGTTATGCATTTTAGTTTGATGTAATTGTTGATTGATGATTGACATTTATGGTATTCCCTTCTAAGCAATTTACTTTCAACATTGTGTGTTCCTTAGCTGTAGAATGAAAATGGCTACTTTGGGTTCCTAGTGCACATACTGTACTGACCCATGTCCCTGGGTTGACAAGTTAAATGCACCTTCATGATGATTGAAATAGCTATTCAGGTTAGATGTCCAATCTCCGAATCATAGCTGTGAGGGCTTAGTTATTAAATCATTGTAGGACGCCAACAAGGTGGAAGCCTAAGCAAGGTTGTAATGGAGAGTAAATAAGAAATTGATAAGCTCCAAAAAATCCTTAACCAGAGACTTTATCCAAGTCTCACCTTTGATAGGGTTACCAGTGCAGAATTCATGATACAACTAATCATAGTGAACTTGATTGTATAGTTTTCTAACTAGGGTAAGTTTGGCTACTTATAAGGTAATTTTGTTGACAGAGGCATCCCTAATTGTGAGAAGGAACCATTACTAGAAGGAGGTTTGA
Source organism: Sequoia sempervirens (assembly GCA_007258455.2). Taxonomy (NCBI): domain Eukaryota; kingdom Viridiplantae; phylum Streptophyta; class Pinopsida; order Cupressales; family Cupressaceae; genus Sequoia; species Sequoia sempervirens. The sequence continues at coordinate 400,992,985 of VDFB02000017.1, read as the reverse complement.
ATTTTAATAAAATGCCTAACCCTAATGAAAATAGAAATATTGGAGGTTTAATAGTTAGACCAAATAGATTCACTAACCACAATTGTTATGAGAATATTTTAGAAATTTTATAGGAAATGAAGCAAACTCATCAAGATTTGGAAACATTGCATTTGAAGCATGAATTTGAAAGGAGTGAGTAATCGATTGTCACACGTGTGGAAGATGATAATGAGAGGAAAGAGCGGGTAAAGCGAGCGGGAGATGCATGCTTTTCACCCCTAATTATGAATCCACAACCTAAAAGGGAAGAGATTCTTGATTTTACACAAAATTTAGAATATCAAGTTTTTACTCTCTTTCTGATAATTGTGTAAATTGTATTAAGATTTGGCCTAACGAATTGAATAGTGATGTTGAGATTAATGATAGGATAGAGAACTGGAGAAATCTTGGAGAGAAAGAAAATCAAGAAACAAATAAAGCCACTTGTGGAGTAGAGCACAACAAGATGGAAAACCATGAATGAGGACTAGAAGAAGGTACAACACTGAGAAGACAACAAAAATGTGTGTAGTCAACCATTAATGAGGTTGTTTCCATGCATTTTAGCCAAATTATTGGTAAGTATGCATTCAAATTTTTGTTTATTAAACGCAAAATATTTCAAATAATTTGTCGCTACAGTAGCTTATCCAAAATTTATTCGAGTGAATCTAAAGATAAACTTGATAAGATTCGAACCAAGAGCATTATGAAGTTAGTGGTAGAAATTAGGGTAAATTGCTTCATTAGGGTTAGTCGCTTGATTAGGGTAAATTTTAACTAGTTAGGTTAGTTTGCTTTAGTAGGGTTTTTTTCTTGATTTATGGTTTTGTTCCTGGCATTAACAAATTCTTCTTAAGCTAAAACACATGGTGACTGAATTCTTAAACATTGCACTACAAATTGGAAAAGGTAAAACAATTTGAAATAAATACACAATTGAGTACAAAAAGTAAAAAAATTATTATATTTCATATATACATGGAAAGTACAATATTCTCATAGTAAAATGATTTGAAAGACCAAAAAGCAACAAAATGAAGCCATGTTGGAACAGTGGGTAGGCTAGTCAGTCAATTTGGGTCACTTCATGCATGAGGAGTGTGTACCCCAGGCAAGCGTTGTCCCTATGGTCATCAAGGTTGGGGGTATGTAAACTAGTAAGGAAGGGCATAAGAGGAACTACTTCCCCTTGTTCCAGGAACCATTAAATGTCATCAATAGAGTGGATTCCCATGGCTAGATGAGCAACAAAGAGAAGATGGTCCAAATTCCCCAGGAAGTCAGACCGTACTATCATCACTGCTGCATAATGAACTTTAGCTACCGAGAGGCCGAGGTCCAGAAGAGAAGCTATGAATCATGAACCCAGGTCTAAATTCAACCTATAATACACCCTAGAATTTATGAAAGACTCCCTAAGAACCATGCACAGGAATGCCTTAGTGGAAGGAGTCCAAAGAAAGAACACTTTTCCAAGCCTTTGGGTCGTAATTTGATCAAGAAAGTTGTTCTGGTGACAAACACATGTAAGGAAAATGGGAGTATCCATAGCCTCGAAGCGAGAAAGAACAAGCACTAAGAAAAGGGAAAATGGAAGAAATTGAAGAAAGAAGTGAAGAATTTAAAGGAAAGTGTTGAATTTATAGAAAGTCCTGAGAAATATGCAGTACATAGTTGCTTGGATAGAAAATCTTGGGAATGCAAGTTGAGGTGGCAACAATATACTTTTCTCTAGAATTAAAAGTTAAGTCAAATATATTCTCATGAAACTGGTGTTCAATGTTTTGTGGTTTGCTAGTACGAAGATCATGAATCGAGCAAAATTGAGAATTTAGAATTAAATGGTGGTCATTTCAGTTTGTTTCACCAATCTGTATTAATTATAAAGATGTCTAAGTGTGCTTTTCAGAAAGAAAATTAAGCTGTTAAGGTGGCACACGTCGACATGTGGAAAACTTGAGGAAAATAATACGTGTGATAAGGTGTGCAAATTAAAGGAAGAGTATGATGGTCGGGCTTAAGTATAATCATGACAAGTCTAATGCATTAATGTGAGTGCAGAGCCGCTAAAAATAAAAAATTGTCAGCCAAGTTTATTTTAGTGGGTTACCATGAAAGTAAAATGAAAGGGTGGTAATCAGTGTCTCTAAATTTAGAATTAATTAGGTGATTTGGTAACTTGTTGCTAAATTTTAACTTATGTTTTTTTTTTGGGTAGATAGCGAATGCCAGTTAGCTGAAATCTAGCATAAGGATGGTAAAATTTAGCTGGAAAGTTTCACATACAAGAAATAATTAACTGAGTCTTTTGGGAATTGGTGAAATGATGAAGGGATTTGCATTGAGTGAAAAATCAAAAATTAACCTTCGCTACTGCTGTAATTCCCAACCTAATAGCAGGCTTCATTTCTGCAAGTTGAAGCAAAAGAGCTTACAAAGAATTTTCAAATGAAAAAATGAATATCAAAGAAATATCAAAAGAGAAAATTCAACTCTTTAGGCTATCCAAATATCTCTACCAGGGCTATAGACACCTGACTGGTAGTAGAGCTATGTTTGAGGGAATTATAGAGATAACCTTGTTGGGGCTATAGGCACTTGACTAACAACAAGGCTCTATCCAAGGTCGGCTTTGGACGATTACTAAAACATGTAGTTCAATGTCATTGAACTAGTTTTTGCACCAAGTTTTAGAGATGGGAATTAATCAATGCACACATTGATAATTTATGGAGGAATTTTATAATTTTTATGTCAAGGTTTAGGTAAATGTAAGGAGTTATTTCTAGAAAATATGCATAAGTTATAATTTATAGCGGGTAATCGAATCTTGGGTTTCTTTTAAATTTGGTTTTGTTGGCTGCAAGTTGTTGTGTGGTCTCACAACATGCCCCAAGAATGTAAGGCTTGGGGACCTAAGTAAAAAAATAATAATTCTTATGGAAGGTGCTAGTTGGAAAAAGATCACCAGAGGAGAAAGTTAAAGTGAAAGTCTTTGAAATAATTCAAGGTTGGAGAGCATAGGGTGTCAAATATACTGGGTACCGGAAAGTCGGGTTGGATGGAATGTTTAATGCGAGCTTTGATAAGTTGTTGCTATCTGGGAGTAAAGGTTTTGGAGTTGTGAAGGTTTCAGTGATAACCTAGATCCAAGTGAATTTTATTTCGGTAAAAGTTGAAGTATGTTGGGTACCGAGTACCAAGTAAAAATGCATTGGTGTTGAAGTGTTAAAGTGGGTTGTTTAATTTTTTCCAAAAGCCTAAAATATCTAGTAGCCCACCTAAAGTGATAATTACATAGGAATGCATTAAAACATATTATTTATGACTTTCTTTAAAAGATTATCTATTAATGATGGTTTTATTTTAATGAGAGTTTTATTAAATATTTTTCTAAAAGGGATTGATATATGGAAATTTATGTGCAGGAGAAATAGGTTGTTGGATTATGTTTTAGTATGGACAGTCAAGAAAAATTGGATTGCAAGCAAACTCGATGATGTTACTAGGTTTGGTGGCACACTCTGAAAGCTCATGCAAGAAAAAGGTTTGTCATGAAGAAATGCTAGATATCGGGGGACCAAGAATCCTAGTATTACGCATGTGGCAAAGGAGGGTGCCTAACTCCGGGGTGATTTCCTTTTGGGTGTTTTATGCTTGATCCCGAACATGAATATAGGAAAAAAGTTGTTGGTGGATTTGAATAACTAGTTCCACCCGATCTCCCTGAATATCCAACAAAGGAAGTTCCTACATTTTGTTTGACAAATCTACTCGATCCAGTTTGATTTCCTAATCAAATTTTAAAGACATAAGTCCAAAAGTTTCAAAGTGCTAAAGAAGGGCAAAAATTGTTGACTTATTTAGAAGTTCTCTTGCCAGTTGTCATGTGTCACGTGCCTTGTTGTGATTTGTCCCTTGGATTCTCTCTTATGTGTTGATTGAATTTCTTGAGTGTCTTGTTCTTATAAAAGGTTGAGAGATGTTTCATTCTAATTTAAGTTCAAAATTTATGGATGTCGAAGAACCAAAACTTTTTCAAGTTTTGTTCTTTTTCTTGTTTTCTATTCCATTCTAGATTAAAAAATTGTATGTTTCATTAGAATTTAACTAATATCATAGCCAATTTCAAAGTTATTTCCTGATATGAAATCTTATGTAGCTAATTGTTTGTTCCTATTGAACAAGAGTGTGTGTTGCACCATTTAAGGGTGCATATTGACACTATTCGGTGGCAAATAATCCCCCTTTCTTTAGACTCTTGCATCATTATGTGCCTAGCTATGAAGCAATCTAGTGACATGTGGAATGGTTTGCTTTGATTTCGTTATTTCTTGAGGCATGTGTGGATAATACTTGGGAGATATTTTACTTTTCAATAATTTTTTATGCTTTATTTTAGAATAGATGTTGTATTTTCCAAAAAATGTTCCAAAAATGATGAATGCATGGAGTTTTATTACAAATCTTTCAATTCCATGAAATTATTGAATGCTTAATGCTAAATCTACTTGAATGAATACAAGTTATTTGAATTTCATGAAATATTGTTGCAAATTCTTTGATTTCATGAAGTTATTGAATGACCGAACTGAGATTATGTTCATATCTCTATGATACCAGCCGAATCCTTAAGGATTGTTTACCCCTCGCATTTAACAACAATATCACAACAAACCTTGAGTGAACCTAGTGCATCAAGACTTGGCATAAACTAGCCTTGCGATCAAGCCAAGTTTGCCTTAGATTTAGGTTTTCTCGGTGGAGTCTTTCAAGAAAGTTAGGTTCCTGCAGTACTTTGTGAGAATTTATCTACCTGTTAGTGTGTGACTAACATCCGCATCAATAGTTACCTTAGCCTCTTCATTTATACTATCTTTTAAAATAAATATCTCAATGGCATCATCTTCTTTTGGCACAATATCTTCCCAAGTGGGAGAAGCATTGGGGGAGGGACAAACAAGATTCTCATGATTCTCAATGATTGGATATTCTAACACCAAGATACCTTCATCACAAGTAGGAGATATATTAGGAGAAGAACAACTATAATTGTCATTATTGTTTATGATTGCATCCTCTTTCACTAAAACATTCTCACAAATGGAAGAGATGTTGGGATCGATGAATGGAGACTAGGCAAAGTGATGTTAAGAAATGTTTCAATGATCTCATCCTCTTGCGACATAATATCCTCCCAAGTGGGGGAAGTAGGGGGAGAGGGACAAACAAGATTCTCAATGATTGGTTCTTCTAACACCAAGATACCTTCGTCACAAGTAGGAGAGGTATCCAAAGAAGAACAACTATGATTGTCATGATTGTCTATGCTTGCATCCTCTTTACCAATGTGATAGATATTAGGAGGGTAACTAACATGCTTGTCAAAGGTTTTATTTATTTTTCATAGATTATGACCATTAGTAGGGAAAATAGAATCATACAAGCCATGTGATACCCTATGAAAACCATATTCTTGAAAAGGAAACATGCTTCTATCTTTACAAAAATGAGAACTAATCTATCCAAAATATGTAATGCTTCAAAAAATGAAAACAATTGTCCTACAAATTTGATGATTTTTAATACTGAAATGCAACAAGTTTTCCATGAATTTGCAATAAATCAAGAAAAATGACACTTTTCTTGCACATGCAATAACAATTTTTAGAATTTTAAAATAGACTTCTACAAGTTGGAATAGACTAATAATATAGAGATAGAACAGTGTGCATAAGTGTTGGGATACTTGTACAAGGACAGGTTCACCCTAGGGTGAATAAGTCCTTGGACAGGGTTCTGGAAAGTGAAAATTTGAAGTATTATGTTGGTGCTTGATGTTTATTTCTCTAGTTGCAAATAGGTTAAACAGTGACTGTTTTTCCAAATTTTGGTCAAATTAAGACAATGTAATGCAAGATGCATGTGTGAAACAAAGGTGAATTTTTTTGGAAAATTTTGAATGAAAAATTTAGATGTAAAATGTAATATTTGACTGATTGTAAGATGCAAGATTCTTAAAATAATGATTTGATGTAAATTTGAAACAAAGCTATCCAAATTTTCGTTTGATTTTGGCTTAAAATGAAAGATGCAATGAACAATTTCAGATTTTAACCAATTAATGAATGCAATATGAATGTAAATCTGATCTAAATATGACTGAAACAAACCTTAATGCAACCTATGATGCAATGTGGAATGCAATTTTTTTGGATTTTTTTGATGCTTTTAGAATGCAAAAATGGAACCCTAAATGAGAAATGCAAAACAATGCAATGCAAATCTAAACCTAGGGTTTGAAGGACTTCCAATTTTAGAAAGTTTATAGTAAGAAACTCAAGTTCACCAAAATGAAACAAAAAATGTGGTGACTCTAAGATTAGCATCCATAACCTGGGGCCATTTTCACATTTTTATAAATTTCATTGGGATATAGATCAACAAGGTGCAAGAGATTGACTTTCAAACCTGAAGGTGAGATAACCATACCTAGCTCTATATCCTAAGGGGGAATGGAATTTATTAGAAATATTTTGAAATGATTAGTTCTTAATGATCCTATGCCCTAATATTAAAATTTCAAGATCCCAAAGACTGACAGTCAGAAACAATAGTTTACTAGTGGATCTGGGAGGTGTATACTACAACAAATATGCTCAAAAAATTGGTTTCAAGGTGCCTATAAGGACTCATTCGCCCTTGGGTGAATGGGTCTTTGTATAGGTGTCCAAATCAACTTTTTGGGTCCTATGGTGCAAGACTTGAGCTTCCATTTTCCCTAGGTTTTACTATCGAAAAGCCGAAAATAAATTCTAAATCTGAGTTTTTGTGGCTTGACAACAAAGATGACAAGAAAAGTAAGATTGTAAAATTGTTCTTCAAAATATTTAATCCTTCTTCAACCTATAATCTACACATACAAAGAGGAAAAAAAAATATTTGAATGGGGGTTTGCCTTAGTCAAACCCCATGTTTGGTAATTAAACCTTGATAGAAAGAATGAAAATGGAGAAGTAAATGATGAATGAACACTTGCTTGCTACAACTCACCAAACCTTCAATGGCTTCCCTTAGAGGACTAAAGTCAAACACATCACTCCAAGGAACTTGATCTTGCTTTCCTTGATTTGTTGGATACTTGAGTGCTTGGATGCTTTGAGGATCAACAATGCATATTAGACTTCACAAAATGATATGAACACACTTAAGATTGAAAATTATGATAAGATCTTGAATGCTACAACAAATGACTAATGAATCTACTCTTGAATGCTCTTGATAATAATATTTGTTCATAGGATTGACCTTATAAAGTCTTAGATTTCAAAATGATCAAATGACTATGTATTTATAAGTGTTCATCTAATTTCCCAAAAAATAGATTCCAAAAGCCGACAATTGCATATGAAATTTGAATCATTAAAAGACTACCAAAAACATATTTAAAAATGGGTCTTAGGACTTGAAGGGGGCGCATTCGCCCTTGGGCGAATGGGTCCTGGCCTAAAATATAGGACACTAATTCTTCAATATGATTAAAATATTAATTGCATTAATTAAATGTTGGTTTCCCTTTCGGAAAATGAGATAAATAAGGCTTTGGAATACATAATTTGGAAAATTAGAAGCTTAATTAAGTCTGATTAATTAAGGGACCCAAACAAAGTGTGAAATTGTAAAGGGTATACAATTTCCTACACTACAAAGGTTTTATATTGTTCCATAACCTTCCTTTATTCTATATACTATGATTATTTAATTCAAAAATATTGATTTAAACTAATTTTCTTTATTTATCAAAGTTTATTCCTAGATCTTTAAATTTTTTTGTATATCTCCTATAGAATAGGAAGGCTTTGTGCCCTAATTTAGTACATGAAATAAACATGTAGATTTTATTAAATAAGATACTCTTAAAGTTCCTACTTATGTAATTTATTTTCAAGTTAAAATTTTAATACATGAATACAAACAAATATTATCAATATGATTCTTATTTTAGGGTAAGGGAGATGACAATCTTGCAAGTCAATGGAAGAATGTGATATTACTAACTAAACTAGTGGGTATATTGTAATTTTATGGACTTGAACTAATATATTATAAATATAAAAAGACAAGGGTTGCTAAAACAAATTTAAGATATTTGTTTATAAAAAGTAATTATTTTACTTCTATGTCTTAATGGTACTCAATGTATATCTACATCCATTTTTTATATATGAGGCCACTATACAATTTATGTAAATTTGTCTCTAGATAATTTGCACTAATTATATATCACTTTTATTCGAGGAATGTATAAAACTACCTCTAGAAATACATGATATGAAATAAATTTTTGATTCATTGTCATAATACTACACCAAAAAAATCTATTGCTTTCCTATGAGATCAACTAACTAGCCCAACTAGTTTATAAATAACTATCAATGAAGACCTTGCACCCCACAACTAACAATGTAGAGCTTAGAGACCAAAAATCACCCCAAAGCATGAAAACATTTGCATCTACACAAAAATATTACCTAGCTAATATAATGGGATCCATTGATAGGCCACCAATTCAACCACAGGAAAACACATTACACTTGGACTTGTAATTTTTCCCTCCTGTAAAATTTGCTCCAAGTTGTGCAAGTTTTTGCCCAATTGTTTGATTTTGCTAATATTAAAGTATGACAAAGTTTACCAATTTTAGGGAATATTCTAATTATAATGTTATAAATTGAATACTCTTACAATTTCATGATATGTTTTTGGATTGCTTTGGTGTCAATTCCCCTAGCATGTTTTAGGGGCATTTTAGCCTTCACCTTATCCCTTTTCCTTCACTAGACTGCCAAATTTCTTTATCACATTCCATTTTTTCTTGTTGACTTGAGGTTGTGTGTTAAATTTTGAGAAATTCATTTAGGATGTGAATGCTACATGATAATTTCCATACAAAACACTAGCATCAAGTGAATTTCTAAAAAATTAAATATTGCTTTCTTCCCTAGCTACTTGTTGTTGCCTACTATAATGCCCGTCTATCCAAAATATGTCTCTTGTATTTGAATTTGACCCTTCAACTTCTAAGGAAACCTTTTAAAACTTATCTTTTGATTTGGATTCCTCTCTCCAACAATAAGAACTCTCTCTTAACTATATTTGGTTGAACAAACCTCCATTGTTGAAGCTTTCCAAGGCTACCTGTTGTTAGATTATTATTAACAACTCCATGTACTCACTTATCTCTTTTACATCATAATTGTATATTGTTTCAATGAATGATTAATCTTGTTTAAATAATATTGTAGCTTTTCTTTACCATTTAATTCTATGTTTCTATTAGAAAATTTATTAGTGACTATCACCACCTTTTATTCAATCTTATACACACACTAGTTTATCAATCCTTGTAGATATAATATTTGATCTTCATATCTTTATTTTAATTTTTTATTCTTAGTCCTATATGTACTTAGGCTAAGCACACACACACATTTTTCTATTTTTCTCTTTGACTAACCATGGAGGTCAAAAGACCAAATTAGGGGCTTGACTATTGTTGGTAAGCTCCCAAGTAGTCACAATCCTTTTTCTTATCTTTATCTATTTGTTGCTTGATCTTTTCTTCTTGCATATAATTTTTTACTCTTCTAATCCTCTCTTTTTAATTTCATTTATTTTAAAATAAATATATCATCATTTTCTTTTCTTTAATTTGTTACTTCTATTTCTTTTTGTCTTGCTATGTTTATTTCCTAGTGTGCAAAATAAGCCATTTTGAAACTCAAAACTCTATTTTCCTAGCATTCTATATGGCAATGTGTAAAGTGTGCTACAACACATTGCATGAACATTTTCTCACCATAACATCATCTTAGACAAAAATCTCCTCCCCTAGTGGCAGGTTCCTTTCTTTGTCATTTATAGTTTTGAATTTAGTTTGTTGATTTTGTATTTCAATTCCTTCTAGACTAGCATTTTACAACCCAACTCTATGTTTTTGCTTGATAAAAGACATTATTTTGCAAGTTGAAACATTTTAGGATAATTTGATATGATTTTATTTCCATGATAGAACAATAGCAAAAACATTTCCTCCCAAAACTAGATTTATCCTAGTGTAAGTGAAACATAGAAAAAGTAAGTGGGTGATCCGAAATGGAATGGTTAAATGGATGTATGATGCACCTAAAATTTCTCTATTTTCATTAGGAAAAGAGATCCCCATATGTAGGATTGAATTTCAACCCTTAAGTGAGTCAACCCTATTGGAGATCTTGTTGTTTTCCTTATGATAGAAAATGGTGAAATATGGCTGAACTACTCTTTTGGGAGATGAAAATAAAATGCCTAATGAACTCAATTATGTGAAGTAAAACTTGTAATGCAGAGTTAAAGCATAATATTAATAGAATCCACAATCTCCTGATAGATTTGAGAAGGTTAAATTATTATGTATTTGTCACCAAAAGTGTTGCAGAGTGTCCTGCTAAGACTCATTCGCCCAAGGGCGAATGAGTCTTTGTACATGGTTTTTCCTCAACTTTGGGGGTCCTCTAGTGCAAGATCTAAGCTTCTATTTTCCCTAGGTTTCACTATCAGAAATCAAAAAAATAAAACCTATAGGTGAGTTTCCATGTCTTGACAACTTTGATGACAACTTTAATAACTTTGCAAAATTGCACTTTTGATCCAATTTCAATCCTTCTTCACCTGAAAATCTGCAAACACAAAAGAGGACTAGAAAAATGTTTGTTTTTGGTGTATAAGGGTTTGCCTTGGTAAAACCTTAGTTTGGTAATTAAACCTTGATAATGAAATAATGATAAAATGAAGGAATTGATGAATGAAAAAAGCTTGTTGCACCTCACCAAACCCTTTAATGGCTGCCCTTAGAGTATTGAAGTCTAACACATCACTCCAAGGATTGGATCTTGTATGAAATAGCTTAATTGATGATGGATCTTGATGCTTGAATGCTTTCTTGAAACTTGAAACCTACGTCACAATGTTAACTCAAAAACATGGATGAACACACATCAATCTTGACATCATGGTAGGATATTGAATGCTACAATAAATGAATGAAAAATATGCTCTCCAATTCTCTTGACAATAATATTTGCTCTTGTGAAAGTTTTCTCAATGCTAGATGTTTTGAATTGATAAAATAAATGTATATATAGGTGATTTTCTAGTTTCTCGACAATTAAACATTAAAAAACAACAATTGCAATTTGAATTTGAAACATTAAAATACCTCCAAAACATATTAAAAATTAGGACCTAGGACTTAAGGAGGACTCATTCGCCCTTGGGCGAACGGATCCTAGGCCCTATATCTAGGACACTCAATTTCCAAGGTGTTTAATTTGATGTTTGTAATTGTTTAATGTAGGCTCCCCTTTTGGAAAGCAAAATTAATTAGAATTTTAAATGCATAATTGGGTCAATTAGAGGCTTAATTAAGTCAAATTAATTAAGGGGATGAAAACAAAGTGTGAAAATGTAAAGGTGCACATTTTTCTACACTACATTTAGCCCCCATTTTAGTGAGAGGATGATCCCTACACTCAAACTCACACTAAAGTAGACAAATATATGTCAAGAGGGGTCTAAGTGCACAATGTTGATGGAATAGGATGAAAAAGATCAAGAAGGTTGTGCAAGCCCCCAGGATCTAAGATCCCATGGAAAAAGATGGACTAGCAAGTTGCATTATTCCATGTCCATTAAATACACTCATAAGGATGTAAAATCACTTATGAAACACATGGTTCCATAGGCAAGAAAGTCATGTGATGCTTAGTGGCCATGAAAAATATGCTCACAAGGGCTAGTGTGGTTCCGTATACACTAGGTGACCCCCAAGACAAATATGAGAAACACATACTAGGTCTACAAAGTGTGAATCCACAAAACAAGTGGCAATGGAAAAGTCATGCCAAGTCTGCAGGCTCCCATACGTCAATCATAGCAAAAGTTATACTCCCTGATAAATTTGATAAGGCACCACAACATGATCAATATTCTATGCTAATGCTACACTAAATTCAAATTCCACGAATAAAGTGAAGGAAGATGTCAAAAAAAACTCACCTGAGGGGGTTCAAAACAAAACTCACCTCAGGGGGTGCAAATAAATAATGCCAAAATGAAATAATGCCAATGTAATGATCACACTTCCTAGGAGATGTATGTTATCGTCATTGAGAAGGTAACATGCAAACAATGATTTGGGGACAATATGGCCCCCACTTAAAATGTCAACACACTTGCTATGTTGGTATTTTAAGTAGAAAGAGAGGAAGATGGATCCTTGAAAAGAATGCACACCTCCCAAAAACTAGTTACCCTTGCCCCCCAATCATAGAGACAAACACAACCATCATGAACTATCATGTTGCTTCCAAGAGAAATATGGTTGCACCTAAGATTGTATCACCATGAATGGAAATTAGCAAGACACATAAAGCTACTAATGCCACATAGTGATGAGCAACATGATAGGTTGAAAATCATTATCAATTAGAGAAAGTAGGTGCATCAACACAAGGAAGAGCACCACAATCCTTAAGATGGTGAATTTTATTACTCAAAGCCTTACATTCATTAGTTGAATGACCATGCACTCAATGATATGCACAAAATGAACTTTTGTTGGAGAATTTCTTTCATGTTCTTGGAGGGAGAGATATCAAGTGAGCTTAGAGAAGCCTCAACAAGGTACTCTCTTGATCAATGGTAGAAGATGTTTTATTTTGTGACAAAGATATTTCTTGCTTAGTGCAAGGTTTCATACATACACAAGACTCTTTAGGTTTAGATTGTGAGATTTTGTACTCTCCCTTAAAGGAGGGTGTAAAATATAATGAACCCTAATCATCACTAAAACATGTGTTTGAAGATAAAGCAATATTTGTCCTAGGAGTGTTTTGCATGATGAAATTGATATATTAAGTGAAGGTTTTTTTTATGCTTTTGTTTCATTCAAAGGATAATAACCAATTCTACTAGTTTCTTGTGTGTAAGGCTCTATAGGGACAAAAATACCTTGTTCTCTAGCACCACATCCTTTTCCATTATAGCCAAGTTGTTTTAAAAGCTCATAACCTCTTCCGTAAAGTTTTTCCATTTCTTTTGGATTTGGTGGTTTCTCATGATCACATTCATCATATGTGGATGTATAATTATTATTTTCCTCTTCTTTTCTAGAAGTTTTTGACTCACATGGTTTTGGTGACTCAACTTGTGTGGATATTATAACAACTTCTTTCTCTTTTCTTGAATTTATTTGTATAATCTTGGGTTGCCCATTGAATTTAGGTGTGACATCTAATGATCCTCAATCATCTTCCAGCAACATTGTTACGGGTGAAAGGCACTTATCCTTATCCTCAACTCGTAAAGGTTCCACTTTTGTAGTTGGTATCAATGTTGTAAGAGGATTTGTCATTCTAGTTTCAATTTGCAAACAATTGTGATATGATTCTGAGTTGGCTTTGATTGTGTAGACTTTTTTTTGATAAGTGTACTTCAATAGATGATGTAATGTGGAAGGCACCGCATTCATTGTATGAATCCAAGGTCTACCTAAGAGGAGATTATATGAGAGTTCTTGAGGCATTACATGAATAGGAGTTTGCAATGTAACCTTTTTTCAGATTTAATAGTTAATGTTATCACACCAGGCGGTTTTTTTCCCACATTATCAAATCCATGGATAGATAAAGAATTCGGTTAAATTTCACTCTTATCCACTTCAATATTATCGAGAAGGCTTACACTACAAACATTGAGTGTTGAACCATTATCAATGAGAGTATGCCTAATGCCATATCTATTAATGATAATATGTATCATCAAGGCATCATTTTATTTTTGCACTTCTAATGGAGGTAACTCATCTTGATGAAAGGTAATGTCTAAGTTGACTAAGTTCATACCTTGAATTAGGGATGATGCAACATTGGGTTGTGTACTAGGAGGGACCACTACATGTTGTAAAGCACTTTGAAGCACGGTATGATAATTAGGTGAAGCTTGAATAAGATCCCATAAATACATATTAGCAAGAGTGTTTTTGAGTTGTTCCACAGGATAATAATCCTTTCCACTGTGCGAAGGAAAATGAGGAGCACTAGGAAAAATAGGTTGAGGTAATGGTAATGAAGTATGTATGGTTTGTGGTTGCCTATTGTTCCTTGTATTATATGTGTGAGAACCAATATTATAACTTGATTGTTGCAAAACATTGTTACTAGTGAGTTGTCTTGAAAAATTTAAGATATGTCCAAGAGGTTTTGGTTGGTGTTGTGGTGGTCCTATGATAAGATATCACTTGGGAAGTCCAATATTTAAAGGACTCTTAGGAGGTTCAAAAAGGATCTTAGGTTGTCTAATAATTAAAGGACTTTTGGGAGGTCCAAAAGGAGTTTTTGGAGTTCCACTAATCAAGGGAGATCTAATGTTCATAAACTCAACAAACTCATCCTCATTTTGATGATCTTCTAGTGAGGGGAAGTCTAATGCCACCTTATCATCTTCATCTAAGGAAGCCACATTACTATTGATTGAAAGAGATGTATCAATGTTATCATCCTCTTGTAACTTGATAACTTCCCTGGTAGGAGAGTTTTCAAGAGAGGAGCAAATAAGATTTTCATGACTCTCAATGAGTGGATCTTCTAACACAAAAATATATTCTTCACAAGTAAGAGAGATATTAGGAGAAGAATAAATGTGATTGTCATGTTTGTCCACGATTGCATCCTCTTTCACTAAAACATTCTCACAAGAGGGAGATGAATGGAGACTAGGTAAAGTGATGTTAAGAAATGTGTCAATGATCTCATCTTCTTGTGTCATAACATCTTCTCAAGTGGGAGAAGTAGAGGGAAAGGGACAAATAAGATTCTCATGATGTTCGATAATTGGATCTTCTAACACCAAGATACCTTTGTCACAAGTAGGAGAGGTATCAAGAGAAGAGCAACTATGATTCTCATGATTGTCTATGATTTTAACCTCTTATATCAAATCATCCTCATAAGTGTGAGAGATATTAGGGATTGAGTGAAGGATATGCAAGGTGATATTAAGAAATGTGTCAATGATTTCATTTTCTTGCACTAAGGTATATAAGTAGGGAAAGCACTTGAAGGATAACTAACATGTTTTTTAATGACCTCATTTATTTTCCCTAAATTATATTCATAATAAGGGATGTTGTACTTATGCAATCCATTCTTAACCATATCAAAACCACATCTTTGAAAAGGAAACAAGCTAACATGAAATGTAATCTATCCAAATTATGTAATGATTCAAGAAATGTAACCAATTGTCCTACAAATATGATGATTTTCAATATTGAAAATCAATAATTATTTTCCCAAATTTGCAACAAATCAAGCAAAATGATACTTTCTTGAACATGTAATAATAGTTTCTCAGAATTTCAAAGTACAGTTTGAACAGTAGAAACAAGAAGTCAAAACAGAGACAAGAAGGCTCCCAAAAGTTTGGAAAAACACCTATACAAGGACAAGTTCACCCAAGGGTGAATGGGTCCTTGTACTTTTAAAAATAAAAAATGCAAATTTTGAGTTATTGTTTGTGTTCTCTGTTCCAGGTTGCAAACTATGGTTTCTGTGACAATTTTTTCTAGATTTTGGTGTCTAAATGCAAATGAAATTAAGGACAACAAGTGAACAAAGATGAAACTTTTTAAATGCAAAATTGACTAAATTTTCTAATGTAAATGATTGAAAGTACACTAATATGCAAGTACTATGCAAAAATCAATGTGATATGTATGCAATTTTTTGGATATTTCAAAATTTAAACAATGCAAAATACAAATTTAAAACCCTAGATGAAATGCAAACTAATGCAATTTTGATAACCCTAGATGCAATGCAAAATATTGCAAATCCTAGATCTAGGGTTTGAATGACCTCCAATTTTACAATTTTAGATGTATAATGTCAAGTTCACCAAAATGAAACATAGAAAAAGGTAAGTGGGTGATCCAAAATGGAATGGTTAAATAAATGTATGGTGCACCTACACTTTCTCTATTTTCATTAGGAAAAGAGATCCCCAAAGGTAGGATTGACTTTCAAACCTTAAGTGAGTCAACCCTATTAGAGATCTTGTTGTTTTCCTTATGACACAAAATGGTAAAATATGATTGAAATGCACTTTTGGGAGATGAAAATAAAATTCCTAATGAACTCGATTATGTGAAGTAAAACTTGTAATGCAGAGTTAAAGCATAATACTAAAAAATCCACAATCTTTTGATAGATCTAAGAAGGTCAAATTGTTGTGTATCTGTTACTAAAAGTGTTGCAGAGTTTCCTGCTAGGACTCATTCGCCCAAGGGCGAATGGGTCTTTGTACAGAGTTTTTCCTTAACTTCGGAGGTCCTTTGGTGCAAGATCAGATCTTCCATTTTCCCTAGGTTTCACTATCAAAAAGTCAAAAATAAAACCTATAGGCAAGTTTTTGTGGCTTGACAACTTTGACAACTTTGCAAAATTGCACTTTTGATCCAATTTCAATCCTTCTTCACCTGTGAATCTGCAAACATAAAAAGAGGAGATTTTTTTTTTGTTTTTGGTGGATAAGGGTTTTCCTTGGTCAAACCCTAGTTTGATAATTAAACCTTGATAATGAAATAATGATAAAGTGAAGGAATTGATGAATGAAAAAAGCTTGTTACACCTCACCAAACCCTTTAATGGTTTCCCTTAGAGGACTGAAGTCTAACACATCACTCCAAGGATTGGATCTTACATGAAATAGCTTGATTGATGATGGATCTTGATGCTTGAATGCTTGCTTGAAACTTGAAACCTACATCACAATGTTAGCTCAAAAACATGCATGAACACACACAAATATTGACATCATGGTACAAACTTGAATGTTGCAATAAATGATTGATAAATCTTCTCTCCAATGCTCTTGAAAATAATATTTTCTCTTGTGAAAGTTTCCTCAATGTAGATGTTTTGAATTGATAAAATAACTATGTATTTATAGGTTATTTTCTAATTTCTTGACAATTAAACATCAAAAGCTAACAATTACAATTTGAATTTGAAACATTAAAATGCTACCAAAAACATATTAAAAATTGGGACCTAGGACTTAAGGAGGACTCATTCGCCCTTGGGTGAATGGGTCCTAGGCCCTAAATCCAAGACACTCAATTTCCAAGGTGTTTAATTTGATGTTTGCAATTATTTAATGTAGGTTCCCCTTTCAGAAAATGAAATTAATTAGGCTTTTAAATGCATAATTGGGTCAATTAGAGGCTTAATTAAGTACAATTAATTAAGGGGATGAAAACATAGTGTGAAAATGTAAAGGTGTACATTTTTCTACACTACAATAAGGTTAAAAAATGTTAATCTAGGAAACAAAGTACATTCATGTCTAAATAATTTTTTGATATTACACTAATAGAAAATTTGATTCTCAAATTATGAGTATCATGTCTTAGTTTTAGAGGACGAGATGTCCAAAATTTCTTCTAAATCATTTGATTCAAGCTCTCATCACAACTAGAGTTCTTACTTTTCTCAACAAAGAAAGACTCGAGAAAAGCAAGATTTTTAGAGAATAATGGCATTCTCATTCCCATCTTTTCATGTGGTTACACAAACTTTACTTGGTGTTTAGAATAGGTAAGAAAAATGTGAAATTTCATACACATTAATTGTCCTTCTATTTTATAGTGTTAATCTCTCAAATGTTTACTATCTTAAGAATGATAAGAGCACATGTTACAAAGGTGTTCAAGAAAAAATATAGTAAAGTCTCACATAACTAATAAATGAAAGGACACTATTCATTGTATCTCTAAATTATCTCAACAATTAGTACATTAACCACAATGTCTAACCATTGCATCACAAAAAAATATAAACAACACACCAAGTTTACACATGTAGGAGCTTTGGGTGATCACAAAAAAAGTTACTTAATCCAACTCAAATCCTAGTATGATAGACCAAACAATCATTGTAGCACAAGAAGGAAAACCAAAAGGAACAAAAGAGCAAGAACACTTTAGAAGGAGTAGAAGACATCCCAAATATTTTTATATAATTGTAGTATTTAAATATACATTTTGAAGTTTTCCCTCAAGTATATGTTTTTTATAATATTATCTTATATTTTTTTATATGTAAGTTAAAAAAACATAAGTTAAATATTTTATGATTCTTATTATTTTTTATGGGTTAAGGTAAATATTAACTTGTTTAAAGTTAAATGTGAATTTTGGCTCATTAAAATATGATGCAAGAGCATCTGAGGGAGCATTTGAGTGCACAAGCAATCCCACATCACACAAAAAGAATTGTATTTTCCTTTATTTAATTTTATAGTGGATTTTTATTTTGGTCTTGTTGGTGTTTAAATTAGCACCTCTGGAGTGTTGATTGTAAACGTTCAGCTATTTCAAATGTTTTGCAACACTTCTTCGTTATTTAAAGAGGAGAAGTCCCTCTCTGCTGGGAGCAATGCGTAGGGAAGGGAAATGTTAACTAAGTTCCTATCTTTTTATGCTTCAGCGGCAGGACACAAGGGTGCATAAACACAATGCGCCGTAGCTAAGCTTTTCTCTGGTTTCTGCAGATCTTAACTACGACTAACTAGCTTCTATCTATCCAATACCTTCAAGATGAACAGAGCATGAGGGTAAAGGAGCGGGAATGGGATGGTTGGATCACTTGAATTCGCCGTCTCCAGAGGATATGACCGAGGCTCTGAACTCTCGGGTATACACCGGGATAAGGTTGGTACAAGCAAACACTCTACACGGTAAACTAGATCTGAGACCTGCCAAGGAGGAGGGACTCCTATCCGAGGTATGGTCTAGGAAATAGTTTACGAGAAACAACAATTTGATGCCTTGGCTAACTAGCTTGCTAAGGAGGAGGGACTCCTATCGAAGTATAGCTTGGAAGTCAACATTAAACAACATCAAGCGATAACTGTATTAACAAATATCCAAGGAGGAGGGACTCCTATCCGAGGAGGGAAATGAGACAACAAGCTATTAAACACAAGACGTAGACATAACTCAAATAAGATGATCAAAATGCAAACGCCTTCTGATATTCCTCTTCAATGCTTCATCAACGAACTACAAAAGTTGGGAGAAGCAAAGGCACGAAATCATGCACAATTACAATCATCCAACGAACTCTCATCCAAGAGTGAACAAGTATTAAACTTTCAAAGTTTTGGCAACAATGAAACAACAATTTTGCATAGCAAGTAAAGTTAAACAAATAATGAGCCCAAGGCTCTTATTTATAGGACTCAAAGGAGTGGGCAACCCCAAAATCTCCTTGAGTTAACAATGAGTTCTTGCCAATCAATTAGCAAGATTTATTCCTAAATAGGGGGAACAAGCAGTTAACTGGAAAGCTACTTCAGTTAACTGAAAAGTCAACAAAGAGTCAACTGGAAACTACTTCAGTTGACTGAAAGCAAACTAAAGGTGAACTTAAATGTAAAGTCTCCCTCCAAAATAGACATCCACATTTAGTGGAGATCTAAGATCCACAAATCATGGAAGTCAATTAGACATCCTTAATCAGTGGGATCTGACAATGCATGATTTAAGGAAAGTGGAGTTAAACTTGGAAAGAAGCATCAAGTTAACTCCAACTACATTTAATAGCATCTTGAGTTGACTTGGAAAGAAGCATCAAGTCAACTCAAGTCTCATGAATGCCACTTGGAGGATGTATGGCGTCCTTTTCTGGTGCATTTATAGCTCGCCATTAATCAACAGTGTCTCAATCCATTGATTGACTTCATCAGCTTCTGGGGAGTTAATGCTCTGTAGGATGATGACGTGGCGTCAGGAGCATGACCTCACCCGTTGTGAGCTGATTTCCGAAGTCAATGCATTGAGATGCTGCCTCTTCTAACTTGGTCGATAAAGCTGCTACCTTAGCCAGCTTACAACCCTCTGGATCGTCAAGAAAGGTGATTGCGGATGACATCCCTGAACTGGTTTTGTACAGTCACCAACTCGACGTATTCTCCTCCCTCACGCTGATATTCCATGCAAGGGAAAGATATTACCAACATTCTTGCGAAGTTGATAATAGTGGCAACCACCCTTCTGTAATCAATATACTCTCTTGAATGGTAAATGAGCTTTCCTGTATGCGCTAATTGTTCTTTCCAAGCAAAAAGATGTTGCTTGTTTTCCTCAGAGTATACTGATTGATATGCTAATTGCAAATCTGCAATTGTGCTTTCGTCTTCAAGCCTCTTTTCTGCAATCCTCTGTTTCGACTATTGGATCTCTACACGAAGTTCATGTGCTCTATCCCGTAACTGGTATAGGTTTCCCAGTACGCATCTACCCTTGAGAACAAACTCTTCCACCTGATTTCTCAAGTGTTTGCCGAATGTTAACAATTGTCGATGATTCTGTTCGGCGGGGAGATCTAGTAGTCCTGCTGGTAAGGCTGAGACGTTTGGTGTGCCATGTATGGAAGTTATGTAAAGGGCTCTCGGTTACGATTTTCGGCTGTGCTTTTAAGGCTGCCTTTCCTACCATCCTTTCTTGTACGCTCACCGAAGCTATTCCGAGAAGATCCGCCTCCACCTGTCGTGTAGTCTTCCCGAGGTTAAGTTGAGACAAAGTGTAGTCCTCTACTTGAACCTCGTGTATGCTTTTCTCTACTGGTGGGGCGGCAGTCTCTATAATGATCTCACAATCTGCATTCCTTTCTATGTGAACTTGCTTCTTTAACTTCTTCGCCGACGTGTCTTGTGGGACGTGGTCGAACTCGGTAAAGTCAAGTTCATATGAGGGTTTTTCCCTCTTTCTTCCTAGGAAGCCTTCAAGCCAAATAGAATCTCGGCGAACTTCACTAGGAGGGACGTGAGGCCCTTGAATGCCTGGAAATGCTTGAAGGCTAACAGAGGCTGATAATGCTCTGGGTGGCCGAATCAAGTCGATGAGGACACGTGTTACATTTGTGATCTTGGTGATATGAAGCTCTGTTTTCCATACTTGAGGCACCATTCTAGCTGCTACTTCTCATTGTTGCTTCCGCCATTGGTTGTGCGGTTCTTCAACAACTCTTAGCTAGTTCCTCCATGATATATATTTACGAATCAGGTAGCAGTCTCTACTCTTTGTTCTGGGGCAGCAATACGTGATTATGTCAGGACTATGTGTGGCTTCCTCCACTGGTGTCCTCTGTGTTCTAGGTTTTGACATCCTCATTCCTCGGGGAGGATTGCACCATTGCTTTTGTCTAGGTTTCCTTCTTGAAGTGGAAGGTGGTGTAGACTGAACCTGTGGCGGCTCTGTTCTGTGAGGTATCACCTTCCTTGATTTCTTGCTGTCGAGATAGAGTTGGCTATTTCTAACCACTCTACTCGTTCTTTCTTCTATAGATGTGTCTTCTTTGGCATACCAATCCACTCTCGGGAGCGGTTGGGAGTCAACTGAATCTGCGAAGAATGTGGGGAGAATGACTTCCCCTTCATCATCTGACAGGCCCTCAATGTCTGCTGACATGAAATCAGCAATCTGTGGGAGTCTGAATCTGCTGTAGTTCCTTCTTCGCACTTCATACTCGTCTTTACAATTCACCCAATAATCTTCCATAGAAGACTTATGTGACGAGTGTTGCTCGAGGTGTGCTGCATAGAGTCCTCTGGGATCATAGGATCTTCTATTAATGAGATACTTGAGGTTATACCTCGCTGTTTCTTGACCCATCATCTTTGCATCTGCCGCGAATCCACATCTATATAGTCCCATTTCAACGGGAAAGTTAACAGCTGTCTTCCTCTTCAAGCGCAAGTGGATATGAACCTCGGACAACTGTCTCAGGAACTCCATGAAGACTACCCTATCCGAAGGGTGTCTTGGTAGCATGGCAGGGTGGCCAATGTAGCCATACACGCGTATGTAGGAGAATGTAGGAAATTGGATGAACCAATCTGCCCAATCCGCCATTGCCTCTCTGGCTGTCTGTGAAATACGCACGTGCATCTCATGGTTAAGCTCACGAACTATGTGCATGGTGAAGTGATCACTTGTCTTCTTGAAGTGTCTTTCCGCTTGAGTAAACTCAAGGCGTGTGAAAAACTCGTGAACCTTCTACACACCTAAGGTTCCCACATTGTTCAATAACCTGAAATCGCCTTGGAAGGCTATCAAGTATACCAGGTAGGAGCACATGTGGAACCTATGAGCTTCCAGATACCCAGTGATTTGTCGGTGGAGTGTGTCACTGATCAAAGTGGCCCAGTCATAGTATTCCCTCCTGCCAATGATTTTAGTGATGACATAGTACATCCATGGCTGGAATTGACGACCATCTTCTTCTCCAGTGATTCTATTGAGTAGAGTGATTAACACTGCGTACTCATCTTTACATTCTCCTCGTCCCAACAACTTAGGCAAGCTTGCCCTTGTCACTTTTAGCCATTTTTCAGCCATAACCTTCTGACATTTGTCCTTGGCTGTCTCAAATGCTTTCTCACATTCCGTCACTGATATGACTTTACTGTTAGGAGGTGATGGAATATCAAAACACCTTTCGATATCCTGAGGCTTTAAACTGCAAACAATTCTTCCATCTGCTGCTCTGATTTCTCTGGTGGTAGGGTTGTAATGCTTGATACAAGCAATTACAAGTTCTACACTTTTTAGTGTGATGGGAATTGATGCGGCTTGCAGCAACCCGGATTCTTCAATATTCTGCAATGTGATTTGATTCATGCCTTCTAGCTGCTCCAAATCGACCACTGGATTTACTTGGTGTAAATTTGTGTCAACTGTTTTCGGGTAATCGTGGAGTAAGACCGTCTTGGTCTGATGCACACAAGAATCGCATCCTAAAAACTTAAAGATTGTAATCTTGACCTGGTTGAGATGATTTTGAAAACCCTTAAAAATGGCCTGCTGGAAGTATTTTTTCGAAAAAAATCGGCACATGGGTTTGTTCATGCTTCAATCTTTGAACAAACCCAGTTCCTCAGAATTTGGATTCTGAAACTTTTTCGGAAAAACCCCCAAAAATAGGGGCAGCAAGTTTGCTGATTTTGGAAAATTTGTCGAGATGGGTTTCTCCGGAAAATAATGCTGAATCTATCCAGTAGATCTGATCTGATGTAGCCTGTTGCTTTCTCTGTCAAATGTAAGAAAACCTAAGACAAGAAGAGAGGAAAAAGACAGAAGATGGATTGGAAGTTTTATCTGATCTTCTTGAAAAAATCTATCTCTAGTCCAATCCTCAAAAATAGCAATCCTTTCCTGCTTCAGATCTGCAATAAAAATGAAGAACGGATGAAAACCTCCTTCAGATCTTCAATGGCGTCCTTGAGAGCTTTGTGGCTGTTTTTATCTTTCAACCTGCAATGAAATAATGAAATGGACGCCTTAACCTTGAATATATATGTCTAAGCTTCAGATCCACAAATTTGGGGACCTGACTCAAGCTCAAAAGGTGATTTTGGCTTGATCTAAAGTTAAAAAGGTGATTTCCACCAATCATGGAGCGTTTTAGCCAACTTTAACTCAAAAAGCTTTTGACTTTAGTCAACAAATGACCTTTGACTTCTTTTGGGCGTCCCTTTTGGTCTTTTGCAAGTTTTTCAAGTATTTTTCTCCTGAAAACCCTCTATTTGATCCTGAATCTAGCGTTGTCTATTGATCCTGAGACGTCACAGACACATTCACTGCGGAGCTAGATCCAAACTGAAGAGAAGTGCCTGGGAGAGATAATGATAAAAAGCTGAGTTTAGGGCTCCAAAAGAATGGGTGCCTTTCCCAAGGAAAGGTGCTTTTGCCAGTGCCTTAGTGATTTTTTCAATCTTCTTTCTTCAGCTTTCTGAAATGACCTCTCGTGCCTTGATCAGGATTTCTCGTTGATCGGAGAGTCAGATGTTTTCACTTGATGTTTCATTAGGTACCCAGCTCTGTTCTGCTAAGAATGACTGTCTTCTGGAAATCTGGATCTCAAATTAGGGTTCCTTTATCCAAGGGCGCCCCTCCTTGAAAAGGGCGCTTTTGCCTTTTAGCTTGATTATTTTCATCTGACAAGTTGCCTACTTTGATCCAGATTATCCGATGACTGCTCTGTCAGGTATTGATGCTTGCAGTTGCGTTTCTGAGATTTGCTTGAGCTGAGAAGGTTATCAAAGGAAGCCTTTTGTCATGGTCAACATCTGGAAGTCCAAAAGAAAGGGCGCCTTTCTTTTGAAAAGGCTCTTTTTCTTAGAACTTCATCGTTTATCTGTGGTTTCCTGATAGTTCCTCAACTGCCTCTTTTTGCTTTGTCAACAGTCGCTTACGATCCATTCATCAGATGATTTGGATGTTTGTTTCACTGTTGAGCCAGTAATCAAACGTTGAGAATGACTGCTTCGGATGATCTTATTGACTTCATTTGACCTTCAAAGATCATGGGCGCCCCTGCTTGAAAAAGGCGCCTTTTCAACATGTGAGCAATCTCCCCTTCGTAACATCTCCAGAGTTAGTCAAATTTTGACCTTTTTCGTTTTCAGGAATCTCCTTCGTTAAACAGCATCTTTTTCAACCTTTTCCACCATGGTTGTGTCGTTGAAGCTTTTGAAGCTTAGCTTTCAGCACCTGGTACTGGCCAATCTGCCATTAATGGCTATGGAGCTCCTAACTTCGTTCCTGAAAAAGAGAAATAGACCCACCAGAGTAAAACGTGTCTTTTGATGATTCTGACTTGACCAATGTGATCGTGAAGCCTTTTAAGCCTATCAAAATCATTTTCGATCATTTCTGGGAAGGTCCTATTTTCGGGGGATTTCCCTGAAAATAGGGGAAAAAACCCTAATTTTCAAATTTTCAGAATTTTGTACATGTGTTTCTTGACAGAAACCCACTAAGATTCTATGATTGGTTTGACCTAAAACTGGCCTTTCATGGCATTTTAACAAGATTTAGCTCAATTTACACAGAATGCCAAAATTTTTTATTTGGGGTACAACAGGTCTTACAAGCATGATTTCACGACACTTTTCACATATTTCTAGCACATTAAAAATTAAATTCTAACATCTATTGGATAGGTGACACCAAAGGCTTGATTTTCATGTGTTTTTTGGCTCATAAATTGAATATTTCTTCACCATATTGGAGGAGGAAAAATTCCAACACTAGGCATGAAAGTGGGCCATTTAATGCAACATTATGCTTAATATTAAATCTCCAATGGCCCTATTTTGGGCCATTCTCTATCATAGGTGCTTGGTGGTTGTAGGAAGTGGAATAGTTCCATAAGGAGTGGTTGCCAGTAGTTATAATTTCTAGAGTGCCAAGTTGCAAAAAAGGATTAGTCTAGTGAATTTAAATGCTTAAAAGGAAAAGGAAAAGAAAAAAATTAGAATTGAATAAGAGGATTCAACACCCACAAATGAGGAGGAGAGATGGAATTGAGATTGGCATTTTTTTAAGATTTGAGAAACATGAAATATTGAAGAAGTTGATGGTGCCTAGATGGAAAAATACAGAGAAGGGAGTGCTTATAGTTGGATGTGAGGAGTTGATTTGGAGGGTGTTGTTGCATATTTTTTTAATGGTTTCCTATAGTTATGAATGTTTTGTAGTTGAAGTACAATTGAGGAAACAAATTTTGATTTTAATCTTGTCTATAGTTGTTGCAGATTAGAAAGACTATGTTATTTTGTCATTTAATAATATGAAGCTAGTTTTCCTACAAGAATGTCAATTCTCTTATTTTTATTTATTTTTTAAAAATTTCTTTATGTGATCAAAAGTACTTGCAAAAGTTGTTTTAATGTTGGAGGTTGTTACACAACCACAACAATTAACATCGATTGAGGGTTCTCAATTGTTGATCTGCATCAAATGGTATCGAAGTAGGAAGATTGGATGGGAAGTGTTATAACAAGTATGGAGAGAAAGCTCAATGAAAAGGTTGTGTTGTGAGAATTTGTTATCTATCCTTCAATAGAAATAAGGCTAGGTAGGTGTACAAGGTTCCTCCATTGAGAGAGAGTGGGTAGAGGAAGAGAAGAGTTGCATCTTCTAGAATTTTTGTTGGTAGAGAATAGTAGTGTGTGTGTGTGGAAAGTGTTTGATAAATATCTTTGAAGAAGAGGACAAGATGGGTCATGAGAAGAATTGTGATAATTTTATTCTAGGAAGAATGGAAAGACAAAAGGTTTAAGAAATTTATTATTGAAGAATTAAAAATATAAATGCTATATTGGATGTGATAGAGATGGACCAGAGCAAAGAGATTGAAATGGGTAAAAGAAAATGCGAAAAGAAGAAAATCCTCTTAAAAGAGGACGATGAAGGGAAGAAAGAGGAAAAGTAGAGATTTGGCAAAGAGGACAACAAAAAGAAGAATGAGAAAGTGCAGTGTTGTAGCCCTATGATGGAAAGGGCATGGAAAGAAAAACATGTGGGATAAAATCATACATCTATAGATGATAGGAAACAAGGAAAGACAAGAAAATGGAGAAAGAAAGAGAAAATAGAAGAATAAATAGATAAAAATGAATCTCATATTTTTTTTCCTGAAATTAATTTATTTGTAAGTGACATCAAAGTAAGAAAGAGAGAAATCCTCATGTTGGAGGATAATAAAACAACAAAAGATGGCATGGATGTATTAGCTAAGATAAAAGACCTTGAGAGTCCTATATTTGATGAAGAAATTTATGAAGATGAGGAGGGTCTCCGATTGAAAGAGGAGATAAGGAAGGTAGATAATTTATTTAAAGGAGAAGTAATAGAGAAAATGAAGATGGGAAAAGATGAATCCCATGTTTTATTTACTAACATTAATTTGAATGTAGGCGAAAGGGAAAATGGAGTAGAGTGTTGAATGCACATGGCATTGAAAAGGAAGAGATCCTAATGCAATAAGATAAAGAAAAGAATAAGGGAATAAAAGAGTTAGCAGCTAATACATGGCTTTAGGAAGGCATAACGTGGAAGATGAGAAGGTTGCATGCATAAAATAAGAAGTTGCAGCAGTAACAAAAGATGAGGAGGTAGAAGAGGAAAAGAAAAAGATTACAACATACAATCAAGAAGAAAAGATTGGGACAGTAGCAGAGAAATTGGATATTACATAGGTAATAAATCATTTTTTTGAGATTTGTGAAAGTGAATTTGATGTTAAGTTATATGCAAAAGAGATTAAAGAAATTGTGGAAGTGGAAGAGGGAGAAAAGGATAACATTGCTATGGGAAATGATAAAGAAGTTGCAGTAGAGTTTGGTCCATTGAGGGACTTGGAAACATTAAATTTTTTGGGAAAAAAAAGTGAAGAACAATAGACAGGGAAGATGGTAAATGAGAAAAGTGAAGGATTAGTAGAAAATAAAGAAGAGATGACTTACTAATGCAAATTGCAGTAGTTGAAAAGGAGTGGCTTGCATTGACAACATGTGAAACCAAATTTGTAGCATTGAAAGATGAGGTAAAATTTGTATTTTGTGATTTTTTTGATGAATTTAATTTGTATGTAAGTGACATGGTTAGAATTGAAGGGTATGGGGAGATTGAAAAAGATGTTGCAGTAGTAGAGGAAGAAAATAAAACAAAGGAAGAAGAGGATGAAGGAGAAACATGTGAGAAAGATGTGCAAATGAAATTAATTAACTCCCATGAATTTGTTAATTCTGATTTGTATGAAAGTGTTGAGGATGATGAAGTGGAATGGAAAGATGAATCATGATGCAACAAGATAAATTTCATGTGAGGAAGAAAAAGAGGAAATATGAAGGAAGGAAGAGACAAAAACTTTCAGAGTAGGGTAAAGAAAAGGAAAAATCAAGTAGACAAAGAAAAAAGGTGGATGAAGAACAAACACAAGATCTTTAAATGTTCATGAGTTATTACTCATGAAACATTCTTTCTTACCTGAGGATACTTTTCACACATTTCCAACATATTAAAAATTGAATTCTAATATCTATTGGATAGGTAACACCAAAGACTTGATTTTCATGTGTTTTGTGGCTCATAAATTGAATATTTCTTCACCATATTGGAGGAATAAAAATTCCAACGCTAGGCATGAGAGTGGACCATTTAATGTAGCATTATGCTTAATATTAAATCTCCAATTCCTCTATTTTGGGCCATGCTATATCCTAGGTGCCTAGTGGTTGTAGGAAGTGAAATAGTTGTATAAGAGTGGTTGCTAGGAGTTATAATTTCTAGAGTACCAAGTTGCAAAAGAGGATTGGTCTAGTGAATTTCAAAGCTTAAAAGGAAAAGAAAAAGACAAAAAAATTAGAACTGAATAGAGGATTCAACACCCAGGAATGAAGAGGAGAGATGGAATTGAGATTGACATTTTTTTTAAAGATTTGAGAAACATAAAATATTGAAGAAGTTGATGGTGTCCAAAAGGAAAAATACAGAGAAGGAAGTACTTGTAGTTGGATGTAAGGAGATGATTTGGAGGGTGTTGCATATTTTTTTAATGGTTTCCTGTAGTTATGAATATTTTGTAGCTGAAGTAAAAATCGAGGAAACCAGTTTTGATTTTAATCTTGCCTATAGCTATTGCAGATTGGAAAGACTATACTATTTTGTGATTTAATAATATGAAACCAGTTGCCTTGTCAATTCTCTTATTTTTATTTCTAATTTTTTAATTTTTGTTATGTGATCAAAATTACTTGCAAAAGTTGTTTTAATGGTTGGAAGTCATTACACAACTGCAACAATTGACATCCATTGAGGGTTCTCAATTTTTGATCTGCATCAAAATTTGATAACCATTTACCGTTATTTATTATTTATAAGGTGTAAAATTGTTATGATTGTCATTGAATTGTGAATCTCTATATACATGTTAATCAATTCTATGGTAACATAATTAACCAATTATTTTATTGTAGCTCAAAATTGTTTGCATGAAAATAAATTTAGTGCTAAGTGTACACATATAATCATACTGTGTGTTTAGAAAATTTAGTGTCATTGTGACCATAGATTGCTAAGGGCTTACATTCATTGTCATACCAAGGGTTTGTTTTCTTTTTGATCTTTAAATATCTCCCATTTTCTTGGATCAATGATATCCCCACATGAAACATAGTGCATATGTGTTTCTCAAAAATCTAGAAGAGGATAGCCATGTGATTACAAATAATTTAATAGTCTATTAAAACTATTACCAAAGTGCTCCTAGTATTCATCACAAAGATATTAATTGACTTAATTTTTGTAAGTGCAATATTAATCCATATATACAATATAAAATTGAGTGTACATATTTTTTATCTTATAACCTTAATTGTGTAATTTTGACTTTTAATAAGCTTTAGGTTAGGAACTCTAAACATAATGTGAAGCAAATGTTCTAAAAATGCTTTCCTCCTTAATTTTGTAGATCTTGAAACATGTGAAATGGCAAACAAATTTTTATATCACAAATGTTAAGGTGGAAATATACTATTATAAGATTTGATATTAACCAAGATCATAATTTGAAAGTGTAATTGCAACATGAGATAATTTAGGATATAGATAGACAAAAGTGAAGATTCATCCTAGAAGGTTTGTAGCTTGGTGAGGATGACTGTGTGTCACCCCTTCTACCAAGGTATAAATCCTTTGAGGTACCATGAGGCCCACATTCATCTCTAGGTGACTTTGAAGGAACGAATCCTTTTAGTCATGATAGATTAAGTAAATGAGATTTTTTATAGGTATGCATTTAATCAATATGTTATTACAAGCTACTTAAGCACATAGATGACCACTCCATAATGAGATTGTTTCACCAACTTTTAAGTAATGAATCCTCTTAGTCATGATAGCTTGAATAAATGAAATTTTTTGTATTGGTATACACTTAATCAACATGTTATAACAAGCTACTTAAAGACGTCATTTGTGACTTTTAATGTTTTAAACTTTCATCGTACCTTCATCTTGAAATGTGTGCACTTTGCTATATAGGTATTCAAATTTCACTATTATAAAATTATCGCCTACGAAACAATTTGATCTTTAAAAAATCATTAAAGAAACGTACTCGTGGAAGGAATCCCCATGGATGGGATTGGATGGGACTGCATGTGCTACCTAGGTATGGCTGGAATCATGAGTTCGCCATTAGACACCTACGCCAAACATGCGGAAGAAGTAGTATTTATTATTAGCCACCGTACAGTGTTTGAAAACGACCGCAAATTAGTTCTCGACATCTAGCCTACATGCTATCTGAAGGTATCGTTCTGGTTACAGAGCCTGCAATATCCCTAATTATAAACATGGTTCGTTTAAACCTTTCACATATAGAATAACCTTCAGGGGACTGGTTTTGAACCGTGGTTGACTAATTCCGGAGGGTTACAACAATATAAACACACAAATTACAAATAAAAAAGAGGAGTCCAGTTGTCACTAGACATCTGAGCGGGACTGTGTTTACGGACAAAGAGTCTCTGAGGCGGGTCGACTCTTGCAGCCGGCGAAATCTATTCCAGAAAGGAGAAAAAAGAGAATCAAGAAAGGAAAAGGACACGAGAAAAAAGAAAAGGAATGAGAGCAATGGACAGTATGGTGTTCGGCGGATTGCCATCGTCTGACGGCAGATTTCTAGGGGAAGAGAACTTACGCTTTGGAAGTTTTTGGTGGTGCGTGGATGCAGGCATTTCTGCTTCTCTCGTTGTTTTTGCCGGGATTATGTCTGGCTTGACTTTAGGATTGATGTCCCTCGGCCTTGTGGATTTGGAAGTACTTCAGAGGAGTGGCACTCCTACAGAGAAAAAACAGGCAGGTATGTGACCTTTTTTCCTAATTGCGGTGATCTAATCACGATTATTGTTAACTGTTTAAAGGTTTTTGTTGTTCACATGTTAATATACATTCACGATGCAAACTGAGAATATCTTTCGGTTGCGACTTCTCAGTTTTAAAGATTGTCCGTGAGTAGATTGTTAGATTCGCTTCCCTTAATGTTGTGACTTCTCAATTTGTCATCAACATGGATCGAATTGACGAGACGTTTCGGTTGCCACTTCTCAATCTGCGATCAGTTGCGTGTTTGAGTGTGAAGTTCGTTTGGTTCCCTAAATATTGTGACTTATCAATTATGATCAAACACACGCCAAATGACGAGATGTCCTGAGCTTTCCTTCTCAATTTATGATCAAACATACATCAAATTAATGAGATGTTCAGAGGATTGACTTTTCAACATGTAATAAATTGTGAGTTGATTTAAAAAGTGGTTTACTTTCTCAAATATTGTGAGCCTATGATCAGAATAAATTTGTGGTACATATTTGACAAGCCATTTTGGGTTGTGACTTCTGTATCTATGATCGTTTGTGAGTCGAGTATGAAATTGATTTGCTTCCCTTAATACTGTGACTTCTAGTTCTCAACCTATTATCAACATAGGTTCTTGATATAAATTGGTGAGACGTTATGGATTAGGAATTCTCAATCTTTGATTGGTTGTGAGTATGGTATGAATTTGATTTGCTTCCTGAAATATTGTGATCCTATTATCAACACGTTCTTGGTACAAATTTGTAAGACGTTTTGGATTTTCTCAATAATAATAGCAGTTATAAGTAGATTGTTTAATTGATTTGCTTCCCTAAATACCATCAATCATAGTTACTTAGAGACCTGGGGTTACTGTGATGGGGATGGGGATGCCATTAAATCTAGGATTCACGGGCAATGAATAAAGGTATGACTGTATTATATATGATTTTAACTGCCAAAATTTGAGGGTATGGGGATGGGGACGTGATCTTCATTCATATACTAGAGTTTCCTAGTAACTATGCATCAAATTGACAAGACATCTCTAGTTGCGACTTCCAAATCTGTCGTCGGTTGTGTGCTGAGTATGAAATTGGTTTGCTTTTGTAAATATGGTAATCCTATGCTCAATTTACATTCTTGGTACAAATTTGACAAAGTCATTTTTGGATTGTGATTTCTTGGTCTATGTTGAGTTGTGAATAGAGTATGACATGGACTTGCTTGTAGACTTCTGTGCCTATGATTAATGTAGATTTTTGATATAAATTGACGAGAAATTTTGAATTGCAGCTTATTAATTTACGATCAGCTGTGAATCAAGTATAAAATTGATTTGCTTACTGAAATATTATGATCGTATGATCAACATGCATTCTTGGTACAAATTGACAAGATGTTTTGAATCACGGAGTGTGATCTGAAACATTGTTGTTAAAAGTCTACCCACAGTTACAGCCAGAAACACTCTTAAGCACAATCATGGATTGGAAATATCATGTCTCTTATAAATGTTTTGGATTGTGTCTTCTCAATCTATGACAGTTGCGAGTAGAGTATTAAATTGACTTGCTTCACTAAATATTATTGCTTCTCAAGATAGCTTCTTGATACAAATTGGCAAGATGTTTCCGACCGTGACTCTCTTAACCTACGATTAAGTGTCAATAGATTATGAAATTGGTTTGCTTCCCTAAATATTGTGAATTCCCTATCTATGATCGATTAGTAAGTGAAGTTGGGTTATTTTCATAGACATATGACCTTTAAGAATAATCCATTATATTCCTAAAACGAGATGTTTGGGGTTGTGACATCTGAATCCATTATCAGTTGTCAGTGAAGTATGAACTTGATTTGCTTCCTTACACCTCATTTTTGGCTGAATGTCTGGTTCTTGGAACCAAGAAAAACTTTGAGTAATATTTCTTCTAAGGGTTCAAGGTCTTCTCTCTGTTGAAAATCAAGCTCCCAAGAACCTCTTTGATGCTGAAACTATTCCTGAGAACCTCATAAATGCTGAAGCAAGTGTTAGGAGCATTAGTTCCTTGTGGAGGCAATTTCACTGATAGAGTATTTTGGCAAATTGAGTGGTTCCAAGAACCACATGAGTTCTCAATGGCATGGAAATCGCCAAAATGGTCAAAGTGACAAACAAAAGAATCTCACATCTTTTTGGTGAATTGAATAGTTTTTGGGACCTTGATTTCAGTCGACGAGGTAGTTCCAAGAACCCTTCTAGTTCCCAAATAGATATACTTTGCCAAAATAGGATGGCATGGGGTGTTCATTGGCGTTTTAGTGGTTCTTGAGCACCTCTTTAGTGCCAGATTACTTTAAAAGCTCTTAAGTCATGTGTTTCAGCATTTTGCCAATTCCCAAGAATCCCTTCAGCACTGAAGTAGGTCCTTGGAACATCTTTGGTTCTTGATGGAGTCATTTTTGCCGAAGGCTTAAAAAACTTTCAAGCAAATACAATTGGCAAGCGTAAGCAAAATGTGGAGGCTTTCATAAATTAAACACTTCAGTGATTTGGTTAGTTCCTAGAACTCCATAATTGGCTGATAAACCTGCCCCCGACACTCTTTTGAAAGTTGATTCAATATTTCAAAGACATTTAAATTAAATGGACCTGTGCCAAAACAAAAGATTCATAATAATGGTGTACAGATGTTGTGGATATCCTCATGAGGTTGTCAAATATTATACACTCATTTTAGGGGCTTGAGAATATTATTGGAAATATTTTGTAAAATCCAAAGAAAGAGGCTATTAGGAAGTTATAGGAAAGATAACTACTTTTCCCCCTATTTATTGTAAAGCCATATCATTGAAAAGGTTTTCGGTTCTCTCGAGGTTCAGGTTCTGGATATCCTCACGAGGTTGTCAAATATTATACACTCATTTTAGGGGCTTGAGAATATTATTGGAAATATTTTGTAAAATCCAAAGAAAGAGGCTATTAGGCAGTTATAGGAAAGATAACTTCTTTTTCCCCTATTTATTGTAAAGCCATATCATTGAAAAGGTTTTCGGTTCTCTCGAGGTTCAGGTTCTTTTTTCCATTCTCCAAGTTCTCCTCTTGGAGGTTTTTCTCCTCTCAACACAACCATTATACATAAATTTTAATGAGACTTTTTGCTCCATTTTTCGAAGAAAGTAGAAGAATTTTCCTGAACTTTGTGTTGATTATTTTCCTTTGAATGCAGGTTTTTTGTATATTTGATTTGTATCGTTCTTCATATTTTTCTTATACTTTTGACTGCATAGTAAAGGGACAAAGACCGTGTCCTCTGATTTGAAGGAATGAGAAGAACTGTTCAGAACTTTGCCTCTTTATGTTTTTTGTTTATTACAGATTATTTGTATATCTAATTTGTGAATGATTCCTCTTGTTTTCTTGATATGTTGGAAGGGGTAAGCTGTCAAGTATTCTCTCTCTCTTGCCAATGTTGTATGCATGAATCAAAGGATTATGTGCTTCTGATAGTTACTTCTCATTTTTTTCTCCTTTTCTTTTTGTTCTTCCTGCCTTTCTTTTGAGGAATCATATGTAGTGTCTCGTATATCCCTGTTTAGGGTTTCCCCGCCTTCTTCTTTTTCCCTTTTTTACTTTCTGGTTAAAATTACAGAAAAACTTGAAAACCCCAATCATATGAGGGAGCCGCCCCTCTTAAAAGTAGAGAAAAAATGCCAATCCAATGGTCATTTTTCCAACTGCTGTGAATGTTCATTGCTATCCATTGGGTGAGTCTAGCTAATTTCAGCAAAACATTGCAGTGACAAATCTGTTTACCAACAATGTAATAATTTAGAGGTTGAGTGTGAGCACTAGTGAGCTACTTGTTTCTAAGAAATTGCCCTAGCTAGATATGGTGAAAAAATGTTACAAATTGGATGGGGTCACAAACATGATGGTACTTTTATTCTGTTGGATTATATTCTGCCAACATCTCTGCTGGATTACAGTTTGCCAACCTTGCTTATTTCTCTTCCAAAATTTGTAGGAATATTTGCTGGAAACTAAGAGTGTCAATAACTATCTTTAGTAATTTTCAACCCTGAAAGTAGTGTAGTCAGCATTTATTACCGAACGGTGAACAATGAAGATCAGTAATTAAAAGTTAATGGTGGTAATGTACCTCAAAAAATCAATAAGAAATTGTTGAATATTCCTTCAGGCAATGTTGGAGACAGTCAACCACATACTCTCCTATGGTCAACACCATAGTTTGCAAACTCGGACTCGCCGTGGACTCGGCAGCCCAAAAATATGACTCGGACTCGGGACTTAGGAAAAGACTCGGCTAGGACTCGGCAAAAAAAAAAACCGTAGTTTTACAAAAAAACAAGAACAAAATTACAAATTAATGCATTTAGAGAACATAAGAGCCTAATTTATTTATCAAACACTCATAATTCAAAGATTACACATGTCATATGAATTATGATCATCAAACACTCAATAATTGAAATTTAATCATTCATAGTCATCAAATACTCATAGTTTCAATGTATAACAGCATCATAAGATTATAAATGTTTGCATATAATCCTGGCTTCTTTCAACCCGAATTCAATTTGCAGACCTGTATTTCACAAACTTGAGTGTTAAAAAATGAAAGAAAAAGTTAAAAAAATGGGTTTTTAACCCTTTTTGACTCCTAGCCATGTAGGAGAGTCTTGCGTTGGGACTCTTGAGTCCGACCTCAGGACTTGGCCGAGTCCTGAGGTCGGACTCCCGAGTCCGTGGCGAGTCGACTCGGCTCACCAATGGACTCCTGAGTCTGCCAAGTCCGCAGCAAGTTCTGGAGAGTCCGCAAGCTATGGTCAACACAACAAAAAGTCAAGGCTCTAGATAAAGGTAAATACAACAACAAAAAGGTCAACACAAGTGAATGCTCAAAGCGCTAGTAAATTCAGTAGCAAATTCAATGCATGTCAGATTTCTTGGTCAATGCCAGGGGTGAGGTCAACAAATTTGACTCTCTTTTTCTTGCCTTTTGTCTTGGGAAGACCCATCACTTTTTGAAAGTAGAAAATCAAAAGATAATGGAAGATACATATTTACTTACAGAAAGGAGATTGGTCTGAATGGATCAAGGGAAGTAAGTTTAATGTAAACTTACTAAGAAAATTTTCTAATCTCTATTAAAACATTACTATGTATATAAGTTGAAACACTCTCAAAGTATGCAAGTTTGTATAGGGGTCTACAAAGGTTGCAGGTGTTTTTGAGGTGATCCAACGCCCTTGGAGTCAAATATAGCTGAAGCAGGGTTTTTAGAAATAGAGCAGAAACAAGATAAAAACTGCTAGAGATAGTAAGTTGGCTGGTTCACTTATGTCATGGTGTTTGCACTTGTGTCTTGGCAATTTTAGAAGAGTCATGGTGGTTTAAATGTATATTGGCGGATTTAAATGTGTCCTGGCAGTTGCAGAAATGTCATGTTGGTTACAGAAGTGTCATGGTGGTTTTAAATGTGTTGTGACAGTTGCTGAAGTGTCCTGTCAATTTTGTCCATATGAATGTGGTGATTTTGCCCATGTTGAACAAAAAAGGAGAGAGACTTTTGGGAACAATATCTCTTACACTTTTGATGGAATTATTGTTCCAGACTCTTATCACCTGAAATTATACAAATACACCCTCAAGGGGCTGTGTAAAGAAATTCTTAAACAATTTATTTCATATCTTTCTTTTTTATACAAGAAAATGAGGTTCCTGCTTGAGAGTGTGCTAGGGATTTGTGTGTAGCTGAGAGTGTATGTATGTAGCAAGTTGTAGAGTAATTGCAAGCGTAAGACACTATAAATGTGTCTTTGAAGGTCTTCGAAGACAGTGGGTCTGTAAGAGTTGCGAAGAGATAATGCAAGAGAAGGCAAACTACTTTTCTCTTCTAAAGTTTCTTCCCAATTGGGTTCTCTAGGGTAACCTCTTGTGTCATGCTTTGTCCCTGTGATGTTTTTAGTTCATGTTTAGTTGCAATTCACACATACAATAATTCATTTGCAGCACTTAAATAATTAATTTCTAAGCACAAATTTGTTATTTTCTTTAGTAAATTGAAATAAAGACAATTATACTGTCAAGTAAGGTTTCATAAGAAATTTTTGAAATCTGTATTGATGAGTTGCTTATGGAATTTTTATACTAATTACAAACCAAATAGGTATTAGATAAGTTGTGTTACTTAGATTTGTGCATTTTTTGTGGTGTGACCATTTTGCAGATTGATGCCCATCGCTAGAAGTATTGTAAGCATAGTAACAGTTCATTTAAATGGTATTGACACGGCATGGTGAAAGTGCAAATAAAATTCAATTACCTGGGTTTAAAACACAAAAAGCTCAGCAAGAACTTGGGAACCTAAACGATATAATAATCATAAAAATAGAGAAAACCTTTTGTTATATCATGTAGATATAGTGCATAGATACTAGAAATAAACATGGCACATTAAAAAAATCCAATTATAAAAGAAGATTATGGTTTAAAAAAGATGGTATGTCACTTTCACTTAAGAGGGTTTATGTAAAAACAAAGGGCCGATCCTAAAATAATAAATTCTACCATCATGGAGCACAGCCTTTAAGCCAGCCCTATGTTTTTATAGGTTAACCCTCTTTAAAGTATAAATTAAACTAGATTGGCTTCTCCCAAACATTGGTCTTTATAGACAGTCACTAATGGAAGCAAATGAGGTAAGAAAGCAACTTCAATCTTTGTTATATCAAGGTTTGATCTGTCCGACCACTTCTCCATTTGGCTCCCCTATTGTTATTCTATCCAAGAAAGATGATTTATGGGATGAGTGTATTGATTGTTAGGGCCTTAAATAAGATAATCATCAAGAAGAGTTACCCTCTTCCTGGAATTGATAATTAATTGGACCAATTTCAGCATGCTAAAGTACCTCATTTGAAATTTGGGTATCATCAAGTAAGATTCAAGGAGGAGGATGTGTGGGAAATGACATTCCAGAAAAAACTTATGATGAGCATCTGATGCATTTGAAGCAAGTTTCGCATGGGGCTGAGAGTGCAGATTTTGAGCCCAATGAAGATTACTATCTTCAAACAAGTTTTCTCTACAAGTTGCTAGAGCTATTGTTCCTAAAAATTGAAGAGTTCAATAAATGAGGCAGGCCTATAGTCGCTAAGAAACTCCATTATAGGAATATGGACTGCATACCCATCCTTGTACCTACAATTCTTGGTGACTGCATTTACATAGAATGTAGTTGTCTCCACATTCATTTACTCACATACCCTAATTTGATTGGTGTCGTCCCTATATTGGTATTGGCACCCCTACATTTGTTGGTAACCATGGGAGGTCCATGCTTTAGAGATTGCAAGGCCTTGGCACATTTGCAAAGTTATGTGGATTGACCAAATGTGTAAGTTGATTTTGCAAACTTTGTAAGGGAATATTAGTTGTATAGCACAAGTAAGCCTGTTTACTCGTCGAGTGCTACTGGTTTTACAGAGTAAACTAAATTGCAAAATATCATTGAAACATAGAAATCATTCACAAAACAATTGCACAGAAAAGGTATTCAGATTATTATTCATATGGTTGCAGCATTACAATTCGTCACATCTATGCTAGTCCCCGAATACAACACACTCAGTACTATA
Organism: Sequoia sempervirens; assembly: GCA_007258455.2. Taxonomy (NCBI): domain Eukaryota; kingdom Viridiplantae; phylum Streptophyta; class Pinopsida; order Cupressales; family Cupressaceae; genus Sequoia; species Sequoia sempervirens. The sequence continues at coordinate 400,954,500 of VDFB02000017.1, read as the reverse complement.
AATAGTTAGCCGACGTCGGTTGAGGATACCAACCGTCGACAACTACCTGAATGCTAACTACTAATGAGGACTAATTACCGACAAAACATTATTCTTTTATTTTAGTTATTCTATTTGCTAATTAACTAATTAAGCTGATTACATCATCCCCCCCTCAGGGAAAAATCGTCTTCCCAGACAAGTAATACAAAAACTGGGAGACCTTTACAAAAAAGTTTAGTGAGAGGAGGGTTGAGAGGACGTCCCTAGTGGCTGGGGGACCGATGAAGTGGCTGCCGGAGTGATCAGTTGCCTCAGTCGGTACACCTCCTCGGTACACTGCTGTAGGTGACGAGTGGCCTTCAACTCTTTCTCTCGTGTGGCCTTCACCAGGTGCACGACCTCCTTTACGTTTTTGTTGGCCTTTTCCAGTTCCTTATCGTTCGTTGCCAACTGCCTGGCCATCTCTTCCTCAAGTGCTTTCATTCTCCTCTTTGTATCCAGTATCGCTGCCTCTTGAGCGATCACCTTTAGTTTCTCTTCCTCCGAAAGGCGAGTGAGCTCTTGAAGTTGCTTCTCGAAGGACTCAGCCTTGGCCTGGATGTTGTGGGAAAGGGTGATGGCTTGTTTTGCTTTCTTAGTCATTTTGTTCAAATGCATCTCATACTCCTTGCATGCCAAAAATAGTGCCCTGTATGCCGTCTCCGTTTCGAAGCGCTGTGCCACCAGCTTATCATCTTTCCCATGGAAGGTTGGCCTCTTGGGGAACCAAGCTGCCACCATCTTCGGTGTCTTTTTGGCTAGCCAATCCCTTGTGAATATACTACTGAACTCTCTACCACTCTTCGAGTTCATGAACTGTATGATCTGCCGTGCCTCACGCTCTGCTATGGGCGAATAGTTTCGGTGTAGTGTTTTTGCAATATCTGACACCTCCTTTGTGACAAGTGCAATAGGCTCCAAGTTGTGAATGTATCTCTCAATCGTGCCTATTGGATCCTCTTGGTCTGGCTTGGGGATTATCATAGCAATCCCCTTCGACAAGGTTGTATTGGTATCACTTGACTCCTATTGGTATCACTTGACTCCCTGTTGGTACTCACGGTTGCAGGTACGACTGGTTGTGCTGTAACATGAGGTTCCTCATCTGACACAATGTGTATCACCTGCTGTGCCATCTCTCCCCCCTCCACTACTGGCTGCTTGGCGGTTGGCATGGCTGCCGCCGGCTGTATGCTCTTCCTTTCCCTTGTCGGTTGAGTGCTCTCGACTGGTGCAACCTCTCTCTCTACCTCCATCTCCATCAAGCCAGGCGAGTGTATGGGAGAAATATTTTCCTCCCGGATAGGAGTCCCTATTTGTCTTAGCCATCCATCTACATGTAATATCCCTCCTGGTGATGCCAAGGCGTCAGTCTCACCCATCATGCTATCCAATGCCGTGTCCTCAACCACTCCTTCCTCGACTATTGCCTCTCCTCTGGCCAGTGTTGTGTCCTCAACCATTCCTCCTTTCGCCCCTACCTCTCCTCCAGCCGGCTCATACTGTTCTGCTGGTGCAACATCTTCTTCAGGCAACTCTTGTTGTTCTACTGTTGGTGCGCCCTCAGCTGCTCCACCCTCGGCGACCTCCTCCCCTAACTCTTGCTCGGCTGGTGCTATTTCCCGGGGATTGACATCTACTGTATAGATGCCTACTGGTGAGGTGCTGGTGGCGGACGAGGAAAGTGCTAACTATTCATAGTCTTCGCTGCTTGCTTGCTTCCTCTTCCTTCTTGCCGTCTTCGGCTCCTCTGTTGTACCTCCAACATCTAAAGTTGTCCATCTAAAAATCGTTGGCCAGGAACGGTCATAATCACTCGCCGGCTGTAATCTTCCTAATTTTCCCTCCGACACTTGATTGTAGACTGCATCCAGAAATAGAGCTATGAGGTGTTGGGTCATATAGAATGCCTTGTGCTTGCATTCTAAAAATTCCCTAATCCTCTCCGATAGATATAGTGCCCAATTGTACACCTGCCCTACGCTGAGTCCGAACATATAGTCAACCATCTAGGCTGTTATGTCAGAGGCTCGGCTGGCGCCTATCAACTTGTATTTGATGAGGTCCATAATACAATTTTAGTCAACATTCACAAGCATATGTTTTCTCAGCCCTCGAGCCCGTACACTCCAAATTGTTTCCCTCTCCTTTGTTGTGATATCAGGCTTGCAAATTTGTTTGATGATCATTTCTTTTTGCTGCGCCATCATTTTCGTAGTCGGTCTGGCAACCACCTGCCTAGATGCAGGTATGACAAAAACTCTCTTGAAGTCTGCCAGATAGAAAGCTACAGTGACCGGAAACCCTTCGTACTCGATTGTGCTCCTGTGGCCATGCTAGTTGTAGTTTGCTACAATGTCCTTTAGATACTCTTCAAAATCCCTGGCATTGAAGAAAGGGCACTGCGCTACCTTATCGACTTGTGCTGCCGCCAGTGCTCACTTGATGGGATAGTCTAGTGCGGTCTCCTGCCACCATGTTTTGCACTCCGTGCCTGTAAGACTCTCCCAAGTTAGCGAATCTGCAGTCACGTTTTCAACTTTTCCTTTATCTGTCTTGTCTCCAGCCAACTTGGCTCTGATTATTATTTTCTTTCCTTTTGCACTTGTGCTGGCATCCATTTTCTTCCACTTGTGAAAACGACAATGGTTGAGTGTGACCTTTATGAATATTTTAAAACCCCAATCGAGTTTTGGTACGACAGTTATCTTTTGCTGCTGAGGGCCCTAGTCAATATTTGGTACGACCTTCTCCTGACGTGCCTTTGTTGCTTTGATCGATGGTACGGTTTCTGCCTTGTGCCTTATGTAATGTCCCCATTTTAGCCATACGCTCCTTTGTGATTGATAGCCTATTTCCGGAAGCCTGTAGGCTAGTTAGAAGTGGAATTAGGGTTTCCTAATTTTTAGGAAGTTTAGATGCATTTTTGAAGGCTTGCATGTGTGTATTTCTGATGCATGTTTGGTGGAGCTTTTTGGGTTTTTGGAGAGCTTCAGGATGAGGTAACATGCATGCTAAGTTAATGACATGCAATTTTGGCTGATACCTCGCATGCAAGAAAGGTTTCTGGGTTTTTTTGGGTTTTCAGAGACCTTCGAGGTGATGTGACATGCATCTGAATCTGACAACCTTTCCGGACACTTACTATTTATAGTAAGTCATGATAGCTGCCTAGTTTGTGCTCAGTTGATATTTTGAAACACTTACTATTTATAGTAAGTGTCAGAACCCCGGTGGTTCTCTATTCTGAAACCCTAATTGAAACTGAGGTTTTTTTTGCAAGTTTTGTGTTTTTTTGTATTTTTTGTGTTTTCAGGCAAATAATGAAAATTGCGATTTTGCTAATAAATGCTTAAAAAATTCCAAATAAATTCTAGATCACAAAATAAGCTTAAAACTTGATCAAATAAGGTAGGCGCTTCAATATATTTCACTTCCAAAGGGTTTACAAATGTAAAGAACAACAAATGAATGAAATACAGATTTATTATGACAAAAACCTGACTTCTTTGCAGCCGCCTTGGGAAATGTGCAATAGTACGGCCAGCTCCAAATACTCAATGTCCAGGTTCAGAAACAGAGGAAAATCTTCTATAACCTTAGGCGCCCCTTCTGCCAAAAGACTGGTGATCAAAACTTGAACGATTTTCTCTGATGAAAAAGTACGGCCCTTGCTGGTACGACCTGTACAGCAGCAGCATTTAATGTGGTACGGCCCTTGGAAAAATGTGCCCAATCTCTGCAGAATGACCTCTGAACAAGTCGCCTCTATCAACTGATGAAGATCTCTGTAAATCTCTGCCAAAATGGATGAATAAGCACAGTCTGTGATCCCTGTGTGGAATCACCAAGTGCAAGCTTCAGCTGGTATTGCACAGCCTCAGTCTGCCTGATCTCTGAAGAGTTTTCGTTCTCCAGAAACGTTCGTCTGCCAGAAACCCTAGGGTTTGCAAACTCCAATGCTCAGAGCAAAAGACAAAAGTCGAATAATAATTTCAGAATAGTTCGATTTTGCCTTGAGTGGAAATATATATCCGTTGAAGAAATTCGACCCAATCTCCCTTTTAATTAATCATTTAAATAAATGATTTAATTCTCACTTTTAAACTTAGGAGAAATATTAAATAATTAATTGGCGTCTTATTTTAATGAATAATAAATATTCATTAAGTCAAAAATCAATACTTTATTATAAAGTATAATAAATACTTTATAACAGGCCAAATTAATTAAATATTTAAATATTTCAATAAAGTGACTTTAATATAAAGTCAAATTATTAAATATTTAATACCACAAATACTCCTTATATTCACGATCATCAAACCGCCAACCGGTCGAGTCAATGGTTGAACCAGGTGCCCTGCCCAAAATAGCAGCTTCCGCCTGACCTAACTTTCTAAAAATAGAAAGTTCCTGAAAATGCTCACTGGAAGATTCTGCGAAGGCCCAACTTGACACAGCGCAAAACTGAGCTACCAAACACTGAGCAACGCCCCAGATGATCCTCTGACTCCTCTCTGCCTATTACGAGGATCGAAATAATAGGCTAACTCCTCGACTAGTAGCGCTGACTAGGATGGGGACATGACAGTACTTACACAACAGGAACTTGCAATTACTTGGACTATTTATAGCAGTTTGCTATTTTTGGTAAGTCTATTTATAGCAATATCATTCTAGCAACAGTTCAATCATCTGCAGTTCACATTTCTATTTTGGGCAGTGAGGCTGTTCAGTTTAGTCTTCTGTTGAATTTGAAGTTAACTTACTATTTTTGTCATTCACTATTTTTATAAGTACACAAAGTGGCAGAGGCATCATCATCAGCTTGGTTTAGCTTTGGCAAATGTCAGTTTGCTAATTTTAGCAGTTTGTCAGTTGCAGCTTGGGCATTGCTCTTGGCTGCTACTTAGTCACTAAAGCCTAGGCTTGCGATTAAAAAGGGGACATAAAGGGGTTCGCATATTAAATTTATACTGCAAGACGCCTAAATTGATTAACAATTTGTAACTAGCTCACTGAAGCTGAGTAGTTGTACTGCTCGAAGATAACATTAAGCACCTAAGAAAAATAGAAACGAACAAACAGGGAAAAGCTCTATTATTAAATCAAGCTAAGAGGTCTAGATTTTCAACTACGACTAAAAATCTTCTAATTTCTTGTTCCGACAAAATAAGGCCAACATGCTCGAAAGATCAAGAAAGCTCTGAGACATTATATTTAGCTAAGAAACATCCCGAAAAATTTGCAACCACACAAAAACAACTAGTCAGGTGGAAATCAATATCTATTTAGCAAAGTTTCCTTCAGGAAAACTAAAAGAAGATAACATTTAACCACCTAAGAAAGTAGGAAAAACAGGAAATGCCAACTATTACATTTTATCTTCTTTCTCTTCTTCAAAGAATAAATAACAATTGTTCCGAGAATAGAAAGAAAGCGGGAAGAAAGCTACTTTAAATCTCGATTACATCCCGCCAAAAAGTTGGAAATTGTGTCTCTGTCAGGTGCATCAATACTATCAATAGCAAAGTTTCGCTTTTCTAGGATTTCTTCACCATCTGCAATCAATCTTAGAAAATCTTCAACCTCATTGGCCGCTTTCTCGAACTTTGCTGACATCATGGAAATCTGACTCGTGCCGCCATCATTGCCACGGACAACACTCTGAAATTGGGCTTGCACTTCGTCAAGCTTGACATAGGAACCATCTTCATGACTATACCGAGAAGGTATCTGTGCAACAAACTCACTTATGAATAGAAGAGCCTCAATCACCCTTTGTTTGTATGCGATAAACTCCTCAGATATCCTCTCGTAGGTTCGAACTTTGAAGATGTGACGCTCTTTCCATACAAGGATTTGTCTTTTGTGTCTCTTGAAACCATTGAGCCATAAGTTGTGTTCAAATTTGCAATGATGATTTCATGCCTTGGTTTCACCTCTGCCATTGACTGTTCAAATCCTTGAATCTCTTGACGTAGCTTATGAGCGTTGTCCCTTAGCTGAAACATCTGTGCCAAGACTTCTTTTCCTTTGATTGTAAATCCCTCAATCCATTCTTGAGTTTGTTTCCCACATGTTACTAGCTGTCTCAACTGATGATGATCAGCTGGTGTCTCTAGAACCTGGGGCAGCAACTGAGTAGCCTGTGAAGTGCCATGAACAAGGTTAGAAATGTAAAGCTTGAGTTGCTGTATTTCAGCCTTGAGGGCTGCCTTGTCTTCTCCATTTTTGAGCACTCTTTCTTGAAGGCTTTCAGATACAACTTTGAACAAACTAGCATCTGCATGTCTGGTGCTTTTGCCAAGATTAGCCTTCACCATCATGAAGTCATCTACATCCACTTCATCTTTGTTTCTATCTTCAGGAGGTGTAGCAGTCTCCATGATCATCTGACCATCAGGATTTCTCTCAAAGTGAATTTGTCTCTTTGCTTTCTTCTTAGGTGCCTCCTGATAGACGTTGTCAAGATCATCAAAATTCAACTGATATGAAGGTCGTCTTCTCTTCCTTCCAAAGGAGCTCTCAAGCCAAGATGTGGTATCTCTACTAACTTCCTTGGGAGGTTCAACTGCAACTTCTTCATCCTCTATATCAATATGAATTGGTGAAGACCTTGGCAATGGTGTAGGATCATGTGTCAAAGGCACATCTTCTGTTTCTTTTTGAGGCACGAACCTTCTGGAGGAACTTCTACTTCAACTGCTGGCTGCTCCTGTGTGACTATACCTGAGAAGTCCAACCTTCTTCTTACGTTTTTAGTTGACCTGCTGCCCTTTACACCTTCTTGAGACTGACTTACACCTTTCCCTTTTGATTGCGCTCCGGAAGAAGAGGGAAGTGATAACTGTACCGTTGGTGGCTCTGCTGCTGGAATGGATTTCTTCCTCTTGAGGACTAGGAAAACCTTGCTGTGCTCGAGGACTTGTCTTGTCCTTTCTTCAACTGAGAGGGACTCTTTGTTAGCCCAATTGACCTGTGGAAGAGGTTGCTCTTCAATTCGCTTCCAAGTGTACATTGGGAGAAGTACATCTCCATCATCATTTGATAATCCCTCGATATCCTCTGATAAAGCAGTCTTTCATTTGATGAAGAGTGAGCCTGTTGTAACTACGCCTCCGCACCTCGAACTCATCTCTGCAATTAGCCCAAAAATCTTCAAGAGCAGGCAAATGAGCGTAGTTCTTCTCAAATCGGGCAGCGAAGACACCATGAGGGTCATATGAGCGTCTCTCGTTGTAAGGCTTGAGACCAAGTGTTGCCAACTCATCACCCATGGACTTAGCATCCGCTGCTGATCTGCATGTATAAATTCCCAACCCAAATGGAAAACTGAAGGCGGGTTTCTTTCTATTTCTTAAGACTGTGTGGACACCATGTGCTTGCCTTAGGAATTCCATGAAAACAACTTCATCTGATGGGTACCTTGGCAACATAAGTGGAGCACTGGAGAAGCCATAGACTCTGAGGTAGGTGAATGTAGGAAATTGTATAAATCAATCTGCCCACTCCGCAATTGCTGCCCTGGCAGTCGATGAAATACGGACGTGCAACTCATTATCTAGGTCTCGCACTGTGTACATTAGGAAAGCCCCGTTCACCCTCTTGTAATGGTGTAATGACTTCGTGAATTCTAGCTGAGGGTAGTAGTTGTAGATATGCTGTACGTTTAGAGACCCCTCGGTGTTCAACCCTCTGAATTGGCCCTGGAAGGCCACTAGGTAGACTAGGTAGGAGACCATGTGGAACTCATGAATCTGGAAGTATTCTGTTATTTGTTGATGGAGGCTGTCACTAATTAAGGTTGCCCGATCATAGAACTCAGTTTTCTTCATGATGTGAGGTATAACATAGAACGTCCAGGATTGAAATTTCGTAGCATCTTCTTGTCTAGTGACCCTGTTGAGCAAGGTGATTATGATAGCAACTTCATCTTTGAATTCCCCTCGCCCAATGTTCTTCGGCAAAGTCTTATGTTTTTCTTTCATCCACTTCTGTGCAATCTTCTGTTGTATTTCTCTTTATGCATGTCCCATACTCGTTCACATTCTTCTTTAGAAATAGCTACACTCTTAGCCCATGGTGGTATTGAGAAGCATTTCTCAATCATGTCAGGTTTCAAACTGCAAATCACTCTGCCATCTACTGACTGAATCTCCCGTGTCACCGGATTGTAATGCTTGATGCAAACAATTACAAACTCTAAACTCTGCACTGAAATAGGAATGGATGTTGCTGCGAGAAGTTCAGAGTACCCTAAGTGTTACCTGTGTTCTCCAAAGCACGTAAGTCGAACACCGGCTTGATGTGATGCAAGTTCAGAATGCTGGTTTTTTTTCTTCAAACGGACAAATTTTTGAAATTTTTCTGAGATATGGGTTTTGCTCAGAATTTCGTTGCAAGAAGACCCAGATTGCTCGTTTTTGAAAATTTTGAGTGTAGACTAAAAAAGCAACAAACCCTAATTTCTACAAATTTTCTCGAAAAAAGCTGGCACCTGTGTTTTGTTCAAAAGTACATTTGAGATGAACCCAGTTGATCAGATTTGAAAAATACTAAGGACTGATTGAAAAAGCAGCAAACCCTAGAATCTGAAATTTTTTCACAAAAAAGTTGGCATCTGGGTTTTGTTCAGAAGAATATTTAGAAAGGACTCAGATGACCAAATGTTGAAAGTTTTGATGATTTCTCTGACATGCAAGAAAAAAAGCAGCTGTTGCAACTTGAGAAATCTCTTCAAAAATTCTTCAGAAAGATGTGCTAAGAAGACCCAGATCACTGAAATTTGAAAACCTTGACCTTCAAAAATTTGATATTTTGGATGAAAAAAGCAATGAAAAAGCAAGGTCTTATGTTGCTGGTCTAAAAATTGATGAACTTTTGAAAATCAGCAAACTTGAGCTCTTAAATCTTGAAAAGAAAAATTGCTAAGTTGCTCTCCTCTTCAACTTGGACGCCACCTGCAAAGAATGATGACAATTGAATGGCAAAGGCATCTTAAATAGGTTTTAGGCTTGAGAAAATCCCGCTTTCTTTTGCTTTAATCCTCCAAACCCTAAAATCTGCTTGTGCATTGAACATAGACGCTTTATCTTCATTTTGAAATTTTGATTTTTTTTGAAAATTAGCTAATGCATGAAATTTTGGGTGCCCTTCTTGGCTGGGGGCGCCAATCTCTACCAGACTTAGTCATTTTCCTGAGTTTTCAACCTTTTCATGATTTTGAACCCTGTTTGATTTTCGATCTCCGACTTCCAAATTGATTCGATGGACAAGCTGAACGATTCGTCGCAAAGCTTGATTGAATCTGACAAAATTGTTCTGGAGGCAATTCTGGCTAGAAACTTCATTTAGACCTTCAAAATCAACCTTCTTAGTGTTAATCATTTTTCCTGTTCTTCATTCTCTTCATTTCCCTTTGATCTTCTGGTGAATTCACGATTTCGGGAGTTAGACTGATCGGATTGCCTGGCTGTCAGATTCACTGGATAGTCTGATTGATTCTGAAGGGGGTCTCCTTGGGGTGATATCACCTGAAAACTGAATCTGAGGGCTCAAAAGCTTGGGCGCCCCTGGCTAGCTGGGGTGCCCAACTTCACTAGAGTTAGAATTTATTTTGTGTTTTTTGCCTTTGCTTTTGACTTCTGTGATTTTGCTCATGTTTTTTCCCTCTATTCCGCCTCCAATATCTGATGACCGCCAACTCCGATCAACGTGCTGATGGTCTCGTTTGAAAGCTTGATCAACTCTGAGGAAGTCATGGTGGAGGTGTCATCGGCAAATTCATCCATTTATGCCCTCAAAATCTAGGGCGCCTTTCTCCTTCTGGGGCGCTCAACTCCTCCAGACTTGGCCATTTTGCTTGATTTTCATCCGTCAAAGTTGAACCTTCATTTTATACCTTCAGCTTGATCTGGATTCGCCGGTGATTGACAAGTTTGATGATCTGATGAAGACATCCACTGCGAAGCTGACAAAATCTTGAAGAGATCAAACACATTTGCAAACCCTAATTGCTGAGTTTGAGCTCCCAAAACACTGGGCGCCCTTGGGCACCTGGGGCGCCCAAAGTTCTCAAACTTAGAATATTTTCTGACATTTTCATGGTTTGCATTCTGTCTTTCAGTTGAAACCTCCCTGTTTGATCTCGAATTCCGGATGATTGGTTGATCTGATGATTGCGCTGTCGGGCTCGTTATGAAGCTGGGAAGAATCTGAACAACATTGCCTGAGAGCATGAACCCTAATTTCACCATCTGATGCCCTAAAAAGCTGGGCGCCTATCTTCTCCTGGGGCGCCCATGGCTGGTAGAGAGTTTTTATTCTGCAGATTTCAACTTCCTCATTCTTCATGCACGTTCATCATCTCATCTTCTGTTCAGTGCTTGAATGTTGAATCTGACACTTGGCAGCTAACTGGCCTCGATTGATGACTTCAAAGCTCCCGAAATGCTTTTTGAAAAAACAGAATAGACCCACTAGGGTAGAACTGATCGTTTTGTGATTTTGACTGCATCAGCTTGATGAGGAAGTATTTTCGACCAATCAAAATCAGTTTGAACCCTGGCGGACAAACTTTCTATTTTTAGAAAAATTTGCTAGCATTCGTTTCAAAAGAAACCTAGAAAAACCTAGAAAAAGTTTCTATTTTTAGAAAGTTTCTAAAAATAGCAATTTTTCCTAAAAAGTAGGGATCGAAAACTGAGATTTGGGTTTTGTAGAATTGGTCGCTTTGAGTAGACCCAGATCATCAGATTTTGAAAATTTCAAGTTTTTACCCCTCATGCAAGACATGCAAACCCCAATTTTGACCTTTTTTGACAAATTTGACAAGACTTTTACCCATTTCTTCAAAATGCCTAAGTGTAGCAAATTTTTTAATTTGGGGTACAACAACATTGAAGATTTTGGTGAGATTTTCCAGTTTTGTGCTTGCTGGTTATTTCATGGTTGTAGGAGATTTTCAAATACAGCTCTTTGAGTGATTTTTATTTGGTTGTGGGTATTTGGCTAAACATTTTCTATGTTTGTGGCGACCCTTTGGGTGAAGTTTCAGATTTTATAGTTGAGTCTCCAATTTTTAAGAGAGGTCGCCCTCTTCCTAGGGCCGTACCATCTCCATAGCTGCATTGGGACTCGAGTTCATTCATTTGTGGCTGCTTTGTATTGCTTAATTCATGTTATTTGGTCGCCTTGCCTTTAGGAGGCATTGTGTTTCAGTTTTGGAGAGTATTGTGGGAGTTTGTGAGAGAATTAAGCATATTGGTGGTTGTAATGCTTGCTGTTCTGTATTTTGGTTCATTGGAAATTTATATCAGACTTAGCACTTTCCAAGTTATGCTATATTTCATGGGTGTTTAAGCTTCTAGTTTCATGTGCACTCAATTTGGAGGTGATTGGAGCATTTTGGATGAAGATAGAAGCAAATTGGTGAAAGTATTCTTGCTGGTCTGAACGTTTAATTTGCTAGTTCAGCTAATCAGATCTGGTTATTCCCTTTCATACTATGTTTCTTTAGCAATTCTATTCATGCTTGTAATTGGATATGTAGTGTGAGCTTTGCAGTAAGTTTGGAGCAGATTCCCTTGAAAAATCATTGTAAATAACACTTGTAATTTGCAGACAATATGTATTGTAAGGCTGAGAATTAGTAGTACTATTCCAGTCATTCATGTTCTGCATTTACGTTGTGATTTTAATGCACACATTGTAACCCCTGGATGGTTTACTACCAGTGTGGAGGAAATTAATATTGTATCTTCATCTTTCACCCACTGTTGAGTGGATGCTTGCTAAGCGGATGAATTGTTTTGTATTGTAATGTTTTCACCCCACTGAATAAGTGGTAGTGTGGAAATACTTTATGGCTGGATCACCGCCTACCTCCATTACAGTTTGTAATTCAATTTCAGTTGTTGCTAAGTTTCCATCGCCATATGCTATCACCTCGCCTTCCAAAGGATCTTGGTGAACATTCTTGGCGTAGATTACATTCAGTTTGATTATCTTTTGGAAGCTAACGCTAATCATTGGCGTAGTGCTGGTTTGTGTTGTGAAAACTTTGGGAAAAAATTAAGGGGCTTATTTCACCTTTGACGTCTTTTCTTGCTTTGGTCAATACTTGGTACGACATTTAGTACAACTTCCTTCTCCTGCTTTGAGCGTACGGCCTCCCCTTGTCTTGAGAGTATGGTCTCCCCCAAGTTGATGCTTCGTGCGACCTCTGCAATACTTCTGAAACCACGTACGACCCTCTCTAGAGTGACCTTTCGTACTAAACTCAATGGGCGTACGACCCTCCAAATAACCTTTCGTATAGTGCTCAGGACTGGCCTTCGTACGACGTTCCTCAATGTGTATTTTTGCCCGACTCTTCTCCTCAATACTCGTACGACCTTCCTAGTCTCTTTATCTTGCTTGACGCTTACCCTCTGCTTTTCTCCTACCTTCCTATGGCGTTCTCTACTTTGTACAACTCTTGTATCGTCTTCTCGTACAACATCTGTTGGCTTCTGACTTCGTATGGCTTCTACCTCCTTCACTCGTACGGTTCTTTGTTCCTGTTTGGTCTTCTTTATTCTTCATGCAACCTTTTGAATCTCTCCCTTATGATTTTGTAGACTTCTTCTTAATGCTCTTTGAGTGCTGAATAATGATGTTTCCTTTGGCATATATTGGGCGTCTTCTCTAGGTCGTACCCCTTTCATCAACTTTAAGATTTTAATATTTCTCACTTTAATTTTTCTTCCCTTAGTCACTTTTAGTTTTTTCATTTTTTCACTTCTCCCTTTAATATTTTCTACTTCATTTATTACTTTTTCCTTTTTAATTCTTTTATTTCTCTCCCTTTGCATTTTTTCTCTCATTTTTAAAATGTTTCAATTTCTCCTCAGCATTCCTTCTATTTTTCAATTTTTCTTGCTTTTTATCTTTCTCTCTCCTCTTCTTTCTTATATTTTCTCTTCATTCCTCTTACTCCGTCGCCTTCTTTGACCTTTAACTCTGATGCTTAATGCCATTTACATGTGTACGGGGGCCTCTTGTAGCATTCTTCTTTGCAACAGGTCCCCATGTATTGTACATCGAACCATTTATCGAGTAAAGGAGAAGGGTCGATATCTTTAAAGCTGTTGTCGACAAATCTTCCTCTGTACTGTTGGTACCGCGTTACCTCCTCTCCTTCCACTGTTGGTGGCCCGGCTGGGTTCGGTATCACTCTCCACAATCCATCTGTCGTTGCAATCTTCCTCACCCTCACTACCTTCCTTCTGTCCTTTCTCATTTGCTTCAACAAGTCTTCCGTGTATCCATCGATGTGTGATACAAACATGTCCTCGGTCATTATGACATTCTTCGAACAAGGGGCCATCTTCTTGGCATAAGCTTCCATCGTTCATCATCCCACTCTTCATCTTCTTCGTCGGTATCCTTAGGTTGGCGCTCGCTTCGTTCTTTGGCCGCGTGTTCTTTTTCCTTTTGAGCCTACTTGTCCAACTCTTTGGCTAGTTACCCCCTCTTTATGCCTTCATATGGGGCCACGTAATTCCAGTGTCCACCCATTCATCGCTAGAGCGCGGGTGTCCTAAACACTACATTCGTCAGGTGCTTGTGCACCCGAGGCACTGCAATCCCTTCTACTTTCTTCTTTGCCAATCTTTCTTCGATAATCTGATCTTTGCCTGATTCCGCCTAATCTTTTGCTATGTACCCGAAGCCTCCCAAGCCCCAGTCGTGCTCTTCCATGGCTTTTTCATTCTGCACCGGCCAGTCTTCTTTGGTTGCATATCCCAACATGTTTATTTGCACAGGTTCCTTTCTTTATAAATTTTCAACTTTGACCCGTTCACGGGATCCTTAAACACGGTGCCGTCTGGTCTTGCTAACTTGATTGCTCCATTGTCTCCAATTTCGTGGATCTGAAATGGTCCCAGCCACCTGATTTTAAACTTACTTAGCTTGAGTTTGTTACAACCGTTGTATTTCAACACTAACTGCCCTGGCTGGAAGTTTGCCCGTCGGAGATGTTTGTCATGCCAAAACTTTCGCCGGTTCTGGTGCACCTCCGTCGCCCATTGAGCAAGCACTTGTTGTTCATCTAATTTGTTCAACTAAAACAACCTTTCCTTCAAACTCTCTGTATCTCCCAACCTATTTTCCACTACAATTCTTAAGCTCGACACTAAGTACTCTACCGGTACAACAACTTCCTTCATGTACATTAACTGGGAAGGTGTGTGGCCGGTCGTTACCTTGTCTGTCGTATGGTATGCCCATAGCACGGCTGGTAATCGTTCCTCCTAGTTGGCCTCCTCAATGCCATAGGACTTGTGGATGACTAATACCAGTATTTGTTTAGTTGACTCTGCTTGCTTGTTCCCTTGTGGGTAGTACGGGATGGAAATATTATGTAGGATCTTGAACTCCGATGTCATCAGTCGTATGATATGATTCATGAAGTGACCTCCCCGATCACTCGTAATATGAATAGGTATCCCGTACCTTGTGACAATTTGCTCATACATGAATCTATCTGTATTGACTGCAGTGTTGTCCGACAGTGCTCAGGCCTCCGCCCACTTTGTTAAGTACTCCATGGCGACGACAATGTATGAGCATCAATGCAGTTGGCTGACCTTCAGTGGCTCGATGAAGTCGAGCCCCCACCGTTCAAAAAGCTCTTGAGGCCGCGACGAGAAGAGCAGCATGAAATCTCTCTTCAATGGTTTGCCAACCCTCTGGCAGGTGTTGCATCCTACCACCCACTCTTGTGCGTCCATGTGTACTGTCGGCCATCAGAGGCCTGCCAATAAAACTTTTCTCATTGTGGCATCCAGACCCATGTGTCCTCTTGCCAATCCTTCGTGTGCTTCCTTCAGCACTCCTGGGATTTCTTCCTCCATGACACATTGTCGGAGCACTTGGTCGGGTCCCATCTTGTATAACAGTTCGTTGATGAGTTGGAATGTTTTACTCTTCAACACTAGTTTACGCCGTTCTGCCGGTGGCATGTCCTTCGGGGATGATGAGGTGGATAAGTATTCCCCAATATTCTCGTACCATGGGGGCAATGCTGCTATTTGGAACAGATGAGCATCATGGAAGTCTTCGTTTACTCTGTCGGTTGGTTCACTAGATCGTACTCTTGACAGTTGGTCGACGATGACGTGACTCTTCCCCGACCGTACGATGATGGTGAATGTAAATTCTTGTAGGAGTAACAACCATCTACTTACCCTTCCTTGAATGATTGGCTTGTTCACTTGGTACATCAATGCCTAGTGATCCACATAAAAAGTGAAGGGAGTTGCCAATAGATAATGCCTGAACTTCTGCACAGCGTACACCATTCCTAGAGCTTCCCTTTCCGTCGTACTGTAATTTTTCTCTGCTCTGGACAGTAGCCAGTTGGCGAAGTACATCGGATGGTCCAATCCATGAACGCCCACCTGTGCCAGTGTTGCTCCAATAGCAAAGTTCGAAGCATCCACGTGCACATGAAATTCCTTGTCCCAATCCGGGTACGGCAAGATTGGGGAACTGATCAGCCATGTCTTCAATTCTTGGAATGCTGCTTCTTGTGCTTCTGTCCATTCGAATGGTTGCCCCTTCCTTGTGAGTATGTCCAATGGGTACGAGATTTGGGCAAAATTCTTAATAAATCTTTTGTAATATCCTACATGGCCAAGGAATGACTTCACTCCGTTGACATTCTGAGGGGTCCCATCTGTACGATCACCCGAATTTTGTTCGGATCAATCTTCAATCCTTCCTTACAGACAATGTGTCCGAGCAGTTTTCCTTGAGGTACCATGAATCGACATTTCTTGGGGTTGAGTGCCAACCGAGTTGCTCTACATCGTTCCATACATTCTTGGAGGGCCTTCGGATGTGTCTGCTCACTGTTGAAAATGGACCAGTCATCGAGGAACGCCTTGAAATTCCCCGTGGACATCTTGTCAAATATATGTAGTATGATCCATTGGAATGTTGTCGGAGCGTTGCACAGAACGAACGACACCCTGTTGTATGCATACACTCCGTCCACCACGAAGGTTGTCTTGAGTTTGTCCTCCTTGGCAATGCTGATTTGATTATATCCTGAAAACCCGTCGAGGAATGAATACATCTTGTGCCCGGCCACTTCCTCCAAGATTGAATTAGTGAATGGGATGGGAAAGGGATCCTTGATTGTCACCGCATTGAGGCTTCAAAAGTCCATGCATATTCTGATCTGCTCCGACTCCTTATAGATATCACTATTGGTGACACCCAGTGACTCACTTCGACCTTAAATATGATTCCAGCCACATTTTTTCAATCTCCTGCTGCACCTTCGCGGTGTAGTTCTTGTTCATTCGGTACAGTCTTTTCCGTATGGGCTGTGCTCTAGGTATAAGTGGAATTTGATGTATGCACAACTTCGGAGGTACGCCCTTAAGGTCCTTGTACGTCCATGCGAAGGTGTCCTTGTACTCCATGAAGATTTTAAAGGTGGCTGTTTTCAAAATGGGGTTCCAGTCATCTCCCACCAATATCATACAGGGGTTACCTTCTTCACCTAGGTTAACCTTCTTTATATTTGGTTCCTCGTACTTGATAACCTTATCTCCTTCGAAGTGGTGTGCTGGTGTGTCGTCCACTCTGGCCACTCCTTTATATTCTTCGTACTCTGGAGGGAATGATTGGCTTGTTGATGCTTCGTCCTTCCCCGTCCCTTCCTCTTTGACTTGTAGCATATTGCAATCTTGCTGAAAGACTTCGTAATCCTCCATTTGCCAGTGGAATAGCCCGCTCAAAGAATTTGTTTCATCTTTCGAGCACTCCTAGAGGTCTAGGATTCCTTTGTCATTCGGTTCTATAGTTCCTCTCTCCATTCTTTGATTTAGAGTCTAATGCTAGTTCTTCGCTCACCATTTGATTTCTCAGGTCGATCATGTACTTCCTTCCGTTGCTCTCTATGGACAGCGTGTTTCTTTTCCAATTATGATTTTCCCTTGCTGCCACTAACCATCCTCGTCCAAGCAACGCATCGTACACCTTCCTCTGTAATGGAATGACTACGAAGTTTAGTAGGAATGGCTATGTTCTGATCATTACCTTTTGCGCCATTAGCGTTCCCAATGGTTTGATGCCATGCTGATCAGCACCGATGAGTTGGAATGTTGGCGGCCAGAGTGTTGGCTTCCCGAGACTCTTCCATGTGTCTTCGGGTAGTATGTTGACTCCGATCCTCCATTGATGATAGTATTTGTCAAAATATTCCCTCCGATCTCCATCTGAACAACCGCTCGCATCTTCCCAATGTTTGTTGTCAATATCCCAGGGTCAATGGTTTGTTCACCATATGGTGGCGGTATTGGTACCAATTCTTGCCTTCCGTCCTTCGATCCTGACTGCTTGCCATCTTCGACAACGTTTGTCATTGCCAGTCCCAACTGCGATAGAGTTTGGAGAAGGTCAGTTACTTTGATCGGTATGGTGGTCTGCAGTACCTGCCGTACGATGTTGGTTTCCGCCTTCGACCGCCGAGAGGTTCTTGGTTTCTCCAGAGGTATTTTGTTCTCTTTCGCCATCACCAATTCCACTTCGACTTTTGCTTCCTTCATCCTTTGTTTTTCCGTACGTGGATCTGGGTAGGTTGCCTTCTTTGCTTGCGCTGTGGTGATTGCCAGTGCCTCTTGTTCTTCTACTTCCAGCATATGGATACCCTTCTACTTGGGGCATTCATTGTCTTCATGGTTGTCTGGTCCACATCACTTACACAATCTTCCTCCTGAACCTTGACCGTTTTGGCAGTCCCTGGCGAAGTGGCCCCATTCGTTGCACTTCCGGCATTGGATCATAGGCCGTTCTTTGCTATCGTACTATATCTTGCTTTGTGGGGTACTATTGTTGCTTCTTTGGTTATTTCGGCACCCCCTATGGGACGCATTGGAATTGTTTTGGGATTTTGATGGTGTGTTTGGCGGTGTCGACGGTTCTCCCTAATTAAAAAGTACTTGTGCACTTCTAGCTTTTAAGTTGTGTAGGCATTCCTTGACGAAATGTCCCATCACTTGGCAGATATCACAGAACAACTTCTTCAAACAATTTTCCTTTGTATGACCTTCCCCATTGCAGTCCGTACACCATAGTTCTCTGGCCTCCTTCGTGCTCTCCTTGTCAGCGTTTAATTCTTTCATCATCCTTAGTATATCCTTCAGGAGTGCTTGCATGGTTTTTGATTCCCGTCATTGTTGTTCGTACTCTCCTCGTCATCCATCTTCCTTTTCCCTCAGGATGTTTTATTTTTGCTTTCTATATCCATCGCCCGATTGTACGCTTTAGAGTACGACGACGAAGGTATGACTTTTATTTTCTTTCTTAATGATGGAAGCAAACCCTCGATGAACCACCTTTTCTTTAGCCCATCTGCCGACTGTGCCTCCAGTTTCCCCAGCAAATCTTTAAGTCTTTGATTATAGGTACGCACACTCTCGTGCTTCCCTTGCTTTGTATTGTAAATTTCTTCTACAATCTCACTGTCATCCCTCAATAGGTTGAACTCATTTTGGAATGCTTGCTTGAGTAATCTCCATGATGCCCTGTGTACTTGGTCCAATTTTGAGTATCAGTCAATGGCACTGTCTCTCAATGTTGTTGGAAATGCTTTTAGCCAGTGATTCGGATCGTCTTGTCCATTGGCTATCCAAATTGTTTTGCATGTTTTACAATGGCGTACTGGATCTTTTGACCCGTTCCCCATAAATTTCGTTAACTTCTGTTGCTTGCCTGGCGGAGTCACCATCCTGCCTTGATACCCTCCTTGTGTATTGGACCTGCTTGGACTGGTTTTCCCGCTACATTCTGGTGTGTCACTTGCACTCTCGGCCACGTATGAGTCTCTCCCACGTCTTCTGTTAGTGTCCTCAACACCTTGAGTCTCCTGGGGTTCACTCCGGTACTCCCTCTGCCCTGGGGTCTTGGGCCCAGATCTTCCAGTCTTCAACCCTTCATCGTCGTTCGGTATGGACAACTCCCGAATGCGTCGGATGCTGCTATCAAGTTCTTCACTTAATTCATTTTCATTTTCATTGATTTTGTACCTTTCTACATACGAAGTGCGGAAGGGTCCTTCGTCCCTCCCCTCACCAAAACTTTGATGTGCTCTTCCGATGGATTGGTCTATTTCCTCAAGATTTTCATGTGTTCTAATGCTTTGATTTATTTCAGTTAGGTCTTCATTAAATTCTTCATCAATTTGCCTTATTCTTCGTTGCCGGTTTTCTTGCTCTTGTAGTCTAAGTGATCGCTGAACCCTCTCCTCTTCAGTTTCGTGCCCGATTGGTACACGGTTCTTGTCTTTGTTAGGCCGTATGGGTATTAAAGGTTTTCATGCGTTCATTGGTTGCCGAGAGTTCGTCTTCAGCTAGTGTCTCATTCCTCCTCTTTCTGTTTGGTTCGTTCTTCGTACCACTGCAATATTTGTTGCCTTTAGCGTTTTTGATCGCTCTTCGCCCGAAGGTCCTGTAGAATGATGAAATGTCGGGCCAATAGTCTTGGAAAACGGTGAAGGAGATGATCGACCTTGTCGTTTACTTGCAATCTATCCCAGTTGGCCGCCTGAGGGATCTCTCGCTTGAGAGCTTCCCTTTGTATGTGGTCTCTTAGTGATATATCCCACAAATTTATCAAATCTTGCGTCAACTCGTCTTCTCTTTCTTCATTAGTTTCTACAGGCTCTTCTGCCGGTCGACCCATTACGCTGCCATCATAATGACGAGTGATTCCCTAGTCCGCTTAGGCAACGACGCCAAATGTTTACTCGCTGAGTGCTATTGGTTTTACAGAGTAAACTAAATTGCAGAATATCATTGAAACATAGAAATCATTCATAGAACAATTGCATAGAAAAGGTATTCAGATTATTATTCATATGGTTGCAGCATTACAATTCGCTGAGTGCTATTGGTTTTACAGAGTAAACTAAATTGCAGAATATCATTGAAACATAGAAATCATTCATAGAACAATTGCATAGAAAAGGTATTCAGATTATTATTCATATGGTTGCAGCATTACAATTCGTCACATCTGTGCTAGTACCTGAATACAACACGCTCGGTACTATAAATAGTTAGCCGACGTCGATTGAGGATACCAACCGTCGGCAACTACCCGAGTGCTAACTAATATCGAGGACTAGTTAGTGACAAAACATTATTCTTTTATTTTAGTTATTCTATTTGCTAATTAACTAATTAAGTTGATTACAAAGCTTAGTAACAAAAAGTTGGGATTCTATTTGCTTCTTCTATGCCATGGGGGAGCATCACCAAGGAGTGCATAAAAGGTTTACCTTCATCAAGGAAGTTGCTTGATTGCTTGGTTGTTTAAGTAGAATGGTTTAGTAAATGTGTATTATTGTTGATGCAAAAAAGCTCTTAAAGAGAAATATGGATTGACTTGTTTTCCACTAATGTTTGACTTTGTTGTGCCTATCATTTTAGACATGGATGGTAGGTTTGTGGATGTTTTTTTTTACTACATTGTGGGAGGTTGATACAAATTGAAGAGGTCGACTATCTTTCATCCACAAATTAATGGTTAAACCAAAGTGGTTGCTAGAACATTGGTGTAACTCTTGATGGGGTGTAGTAGAAAGCATTCTTACAACAAGACTTGGGATGGAAATTTGTTAAGATTCTTGAAATAAGGCAGTTCATTCTCTTACAATAGATTTCCTTTCAAGGCTTGTCTCCATTATATAACTCTAGTCCTTTTGATGTAGTGATGGGACAATCACAAAGCAGGCAGAAAAATTGGATTCAAAAAACCAAAAGGTCAAGCTCTTTATTTGGAATATAAGACAAACATATTTTCAAGTGTGTTGGTGTGAATAAGGTTTCCTACCTAACTAGTTCACCTAACAGGTCCTATTCACTTGTTAAACTTACTTAGGTCCTAGGAATCTTTCTAGAAGTCTTAGGTGTCATGTGATCTTATCATTCCATTTAATACTTTTTCCTAGGTCATTTAATATTTGATGAATTAATTGTCACATGGCATAGGATGAAGACACTTGTCATGATATTGTGTAATCCTATGTCCTTGGCTATATAACCAAGGGTCTCTCATACATTGTACAAGAATTCTACTTGCATTAATGATAGGAATACAATTTATTCTTGCCATATTGTTCTTCTCTCTCTTTGTGCTTTACATTTGGCTTCTAGATTTTTGTGGCTATCTCCATAGCCAATTCTTACATGGTATCAGCAAGTTGGGTGCCTTTGGTTAGTGTTTTTTTGAGAGATCTTGGTAGATCTTGAAAAGTTGAGTATGCTCTTTTCTTGCATGGAATGATGATCTAGAGAATTAGAAAAGCTTGATAGAAATACCAGATTTTGGGGGGGTTCCTCTTTGTGGCTTTGTATTACAAGTTTGTATTGTGTAATGTCCCCTTTTTTCATGAGCAATGGAGTTTAGAGGAATTAGCCTATTCCTGATCCTCGTAGGCTAATGGAGCTTGATAAGAGGGTCGTTTGGTAGATACCCAGTTGATTGGTTGGCTCATTTCGTGATTCAGTCTACATATGGAGGTGTTTTAATGATTTCTTGATATGTTTCTATTTTTAGAAACCTCATGTTATAAACTAATGTTATGTTTGCACTTTATGTTATGAATAATTATTTTATTATAAAGTGCAAAATAATAAAATAATAAAATAAAATATAATAATATTCCTTCTAGAAGGTGACTTGGGAAAGTTCTAGAAGGAGGCTGACCTCTTGAGGAAAAAGTATAAATAGACATCATGGGCTTCATTCTCATCATCCAGATTTGTTGTTGTTGATGTTGATGTTTGATGGTTGTGGAGCCTAGGGTTTCTGCAGTTTTCTTTGACCATTGAGAACGAAAACTCTCAATTGGTGAGCAATTTTGAGGGTGTGAACTATCACTTGAATTATTGCAAAGTTGAGGAAGTTGCTTCAGACTTTCTACTTGTACTTCAAAGCAAAATTTTATGGCCTTTGGCCAAATTTTGGTTGTATCGATTTGAGGAAATCCATTGCAGATTTTGGAGGCATTTTGGAGCTTTGGAACTTCATCATTGGGTCGATTTCATTTGTTGCACATTGCTGTTATAGTTACTAGTCATTTTCAGATTTTAACGGAGGAGAATTTTGCATATCATATTCAGATTTTTGCTTGTATGGCCTCATTCGTGTATTGTTTCTTTGTGGGTATTTGAGCATTCATCTTGGGAGAGCTTGGCAATCATTTTGGAGTATTTTGGAATAGCTATCAGGTTGCTGGTAAATAATTTCAGTGGTCTGATATACTACAGCAAGGGCACCATTGGCAAGACATTTTTGTTCATATCTCATCATCGAAGCATCCTATGGTTCTGGGTATTGTTGCATTCAATTGCTATTGCCGAGACAATCATTTCAAGGACAAATTCGAGGAGATTAGAGGCTGTATTTATTTTTCTAAAATATTGCCAGGCAAGAACAGGGGCGGCTACTTGAGCAATTCAATTTGGGCTTGGAGAATATCATTTGAACTTGTTGTTGATTGCTACTTCATCTTTCATCCAAGGCACTTCTTGAGGCCAGGTTCTTCACATTTCTATCATCTTCTAGCATTGCATTTAGCATAGTTATATTTGCAGCTGTAGGTGTGCATTGTACCAGCATTATCATATTTTGAAATTAATGTAAATGCCAAGAGTCTTGGCCATTTGTATGAGCTTTGTATTAGATATTGTAACAACCTAACCGGTCTACGGTTTTAAAAATTCAACCATCTATCCATTTCAGCTGAAGAACAACTAACTTGTTTTCATTCTAGGGTTTCCAAATCATTTCAACTATTCTTTTTAAATTTCCAACTAACTTCTAAGTTTCCAGGTTCAGCTGAAAGGTAACATCTAACTGTTTCCAACAACCGTCACACAAAAGATAAAAACTAAATAACTGTCAAACTAGGGTTTCATTTGCAGCTAAAAGAGAATTCAATCCATGTGTCGTTACACTATACACTTCATCAACTAACTTTTAATTTCATTTTCAGCTGAAAAGATACTATAACTATAAACATCTAACAGGGATTGCAGAAGAATAATAATTACTTTTCTTTGCTTCCAGAAGATAATGAATAATTGCTACAGCTATGAAACAATATAACAGCTGAATAAATTCAGGTAGCTATCTCACTAAGTATCTGAGAATCCTACAATATTCATTAACATAAAGAATAGCATTCATGGCATAGATGAATAGAAATTCAATTACCATTGCATGTACCTGGATTTACGAGAGAGGAAGAAATCCATTTGTCATCATCTCCATACTATCTTACTTGGAAATCTTTGTCGAGGGAAAGAGAATTATCATCAGGGGCTTTACCGCCCAACCAAGACCTACTGGTCTCCCGAGTTTCTTCAACTGAAGAACCCGCCCTTCACGAGGGTAATCAACATGGATCGATTTATCATCATGCCTCTGAGCCTGATGTCCACGAACCTATACCACTGATCGATCCTCCCTCTATAGGTACCTCCTATCAGAAGAATCATCCTGATCAGGGTATATCTGGCCATGGAAGCTGACATTGCCAAACGGGCATTTACCTTGGCCAAGGATTTTTAATTAATTATTTGTGGCATCACTGTGCCGACAGCACGCATCCTTGCTCGACATGATAATACTTAGATCAAGTCAAATTTTACACTAGCAAGATTGATTATCTTTTCTTCTTAGTTTGAGGTTAAATCTTCACCATAGGGTTAATTCTGCATAGCCATGAACTCAATTCGTCCTTCTTAAATCAAAGTTCAACATTATATTAAGTAGAATAAGGGAAACTTGGCTCATTGTCAAATCTTTTCTTTATACATAGACGGTTAACTTAACTCCTTAAGATAAGAGTCTTGACCCATTAAAAGGATTCATCGGAATAATGGTCTCCATATGGAAAAGAGAGACACAGATTAAAATCAGAATTTCAATACAGAGAGGTAGAAAGCTACAGCTAGTTCATTGGCCGAAAAGACCCAGAGCGAAGGTGCATTTCGATGTCACCAGTTCAAAACAGTTTGATGACAAATGAGGGACCCAAAGCAGGGCAACAAATACGCAAGATTAAACAAGAGAGTTCATCCAACGAGCATGTTGGAATTTATAAGTAAGCAAGAATCAATCTTGAAATTCATCAAGAGTAATTGTACCCCAATTAACTTGTCTGGGGATGACTAACAACCAAGTCATATTCACAAAACAACATTGGAGAATGACGCGTCAATCTTGCAACATAAGTTTCCTTTTAGATGAAGTTATTTCAGAATTCCAGATTCAGAATCTTTTCCTTCATTTAAGGTTAAGTTTATATCATTAGGCATCTATTGTAAGGAGAAAGAGAGAGAGTGAGAGAGTCTCAACTCCACTAATTGAGCTCCTAAATACAGAACAACATATTCGATAAAAAGGTCTTTCAGATCTTACTATTCATCTAGATATTTTGGTCTCAATCAGGTTTACAATTGTCAGGATATTCCTTCTTAGTTCCAAATCGTCTCATAACCACAAGAGTTATGTGGAAAGAAGAGATTCAAACAGTGAGGAGTTTTAAAGTCCATGTTTATAATTCACAAATGTTCGGAGAGCATGGAAAACCCAAGACCAGTGACAGATCAAGCTAATCAAGTGAAATTCCTTTCAGATTAGAACCCCGCAATTCTTCAAATACAAAAACAAGATGGGTCACAGTATAAGAAAGGAGAAGATACCAGAACCATTCAGGTTACTCAACAGAGGATCAAGGTCTCATTAAGGCCACAAATCAAGAGAAGAATACTTAAAATAATTGAAAGTTCAATTAACTTCAGGGTCGGCATAGCTCCAGACCCCCACGAAGGAAGGAAATTGAATACCAGCGGCTAGATATCAAATCGACATCTCCATAATGAGAAAATGATTGATGCAAATGACTCAAGTAACTTTCATTCTATTATGTATGATATCCGGTAACAAGAAACGAATTTTGAATTATTCAACTATACAAGGATAAACGACTACAACTAATAATTTCTAATCGGAAC
Source organism: Sequoia sempervirens (assembly GCA_007258455.2). NCBI lineage: Eukaryota > Viridiplantae > Streptophyta > Pinopsida > Cupressales > Cupressaceae > Sequoia > Sequoia sempervirens. Next base: position 400,929,388 of record VDFB02000017.1, on the reverse strand, counting down.
TTAACTGAAATACCATAAAATTATTCCATCATGATTATATTCAGTGGAGGACTTAATTGTTACTTGCCTGTGAATTTGAGTTCGGTATTTGATATCAAAAGCTCTTCTCACCGCAACTTCCTCAAGCCCAAAAGAACTCCGATGCCCTCTACGAGGTAGATTAACAAGACAGAAAGCAAGAATATGAAACTACAGTTCTGGTTTGAAAATAAGCAAGCGGGCACCAGACACAAGCATCGGCCTCAACAGAGCTTGCCCGAGAATATTATCACAAATTCGCCAATAGCATAGAAGCAGACGGAAAGCGCGGACTGAACGTAACCACAGACAGCGGACTGAACGTAACCACAGGAGAATGCTCGACCGACTGCCCCGGAACCCAAAAATGTGGAGAGATCCTCCAGAGCCGAATGGAAGCCCAAAAGAAGAGGTAATCGAAGAAAAGGAAAATCTCCCGTTTTAAATGCGAATACCCCAAGAATTTCCGTTTCAAGACTATAGGAATTTCCCGAGACTTCTTGGCTTCCAGCTGGGCCGTTACCACTAGAGTTCTAAAGAGAGAGATGACGAGAAGGATTCCCTTCAAAACTCAAATGACTCTTTTTAATTTACTTTTTGATTTAAGGCCTTTATAATAATTTCATAATTGATCGGTAGCCTTAGATTTATATCCATCTTTATTAATTTATTATTAAATTGCCATTGAAAAATTATATTAAATAAGAATTATTTCGCTCAATCTCCAACTGGAGATTTTAATCAATAAGTTGAATTAACTTATTTAGCAATAATTATTTTATTAAATTACTGATGGCCAAGGTCATGATGTCGACCCGCCTGTCCTGCATTGACTCAAGGTTTGATGATAAAATTGATCCATTGTTAATCATATCCTCTCCCTGATGATATTCCCCTTTCTCTCGTGGCGTCAACAGTCCTGCATCCACTGACGAGGATTGTGGTTAGATCGTTCTCAACGTTTATAAATATATTTCCACATATATATAAATATAATCTCACTATCACATTCAACTTTTCATGAACAATAATTTGCTGGGAAAATTAAAAGTTCGTTAACATTATAGTTGCGATAAAAGATCAACTATTCATTCCCAATGTCATAATCACATGAAAGCGGTTATTTGCACCTAACATTGCATTTGAAATACATAACCAAACTTAGTCTCAATGTAAGGGATGTGACAGATATTTCATTACAATTAAGGAGATATAAATTGCTGGGGTCATTTGAGCAATTCAATATCATTTGTTTTCAGTTTGTTAGTTTGCATACCAACTGTTTGTTAAAATACCAGTTGGCTATAGGTGATCATTTTTCATGCTTAGTTCATATATATGCATTGGATATTGCCACAATAAGTTGCACATTCATGTTAGGTCATTGTTTAGACAATTTAGAGTCATTTGTAAGCATTTTCATTGATGCTAATTGAAGAAAAGATCCATTAAAGCAAACTGAAATGTTATATCAGTCATATGACCCTTGTATGCAAAGTGTTTGACAAAATTACTAAGGCCAAAAATCAGAAATTTTCAATCAGATTTGAGCAGGGTCATTACATATTGGAGCATGTTGGTGCAAATCTGAGCTCACCATTGAGTTCAAGGTGTTCGAGAAAGTCAGTTTTACCTTTTGTTTCATCCAAATTGGACATATGAGGCCAACACTATGAGGGTTTAAAGTTGAAGAGTGGTTGTCAGATATGGAAGCTAGCTGCAATTTTGGAGCATTTTGGGTCAAATCTAACCTTGCCATCATGTCCAGAAGGCCCAAAAACTGCAAGATCAATTGTCAATTCATCAAAATCAGACAACTTTGCTCGTGGCCATTAGAACAAAAATTCCCCCTCCTAGCTCATCCTTATTACTATACAGTTGTTGTTAGGTTATGGTACAACCAAAAAATAAAAATAAAAGTTTTAATCAATATTTTTAAATATTTATGAAATTTTAAATATATATATATATATATATTTATATTTTTAGAAATATTTTAAATTCAAATTTTTTAGTAAAAATTAAAAAAAAAAATATATAAGACTTTGCAACTTGCACAGCTGCAAAGTAACTGCTATACCAACGGGTATGTGGGGTGCCTATCACGGCACCATGTGGCACGGGTAGGCGACCCTGCGATCGTGTTACCTACTCAACCGACAAGTGTATCGTGAATATTTGTAATGTCCCCATTTTTGATGTCCTTTGGGCTAGTTCGGTTATGACTCACTATTTTTAGTAAGTACTATATTTAGTAACTGGTCTTGGCAGCAGTGCAGTTTAGGGTTTCTTGTTTGGACAGTGTGGAATTGTCTGATGAGCTTTTATGTTCTGTGCTAGTCTGACATTTGGAGAGTACTTACTTTTTTTAGCAATTGTTATTAATAGTAAGTCTATTTTAGGAAACTGGTCTTAGGTCCATAGTGTTCTCAGTAGTGTTATTTCTATGGTGGCGTTGGAGAGCCCAAGGTTGAATCATTTAATATTTGCTTTGTATCAGTCACTTAAACTATTTTTATAAAATAACTTTATAACTTAAGTGAGGTCATCAAAAAAGTACCTTGGTGCCTAATGAGATAACTTAATGTTGTTTTAGAAGGCTGAATAAGGCAAAATAGTTTCCTTATGAGCAGACCCCTTGGCCTAGTTGCACAACGTTGTTTTAAAAGAGGGGCCATGTATTTCAAATGGATGCCTAGAAAAGAGGTTTATTTATCATTTTTAAAGGCTAATGTTATGCCTCATAAGGTGGGACGCTTAGTTTGGGCTTAATGTCAATTTTAAATTAAAAATCAAAAGTGGAATTTTGGAGGCAAAAAGTTGGACGCCTTTCTTGGGGTAATTTCATGTCATTTCATAAAGTGAAGTGAGAGAGAAATATATTCAAACTCAAATGCAAGTTGCTCTAATCCTTCCCTCACTTTATAAATATGAGTTTTGGCTCTCATTTGGTTATGTTGATTTTGGTTGCATAAGGAGATGCTGCTGGATTTACTCCAGAAGGTCTGTAACAGGTGTTGAGGACGAAAACCCTTGGCATTGAGAGCTGGTTTCGGTAGTGCAAGACCGGCCCTAGCCGGTGAAGGCGTGGTGCCATCCAAGGATCATATTTTGAGCTTCATTGTTGCAGTTTCAGACATTTAGAATGAGGATTTTTCGAGTATTTTTGATGTGGGTCAGTTGTTTTTTGGTTGGTGGAAGCATTGCTTCATTTTGGGTGTGTTTTGGGATGCATTGGAGGTGATTTTCTGTACTTTTAGGGCACTTTGGTTAGGGACCGAACCTGGTATTTTGAACATATCTCTGTTTAGACTTAGCATGGTGTTCTGGGTATTGAAGAATTGGATGCCTTTCACTTGGGCAACCTAGAAAACATATTCATATATATTTATCAAGCAAAATCTGATTTCTAACAGCAGATCGCCTTTTCCTAGGAGGCGCCATAGCTGAGGTTGTTTCCAGATTTTTAGTGGGTAACGTTGAGGTCTGTTATTTCCACATTTCTGGTCTGTTAGAAGTTGTTTGAGCTTGAAAATACAAGGGGTTTGATGGTCATTTCGTTGGTAAAGAGCGTTGCAAAGTTGGAGTTCATTATTATTGTTAAAAGTTTCAAACCAGGTCTGAAAATCTGTGTTTTCTGAGTTTGATACTGTATTTGGAATGGACTGTAATTTTCTGTTATTAAAATCAGTTTGTTGAAAAATTCAGAAAATCTACTTTGCTTGTGTACTCCACATCTATTTTCTGTACTTTGCTTTATTTACTTCATGCAAGCTCAAAAAATGAATGGCATATGAAACTCAATGCAAATTATCAACACAAACAAACCAAATCAGAAATCAGAAAAAACTCCCGAGAAACTTAGGGGGTTAGTCATTACAGTGGTATCAGAGCACAAATCAGTCCTGCCAGCCAGTGAATGATGCAAACTTATGAGCCTTAGTGATAGAGAAAGAAGGTACCATGAGAGATTGAGGAAAAAGGAAGAGGAGTTGTGGGAAAGTTGGACCTCAGTGGAAGAGGAACAACACTTAGAATCACATTCAGTAGAGTCAGCGAGCTTTGAGAACATGGGTGATACGGGTGAAGAAGCTAGAAGAGATAATGATGACCAAGATCGTTTGATGCTTCTGTTGGATGCCGTTGTTAGGGGCCAAGAAAGAGCAGTCCAATGTGCTCAGGAGATAAATCAACATCTAGCACAGCTGGTGGAGAGATTAGACCGTTTGGGGCAAGGGAATGATGTGGGTCAGTGTGGGGCAGCCATTCAAAACAATAGGGCAGCCATGGCTAGGCCTCTTATGCCTATAATTCCACCAAGAGTAGAAGCACAATCCAATCAAGAGCTTACCTTAGTTAAGTTGCAGGATTAATTTATATAGGATTGGTTGGATGCAAGCCCTGGTTTCTAGCATAACATATCACTTCGAGATTATATAGATCTCAGGATGAGGCATACGACCAACAGGGGCAATAGAGAACATCATAATGACTTACGAATAAAAGTTGGAAAACTTAGCCTTCCTTATTTTGATGGGTTCGGTGAGATTTCAGCGAGAGCAAGGTGTAATGTGCCCTTTTTAGCATGGTCATGTTTGCCGATGGTTTAGCCTATCACTGACTCTCATAGGCTAATACAGATGATTAGAGGGTCTTATGAGGTAGAGTCTTAATTAGCTGAGGCTTGTATCTTCTCCGGAGTTCAGTGATTTTCAGTTTTGGCTTTCGTTTGGTGTCTCCAGGGGCGCGTTTGCTATACTTACTATTTATAGTAAGCCTAAGTTTGGTTGAGAGGGACCCTTACTATTTTTAGTAAGGCACTTGGTTGTATTGAGCTTTGCAGAATTGACCCCAGTTTCAGACGGTATGATGAAATATTAAATATTAAAGGAGATATTAATGTTTTATTGGCTCGAATAATATTTAAATAATTAAAGGTCTTAACTCTATAATGAAGGGTCAAGACATCATTAAAAGGGGGCTAGTTATTGAATTAAATTTGGGGTGCCTATTCCAAGGTATTAAAAGGTGAAATATTAAATGATGCATATGTAATAACATTTAATTATTAGTAAATGTGCTTTTTGGAGGGAAATCGACTTCATGAAGTTATATATTTTCAGCCTTGGGAATTGAGCATTCATTCGATTGAGCATTTGTTTTGATGAGAATTTCTTTGAGAAGGAGAAGCCTAGGGTTTCTGTCTCTCAAGCCATTGAAGAACGATAAACTCTTCAATGTTGCAGCCATTTGAGGTGGTGAAATATCTATTGAATTTGACATTTCGGGAGAGCTTCATACAAAAGCTTTGTTTGTGCAAATTGGTGAAGTTTTAGAAAGGGTTTTGAAGATTTATCAACTGCAGACCTGAAGTTTTATTTGGCAGCCATTAAAAATCAAAGTTGATGCATTCTTTTCCAGATATATTGGCTGCTAGAGTACCCGCGCTACAATAGATGCTATAGTAGACGTGAGTAGTGTTGCTACAGTATTGAGCTTCATTGTGAAGATTATTGCAAGTATTTCAACAGGGTTTCAAGATTATATATCGTAGATCTGAAGATTGTTGGAGATAAAGAATATACATTATCATTGGTGACATTTACTTCTGGCTGTATCTTTATTTCTCATTGGCACGTGGGAACCTTATGTGAGCAAATTAAAGTATTTATTGACAGAAATTTCAAGGGTTTGAACAGATTTTTGGTTGAAATCAGAGGATCCTTTATTGCTGGCTGCAATCATTGATGTTTAGTCTTTGCTGGGCTGAATTACATTAATTGTCAGGCCGTACTAAGCAGATGTCTACAGGCTGTACAGTCACCTGTAGCTGAGGCGTGATTTGCTTGTGTCAAATTGCCTTGTGTTGTGAGTTGAAATCTCTTGATAGTGGGGAGGCTAAGGGTTTAGAATAAGTTTCAAGCTTTCATCTTGTGAATAATGACTTATATGATATAAATCGACCTGTCAAGGGTTTATACATTGCTGCTGTTATAATTTCCAGTTTGCTGTCGTTCATTTCCAGAATCGTTAAGCTTCTTACCAGGCACACCGGGTATGTGCTAAATGTAAATGTAATGCAAAGATTAATTTGTATAGGAAGTATATTGATCATTGTAAAGGATTTCATAAACCTAATTTGAAGTATTTCAATATTTCCTTCCTCTGGCTTTGCATATGTTATTTGCATTTCTTGGCACTATATTATTTCATCAAAACAAGACAAACAAAACTTGGAAGTGCAAACATATAACCCATAGGAAGAAAAATTGAGTTAGCAGTTGTCCACCTGGTGGTGGTACATCACACAAGGGTTCAAAGGGTGGACACATACTTCAATCAAAACCCCATGCCTGAAGAAGAATCCATAAAATATGTTGCTATGCACCTTGATGGAGTTGCACATAAGTGGTGGCATCGTGGGATGATCATAATGGGGCATATTACGCAAGTAATTGGTAAAATATTCGATGTATTCAAGCCATATGGTACTCATTTTGGCTTTAGGAGCAAAAGTCTCCTCGTAGTCAATGCCTTCTTTCTGTGAGAACCCCCTTGCAACTAGACGAGCTTTGTACTTGTCAAGGGTTCCGTCAGCTTTGTATTTCACCTTATACACCCATTTGCAGCTAATGGGCTCCTTCCCTGGAGGAAGATTAGAAAGGACCCAAGTGTGATTCTTTTGAAGACTCTGGGATTCAACTTCCATCCCACTCAGGAATTCCTTTAGCCTCTGAATATGTCTGAGGCTCATAGACATTGTGAATGTTGGCCATAAGAGCAAAATTGACTGTAGGCTACTAGTTGCTCTTCTTTCTGGATGATCTACCCTCAATGAGCTCATCATTTCGAGGATCACTGATAGTCTTAAGCCACCATTTCGGTTGGAGAGTAGAAGTGCCAACATCAGATGTAACAGGAGGAGCTAGAACTGGTTGTGGATTTGAAACAGGTTTAGCAGGTGGATTTTCAGTATCATCTGGAGGAAAATCAGGTTGAGCATCATCAAAGACCGAGTCTTCGTCATCCCTCCGATCAGGTGAACCTAACGGAAGTCGAACACCCAAATCAGAAGCCTTCAAGGGCTGATCCTCTAAATGCTGAACAGGCGAGGAAAGGTGAAACAGTCCTCGTTCTTCATCAAAGACAACATCCCGACTGAAGATAAGACGATCAGTGTCTATATCAATCAACCGGTATGCCTTATGGTTGTCACTATACCCTGTGAACATCAGTTTTTGACTCTTGGAATCCAATTTAGAGCACTTGGCATCTGGAATCCAAACATATGCCAAAGAGCCAAAAATTTTCAAATGACTGATCCTGGGTTTTCGACTAGTCCAAGCTTCCTCAGGAGTCTTCCCCTTAACGGCATGAGTGGGTGACCGATTAAGGAGATAGACAACAGTATAGACTGCTTCTGCCCAAAACTTAGTAGGAACACTCCTGTGTTGCAACATGGAGCGGGCCATCTCAACAACTGTACGATTGCGCCACTTTACAACACCGTTTTGCTGAGGAGTGTAGGGTGTGGTTAACTGGCGTTTAATTCCATGTGTATCACAAAAGTTGGAGAATGCACTAGAACATAATTCCCCCCCATTATCTAACCTAAGAGTAATTATGCAACAACCAAACTTTTTTTTCTACCAAGGCCTTAAACTTCTAAAATACATTAAACACTTCTGATTTCTGCTTAAGAAAGTACACCCACATTTTCCTATTGAAATCATTAACAAAAAGTAAGAAATACCTGCAACCAGTTACAGAGGGTGTGGACATGGGCCCACAAATATCAGCATGAACTAATTGTAGTACCTTAGAAGCTCGCCAAGAGTCTCCATCCGTGAACGGTGTCCAATGTTGTTTTCCGGCTTGACAAGCACCACAAACGCCATAATGTTGAGTTTGAATGTCAGGTAGACCAGCTACAAGTGCCTCCCGAGCAAGTTGAGAGAGATAGTGCACATTTAAGTGCCCATACTGCTGATGCCAAAGACTGGTGACATCAAAATTTTTGGCTGCCATGGCTAACTCCGGAGAATCACCTGTGTCCACAAGCCTATAGAGGCCATGATCCTCAATACCAACAACCACTGTGGTGCGAGTCTCTCGATCAACAATAGAACATTTGTGTACGCTGAAAACCACATCCATCTGAGGAGAATGCCACATGATCTGACTGACTGAGAGAAGGTTGAGCTCCATGTCAGGGACATTGAGGAATATGAGATTCCTCCCACTAGACTGAACTTGAACAGTGCCCGTACTGACAACTGTGTATTCTTCACCTCCTCCAAAAATAACTGAGTCAGTGCAAGGAGAAAAGTCTGTGAACCAGTCACGCCGATGAGTGAAATGACACGAGGCACCTGAATCAATATACCAGGTAGAAGATTTTACATGATCTGCAGGCCTTTTAGGCATAAGAGCGTAAAAGGCAGATTCCTTCTGCTCAGAGTGCTCGACAACATTTGCTTTCTGCCGAGATCCTCCCTGCTTCTTCTTTCAGAAGCCAAACGTGCACGACAATCCTTCTTTATGTGTCCATACTTGTGGCAATAATTGCACTGAATGTTCTTTTTCTTAGGGCTGCTCGGAGGTTGACTAGAGCCTTTTTGCTGTGAAGGCTGACCTTTCCCTTTGTTCTTGGGTTGGGTTTTAGCTGCAAAGGCTTGCTCTGTAGAGGATGAGGATGCACTGCTACCAAATTGTTGTTTCTAGCGATCCTGTTGCAAGAGGATAGTGCAAAGCTCCGGAAACTTCAGGTCAACATCAACAGATGTAATGTTGAGAGTCTCTATGAAATGTTCATAGGACTTAGGTAGGCTCCTTAGAGTGATCACGACCATGTCTTCCTCCAATTTCCGACGAATAGCCTCCATTTGATTTCGGATCTCCTGGATTTTGTTCAAGTGTGCCTGCAAAGTTGTCTTCTCATCCATCATGATAGAAAACAACATATTTTTCAAGAAAAACACACGGGCTTTTGTCTGAAGTTTCATGCAAACCAAATCTCCTTTGCTAGTTTTCTAGGTGAATTTGAGGGAGTTGATCATTTGTAACTGAAAGCTTAATAAGCATCACCACTTCACGATTCTGTTCATCAAACTTCTCCTGATCCTTACTCGCCGTTGTAGGACGAGTAGCAATTCTGAGAATCATCTGATCAAGGCAGCAATATTCAAAGATTGTCATCATTCACTGCTTCTAGGTGTTATAATTTTTGCCGTTGAATCGTTGAATGGCTTCCAACATAATGTTGTTCAAACTGGCCATCTTCACGCTTTTCAAGGCACGAAAAATGAGGTACTAAGAAGAGGTTGATGCACAAAACCCGATGCACGAGTTTTAATATACTAAGGCAGGTTTAGGCACAAAAAACAATGCAAATCCGCTAGCACAAATTTTGAGGCACGAAAAACGATGCACCCAAAAAAATTAGAGACCAACCCAGTTGAGATCTTGAAAAACCCATAAGGAATTTGAAATCAAAATATTTTTCTGACCTCAGACGAAGGAGATATTCATAAAACCCTGGTCGGCTCTTCTAAAAAACCCTAAGCGACAAAAAACTGATAGAGGCCGCCTCAAATTTCAGAACCCATGAAAATTAAGGTTTAGCAGCCACCAAAAAATTATGCAGGTGTCGTTGGTATGATTGCACCAAAAAGAAGTTATGGAAATCGCGCGCCAAGTCAAAACGCGTCTAGAAGTAAAGGACAAATCCGCACCCAACAAACAGAGGCATCCAAATCGTGTCTTCAACAACGCAACCTAGAAATTTACTCGAAAATGTAGCCTAGAAAAATGAAGACATGAAAAAAAAAAACGCGTTTGAATGAAGTCACGAAACTGTGACGCGAATCCGCACAAGACCAGAACGATGGCGCCCAACAGAGGAAAAATGAGGTCATGTGAGTAGTAGAACGAATATGCTAGAAGAAATGACGAATCCGCGCCCTGAAGGAAAGAAACAAAAATGCACGAAGCAAACATAGGCTCAAAAACCCATCGCAGGAAACAAATCGCGGCCAAGAAAGCACATACAAATCACGCTTGCACAAAAACGCGACTAGAAGCCCACGAGGCAGAAAAAATCTGACACTTTCTACAAAATTCTTTTCTTCTCAGAATCCCACGAAATTTTTTTTCCAGAAGAAAAAATTTTGGCGCCCAGAAACACCTCAAGAAAATCTTCGAAAAAATTTGCAGAGAAGATTTGAACATATTTTAATTCAAAAAAACTGAAAAAATCTTTAACGATTTTTTATGAATTAAAAAATTCGTTTTTGAGCGTGCTTGCTTTGATACCATATTACACAAGTAATTGGTAAAATATTTGATGTGTTCACAATGAGCAATGTGCTCAATAAATAGTTTACAAAATATACAAAAAACAGGAAGTTTTTAAAAACAAACTCTTGATAAGATCAGAGACGATCTTATCTAAATAATTTACAATAAAGTACAATATTGAGCATTAATAAATAAATAATAAATATTATTTGAATAGGGCATGCTCAGATTACATCTTGTACAGAGATTATTGAGAGATTCATAGAGAGTTTTGATAAGAAGGATCCAAAACTTCATTTTAAGGAGGTGGCAAAGTTAAAACCTTACTTGTTCAATGAAGAGCAAGTGGTTGAAGAGAAGTTCATAGTAGGAAAATCAGATGAAGTGATTGCTTTGAAACTTGATGAATGTGAGATGGAGCCTCAAGATGACTCTTTGGTCATGCATGCAACTGCTGTAGATGAGGTTGTGCATGAGGGAATTGGCGAAACAATAGCCTTGTATACACCCTTAGAGCTATCCAATGAAGTTAAGACACCTTTAGATGATGGGCATTTTGAAAACAAAAGGGATAATGTCTTTAAATAATAATGATGATTCTTCTTCCTGTGTGGGTAATGGTAACACAGGTGGCTTTGGGTTAGACTACCAAATCAAGCCTATGGAGAGAGATGATTATGATGATTTCAGTGATAATGAGTTGGAGGAGTTTGCATTTGTAGTTATGACTTGGCATGACACATTGAGGAGGTATATTGAGGAGTATGGTTTAGGGTTGAACAAATATTTCTTCCAGTTGCCTAGGATCATGTTAGGTACAGGGATTGCAGTTATGGACCTTATTGGGATGCTTCAATGGGAGATGTTTCATGGTATGGGTTTCAGCCCTTACAGGGATTTCAGTTTGGGAATTTATGATGATTATATTTTTGGGTTCCAGGAAAGGAGAATGCAGTTTAGGCATGATGGTTGGACAGTTATGATCAAAGTGGTGCAGTGTCAGCATGGTGGTTCCTTTTTGAGACTAACTTGGAACTTTGGGATCATATTGTTTGGTTCTCTTAGTTCAACAACCGTTTGGGATGAGAGAGCTAGCGTTAACTTTCTAGTGTTTACTCTTGTGGCACATTAGTTTGGTTCTCTCAGGGAGCAGTTCTTTGAGGAGTTGATCGAACTTACACAGTATTTGACTACTCTTCTTACAGGGGGTTTTTAGGAGGTCTCTTGTGTTGGAACCTCGCAGGATAGTGTTTTGAGCAGATGGTGCGACAAATCTCCTAGGTTGACTTGGGACGTTGGGATCATTGTTGGACCCAGTGCAGATCAGATTGTTTGTTGCAGGGTTGTACTAGCATTGCTTGAGGACAAGCAATCTTTGGGAAGGGCGGACTGTAATGTCCCCATTTTCGATGTTCTTTGGGCTAGTTCGGTTTTGACTTACTATTTTTAGTAAGTACTATATTTAGTAACTGGTCCTGGTGGCAGTGCAGTGTAGGGTTTCTTATTTGGACACTGTGTGGAATTGTCTGATGAGCTTTTATGTTTTGTGCCATTTTGACATTTGGAGAGTACTTAGTATTTTTAGCAATTTCTATTAATAGTAAGTCTATTTCAAGAAATTGGTCTTAGGCCCATAGTTTTCTTAGCAGTGTTATTTCTATGGTGGTGTTGGAGAGCCTAAGGTTGAATTATTTAATATTTGCTTTTTATCAGTCACTAAAGTTATTTTTTATAAAATAACTTTATAACTTAAGTGAGGGGGGTAGGTGGTCATCAGAAAAGTACCTTGGTGCCTAATGAGATAACATAACGTTGTTTTAGAAGGTTGAATAAGGCAAAATAGTTTCCTTATGAGTAGACCACTTGGCCTAGTTGCACAATGTTGTTTTAAAAGAGGGGCCATGTATTTCAAATGGATGCCTAGAAAAGAGGTTTATTTATCATTTTAAAAGGCTAATGTCATAAGGTGGGACGCCTAGTTTGGGCTTAATGTCAATTTTAAATTAAAAATCAAAAGTAGAATTTTGGAGGCAAAAAGTTGGACGCCTCTCTTGGGATAATTTCATGTCATTTCATAAAGTGAAATGAGAGGGAAATATATTCAAACTCAAATGCAAATTGCCCTAATCCTTCCCTCACTTTATAAATATGAGTTTTGGCTCTCATTTGGTTATGTTGATTTTGGTTGCATAAGGAGATGCCATTGGATTTACTTCAGAAGGTCTGTAACAGGTGTTGAGGACGAAAACCCTTGGCATTGAGAGCTGGTTTCGGTAGTGCAAGACTTGCCCTAGCCGGTGAAGGCGTGGTTCCATCTAGGGATCATATTCTGAGCTTCATTGTTGCAGTTTCAAACATTCAGAATGAGGATTTTTCGATTATTTTTGATGTGGGTTAGTTGTTTTTTGGTTGATGGAAGCATTGCTTGATTTTGGGTGTGTTTTGGGATGCATTGGAGGTGATTTTCTGTACTTTCTGGGCACTTTGGTCAAGGACTGAACCTGGTATTTTGAACATATCTCTTTTTTGACTTAGCATGGTGTTCTGGGTATTGAAGAATTTGATGCCTTTCACTGAGGCGACCCTGAAAACATATTCATATATATTTATCAAGCAAATTCTGATTTCTAACAGCAGATCACCCTTTTCCTAGGAGGCGCCATAGTTGAGGTTGTTTCCAGATTTTCAGTGGGTAACATTGAGGTCTGTTATTTCCACGTTTGGTTTGTTATGAGTTGTCTGAGTTTGAAAATACAAGGGGTTTGATGGTCAGTTCATTGGTAAAGAAGGGGTTTGATGGTCAGTTCATTGGTAAAGAGCGTTGCAAAGTTGGAGTTCATTATTGCTGTTAAAAACTTCAAACCAGGTTTGAAAATCTGTGTTTTCTGAGTTTGATACTGTATTTGGAATGGACTATAATTTTCTGTTATTAAAATCAGTTTGTTGAAAAATACAAAAAATCTACTTTGCTTGTGTACTCCACATATATTTTCTGTACTTGCTTTATTTAAGCTCAAAAAATGAATGGCATATGAAACTCAATGCAAATTATCAACACAAACAAACCATATGAAAAATCGGAAAAAACTCGAGAGAAAATTAGGGGGTCAGTCATTACAATATTCCATTTTAAAAAAAGAGTTCGCCTAAGTTTTGCAACTGACTACGAGGAGAATATTTCGACACTAGTAGAATATATCGGTGACTCATAGAATATTCTGACACCGGCATCAACCTGCAATGGCCACAAAGCCGTTAATTTTAATCTAGTATAATCAGCATATTCAGGGAATATTCCTTGTTGACATAAGCATGCCGTCAACATGGCCTTTATAATTCCACCCCTATCCATTTGCGTTTTGGTTTTGATGGGCAATTTTTAAATGCTCATAACTTGGGCTCAGGACCTCCTTTTTGGGAGCAATTTTTTTTTTAATTTGGGGCAAAATTTGTGCTCTTTGCAGTGGTGCAAACGTTTTTTGATTTTGGTGTGTATATTTTCTAGAAATTGCAGATTCTCACAGGTGTTTGTTGAGCTATTCTTGTTTTGGGAATTTCCGGGGGCTCCGTTCTTGCTCCTACGGTAACATTTTTGGGTGTAGTTTTTTTTTTAAAGTTCATAACTTTTCGTGTACTTTGCAGTGGTGCGATTAGATTGATCTCATTTTGTCAAAAAAATTGTACTTCGATTATGTGGCCAAATTTGGCATTTGCATGTACCAAGATCAAGACTACTTCGTTGTTTTTGGCAAGTGGCATTTGTAATCGAATTAATCATAAAGTGCCAAGATCATATATTTCTTGGGGGGTTCTTTGATTGAGTGAATTTGTGGGGATTCTTCTTGTGGTTATGGTTGCATTTCTCTTGATTTGTGTTCTTTCCTTCTTGTTTTATCATGGAGCAATCTTCAATTCCATTTCTAATCCCTTTCAACTATCCTAAATGGAAATCTGAAATGAACAAATTGCTAAGAGTTAAGTGATTGTAAAGGATAGTTCATGGGCTTGATGGTGAACCCAAAGATGATGAAGCTAAAAAGAATAAATGGTCGAATATTTGTGAAGAAGCCATTGGCTTTTGGTGCTTGTATGTCTCTCCTGAGTTGTTGTTTCACATTGAGCACTTGGATACACCCATGGCTATGTGGAGTACATTGTCAAAATTGTTTGGGCAAACAAATAAAATTCAAGGACATTTGTTGGAGAATGAATTAATGTCTCAATCCATGTAATTTTGACAACATACAGGACTTCATCACCAAATTCAAGTCACTAAGAACACAATTGAAGGATTGTAAAATTGAAAAATCAATAACACAATTGGTGTTGTGTTCTTTCAAAGCTAGGACCTGAATATTCAGTGTTTGTGTCTACTTTCTATGCTACAAGAATGCCTTTGGGAGTGAGTCTAAAATGCCTTCTTTTGAGGATTTTGCTATGCAATTCACTAGGGAGCAAGATAAGCTTATTCAAATGGGTGCTTTGAAGTCTTCAAAATTCCACACCTTGGTTGCAAAGGATGAGAAGCCTTCAAGTGGCAAAGAAAAGAAAAAGAACAAGCCTAAGAAGAACACACAATCCACATCTAATTCCACAAAAGAACATAAAAATTCCTCTTCTAAGGGGGAATGATCTAAGAAGGAGAAGCCTACTTGTGCATATTGTAAGAACGATGGACATGAAGAACACTATTGTTATAAGAAGGATCTTGATGAATTGAAACATCTTCTTGTGAAGAACAAAATCAGTTTACCTTCTAGAATGTCTACTTCAGCTTCTTCTTCCAAACACACTGAATTTGATAAGGAAAATAGTCATACTATTGGGACAATAAGAACAAAGGACAAGCTCTTTGTGCTTCTACAAGATCTTGGTGGCTATCTCGATAGCCAACTCTTACAAAGTGCATGAGAGTTTGAAGGAATCTTAAACTAAGTATAAAGTGAGATATGATCAACATATATTTGAGCATGCGTTCCAAGTCAAGGACAAATATGATTAGAGTTAAAGAAATATTCCAAGTTAAAGCAAAGAAGTGGACACCACTTAGGCATGGTCTATTTGAGATTCTTGAACAAGTGGGCAAATATGCATTTAGATTAGATTTGCTTGTGCACATGAAGTCATATTCAGTTGTGCATGTTGTAAGAACTTATGTACCTTTTAGATTTCTAGGTTAGATGTTGAAGAAGAGTTTTTGTTGGCTTTATTGAAGACTTTGTGCCTAATGTGTTGGCGTAACAACTAACACCTCTGGAGTAAGAGTTGCTACGAACAGCCTATGTACACTACGCAATGAGTGCTCTTCAAATTAGGAGGGGAAGCTGCCTCGATGTGCTTTACAAAAATACCTGCAAAGGGAAATAAACTAAACTAATTCCTGTCTTTTTGTTTCAGCTGTAGAGGTACAAGGCTTTCTCGAAAACTATATACGTTGCAGCTGAGAATTTTCTCTGGTTTCGCAGATTCACTAACTACAACTTAATTCTATCCAGTTTCCTCAAGAAAATCAGAGCATGAGAAAATGGAGCAAGGTTATGACTATCAGACGATAAACGCATTCAGATTCTCTACTTGAAGGCAAGGTGGCGCAACTATTATCTCAATCTGAACAAGTTTATTAGGCACTAAACAGATTTGAGAATTCACAATGACAATCTTATGAAACCCTATGTGGCATAACATTCAATCAGCATAGTAAAGACTCGCAAAACAGCTTTATCATCAAAATCTTATGAAACCCTGTGTGGCATAACACTCGATCGTAATGATAAAAGATTCACAAAACAGATTTATCTAAACTAAGAGAAGATTTACCATGACAACTTTATGAAACCCTATGTGGCATAACACTCGATCAGCATAGTAAATACTTCACAAAACGGTTTTATCATTACAATCTTACGAAACCCTGTGTGGCATAACGTTTGATCATAATAATAAAAGATTCACAAGACAGATTTATCTAAACTATGGAAAGAATCCACCATTACAATCTCTTGAAACCCTATGTGGCATAACAATTAACTGTAATAGCAAAGACGCATGAACAAATACCAAAAAGAGCAATATTGAGGGCAAGGTAGGCGCAGCATATATTTCTCTCTCAAGCAAAAGTTATTTACAAATGAGCAAAAGCTCTTATTTATATACATCAAGGTGTAGGTAACCCTAAAATCACCTTGAGTTCACTACAGTTCTTGCAATGCATGCAAGATCATGTGCCTAACCCTAATGAAGTAAACTATACTTAACTGGAAAGCTACCATCATTTAACTGGTACAAATAACCTAATTGGACAATGTGCAAGCATGCGTCCTTTAAAGCAAAGTTAGCGGCCACTACCTTCATTAACTGGAAACCCTAACCCTAACTCCTGTGTTGATAAATTCCAAGGATGAGATAAGCATGTGTTAAGTCAGCAAGTGAACTGAAGAAGTCAAGTTAAGCTGCTGCTCAACCCTCGAAACTAACTGCACGTTCCAACTGACAGATCACTCCATGTCAACTCGGTCTAACACTTCGACCAAGAACTCGTCGATCTCTCTGTCATCTGGCACTTTGATGCTGCTAAAAATAACAGTCTGTTTCTTTAGTTCTCTGCCACTTTCGGTAATTGTGTGCACACCATCTTTACATTCTTCAGTCGCCTTTCTCAAACTAGCTGCAATTACTGAAACATTCTCTAATTTAGGCGCCATGGGTTCACCTTCAAGGCTGTCACAAATCAGCTTCTCGAACTCTGCTTGAACTTTTTCCAACTCGATATACGTGCCATCTTCGAGAAGATAATGACACGGAATCTGAACAACGAAGCCACTGACAAGTGCAAGTACTCCAACCACATCATCCTTGAGTGAAAATAACTTAGAAGAAATCTTCTGACAAATTTCTGTTCTGAGAAGATGCTGCTCTCTCCAAGTGAAAACTTTATCTTGATCTTCAACCTCCTCCAAAGCATCGCATGCAACTGATAACTGAGATACAAGAACACGATCCTTTGCCAAACTCTCTGCAACTGCAATATCCAGCAACTGAATACCCTGACGGAGTTTATGTGCCTCACTCCTCAACTGATACAAATCTGCAAGAAGAGTTTTACCAGCAGCAACTAAACTTTCAATCCAGTTGTCCACAAGTCTACCATGACTGACTAACTGATCCAGTTTTCGTTTCTCTGCAGGTGTGTGTTGAGGAAGAACGGATGCTCTATTCGGATTTCCATGAACAAGATCAGAAATGTATTGACGAAGTTGACTATTTTCAGCTTTGAGTAAAGCCTTATCTTCTCCATCCTTCGTGATACGCTCTTCAAGATTATTGGTAACAATCTTAAGAAGAGTTACATCTGTCTCTCGTGTGGTCCTGCCAAGATTTGCCTTAGTAAATGTAAAGTCACCCACTTCGACTTCATCTAAGCTTTTACCCTCTGGAGGCACTGCAACTTCAATAACAATTTCTGATTCAGGAGTCTTTTCAATGTGCACCAGTTTCTTTATCTTTTTGTTTGATCTCTTCTGATAGGGCTCACCAAATTCAGACAAATCAAGGTTGTATGATGGTTCACGCCTCTGTCTTCCCAAAGATTTCTCGAGCCAACAAGACTGAACAATATTTTCAATCCGAGGAGAAACTGTCCCTGATGTATCAACCTGTGGTGGTTCAGTTGTCTCTGATCCTGCTTGAATTGGTGTCTCAGGCTCAGAATCTATGTCAATAGATTGCTCGTGAGGCGAACTAGGAGGTGAGATGTGAGGCTCAGTTTGAATAACTGTCTCTACTGGAACCTCAGGAATATTCTCAATCTGTTTCTGTTTCCTTTTACGAGTAGCTCTCTTCCCCGTGTTTCCACTGAGTTTAACCCCTTCAGGAGGTATTATAATGGCCTTAACTCTGGGTCTTGCTCTAGAAGTAGAAGGCAATGACGAGAAATCCTTTGGCGGCTCTGCTACAGGAACTGACTTCCGTGTTCGTTTGCTCTCCAAGAACAACTTGCTAATCTTAATAATTGATCTAGAAACCTCTTCAATAGAAGTATTCTCCTTAGCATACCAATCAGGTGAGCGAAGTGGCTGCCTAGCAACTTGATCCTTAACATAAGAATTGAGAAGAACTTCTCCATCATCGTCCGACAAACCATCAACATCTTCTGACAAGTAATCAGAGAGCTGTCCAACAGTAAGTCTACAATAGTGACGACGACGAACCTCGAATTCATCTTCACAATTTGCCCAGAAATCTTCAAGTGCTGGCGCATGTGCAATCCCTCGCTCTAACCGATTTGCATAATGACCGAGAGGATCATAGGAACGTCTCTCAGTATAAGGCTTAAATTTGAACCTTTCTATCTCAGTAGACATACGCCTGGCATCTGTTGCTGCATCACATGTGAAAATTCCCAATGTGAATGGAAAATTAGCCGCAGTCTTATGACGACTACGAAGAAAGAAGTGAACATGCTGCATTTGCCTGAGGAACTCCATAAAGACAATCTTGTCTGACGGATATCTTGGCAACATCAGAGGCTCTCCAACATAACCATAAACTCGAAGGTATGTGAAAGTAGGAAACTGTATGAACCAATCTGCCCAAGTTTCCATTGCTGATTTGGCCTCGGCTGAAATACGAATATGCATCTCATCATCAAGATCTCTTACGGTTCTCATGGAAAAGTGATCATTCACTACTCGGAAGTCCTGCTCAGACTGAGAAAACTCTAGCTGTGGATAATACTCATGAATACGCTGAACACCGAGAGTACCATTGGTTTTTAGAAGTCTGTAGCTACCTTGAAATGCAACCAAGTAGACCAAATAGGATATCATATGAAACTCGTGATACTTGAGAAAGTTAGTAATTTGCTGGTGTAAGCAATCACTAATCAACATAGCCTAGTCAAAACGCTCTGTGCCATCAAGGATTCTGGTAATCAGATAGAACATCCATGGACGGAAAGTATTAGCATCTGATTGACCGGTAACTCGGTTGAGTAAGGTTATCAAAACAGCAACTTCCCCTTTAAATTCACCACGACCAACCTTCTTAGGCAAGTTAGTTTTCTGAATTGTCAACCATTTCTGAGCAACTTTTCTCTGTGAATGTTGATGATCAGCATCCCATATCTTCTCACAAGCTTCAAGAACAACAGTAAAGTTATTTGAACGAGGAGGAATAGCAAAATATTTCTCTATGTCCTTCAGCTTGAGACTGCAAACCACTCTTCCATCAACCGATCTGATCTGTCGTGAAGACGAGTCATAATGCTTAATACAAGCAAGTACGAACTCAAGATCGAAGATAGTAACAGGAATGGATGCCGCTGTCAGCAACCTGGAACGTTCAAGATTCCTCATCGAATTGCTGCCAACACCTTCTAAACTGCTCAGATTGACCACTGGATAAACATGATTTAGGTCTATATCTGAAGTCTTGGTGAAATTATGTGTAAGGACTGATTTCACTTTGTAATCAATGAGATTGAACTGCATTTTGAAAATGATGACTTTTGACTGTAAAGTCGAATATGCTTGAAGAACTTTCTGAAAAACTCTGGACAAGGCTAAAAATAGCTTCTGACGGAAGAAATTTTTGAAGTTTTTCTGGAACATGGGTTTTGTGCACAACTGAATTCTGAACAAACCCATATAACTGGATTCTCGAAAAAATGTGATTCAAGCCCACATGCAAAGAGATTCTCGGAAAAAGGCTTAGAGCTTCAGAATGAAGACTACGGGGCGATTTTCTCGAAAAAATCTAAGAAGTGGGTCTTGTTGCAAACGCTGAAATATGAGAACCCAGATGATCAGATTTTGAATATGTGTTGAATTACTCTGACATGCGAAGAAAGTACCTAAGGTGAGAAATAGAAGAAATAAGACAGAAGATAGAAAGTTTTGCTTGTCTGCTTCTGAAAAATCTGCAAATTTCTTCTCTGGAACTTGATGAAACCTGCATGCAAAGTGGAAATAAAGTCTAGAATTGACTTCCTCTGAACAATCTGAACTCGTTGCTTCAAAGAACGCTGAAAACGGATACCTGAATCACCTTAAGCTTGCTGGTCGCTCAAAAGAATACAAGCTTCAGAGCAAAAGATGATGCAATAATGGACGCCATTCTTGAAATATATAGAATTTCATCATAGAAAATTCGCACTAAATAAAGAATGCTTGAAAATGGCGCTTGGCTTCTAATTGGACCTCATTATAGTTAACTGAAACTCGAACAAGCTAAATAAGTGGTCATGCATTAGGGTTACCCTTTCAAGTCTTCAGTTAAACTTAACCATGCGACTTTAGCTTCAGTTAGCAACCTTATCAAGTTCGCCATCCTTCACATTTGCTTTGGATTCACCAAATTTGACCTAAAGCAACCCTTTTGATAGCTTCAGTTAACAATTTTGATTGAAATAAAGAATTCGCCATCTTCAACCTTGCTTTAGCTTCACAAACTTGAACTAAGGCGTGCCTTTTGATAGCTTCAGTTAACAATCAAGAATGAGATGAGGGATTCGCCATCTTCATGCAATAAATATGCTAAAAATAGTGACCCTTTTGGAACTTCAGTTGGCCTTTCAAGAATGCGCCAACTTCACATGCTTTAATCAATAAAATTTAAATATAACAACCCTTTTGGAACTAAAGTTGCCATTCCCTTGAAAAGTGCGTAGCTTCATCAATTCATGCTTCACTTCTCAAACACTAAATATGGCGACCCTTTTCATGATTGAAGTTAACAACTTCAAATTTGCCATACTTCACTAAAATATGCTTCATGCTTCACAAATTAAAATATGGCGTCCCTTTTGAACTTCAGTTGACATTCAGTGAAGCGCCATCTTCACCAAAATCTTCATAATTGCAGCCAAATTCGCCATGCATGTAAACTTCAGTTGACATTCAGTGATAATCTTCAGTTAACTCAACATGCAATCAAGTTAACTCAACATGCAAGGTAGTTAACTGAACATGCAAACTAGTTAACTCGACATGCAAACTGAAAGATCACTCCACATGCCAATATACGAATTGAAGATGACAACCCAAAAATCGTTTAGTCTAACTGCAGTCAGAACTCCAGTTAAGGCCCCCATTCAACTCACTTTCGAAAATTCAACTTTGAACTCTTAAGCAAATTCTAGACTTAGCCAAATTTTATGAAAATTTAAGCTAAAACCTCTGCCGGGACCTCTGTTCATCCTCTGATACTGGTTGACTGACTTCTCTGATTGGCTGGCTGACAGGTGCATTGCAAAGCTTGATAAAAACTGATCAAAAGCTATCTTGAGACTGCACGTCATAAAACTGACATCTGAAGGCTCAAAAATCCAAGCGCCTTTTTGAAAAGCTGCGCTTTTCTACAGACTTAGTCAAATTTTAACTTCTGTATCTCGAACGAACAAAATCCTTCATAACTTTCACTTTCTCAACTTTTAGGACTGAAACTCAGGTTCACTGCGTAGCTGACTTGATTCTGCACAACAGCTGCAAAGGCACATTTCCCCAGAAAACATCATCTGAGGGGTGAAAAACAGGAGTGCCCCTTTCAAAAGTTGCTCTTTTCATTCCAGACTTAGCCATTTCTGGAAACGACAAAAATAATATAAAAACCTCGACTGCAAGCTGCTGAATCATCTTCTGATCTGACGGAGACAAGCAACGGAAAGCTGAACGTAACAGACACATTGAATATCTGAAATCATCAGAAAGAAAGCATTAAAGGCCTGAAAAGCTTAGGCGCCTTTCTCAAAATGTGCTCTTTGGCTTTTTCCTCTGATACTTTGACTAAGATTTGACCCTACGTTTGACCTCCAGTTCAGGCGCTTCAACAACTCAGATTCACCCGCTGACGGATGCGTCGCGAAGTTCGAACAAATGTGAGATAAACATCTTGGATGGCATTTAGCCAAAAAAACCTACATTTGGCACCTCAAAAAGATGGGCGCCTTTTTGAAAAGCTGCGCTTTTCTCCAGTGTTAGCCAATTCTTGCTTTTGCCTCGTTTTGCACTATATCCTCCGTAACTTGCTCGAAACAGGTCTATTTGACAGGCTTGATAGCTTACTACGAAGTTGACATGATGCCGGATAAATGTCTGCTGGAGGTGACAAACCCTAAAAACAGGATCTGGACCCCTAAAAGATAGGGCGCCTATTTGAGAATGTGCTCCCTTCTCCAGAGAGAATTTTGATGATTTTCGTTCAAATTTTCATTTTCCTTAAATCTCTTCAGTAACAGACTGACATAGTACTGACACCAACTCCATATTCGAAAACCCCAAAAACGACCATCTGACAACACTTAAACAAGAATAAGACTCAATTTAAGCAAAATGCCTTAGTGAAGCAAAAATTTTGGTTTTGGGTACAACATAATGTTAAGAAGAGTCAGACAAGGATGTATTATTGCAGAAGTTAAGGACATCAAGGAGGGCAGAGTAGGAAATTGGTAAGTTGGGTTGAAAGGAGAATTCCCAATCAAAGTCAAGCATTTTCCAAAGGAAGGAGTAAGTAGGGGAATTTTTTCCTCATCTATTGAGCCTCAAAAGCTTATATATTGAGGAGGTGTGATTGAATTGGATCATAAAAAGCAAGTTTAACTTAAATCTCTACTCAAAATCAATAAGTAATTAATTTAAAACACTCACAAGACAATCCTTATTCATCAATTCTTGGCAAGATTAAAGTATGCAATTTTATACAGTTTGCATGCAAATAAGCGATTATTAACTGATCCCACCAATTTAAATATTCCATATGCTCTAATATATTTGAAATATTCAGTTGTTCCTAAGATTTGTCTTTAGGGGAAGACTTAATGAATTTAACGCTTTTGAGTACAAAGCATTCAAATGTAGTAGTTCATGCTGTTCACAACTCTTCTGGCTACAGTGTAAACCTGGTTTGGTTGGAATTGTACATTAGTTAATGAAGTTTCTGCCAATTTTTGTTTGACGACAAAATAATTTCCTCTCAAGTCAATTCTTCCATATTTCTTGCAAGAATAGGTGCATCTTCAGGGCATTAGGAGCAAAGAAATCACTCGTTTAGCTAATGTGGCATGTTCTCTGCTTTCGACATTGTTAATTTTAGATTTGAAGGAAGCAAAATCATTTTCTTAAAGCTATCAAGTTCTTAAGATGCATTGTTATATCAGATACAAAGGAGTATTTATGTGGTAGTAAATACGGTGAATAGATTGTTTGTTTCACTTTTGAAGCATTATCTGTCTCGGATATTTTTGTCAATTGAGTCTGAGTTTGCAGAATCTGATGATTATAGAGGATCCATGTTGTATTGTGAACAGTTAAAAATGGTTTTGATTTTAAGTAGTTAGACTTGTGAAGCACGCTAATTGTTTACTGTCTTTTGTACTTTTTCCAGCTACTATTTTTCCTGTCGTTCAGAGACAACATCAGCTTCTTGTCACATTACTGCTTTGTAATGCTGCAGCCATGGAGGTACCTTAATTGTAGCTTTTTCGGTAGTCTATGAATAACTGTTGGAATTACTCATTTGAAAATATATTCTTTGAAGGAACTATTCTTTAAAGGCATAGAGGTAGTTTGAAACCAATCTGTAGCTGTGATTATAGCTTTTGTTATATACTATGAATTACTATTCTAATTAAGTAATTTTAATATACATTCTTTGAAAAAATGAAAGGTATATTCATGTTTTGACAATCAATAAAACCCTTGATTTACAACAACACCACCTCCGAGGTTACCTTGCAATATTACTTTGAAGCATGAACTAATCGCCATAGGAACTCCAAGCCACAGTCAGTTGATAACAACAATGATCTTGACTGATGATTATGGCAATAAAAAACATGGACCTGTTTGTCCAATTATTTGGCTTCACACCTATATGCTTCCTTACTAGTTTCTATATGAAGCAGCTTATTGGGAACAATTTCTAAAAATGTCATACTTTGCTTACTTGTTATTCTTATGAAAAGCATCACCTGTGGAAACTAGCGTGTTCAATAAGCCCTACAGGTTGGAGTAAGAAGAAACATTTAATGTTATGTATTTAGCCTCCAAAATATGTTTTTCAAGACTATTAAATATTTCATATATACTATGAAAAACACACTCAAACATGCTATGTACTATAAAGCAACTTGAGAATAAGGCTGATAATTATTGTTATAAGATATAGAATTATTATTATTATTTTTTATATTAATGATAGTTTATAAGTAGCAAAAAAAACTTTTTACATCTTTATATCAGATCTGAGTCTGAATTTCAGTCACGCTAATTCAGGTTCAATTTACATCATTTGTATTTCAAAAAGGAAAAAACATTGGTTTACATAATAGTACTAGAAATTGTGGCTCTCACTGCATCTGTCTATATCATAGCATCCCAAGGGGGGTTCTATTTTGGAAATTTCTGAGTTAGATCTGACTATTTCAACTGTTACTTCTTCATCTTGGTTCAAGTGGAATTTCGACCCCCTCATGCACAGGTCCTTCTTCAGTGTTTCCAACTTGTGTTTCCTGTTGTATTTCTATTGAAATTTCATGTATTCCTTCCTGAATGTTATGCTATCTTCTGAGTTGAAGGGCCAGTGTCTTGCATATTTGACATCATCTTTGGTTATCTCCACTTTTTCGCCCTTGGCCATCTTTGCAAATTTGGATTTAGAGACCTCCAGTGTCATTGTTACCTGCACATAAAGATTGTGAAAGATGAGTCTTCTATTTTGACTCAGTAAGTACTCTCACCCTGCTTTGAAATTTTTCTTCATTTCTTGCTTTCCATATCATTCAAAGAATTTCAGTAGATAAAATAAGCCAAAACAAATTAGTAACATTATCCATTCCTTCAATTTTACCAGCAATAATCTCTTGCTTTTTAATCTGCCCTAGGTCACCCCACTCATGCAAATCAGCACAGAACATTAGCCAAATCTCTCTAGCAAAGAAACATTCAAAAAAAAATGTGATCAATATTTTCAGGCTTCCTACATAACCCTATGTAGAATTATTATTATTTATTGTTCATAGGTTAATTGGAACACTCACCTGCTATCAAATGATTACAGGGAGCATACCATCAAGCTTTTAGCACCATTTTTCTTAGATGCCATGTCCAATAGGTGTCTCTTCTGCCAAAATTTGCTTGTAACTTTCACCAAGCCTCGTCTATATGGTGTGTCTTATCATGGCTACATTTATGTGAGGAGCATGCCAGCGAGGCTTGAACCCAGCTAATCATCAAAAAACTTGCTCTGCTTTACAACTGACCAGTGTAGTCAGCAAGAAATAAATAAATAAATAAATAAATAAATGTGTTAATGTGTAATTAGTTCCCGACGGTTGAATGGTTGCTACTTGGTAGTTGCCGACGGCATGCCAGCGAGGCTTGAACCCAGCTAATCATCAAAAAAATTGCTCTGCTTTACAACTGACCAGTGTAGTCAGCAAGAAATAAATAAATAAATAAATAAATAAATAAATGTGTTAATGTGTAATTAGTCCACGGCGGTTGAATGGTTGCTACTTGGTAGTTGCCGACGTCGGCAACTACCAAGTAGCAACCATTCAACCGTCGGGGACTAATTACACATTAACACATTTATTTATTTATTTATTTCTTGCTGACTACAACCAGGGCTGCTGGGCATTGTCATTTCATTATTAAGTACTGCATCTTGGAGCCAAAATAGGGCCCATAACCTGCTAAAGGATTTGCATAAAGTACCATGTGTGTAATTATTTAACCTGGATCTAGATTAGTACCCGAAAACAATATCAGTAATGATGATACTTGCTATGATAACTAGATAAAGAAAATAATAGAGTCAGTTGCAGGATTGTCTCAAAAGATTGCAATCGGGAGATTATAATGCACTGGACCAAATTGAGGGACATGATTAATTGATCAATTTATCATCTGCATGTTTACAAAAAGGATGTGCTTCTATTTTCTCATAAAAAGTTGACCTTTTTGACTTTGTCACTCCTTAACTGATTGATTTAATCAGCCTGGCACTGACATAATTGACATCATGCACACCCAGGTCACCTGGACACATTATTAATGCGCCCTCACTAATCACTGTCCAAATGTTTTTGTGGAAGTTAGTATGACAGGCAGTCTAAAGAAGGGGACTTAACATGTGCCATGCTTTGAAATTTGAATAACTTGAAGCAGATTTTCAGCCTCCAAAGAATGAGAATGTAATGCCCCCTTCTCAAACCTGATCTTTCCAGTGACCGTTGGCCTTTTTCCGGAAACCCGAAGGCTAGTCGGAAGGTAAAATTAGGGTTTCCTATTTTTAAGGATGTCTTTGCTCGGAGTTGGTGGATTCAATGGCGGATTCTTTCTGGGTTTTCAGAGAGCTTTGCAGTGTTTTACAGTTGGGTTCAGCATGGTTGACTTCCTACATCAGTTTGATCAGTGGGCTTGTTCATTTACGGCTTCGGGGCATATTTGGAGAGATAAGTTGAAGCTATTTAATTAAAGTCACGTTTTAATATTTTATTTTAACGTTGACCCCCTTGGTCTAGCCTATTGACTTCATGTTGTTTTGAAAAGTGGTCTTTTGAGGGTGGCGCCTTCATCAAAGATTATTATATTATTTACCAAAGTCAAATCAAGCTCAAAGTGGACGCATTTATTAAAGTGGTGAATTAATTTAAAAATGTCAAGATTAAGCTATGAAGAAAAGGGACGCCATATCTTGAAATGATTAGGGTTTTGACTTTGCAGTAAAGTTTAGGGTTTCGAGAAGTCAACAGGAAATTATAAAAGGAAGGCTTTGAACCTCAATTGGGCATCTTTTGTCTACAGTATTGTTATGCTGCCGGTTTGGCTCTGGAACTGCTTCGGGGAATGAAGGCCTCCTAGCTCGGGCATTGCTTCTTGCTTGCAACACAACAACTAGTGATGAGATAACTTAAATTGTGAGTTGCATTTAGTTTTGAGCATTGTATTCAGCTTGTGCATTGTTAGATCTGTTTTTGCATATTAGTGGCTTTCCGTATATTGCATTGTTTGCTACAGCAGATTCATGTTTTCATTCATCAGTCAAAAAACAACAAAAACGTTGTTCTGGGTATTAGCCCATCTTCATTGCTAGGTCTAGGCGCCATCATCTTCTAATTTGCAGATTTTTCAGAGAAGACTGTGATTTTTAAGAGCAGATCGCCCTTCCTTGAGGGCCGTACCACCTGCTGGTTGCATAGAAGTCCGTGCATAAATAATATCTTGCTGTTTGCTCAGTTTTCAGTGTCTTAGTTTAGGCGCCATCATTCTTAGGCAATATTGCATTTTGTTTCAAGTTAATTGGATGAGATTCGAGGGAGTTATGAGCATATAGGTGAATTTCATAGACTGCTGTTTATTCATTTAAAGTGCAGATTTGTAACAGAAATCAGAATTAGTATCTTGATCCTTGAGAGTGTTATTGTTTTGGCACTTCTATCCAAGATAAGGAGAGTTCTTTATGATGTAATGCTAATCTTGCAAATTCTTAAGCTATTGGCAGGCGAATGGTCCTCATTTTGTAAACTGATAGTACTACTGGCAGTCATTTTCATGCTTGTTCAAATCTGATTTGTAATGCTCTCTTCCATTATTGAAGTTGTTCTGTAATAGATACATCTCCGCCCTATGGTAGCTACTTTCCCACTCTGGGTTAGCAAGCACATTCTGGGTGTTGAGTACTTTCAGCTTTTCAGTATTTCTTTCAAGCATTGTACTTTGTAACACTCCGCCATATGGTCGCCCCTCACTCCATTCTGGATTGGGTAGCACATACTTGGTGTCGAGTTCCCTTTCAATTCGTAGTGTAGAAGATCCTCTGACCATATGCTCGCCATCATCGGCGCCATTCTTGGTTAGAGTTCCTGCATAAGCAATTTGATTTAGATCCTCTGACCAATGCTCACACCTTGCCCACATCGGGATCCTGGTGTACATTCTGGTTAGAGTTGCTTCAGCACGTTTTGGTTTATCTTCTAACCTTAACGGGTGCATTGATTGGAATTTGTAATTTGAAAATTCGAAAAAAATTGGCTCGGAATATTTCAGAGAAAGAAAGCTTAGTATAAATTGGGGTACTTTATCAGGAGATGTGTTCCAAAATTTGAAATGACCTACCTCACAATCTATGGATGGTCATACGGATAGTCGAGGGAGGAAAAATTCTGTTGAAAATGTTCTTAAATCTGTACTTGACTTTGTTCATTCTCTGCAATTATCTCATGGGAGTCATTGAGCACAAAAATCCTCTTTAGGAGTACTCCTGTTCTTAACTGCCACAAATGGAACTTGTTGAGGGCTTATCCTCCATTCGCTCAAACAATTAGCTTGTATCTCCTATAGCCCTGAAATCTTCAAATGTTTTTCCAATGATGGGTAAAAAATTAGATTACAATGAAGGCATACTAAGTTGATGGATGGCAGATGAAGAGATGATTATGTTTTAGAGCTCAAAAGGGAAATATATATAACAAGGGGCCTTGGGAATTGAGGACATTGGCCTCTCCTAGGTAATGTCTTCAAGGCCCTCCAAGGAGATGGATAGTGGGTGACCTTCAGATTTGTCACATCTGCCCCATGGTTGGCTAGGCAATCAGCAACTTTGTTACCCTGCAGCAAGAGTAAACCCACCGAATACCTTAAACCACTTTATACAATTTTTTTCTTCACTTGGTACCTAATCCAAATGCCAATCAAGACAGTCTTCTCACTTTAAAGCCCCTAGTATTATTAGAGATTCACCCTCTACAATCAACTTCTTAATACCAAAGGGGTTGGCTAATTTCAGGCATTCTGGAATTTCCACTTCCGTTGCTGTATTGTTCAGGCTGACATCTAGATTGATAGTATGCTCCAACACATGATCACAGGGCACATTTGATGATCCCACCAGCCTTGGCCAACTTAGGACTGTCCTGAGATGCCCCATCAAAGCTTAGTTTCTTAAATCCCAGATGAGGAGGAATCCACTCAACTGAATGACATAACGCTTTGCTATGACTTAACCTCTTTATTGAGGTTATAGAGGAGGTATTTCTAAAATGTAAAGTTTAATCTATTTTTCAAACAAAGAGAAAATCTTCTGGTAAAAAAGGATACCTTTCGTCAAGTCCTCTACAATTTACCTCAAAATCATAGGAATGATACTTCAATAGAAAACTTGGGTGGGGATGGGGACAAGGATGGGGGATGAGGATTGGGGACTGTAGGTTGGGGAGAAATCACTGTGGAACAGAGAAAAAATGTAGAATTTTTTTTTAATCTCTTACTAATAAATCAAACTATAAATTTCTAACCAAACAATTAAAGAACTTGTTTTGATCTGAAATGGATTAGTTCAGTTCAAGAGATATCATGTAGGTCCAGTTACCCTCAAGTGAACACATTCACATCTCAATACAAAAGCTGAGTACTACATTGAGAGAAAACAAATAATTGTATGGGGGAAGACTGTCAAAGAAAAGGAAAGTTGACCATGTTAAAGGTCTTCAGGATAGTATAGGCCCTCAATTTTTTTGGCAATCTCTTGAGTTGCTGAATGAAGAAAATAAGGCACCTTGGAAAGCTGCTGAATGTGCTAGCCCAAAGACTTCTAGTATTTAGCACATTCAGAAGCGGAAGAGTGTGCACCCTTGAGATGGTGATACTAAGGCGAACCCCTAACAGTCCAGATTCTCAGTTCAGCCATAACAGGCAGATTTTAAAGCTGTTAAATTTTCCAAAATCAGACAGTGCATATGGAGCACATTCAACAGCAGCCAAATGTGCATAACCCAATAGTATGGGGAAAGCCAACCACTTAAGAGGCTAGAATGGACGCAGAAATGTTCCAATGCACAATTGATGAGATAGTTTCTGTGTTAAGGTCTCTAAAATTCTTTATCAACTTGTACAAGCTTAAATCTGCATGTTGTAGCAATGGAAATGGAATTGTATTTGCAGCTGAGTACAGGAAGTGTATATTTTCTGTTTTGAGTAGTGGTACATTGTAGAGAATGTGTGGAGATCATTATTTAGGTGTTGTTGATGTCCCACAATGGTCTTTGGATGCTCCATTTTTTGAGTTTGGCTTGGTAATCCTGCAAATTGTTTGATTGGAAAGGAGTCATAACTTCCACTTTGCTGTAGCTTTCATCCGAGGGTTTCTCAAGGGTATATCTTATGCTAGTTATTGTTGTGTAATTTATTTTAAAAGGATATAAATCTGGGGTTCTATTATGGTGACCCAGCCCTTAAACTAATAGTGCAAGAGAACTAGAGAACTAAACAAATGCCTGCATTAGCTGCTCTCAAAGGAGTGTAGCAGGCCATAAAAAGCAGACACAAACAAACAGCTAAAAAACGATAACCACACTACTAAAAAGGCCATACATACACACACAATAACATCAAATGTGGTTTTGAGAAACATCCATCATTCAGTACCCTGCTATTTAGGCCCTCCTTGTTAAGGGTCGTTTTGACATGCACATCTCAACTTAGATGAAATATTGGGTATCTCACTTCTCCTGAAAGGAATCAAATCCCAAAGAATGAGAAATGACTACCCTAAAGTCCTTGTAGCCAGGTCTTGGCTTGCAAGATAACTTAGTTGTTCCTTGTGTTTGTTGTTTACACAAAGGGACCTACACAATTGTTCTGCTGAATCTTGAAATAAGGGTTAGATCTCAAAGATAAAGAAATTTATACTATTCTTAACCTTGAATTTGGTGTTTCTCGATCTTATGGAATTGAAAATATTTACAATTGGAAAACCCTTTTGATCATTAGACATGCAATACTAGTGATGCTTGCTCCTACCCTAAACATTGGTTATAAAAAATAGCGAAAAATAACAGGGTTAGAGAAATCCCAAATTTTGAATTTCCATTGCAATCCCTAAATGCATGAATAGACAAATCTAAAGAAAAGTTGCATGGACATGGATACGGATACAGATATAGATACGGCCATTTTTAAGACCCCCAATATGGATATGGCTGGATATGACGTTCATGAAAAACACAAACACATACACATATTTTCTAAGTTATTAGAGGAGATTTTTTATTACTTTAAAATTAAATAAGTTTAAACAATATTAAAATTTAAATATTAATAATTTAGTAAAGAATAAACAATTAAATATATATTAATAAATTTTATTTATATTTAAAGAATAAATTTTAATTTTTTAAAAATCTCTGTAATGTCCCCAATTTAGCTCTACACTCTTCATGTGGATTTAGCCTATTTCCGGAAATTCGTAGGCTACTCAGATGTGCAAATTTAGGGTTTCCACTGTCAGTAAGTCTTGCTTTCAACTTAGTTCAACTTTTTATTGGTTTTGAGGTGAACTTACTATTTTTGGCATTGGCTATTTTTAGTAAGTCTAATTTTGGCAGTGGCATCATCAGCAGTTAAGCTCAGGTCATCATGCTATTTTTTGGCAATCCATCAGTTTCAGTATTGGCATTGGTTTTGGTTATCTCCTTGGACTGAGTTTTATACTTAGTCAATTTCATGTTTTTAAGTTGTACCCCATGCCTAGGCTTGATGACTTCAAGTTGTTTTAAAGAGGGGACATTAAGGGGTCAAGTTGAGCATTTAATGATTTAATAAATGCTTTATTGTTACATTTTGAAATGGACACCAAAAAGGGAAGATGAATAATATTTTATTATTTCAAAATAAAGTGAATGGTTAAAGTGGCGTCCCTTTTGGAAGTTGAAGTGATTCGACTTCTTGAAATTCAGAGTGTTTCATTTGCCATTTGAAGCTTATTTATTGAGGTCTTGCTCATTCATTCTTATCTTTGGAAAATTATAACAAAATGCTGCTGGATTGAATTCAGAACCCGGCTAAGGGGAAGCTTAGCAATTTGAGTCCATTCTTTGGGCTTGAAACTATGGTTCCCTAGATGGTGGATTTAGAGTGTGCTTCATTCAGAAGTGCACATTGAGATTCATTGATGGAGAATTTGATGTTATTTTCAGTTTTTGGTGTTGCTGGTTCACACATGGCTAAATGGTGAATTTGTATACAGCTTCAAGGGTGTTTTTAATTTGCACATGGGTATTGATTCCTTCAATTAGTATGCTTGAGGCGCCCCTTTTGGTGCAATATCAGAATTTAATATTAAGTGGCTGATTTTATAAGAGAGGTTGACCCTCTCCTAGGGCCGTACCATTCATTATTGACTTGGAAATCGTGCTGGTTGTATTTGCTGAGTTTGAAGGTTGGAAATTGATTGTATCATGGTCGCCTTGCTCTTTAAGTGCAGCACTTTTAGTTTGGTTCAAGTTTTTGAAGTGTGGTAAGAGATTTATCATTTCTGGTGTGTTGATGTTTGCTGGTTCAAACTTTCAGTTTGCAGATTTTATATCAGAATTATTTCAGTTCATTACTTCAATAATTGAGAGAATTCTAGAGTGGGAGATCATCTATTTCTTTGTGTTTTGATTCTATTGTAAACACTTGTAATTTGTAGTGATTCTTTATATTGTAAGATTGAAAACAATAGTACTGTTTCAGTCATTCTTTACTGCTTTACTTGTGCTTAATTTCTCACATTTGTAACCCCTGGATGGTTTACCGCTAGTGTGGAAAAATAACTCAATTAATTCTCTCATCTTGTACCCACTGAAAAAGTGGTGAATTCCCACTCACGAGTGGATGCCTGCCGCAGTGGATGAATTAGTTTGTTTTTGTAATTTCTTCCCCCCACTGAATTAGTGGAAGTGCGGAATCCTTTCATGGCTAGTTTACCGCCTCTTTACATTCAACTGCAATTTACTTTCAGTTATTGATCATTTACCTCCGCCATATGCTATCACCTCACCTCTTGAAGGATCTTGGTGAACATTCTTGGCGTGGAGTGTATTCAATTTGCTTATCTTTGTTGAAGCTAACACTAAACAGTTGGTGTAGTGTTGGTTGTGTTGTGAGAATTCAAAGGAAAAATTGGTAGGCATATTTCAATCTCTAAAGTTTAAACAACATAATATAAATATAAAATTATAAACAATTAACTTTTTTAAATTTTTAAAAACTAAAATGCCAAAAATATAGTAGAGTTGCACTGGAAGAAGACCTAGAAAAATGGGTTGCTGAAATAGAAAATTGTTTCATTTGTCTTCCTCATTTGGTGTAGGTTTCGTTTATATAAAACAAAATAAAATTGCACGATTGAAGTTTTTAAGATTAAGTTTAGGAAGATTCACATTAGTTATTTTGAAAATCAAATCACATAGTATCTGGCACAGCTGGAAAATCAAGGTTTTTGGGCACGCGTGGGTATGGTATTTGACGTGTATTTGTGGCATATTGTACCCATATCTGTATTGGATATGGGGATACACACACTCGGGAGGGGCAAGGGTGTATCCGGCTACGCTGATCTAAAGTAAATTGATTCTTACTTAACCAGATAACTCACAGTATCTTAAGAATAGTGCAATCTTGAAAGGGATTCCATATCATCAAGTAAGACTCATCAAACACCCAATATTGACACAGTTTAACAAGATACTCCACAAAATGAAACAAAGTTCTCAGACTAACCAAACAAGGCAAACTTATAGCAAGCAAATTGCTAGTTGTGTGAATAGAAGACTTATTAGATACTCATCACATTCATACATCCACAATAGGAAATCTAACTATTGTAGCTAGAAAACATGAAATGAAACACATCATATTTTGTAGTATGTGAATGTCTCTTCTACTCAACAAATTCCAACCAGTTGATTGGAAAATATGAAATGAAACAATGCATAAGTTACAATATTCTAGTGCCTACTATTCCCAACAAATTCTAGCCATTTTGGAAATAGAATTTCCAACTGTAGTGTAGAAAATTGTACTCCTTTCTGTGTGAAAGTACAATTTCACACTTAATTTGGACCTATTTTAGTGAACTTACATTTATGCATTTTTACCCTTCATAAATAGGCCCCTAATGCCCTTTATTATGCATCCCAAGGCCTATTTTTATCGTTTTTCGACATTGCAATATGCATTGAATAAATGCATTTAGTTAATTTAAGACCCCGAAACACATTGATCCTGGATTTTTAGGCCAAGGCCCATTCGCCCAAGGCCCATTCGCCCAAGGTTCCCTTTAGAATCCAAAATCAAAATTTAAACATGTTTTTGGCAGTATTTTATAGTCTTAGATTCAAGTTTTAAATGTCGGCTATCAGGATCTAATATTCAGGAAATTAGAGAAGAAGCCTATAAAACCTAGTCCTTTTCACCATTTCAAACTAGATTGGCAAGAGATCAATTTTGAGAGATCAAGGAGAAAAGGAGAACTTTTTGAGAAAATTCAAGCAAGCAAAGTTGAAGTCTTGGAGCAACATTTTGTGTGTATGTGCAGGTCTTCAAGCTCATTTTGTCAAAGATTTGATCAAGCATTGTTCATGATTGAAGGTTGATGCCTATGGTGGATCATGATGGATTCTAGGTTTGGGAGATGCATTTGGCCATTTTCCTTAACCTAATGACTTTTTTCCTAAGTGATCCCATCTTCTATCTTCATTCTACTAGCTACCTAAAGCAAGGTATTATCATATTTCTGATCTATTAGATTGTTTTGACTTCTCCCTAATTGGTTCTTTATCATTTGTCATTGTCATATAGGAATCATGCTCTAATGCACTTGAGTAGGGTTTCTTTGCATATTATCTCTTAACAACCTTAGATACACTTAAGGTTAGGGCTTACACACACTGTCATGTATCAGATTTACACCATTTCATCAAGGTATAATTACCAAACTTGGGGTTTGACCGAGGCAAACCCCTACCCACACAAAACAACATTTTCTTTTGCAGATTTGCTACAGGTCCGTATCCGAAAGCCCAAATCTATAGGTATAGGAAGAAAGTGCAGACATAGGACTCCAAAATCATCTTTTGAAGTTTCAAAAAAGGTTACAAGGACCCATTCGCTCTAGGGAAAATGTGTTTTGCTTTAGACTGTAAAACCCAGTTTTCAGACCAGGTGCAAACTATATTTCCCTTCTTAGATATGCCGGAAAGTTATTGTTTCTGTTTGTGCTATCCTTAATTTTTGCATTTCATGTATCCTTTGCAGTTAGGTTTTCAAATTTTCATTTTTAATTGTTTTAATTTTGTTCTTTTTTTTTACTTAGTTAAAGTTTTTAAGTTCTTTCATTACAATTTATAAATTGAAATATAAGTTTAGTTTTCAATTTTGCGAACAATTCAATGAATAATAATACAATATTAATGATTCATTGTCAAATTTTGATTTTTTTAATTATATAACAAGTTGCCATTTTAAAAAAAGTTTCAGATGTTCAAATTATTTATTTTATCAAATTAGGATTATAACTTTTGTGTATCCTTTGCTTTTGCGCTTCGTGTGACCTAAAGTAAGAAAAACAAAAGTGAAATCCTTGTTTGACAAGGATTAAGAGCATTTGTTTAATTTGTGTATACTTTGTTTTTGCACTTTGTGCGACTTGAAGTAAGACAAACAAAAAGAAAATATTTGTCTTAATCCCTTGCATTATGCATAGTTTAAATTTTAATTTTAAAACTATAAACATAAATTTGATATCGTTTATTGTAGTGTCACTATGAGTTCTCATGGCATGAGTATGAATGAGGTTGAGCCTCAACAAGAAGTTGAATTTGAAATTGAAACTGAAAATGGATCCGATTATGCACTTGATGAAGGTGCAAAAGCAAAGAGGGGTGACTGTGAAAGCCAAACCACTAGTTCTATTGCCAATGCAAATATTATTTGCCCTTCCACAATACTAGCAAAATATGCTAAGGTCCCTTTGATCCTAAGTCTCCCCAAAGACAATTTTGTACAAAATTACAAATAAAACTTGGGGCATTTGGGGCACTAGGCTGTGGAAGTGCCACTTTTGCAATGTTGAGTTTTAGGGCAGTACTACCAGAGTTAATGCCCACTTGCTTCATATCCAAGAAAAAGGTGTAGTAGTATATGAGAAGTTGATCAAAAAATTGAA
This sequence comes from Sequoia sempervirens, assembly GCA_007258455.2. Taxonomy (NCBI): domain Eukaryota; kingdom Viridiplantae; phylum Streptophyta; class Pinopsida; order Cupressales; family Cupressaceae; genus Sequoia; species Sequoia sempervirens. The sequence goes on along the minus strand of VDFB02000017.1, from coordinate 400,893,088 downwards.
TTATAGGGCTGAGATAACTGATAAGTAAGTTATGGGGTGGTTCAAGTAATGAAGACATTTCACTTGAATTTGCTTATGTATCTCAAAGGATGAGGGGTCATCAGGGAGATGGTTCTACTTCTATTACTCTTTAGAGGCTAGTTGCACATATGCCAATTTCTTCTACTTCAGGGGCAATAGAGGCTAGGGGGAAACACAAGATGACAAGTGATGCTACAAACCCACTAGCAAAATTATTCAATGTGCAATTGAAGGATGAGGTAGATGATGCCATTGGAAAATTCTTCTTTGCTAATGGAATTCCATTCCATGTGGCTCACTTTGCTTATTATAATGATGTGGTGGTGAAGATAGCAAGGATAGGACTATCATATGTGCCACCAGGGGAGACAAAATCAAGGACCACAATCTTGGATAAGAATTATTCCAAGATAAATATTTTAATGGAGAAAATAAAGGAATCCTAGATCACAAGTGGATGCAGCATAGTCATGGATGGGTGGATGAACATTAGGCATTGTCCACTCAACAGTATCATGGTTACATGTGCAGAGGGCCCTTATTTTCTTAGGGCTATTGATTGTTTAGGGCATCACAAGGATGCTGATTTTTAATTTTAGATCCTCAAAGATGCTATTGAGGAGGTTGGGCCACAAAATGTGGTCCAAGTAGTGATAGTTGCGGCGTGTGTGTGCAAAGCTACAAGGAAGTTGATTGAGGTATCCTACAAACATATTTGATGGATTCCTTGTTGTGTGTTGTCATCCCCACTTCTTAAGAACAAAATGGACATAAGGAAACACATTATTTTTGTTTGTACATTGAGTAACCTGAGAAAACTAAAGAAGAGTTTTCCAACCCTACGCAATGTTCTAAGCATCCCAAGAAGAGGAAAGAAAATCACCCCTCCCCCCACGCCCTCAACCCAAATTATAACAAAAGAACTAGGTAAATTTGGTGAGGTTTTTCACCCAATCACAATAAAAAATTCCCCAAATGTTACCTATCCCATAACTACTTGGTTGAGGGGTCCCTTTCCTCATAAATAAACATGAAAATAGTATTTTAGCCTCCTCTAAAATCCTCACTGGGTTTATTAATCCATATTTCATGCACACTATTGTCTCAACAATAAACAAACAACCAATAATAGGCATAACAAACAAGAAAGAAAACAACCACCCAACAACGTAAAGTGTAAACTATAAAATAGAAATTGTATTAAACCCTAAGTCCAAAGATTTGTGCATTTCTTTTAGTGCCATGACAATGAAAACCTACAACTGCTATATTGGTGACCATACACACTTTGAGCAAGCACCCTAGAGCCATGCTGGAAACATCACCGCCCTTACCTGCCCTCCTACACAACAACCAAAAGAAAAAAATAATGTGAGAAGAGATGGAATTAGGTTTTACTTTTAGTAGTTTGTGAGTTAGTTTCTTTTTCTACGTTAATTAATTTGTGTTGTTCATTGTACATTCTATGCAACCAATTGAACAAATCCAGTTTGATGGGAAAATAGGAATACAATAAATTTAGTTAATAATAACATAAAGCTTAATGTATTGTGTCCTGTTATAGCCGAATTACAATGGTGGGATTTCCAATGAATGCTTTTACCAGTGAAGCTTAAGTTTTTGTTTTGTTTTGGAGAGTATGTTTTTAAATTTATAAATTAACAAACTTAAACTTGTCAACATTGAATTTAATGAAGGTCTTGTAGCTAGTGTGGTTGTGTGCACAAGGGAATTGTAGAGTAGGGGGGATTCGTCACCCACAAGGCTCTAGGTCACGGGAGAGCCCCAAGGAACGAACTGCCCTAAACTACCTCAGGTTGATTAATAGGTAATGACAGGTGTTTCGGAAATTGGGTGAGCAAACTACAAGGGTCTTAGACTACGACTTAGACAACTCTTTGTTTGAGGACGACAGCGTGGGAACCAAACTTTAGCATGCCGTGTTGGATTCTCGAGGATGCGTTGGTGTCCTGTACGGAAAACGAGTTGAGTGATAGTCAAAGACACTCAAGGTCGACTTACAACCCGAAAGAGTTTTACTGTTTAATAGTTTAATGTGAAAATGTAGAAATAAACAGTACAACAATAAGAATACTAGAGAGAATTATCATAATGACGAAAATGACAAGAAAAGAGTAGGAAAAGATACCTTTCACGCGAAATCTGATTCTTCAGCTTTAACTCCAAACAAACGAACCAACACCTACACACATGGAAACAAAAAAAGTGTTGGGTTGTGTTTTGAGGTCTGCCTCAATCAGACCCCCGTTTTGGTGTAACAACCTCCACGGACAGCCAAGATGCCACGATATATAGAAAATCGATAAAGACATAATGGAAAAGACACTATCAAATAGAGTGCAAAGACAGCTTGAACGCTACTCTATAAGACACAATGATGTATAAGACACAATGATGCAAGTAAATAAAAAGAGCAATATCACCTTCCCTTTTGCTCACACTCAAGGCTGAGAGGAAAAGATGATGAGACATGACGCCTTGCTAAGAGAATTTAGCTTCGTAGACCTTGCAAAAACAATTGTGTTGCAACAAGAAAGCGCTGTAGAGTCCAAGAAGAGAGCTTGTAGCAGTAAGAAGAGGGAAGAGTGATCAAGAAGAGAGCAAGAGAGTGAGAATTAGCAAGAGAGATCAAGAGAGTGAATAGAGAGAATGAAAAGCATCAATTTGAATGAGCAAAATGGAGGTAAGGAGTTGTTTTTTGTTGGTTAAGACCTGACAAAGGATGTTACCTTCGCGGCCAACTAGGAGACGTAACACTTCTGTGAATTTTAGAGGTAGGAATCTGTCAGGACGATAGCGTGACACACGGACGTCTGCACGATGCGCACGCGTCCCCGACAAATATTCCTCCACTGACGCAAAAAGACAAGGCTACATGGAAGGAATGGGATGACGACGACGGGTTTTGCATCATCGAACTTATAGTTTCTAAAGTAAGGGTAAAATAAATGAGAAATTTTCCTAGGGTGCAAATTTGCGCCATTACATTTTGCCCCCAATTTAGCGAGCATACATGTCAGTGCGTATGTGAGCTAAATTAGAAAGAGGTTGAAGAGAATATACCAATAATGTCGAGGAAGCAGATCTTTGATGTGGCGTACTTGGACGCGAAAGGGGGAGCTCCACAGGTTCTCGGTCCTACAAAGCTAGTTGCGATCTCACCATAAAAATGTTAGGCGAAAAAGCTAATCATAAGACACTCATTCATAAGAAGACACAAGAAGAGACAAGCCGAAGAATAAGACACAGTCTGATAAGATAGATAAGCCTGCGGCTGCTGTAAACTGCGTTGCAGAACAATCACAGATAAGGTGGGTCTAATCAGGCTGCCCCAAGCTAGACACCAAGATATAAGATGTCTGACACCAAGACACGCGACATCAAATATCAGATAAAAGACACACATTGCAAGGCACCAAAGAGATCTTTTGAGAAGAAAGTTCTCAAAGGGGGTTCCTTTGGCGGGGAACCCTTCAAGACACCAAGGGGCCCATTCAAAGGAACACTCCAATTGAAAGACACCACATTTTCTGCAAGTTATTCTGTCATCAAGGGATACTTTTGAAAAATCTTTCGTCAAGGAATTTGTTGGAAAGAATGCTTCTTTTCAAAGGAAAGTTTTTAGACTCTTTCATTTTAGAAAAAGTGCTCTTTTTGCAAAGGAAAGTTTTCAGACTCTTTCGCATATGGAATCTTTTTCAAAAGAAAATTTCATCCAGGAATGTTGAGAGAATACAATAGTTTGGAAAATGAGAAATTTCAATAAGGAATTCTTTTCTCAAGGAATTCATTGTAAAGAAAAATTGACACCAAGGAATCCTTTTGTAAGAATTCGCCTTATTGAATATTAGATCATGGTAGCCCCCCTTAAGATGGTGTGTGCTATGCAAAGGAGCACATGGCATCCTAAGGAGAGAAAGGAGAGGCAGAGATGTTGTGGCACACAACAGATGACGAGATGTATTTGAGGTATGTTGTCACACATGCGAGGGACAACACATAGAAACCACAACATCAAGAAGCAGGCAAAGATGAAGAAATCAAGAGACAGGGGGATTTGAGAATTTGGTGTTAGATCTGTTCATAGATATGAATATATATAATATGGTGTATGAACGAACGGTCAACAATCCCCAAAGTTCTCAGTACGTGAAGAGCACATGAAAACAAAGTGAATAAAAAAACTTGGGTCAACATGGAAGAAGGCCTGAATGCCCCCAACCTTTGCATCATCCCCAATATTGAGAAAGAATTTCACGACACAAAAGAATGATGATACAAATAGAAGAAGTGTATGAGAAATTTTTTGCGCCTATATCCAAGCACCTACAAGGGTAGCAAGGATCCTCTAGGAAGGATCACAAACACAAAAAGACAAGCACGAGGGAACACAAACACACAAACAAATCTAATCTACAGATAAAGAAGAGGTACGACCATAGTCCTCATCGACCAGTAGGTCGTTGTGCTCCCAATCTAGATCATTGTAAGGGGAGGGCAGATGGGCCTGCAAGGGTGGGATAGCGAGAATGGTACCCTTCGACTTGCCTGCAACAAGGGCGAAGGAAGAAAATCCCTCAAGGTCTTCTTCATCGAGCTCTTGTGAAGCAAAAGTCATCGATCTTGCAAAGATTGAAGATAGAAGTGGCATGTCATCCATTGAATTAAACATGCACTTTATTGGAGTGCCATGTGTCAACTGGGTGGGAGAAGAACTAGACACCCGAGAGCCATTGCTAACCTCATTGAGAGGGGCAGTGACAAACTTAGGAGAAGTAGGGGCCGCCTCCGTCACAAGGATGGCACAAGGCAAGACATAACCAACTTTCAAAGAAGGTGAACCCTTCTTCCGACCTCCACTCGCAGCAAGGTCGTCCTCCAGCTTGTGCTTCAGCGAAGGATGCAAGATCCCCACAGATGAAGCAAAAGCCGAGGAGGACGAAGACAAGGCCGCAACAGACACCACTGTTGTGTTCGACATGTCTATGGGCTGAGAGAATGGAGGGATGTTCGGGAGGGACATCAAGAGAGGGGGCTGCACGGAGGGAGCAATGAAAACTTGCACCCTTTTGGGGTGAACACCATCAAGACCCGTTGGAGGAGCTGGAAGCAAAACAAAGGCGATGGGAATCGAGATAGAAACAATAGAAGAAAGCGGAATAGCAATAGGAGATGCAGAGACAGACGCTACTAGCTCCTCCTCCGTCTTCTGCAAGGCGGCGTGCTCCACAGCCAAAGCCTTTCGCTTGCGCTTGCGAGTACGTTGGTTGCGGGCACTGGAAGATGCGACCTGAGAAGAGATTGGAGGTTGCTGCTCAACTGCAAGAATATCCTTCACAACCGTTTCCGATGGAAAGATAGCCTCCTGGGTAGGAGCAAGAGGAGGAAGCACAGGTGCAGAAACAACCACAAGGGGAGAAACCAAAACAGGGCCTCGGCAGCGGGCCTCCTCCCATTCTCTGCCTGAAGGGCAGGTAGAGGAACAGTAGGAGGCTGCGGAGGCCGAGAAGTTAGTAAAACCCCACGGGAAGACTTCCCCTTGCCATAGACAATTGGTCGTGGTATCGTGGGTAGCACAAGAAGCTCAAAAGCTTGATGCTTTGTCCTCCGCCATGCGGGCACCATCTCACTTCCCATGCAAGACATAGGAGTGGGAGTCGAAGTTGTCATAGCAGGATGAGAAGTAGAAGTAGACGAAACTGTAGACATAGAAGGAGAAGGCTCTAAAGCACGAGCAAGATTCCCCTTTCCCTTGGACGGGGCAGAAGAGGCAGCTTGCTGTTGTGCTATCATAGAGGCTTTAATTGAGACAACATAAGGTGACATTGGATAACTAACCTTTGGCGCTGAGCCCCCAGTCTTATATTTAACATAAGCCTTCTATAACAAATCTCCCCTAGGGAGGAGAGGTCTGATCAGGGTAGGCCAGAAGTGATCCAATGAGAAGCCCCCATGTGACACTAGCAGTTTATAGTTAGTGTCATGCACCATGTGCATGACGCCTTCATGAGGGAACTTTAAACATTTACGAACTACAGAGGCGACACTGTTCATAGAGGCTAGCCAAGGGATGCCTAGCCTAACTCTAAACAGGTCAGACTTTGGAATGATAACAAATGAGACATCAACAACCTTGGGTCCTGCCAAGACTGATAAAGAAATAGAGCCCATAGGGGCCATAGAGAGTCCATCGTGGGTATGGAGAGTGGTCTTCAACTCTTTGTATCTCTCCTTATGTAAACTGTTTATAAACAGAGTCTCCTCCATTATCACATTAACCCGACTCGTTGGATCAACTAAGATGCCAGTTACAACGTTTCCATTAATCTAGGCAGTAATGTATAGCAGGGAGGGTTCCTTATTAAGAGGCTCATCATGCGAGGTGAATGTTATGTCAGGTGTTGCACTCGCATTTTCAGGAGGGATACGCGTGAACGAAACCATGCTCATGTACCCAGATGGAACTAAATCAAAAGATGTAGAAGATTGTATTTAGCCGACAATGACCTACCTCGATTCTGTTATGGAATATCCAAGAGTCCTTCTAACTACATATCTATGGGTCGTAGTTTGGGTCACAAAGCTACACGCTTCGGGACACAGAAATCTACAACGTGCCTAGGACACGAGAGAAAGATTCCCCAATACCAAGAAACGAAAACAAGGATGTTCACGTCGGGTTCACCAAAAATGTAGAGTAGGGGGATTCGTTACCCCCAAGATTCCGGGTCACAGGAGAGCCCCAAGGAACAAACTGCCCTAAACTACCTTAGGTTGATTAATAGGTAATGACAGGGGTTTTGGAAATCGGGTGAGAAGACTACAAGGGTCTCAGACTGCAAACTCAGACAACTCTTTGAGGACGACAGCATAGGAACCGAACTTCAGCATGCCGCGCTAGAGTCTTGGCGATGTGCTGGCGTCCTGTACGGACAGCGAGTCGAGTGACAGTCAAAGGCACTCAAGGTCCACTTACAACCCAAATAACAAAGTTTTACAGTTTAACAATTTAATGTGAAAATGCGGAAATAAATAGTACAACAAGACGAATACTAGAGAGAATTATCCTAATGATGAAAATGACAAGAAAAGAGTAGGAAAAGATACCTTTCACGCGAAATCCAATTCTTCAGCTTTAACTCCAAACAAACGAACCAACACCTACACACACGGAAATAGAAAAAGTGTTGGGTTGTGTTTTGAGGTCTGCCTCAGTCAGACCCCCGTTTTGGTCTTCTCACCTCCACGAACATCCAAGATGCCACGATATAGAGAAAATCGATAAAGACAAAATGGAAAAGACACTATCAAATAGAGTGCAAAGACAATTTGAATGCTACTCTAAGACATAATGATGCAAATAAATAAAAAGAGCAATATCACATTCCCTTCTGCTAGCACTCAAGGTTGAGAGGAGAAGATGATGAGAGATGATGCCTTGCCAAGAGAATGGAGCTTCGTAGACCCTGCAAAAACAATGATGTTGCAACAAGAAAGCGTTGTAGAGTCAAGAAGAGAGCTTGTAGCAGCAAGAAGAGGCAAGAATGATCAAGAAGAGAGCAAGAAAGTGAGAATTAAAGAGAGATCAAGAGAGTGAATAGAGAATGAAAAGCATCAGTTTGAATGAGCAAAATGGAGGTAAGGAGTTGTTTTTTGTCGGTCAAGACTTGATAGAGGATGTTACCTTTGTGGCCAACCAGGAAACATAACGCTTTTGTGAATCTCAGAGGTAGGAATCTATTAGGACGACAGGCGGCATGCGGATGTCCGCGCAGAACGTGTGCGTCCTCGACAAATATTCCTCCACCGACGCAAAAAGACAAGGCTACATGGAAGGAATGGGATGACGGCGATGGTTTTTGTATCATCAAACTTATAGTTTCTAAAGTAAGGGTAAAATAAATGGGAAATTTGCCTAGGGTGCAAATTGCGCCATTACAAAAATATAAACCAAGGGTAAAACAAATTTCCAGTAAGTGTAGTATGGGTATCCAAATGAATTTGCATCTACATTATCTATGTTATAGTTGTAATTCCCTTTTGTTTAACTTGTAGGGTATTGAGAATGGAATGCAATCCGCTCTGCAAATGGAAGCTCTATTACTAGGGTGTATAAGGATGTATTGAAACCTAAATCCCTTGGAGTGGCCTTTCAAGTGTTGTAACTCGTGTATCTATTTATTTTGTTTTATTTTAAATATCTTTCTTTCGTATGGGTGAGAAAATCTTTTCTCTTTGTTGTTAGGATTTCAACTTTAATTATTTTGGTTTTCTCGCCATTATCCCTTGCTTTAAAACCTCTATCCAACCATGCATTTATTTGTTGAAGTTAGTAATCAAGTTTGCTAGTTAGAATAGTTATGGAATGCGTTGTTATTGAATTGGATTATGTTAAAGAAAATAGATAAATTCTTTTGTTATATATATATATATATATATAAGAAATTTCTCTATTGAATAGTGAGTGCTATAAATAAAAGGAAACATTTGTAAGTATAATTGTTAAAGAAAATGTAAAAGAAATAATAGTAAGTGTTTTAACAATTGAGGTGAGTTTTTCCATGTTGAAGATTAATAATAACCTTGCGTAAGTGTTAGTGAATCCTTTCTCTTGTCCTTTAAGAAAACCTTCAATTAAGCAATTAGTATTTCAAGACTAAGATTAAATGTCCCCATGGCGTTCTTTGTAATAAATCGTACTATATATTCATTAAATGATAGTTGATCTTAGGTGTGCAAACATCCCACCTATGTTGTTATTGGTTGTCGTTTGTCGTCTTGTTGCAAGACGTAAGTTATATTTAGTGAAGCTTTTTAAAGGTGTGGTTAGTGATAATTAAACCTACAAGTTAATTCAAGTGTTTAACCAATTGATGCAAATCTGTCTAGTTATCTTGGGATGCTTAGAACATTGCATAGGGTTTAGTATTCTTGGGGTTCCTCAATGTACAAACAAAAATTTGTGTTTCCTTATGTCCATTTTGTTCTTGTTAAGTGGGCATGACAAATGCACTTAAGGACATGGCAAAGATTGATTGGATCACAACAATTGTGGATGATGCTAGAGATGTGCAAATGTTTATTTGTAACCACCACACTTCATGTGCACTCTTTAGGACCTCTAAAAAATAATTCTTGAAACTTGCAAAGACTAGATATGCATCGTATTCCATTCTCTTGGAGAGGATGCTTAGGTTGCAAGAGGCATTGCAATTGATGGTTATGAAGTTTAACACTCCCTTGCACGTGGATGCTTATGCATTGCACCCTTAGTGTATGTGCAAAGGCCTAGTAGAGTTACACCCATACAAGATGTTAAGGTGAAGGGAGGGTTCACAAAGGCCATCAAAAAGATGTATGATTTTGTTGAGGTTGGCATCATTCGTATGAGTGGTCAAAGTTTGTCCCTCTTAGGGGTTATTTTGAGGAGGCCAAGATGGATAGGGAAACTATGGCATAGGACCTAATTGTGGTGGACTTTGCATGGGCCAACTTCTTTGACTATCTCTCTAGCCATTCATTTACTATCTTAGGTTTCTAGTTATTCTGATACTGAGAGGATTCGGTGTACTAATAGCTTCATCCACTCCCTTAATAGGAACAAAGCTACCTCTAGGAGAGTAGAGAAGCTTGTGGTTGTACATAGTGCCTTGCGTCGCATTGACCACAAGACACTTACATACAAGGAGAGTCTAGAATCATGGTGGGATGTAGAGCTAGAGGAGCCAACACAAGTTGATGATGATGTTACATAGACATGGTTGGTATTGGTTTGGAGGAGCTTCAACATGTGGAGTGTAGTAGTTCTAGTGATGAAGAGTTTGGGGATGATTAGAGGCCTCACTTCACTTCATTTTGTTATTTTGAACATTTGTCATTGTAATCATCATTATGAAAATTTGAATATAATATAAATTTCAAATTTGACATTGTCATTGTTAATGTTCTCTTCAAAATTCAAATGTTTAATGTAATCATTGGTGTTTACAATTACAACTTTAGTTTAAAACTTTGAAGTTTAAAAAGTTTATTGTTTAGTAGTTTTACTAGTTTTCCAAAGTCTCATTTGTAATTCTTATACTTATTCCTTATACATCTTTTTCTAACTATTTTTTCAAGTACTATATGTATTTTAGTGCCACCACTTCGCCTCCACCTTACTGCCGCCCCTTGCTGTCCCCAAACTTAGGCCCTTGGTCCCCTTTGATGAGCACACTTATATTGAGAGGGGCAGGGGGTGAATCAATATAAGTTAATCTTTTGCTTATTTTGAAATTTAATAACCACAATAATAGCAATCATGCAAGATCTAACAATTAAGAAGTCAAGATTTACGTGGAAACCCTTTTTAGGAAAAAAAAACATAAAGAAAGATTGCTTGGATCTACTGTCTAAATCTAAACACAAAAGAAAATTCTCTTACAAAATTTGTAGGCACCAAACCCATTGGAGACACCAATGCTCACTACTAAGCACCAACTTAGCAAGAGACACCAATCTCTTCTTATAGGAAACACCGACCTCCAAATAAACAAGGTTTCACCTTTTTTATGTTGCTTCTTCAATGGATGATGGACATTTCACTTTCCTTCAAAAATCTGCTTGCATTAGAATGATATCACATTTTTCTCATACACCCTCTCACATCCAACTCTCCAACATCCATTCTCCTATTTATATCCTATCATGCCTCTTCATGGAGGGGCAATTTTCCCAAGGGAAGTCGTCCCCTTTCAAAGAGGGGCATCCCTTCATTTTTTTTTTTAAATTTTAAATTGGGATGATTTGTCTCAAAACATGGGAACCACAACTTGGGGATCGACGAACCCTTTCTCATGGAAAAATTTAAATTAAAATATAATAAATGTTTCCAAAAAGTGAATCATAGTCAGCCAACCCTTTCTATTAGCACATGACAATAATTAAATCATTGTGACAGTGATTGGCCTTTGACATTAGTTATAATATTTCCAACACCCTTATCCCTAAAACTTGTCCCCCCGTCCCCCTATTAGGAAACTCTATGGAACTATGCAAATAATTATTTTAATATTATTATTTTGAGACATGTCTTTATTAATTTTTGGAATTTTGTACTTTGTTAGGCACACATAAAATACCCATCTTTTCAAAGTCATCTTTCATTGGCTGCTTGTCATTGCACAATATTTGTTCCTTTTCATTGATCTCCATAGCTTCAATAAAACTGCAGTTCGATGGAAATACTTCATACTCCATTTGCCTGTGAAATAGGCCATAAATAGAAATTGTTTCATCTTTCAAACATGCCTGCAATTTCAAAATTCCTTTGACGTTTAGTTCCATTGGATCTTGATCATGCTTCTCTATCCACTCCTCTTTAGAGTCCGAATCTGATGAATTAGAGGAAGTTGTTTCCTCACTTATTGTCTGGTTTCTCAAATCAATTATATACTTCTTGGCATTGTTTTCAATGGAGAGAGTATTTTTTTTCTAGTTATGGTTGGCTTTGGTTGCTACTAACTTACTTTGATCTAGTAGTGCATCGTATGTTTTATTTTGTAATGAGATGACCACAAAATTTAATAATTTTTTTTTAGTTTCAATAAGTACCTTTTGGTCCATCAAAACTACTAGTACCTTATTTCTTTGCTAGTCTGCACCCACCAATTGAAAAGTTGGGGCCCATATGGTTGGTTTGTTTAGACTTTTCCAAGTGTCTTTTGGAAGTATGTCCACAATTGGATTATTGAGATTCCTTCCAAGGATCTCCATGTGCACCACTATTTATTTCATTGACATGTTAACAGTAAGTAACATGGAATCAATCACTTGGTCTCCTAATGATGGAGGTTTAGTTATGGGGTCTTCATTCTCTCTAGATTCTAAATGAGTAGAAGCATGCATCGTCTCATTTCTATTAGATACAATATTCATTATAGCATTTTGGAATTTAGGAATACTTTGTAATAAATTCACTACTTTAATTGGTATGGTAGTTTGAAGTACTTGCCTTGCAATAATTTTATTGGATTGTAGTTGATTTGTTACTATACATACTTGCATTGCATTTGGGTGGCGACATTCATTATCCATAGCATGCTCCATTTTGACTATTACTTCACAAAGTCTTTCTTTTCTTGTATGTCGGTCTAGATACATAGTCTTCTTTGTTTGGGCTCGAGTAATGACTAATATATCATTATGTCTCTCTACATCAATCATGTTGATGCCGACTTTTTTCTCTAGACATCTAGTGTCTTCATGGTCTTTGTGTCCACACTATTTGCATAGTAATCCCATTTTGTTCTAGTTTCTATTATCATCTCTTGTGAAATGTGCCCATTGATCATATTGCTAACATTGTATAATGGGATGACCTTTGGAGTTGTATTGTATGCGATTCCAACCTCCCCCTCTTTGATTTTGATAGCTGCTTGAAGATGTGTTCATATTATTTTGTGGCTTTGGTGGAGTGTGAAGAAAACACACACACACTTATACTTAGAGGGGGGGTGAATCAGTATAAGACCAACTTTTTCAATTCATAACTTTGGCAATCATAAAACAATAATCAAAGTATCCACACATGACACACATGCAATATCTAACAATAGAGAACACGAGATGCACACACAATTTTACGTGGAAACCCTTGCAGGAGAAAACCACGGCAAAATGTTGCTTTTATAGGAAATTTCTTACAACTTTGTAGGTACCAACCCACTAGAGACATGAATGCCCATAATTGAGCACCAACTCAGCAAGATGTAATATCCACCCCAAATTTTTTCCAAAACTTCACCTGTTAGTGTTAGCCAAATAATAATAATAAATAACTGAGTAAAGCAACCTTCCACTTTCTGATCACCCATATCCCAATGTGGGCAAAGTGAGAGCATATGGTAGTAAGGTGAATATTGCATTAACTATAAATCATCCACTTATTTAGTGGGGTGAGTGATAATCAAAACCAACTGAAAACAAATACCTTCCACTTTCTGATCACCCAGATCCCGATGTGGGCAAGCTGAGAGCATATAGTGGTAAGGCTTACAATTATGTGCTTCTAAAGCAAACCACTTCTTTAGTGGCATAAGTATGAAAACCTCAAGAGCATGAAATGAACCTTCGCTTATTCAGCAAGAATTACAACTATGCAAGAAAGTACTTGGCAGCAAAGCCGACCAAGCCAAAGCAAGATCCTCCACTTATTTAGTGGGTATAACATGAAAAGTAAAGGAGAGTCATCCGCTTATTCAACGGGCATTACAAGAAAGTAAAGAAAGTTTGTCCACTTATTTAGCGAGAGCACCACTTATTTAGTGGGGTAAATACTAAATAGTAAATAAGTACAAGAGCTAATCACCATTGGTAATACCAAAGGTGTTACAAAGGAGCTCAATACAAAATGTTCCAAGATATCATAAGCTGCTGTTACACTATGAAAAAGATGATAACTTGAAAGCACAACTCCCCGAAATGATATTATAAGACAAATATAAGTAATCCCCAACAAAATATAGCAATGATACCTCAATGGTGAGGCCCCCAAAGGACAGTAGAAGGTTTGATATGTTGCTGCTACAGGTCTGATATGAAATTGCAGGTATGAAACACCTCCAACCAGCAAGCCAAAGATGATCACAACTTCATTCCAATCACTCCAAAACACCTCCAAACATCATAGAGTCGTCAACCAAGGCCCAGTGAAGTCTAGGCATCAGAATGAAGACAAACTTTGCAGCCAAATCTGAATGAACAGCAACCTTAACACAAGGTATCAACAGCCCCAAATAGTACGACCCAGCTAGAGGGGCGACCAGCTCTTGAAAATACAAAACTCCACTAAAAAATCTGCAATTTTGTGCAAAGGGGCGCCCAAGGCCTAGAAAATGATTGATCCAATACCCACAAAAAGATCTCCAACCCTCCAATCAGCGTGAGCAAATAGGTGGTACGGCTAGGGTAGGAAATTATGGACCAACAACAGCGAGAAGTCTGAAAATTACTGTAATAGAAGACCCCAAATATTTTTTTCTGTTTTTTTCCCAGTTTGCTCTTTGGGTTTTCTGATTTGCAAATTGGTTTGTTTGAGAGCGTTTAATGCATTGGTTTTCATTGTGGCATTCGTGTTTTTTGACATTGCAAGAAGAATATATAGCAAGAACATAAAATAGAAGGGAAACGCACAAGCTAGGATCTTATTCAAAGCTTCCTATAATCTGATTTCAATAACAGAAATATAACTGTCCTTGAGTTACAAATAACATTCTCAAAAAATAGCATTCAGACCTCAGAAGAAGCACCAAACAGCAGTATAGACGTCTTTTTAAGAGCTTTATATAATCTCCGAATATTACTTTCAGACCTGTTACAAGCTCCTTAACAGCTGGTTTAATATCTTCTTGACCACGTCCAAGACTCCCAATAAAGAGGTCCTCAAAACTATGCAAGCAGAGGCAAAGACTCCTTCAACGGTTACTACAGGGTCTGAAACACACTCTCAGAAAAGCCCGACCAGAAATAAGAACTCACCCAGATGGGGCGCTCCCAGCCATAGGATCGACCTAGCCAATAAATTCCAAATCTTCAAAAATTACAAACTTATGCTTGATGGAGTCGCCATGATAAGAGCAATCTTTTGAATCAATACCCACAAGAACTCTCAATCCATTTCAAAGTTATGAACAAAACTCCAGGTTCAGGTCCAAAACTGAAAGTGCTAGGAAAATGATAGAAGCACACCAAAATCTCTCAGAAATCCACACCAAATTGAAAGGATGCAAACAAAAGCCAAAACCAAACTGAAACACCTCAAAAATGCTGAAATATCTTCATTCTCATAGTCTATAATTCTGCAACTTGAAGCCCAAATGTGATTTCTGGATGAAATCATCCTTCTACCAGCTAGGGCAGGTCTTGCACTGCCGAAACCAGTCCAAGGTGTCAAGGATTTTTGTTCTCAACTCCGAATATCAGACCTCCTGGCAAAAAACCAACAACATCTCCTTAAGCAACCAATTCATCCATGAGCAAATGAGGTTTCAGAAGAGACTTTTAAAAGTCTCACCTTCAAATTAGGGCGACCAAGCCTAAAACCCTAAAACCCACGCCTCCTTTACATTTGCTTTTGTGTTTAATTTGATTTTCAACTCAACCTTAGGCAAAATGGGCGACCCCCTTATCTAGCCTTCAGAATTGCTTTTGCTGCCTTTTAAAACGAATTTAAGTCATTACATTAGGTGCCCATGGTACTTTTTATGTCCCCTTTGATCCTAAACATTAAAATATAAGGTTACTTTATAATAATCCAATTTTGAAGGGGAAATCAAATATTAAAATGTTTTAACCTTAGCAACTTGATACCGATTGAAAATGCTGCTGAGAGAGAGACTTGACCAGGTCCAACTTACCCAAAATAGACTTACTATTTTTAGAAAGTACTAAAAATAGCAAGTAGTACCCAAGACTTAAGCCGGAGAGAAATTGAGACGCTCAAAGGGCTCATTGAAGACTGAAGCTCAGTACTAGACCCCCTGCTAAAAATAACACTTACTAAAAATAGTAAGTGTATTAGAATTAGACTAATTCGAAAGAGGACATTGAAAATGGGGATATTACAGTTTGCTCTTCCCAAAAGTTGCTTGTCCTCAAGCAATGCCAGTAAAGCCCTGCAACCAACAATCAGATCCACACTGAAACCATAAATGATCCCAAGGTCCCAAGTAAATCTAGGAGGTTTGTAGCACCATTTGCTCAAATCTCTGCCCTACATGGCACCAACACATGAGGCCTCCTGAAAAACTCCTGTAAGAAGAGTGATAAAATACCGCAAAGATTCAATCCACTCCTCAAGAAAATGCCCCTCAAGAGAACCAAACTGATGTGCCACAGGAGTAAGCTCTTGAAAATTAACATTGGCTCTCTCATCCCAAACAATAGTTGCTCTGAAACTCAGTGTGAATCTCGGGTCCTAAGTGAGTCTCAGATAGGAACCACCATGTTGAAGCCGCGCCACACTGAACATCACTGTCAACCCAATGTGCCCAGACTACACTCTCCTATCCTGGACCTCTAGAAAGTAAAATTCATCATAGCCCATATTCAAATCCCTGAAAACTGCCAACCAAGTAATGCCTCTATTGCCGCCAACAACGTTCATGACATCAACTCCCAACCACCAGGTGTCTAGAGAATGGTCCAGAACACGCCAACACACCCAAACTGCTGCAATCAATAAGCCATTATCGGGAACAAGGTATACCCTCGCCATGAAGTAACTGTAGTGAGCGTCACTCACCAAAATGGAAACAGCTAATGGGTGCACTGTGTTCAGAAAGGTACTCACAACCAGCTGCCCAAAAGCTTGCCCAAGCTCAAAATCAATCTGCTCATCAAAAAAAGTCTTCATAACCAACACAAGAAAATGAGGGCAACAATAATAAATCTAGGATCCCATTGGATACGTAGGAGAGGTAAACAAGGAATTAGCTGAAGAACCATCCCCAAGTACCAAATCATCACTGCCACCAAGGCTCATCCGAGTACAACTCAACTGCTGAATTGGAAGAGCCATCCAACTCCTCTATGGATCCCAAATCGAAGTCATATGCAAGCTGATCGGAAGGTGGGTAGGGGCACCAAGACTGGAAGCAGACCCACTAGTCCATTCTTGAGACAACACTTCATGACTAGAAACTGCACTTGGGTCCCAAACCTTGCTATTTTCACCCAATGTAGTGCTACAACTAGGAGTAATCTCATCATCCAACTCGAAAAGAGGATTGTCATACACCATATCAGCTCCTATCTCAAACAAGGGATTATCAAAAAGCAACTGATGACTACCCTCAAAAACTGATAGTGAATCAAATTAGCAAGGCTGCTAGGTCCTTGCTCATGCTCAGCTACATGCAAAGTGAAATCTGATTTGTTCTCAAGAGCAAGATGAAGTCCATCATCAACATCTATGCCATCAAGTATGCATAATTGTGGAGTTGAAGTTAGAGCAGCTCTGAAGTCAAAAGTAAATTCATCCCAAACAAGTTCCTTGTCATACTTAGGTACCATCTCACCAAGATCCTATGTATTACAAGGCTGATTGTTTTGTTCTTTGTGCTCCTCCTGTGATGATGTCTTTTTGAATAAATCATTCACCCAGTCATCACTATACATGTCAACACAAGAAACTCCCTTCACAAATTGATCCTGGAAGTTAAGATTCAAACCTCCTATGTCAATATCACTGCAGTCATCATTGTTTGTTGTTTTGAAGGCCTCATCCATGGTGCCTCCAACAATATAATCTTCCAAAGGTGTGTTATTATTTTCAGCATTACCAAACCTAATACTAGTGTCCACAGTTACACTGGGCAGCTCTAAGGATGCATTAAAGGCTGCTGTTATGCCTTTTTCCTTTCGTTTGCTAGACTCCACACGTGGCCTGCCATTAGATATCCCTCTCAAAACCACACTCTTACCCTCGAATTGAAATTTCAACTCCAGGGTCTGAAAATTTAGAGTAAACTCCCCCAAAGAGTGTAGCCATTGAATACCCATAACTACATCCATGTCTCCTATGTTCACCACATAAAATTCCTCCTTAACCTCATGATTTCCAAACGGTATGCTCAATTGAGGAACCACCTTAGTGCATTGAATAGCAAACCCATCAACAACCATAACACGGAATCTGCTCACCTCCTGTGTTTGAAGACCTCTACGTGGAACTAAGCCCTCATCTATGAAGTTGTGAGTGGCCCCTATATCAATCAAAGCTACCATACGCTGCCCCTGGAGCACTCCTCTAATGCACAGTGACTCGTTCTCATGAAAACTATGAAGTTGGGCTAGTGTCCCATCATGGTTCCACACCTTACCACTCTCTTCTGATGTCTTTTCCCCTTCACTTTCTTCAGAATCAGCTTGCCTCCTGTGTTTGAAGACCTCTACGTGCAACTAAGCCTTCATCTATGAAGTTGTGAGTGGCCCCTGTATCAATCAAAGCTACCATACGCTGCCCCTGGAGCACTCCTCTAATGTGCAGTGACTCGTTCTGATGAAAACTATGAAGTTGGGCTAGCGTCCCATCATGGTCCCACACCTTACCACTCTCTTCTGATGTCTTTTCTCCTTCAGTTTCTTCAGAATCAGCTTGCTGGTCTGCTTTTTCTGATACACCTTCTTCATTAGATTGGTACTCGATTAGAAGCGTTTTAGCCTTGGTTGAACATTTGTGATCCTTGGTGTAAGGTTCCTTGCATGCAAAACAAAATCCCTTCTTTCTAAGCTCATTCAAGGTCTCACTGTCTATCCTTGTGTAATTTTTCTTAGGTTGCTCCTGCTCCTTGGTGTCAGTTGTCTTGTCTTTTTCTTTCTTGGGCAGGGAGTCCTTGGACTGAAATTTGTTCTTAAAATTTGAAGATTCCATATCCCTAGCTTTCTTTATGGCGTCCTGAAGGGTAGGTGGATTGAAGGATTTTATCCAACCCCTAAGAGGATCGGAAAGGCCATCTATGAACAGCACTATAAGTCTTCTCTCTGAAATATCTGTCACAAGCATTGATAACTTCTGAAAATCTGCAATGTAAGAATCCACTGAACCTCATTGTTTTAATTGAGCTAACTCTTTGAAGTACAATTCAGGGTCCTTTTTATCAAACCATTCAATCAACCTTTCAGTGAACTCTCGATAAGAAGTGATTTGGGCAAGTCCCAAAGTCACCATTCCGTTGTACCACCATTCCTGGGCAATACCATTAAGGTGAATGGACGCATATTGTATAGACTCCACCTCAGGCTAAGTCACCAGGTTCGAATTCGAATTCAAGTTCGACAACATTGAAATTCGAATGAAATTCGACAAGGAAAAAATTCGAAAAGTATAAAATTCGGATTAAATTCGCCTTATGTAATTTTATTTTTTTAATAAATATAAGTAATATTTAGCATATTTTTATTAACTTAAAAAACAAAATAAAAATATTAAATATTATTAATAAGTAAATTGGAAATTATAATTTTATAAATATATTAATATAATTTACTAAACTGTAAACATTAATAAATAATAAGTAAACAAAATACTAAATAATAAAAATATCAAATACTAAATAAAATAATAAAATATTAAATAGTAAATCAAATAAAAAATATTAAATACATTTTACTTAATATTAAAAATCATTCCTACTATTTTTCTACAGGATTATAAAAAACAAATGGAACCCTAAAATTTTAAAATAAATAAAAATAAACTCGTATCTCCTTCGACGACAGAAGACTGCAGCTTGCGATGACGGCAAAGCTGAGAGCTGGTGATTTTGCGGGAATTGCAGATTCGAGCACCGCACACACACAGTTGAGAGTTGAGACGCCGAAGCAAAGAGTGACGTCGTCGGACGCAGTTGAGAGTTGCAGACACCAAAAAAGAGATGAGTTGCAGACGCCAGAAATAGGAGGCGGTTCTTATAACGAAAAAACCTCAAAAAAACCCTACCGACGAATGTGTTCGAATTTGAACGAATTTCAACCTTTTTTTTGAAATTCGACGAATTTCGAATTTCATGTTGAAATTCGGCCGAATATGGTGACTTAGACCTTAGGCATTGGGTTTAATGTGAAATATGTGTCAAATTTTTGAACCCATGCTCTTGCTGCCATCTTTCCAGAACCATCATAGTATGGAAGTGTGAGTTTCCCAACCTTCCTACGCAAGTCATTGTGCTGGTCCTTGTTACCCTTGGTGTTTGCATGCCTCATTCTCAAGTCAATGTACTCTCTAAGAGAGATATCCTGCTTAAAACTAGGCCCTGCATTATGCCAATCCTGTCTAAACTGTTCCTGTTGCTCAACTAGAGTAAGTTCAACTAGTGCTTCTACTCTTAGCGGAAAATTTGGCATAAGGGGTCTTGCCATAGCTCCCCCATCCTGCTGATTACCAACTCTATGCTGCCCTACGCCATTTCCCTGTCTCATTTGTCCCATTTCTTGTACCAACTGTACTAGTTGCTGATTTGTTTCAAGTGCATGTTGCTCTGCTCTAACTTGCCCCCTCACCAAAGCATCCAACAAAATCATCATTCTATCCGGTGGGGGTTCATTTCTCTCATCTTCTGCTCTCCTATCTCCTATGTTTTCAGAGCTAGATGATTCTACTGATTGCTTTTCTGTTCTACGTGTCTCTGTTGAATAGTTTTTTGACCCAGATGAATCACTAGTTGAAGGCCAATGTTCCCAAAAACTTTCCTCTTTCTTTCTAACCCTCTCCTGATACCTTTTTTCCCTATCACTGATGCTCATGAATCAACAATACCCAGTGGATGGTAGGATCATGTGAGCTCTGATACCACTGTAATATGAGACCCAATTTTTTTTTTCTGTTTTCTTTCCTATTTGCTCTCTGAGTTTTCTGATTTGCAGATTGGTTTGTTTGAGAGTGTTTAATGCATTGGTTTTCATGTGGCATTCATGTTTTTTGACATTGCAAGAAGAATATATAGCAAGAACATAAAATAGAAGGGAAACGCACAAGCTAGGATCTTATTCAAAGCTTCCTATAATCTGATTTCAATAACAATAATATAATTATCCTTGTGTTACAAATAACATTCTCAGAAAATAGCATTCAAACCTGGGAAGAAGCACCAAACAGCAGTATAAACGTCTTTTTAAGAGCTTTATAGTTTATATAATCTCAGAATATTACTTTCAGACCTATTATAAGCTCCTTAACAGCCGGTTTAATATCTTCTTGACCATGTCCAAGACTCCCAAGGAAGAGGTCCTCAAAACTATGCAAGCAGAGGCAAAAAATCCTTCAACGGCTGCTATAGGGTCTGAAACACACTCTCAGAAAAGCCCGACCAGAAATAAGAACTCACCCAGATGGGGCGCTCCCAGCCATAGGGTCGACCTAGCCAATAAATTCCAAATCTTCTTCAAAAATTACAAACTTATGCTTGATGGAGTCGCCATGATAAGAGCAATCTTTTGAATCAATACCCACAAGGAACTCTCAATCCATTTTAAAGTTATGAACAAAACTCTAGGTTCAGGTACAAAACTAAAATTGCCCAGAAAATGATAGAAACACACCAAAATATCCTAGAAATCCACACCAAACTGAAATGATGCAAACGCAAGCCAAAACCAAACTGAAACACCTCAAAAATGCTGAAATATCTTCATTCTCATAGTCTGTAATTCTGCAACTTGAAGCCCAAATGTGATTTCTGGATGAAATCACCCTTCTACCAGCTAGGGCAGGTCTTGCACTGCCGAAACCAGTCCAAGGTGTCAAGGGTTTTCGTCCTTACTTCCGAATATCAAACCTCCAAGCAAAAAACCAACAACATCTCTTTAAGCAGCCAATTCATCCATGTACAAATGAGGTTTCAAAAGAGACTTTTAAAAGTCTCACCTTCAAATTAGGGCGACCAAGCCTAAAACCCTAAAACCCACGCCTCCTTTACATTTGCTTTTGTTTTTAATTTGATTTTCAATTCAACCTTAGGCAAAATGGGCGACCCCCTTATCTAGCCTTCAAAATTGCTTTGTTGCCTTTTAAAACGAATTTAAGTCATTACACTAGGCGCCCATAGTACTTTTTATGTCCCCTTTGACCCTAAACATTAAAATATAAAATTACTTTATAATAATCCAATTTTGAAGGGGAAATCAAATATTAAAATGTTTTAACCTTACCAACTTGATACCAACTGAAAATGTTGCTGAGAGAGACCTGGGCAGGTCCAACTTACCCAAAATAGACTTACTATTTTTAGAAAGTACTAAAAATAGCAAGTAGTACCCAAGACTCAAACCAGAGAGAAACTGAGATGCTCAAAGGGCTCATTGAAGACTAAAGCTCAGTATTAGACCCCCTGCTAAAAATAGCACTTACCAAAAAAAGTAAATGTATCAAAATCAGACTAATTTGAAAGAGGACATTGGAGATGGGGACATTACAATCACTCCAAAAAGGCTCCCATAATGCTGCAAAATCGTCACACACACCAAAAAGCAACCACTAGAAAACATCAAAGCAAAACATGATGGAATAAACTAAAAGCTTCATCCATATTTGCAATGGTGACTCTTGGTGTGAAGCCACTCCAATATCCAACTAGGGAGTATCTCTCAACTTTGAAACTATATGCAACTTTGAAGGTTTTCGTCTCCAAAGCCCTTGAAGGATTCAATCCTCACTCCGACAACACTTCGTTATTAGAAGATTGCATAATCAAATGAGAGCATAGAGGGGGTAATATAAAGGAATTAAGGCTCCAAATTTCAAATTGCCTTTCCCTCCAAAAGGGACGCCTATCCTTGAGAAATGATATTTTATTTTAATTTCACTTAAAAACTTCAACCTAGGAATCCATCTTAGAATAAGAAAAAACACCTTTTTAACACAACTTAAGTTACTAATGCTTGGCGTGGGGGGTTAAGAGGCCTTTTTTGAACTTATAACTTTATAACTTAAGTTGCAATATTTGCCTTTTTCGAACTCCAAGGATGGTGGATGTATTGAACTACCAAAACTGATAGAACTCAACAATTGAAACTGCCACCACTGTGAAAATTGGAAACCCAGCACTGAATTGCTGCCAAGGCCACTGCTAAAAACAACACTTACTAAAAATAGTAAGTGTGTCCAAACACCAAATTAGCCCAAACTGAGATGCAACTGTGACTTACTAAAAATAGTAAGTGCTAAAAATAGACATTGCTAAAATAGCAATACTGCCCACTAAGGATCTCAAAAAACCTAGAAAAGCCCAAAAAACACTTTGGCAAACCACAATGTTTATCCCCTAAAATGCTGACAAGAATCCTCCAAGAATCTTGGAATTCCCTGAAATGTGTCCAAATAGCTTACGGGACTCCAGAAATAGAATAACAGTCACTGAAAGCTTAGGATTGAGAAGGGGACATTACACAAGAGACATCAATTTCTTTGAAACCGAGGCACCAACCTCCAAAAGAATAAAGTGATAAGTGCTTGATCTTCTTCTTGAAATAGATCTGATCCTCCTCCACAAATCTGCTCAAAAAGCTTCTTGAAATCTGCTTGTAATCTTCAATATTTTTTGCCCATAGATCTACAATAATTTGCCCTTAAATTCTGCTCCTAGGTCTGCAATAATTCACCTTCAATTCTGCTCTTAAGTCTGCAATAATTCACCTTCAATTCTGCTCTAACATTTATCTTAGATCTACTTCTAAGGTCTGCTCTATTTCTGCTATGAATAGGAATAATGTTCAATGAATTGCTTGATCCTTTGAACCCCGAATGAACTCCTTTTTATATATGCAAATGAACCCCTTAATCCAATGGATGCAACCTCTCATACAGGTTGGCCAAGAGTACATTTTATTTATTTTTATTTCCCTTCACCAATGTGGGCGCTCATCTCCATGAGGTCGGCCCAAGTAAAATATTTTAATTTTAATTTTAAATGCATTTTAACTCCCATGAATGGGTCGGCTCCAAGAGTGGGGTCGGCCATAATAATTAAAAAATATTTTGCAATTCTAAAACACTTTGGGAAGGGCGCCAAGAGTCTTAAGGTTTGGCCCTTAGCAGCAAATTTATTTATTTTATTTTACTTCTGAATTTCTTGTACGTTAGGAGGGAAAACATATGATGGCAACCAATTTGTGCATTTAATAAACTGAAATATCCTTAGCTCGGATTCATTGCATAATACATAAATGTTTGCATATTGTTTAAATGATTTTAGATGGTTTGTTTTGAGCAAGGCAAATTTAATGCATGTAACAGTTTCGAAGTATAATGAAATTCAAAAACAATAAACCCAACAAAACTATAGAATTTCTGATTATTTTATTGAATCCAGAATACTACGAGTTCATGTGACATACCAGGTTTATTTGTGTAAAAACAGAAAATACAGCACTGGCTGTGATTTTTTATAGCAAATCGCCTTCCTAGATCAGACCACAAATTGCATGCATGGCATTTTCTAGGACCTTGATGAAGCTGTGAATTTGATAGAGCTGCGCCTATTTGTAACTGCGATTCCTTGTCTAAACTTGATGGCTTCCCTTTGTCTGCTATCTGCAATGTGATGGCTGTGATCATTCAATGATTTGGGGTTTCCGTCCCAATCATTTCAGGGCCAGGGGTTTTGTCTTGGAGAAGTTCTTCCTAGCTCGATAGAGAGAATGAAAAATCAAAAGAATTTTGAATGAATCTCTCCAACCAATCAAAGCCTTTTAATCCTCTCTTCACAAAAAGCCATCGATCCCTTAAAAGAACTTATTTCCATAATAATGAATCGCCCTTGGCCAAAAAGATTAGACTTGGGCATTTAATTTAATGTCCACCTTGATGAGACTCCTAGCAATAAATAAGTCTTCACTTAAATGTTGCCCTATCAATAATCATAATGAATAATTAAATAAAATCAAACTGAACTTTATCTTTTTGGCCTCAAATTTAATTATTCTCATATTCCCTTAGTAACATTTGATTTTCTAATCTCCGGGAATGAAAAGTTTAGAGATTTTCCTCTTAAACATTCATTGTGCGGAAAGGGACATTACAGTCATCCCTTCCTGGGATTGCTGGTCCTCTAGCAATCGCAAATTAGGATGCTGTAGAATCTCTCCCCCTTCCCATGTTCCATCCTCAATTGGTAAATCTTTCCGTTTAACCAAGTATTCTCGAATCACTTTGTTTCTCAGCTTCCTCTCTCTCCAATCAGCAATACCTTCAGGAATTAACACCAAATTTCCTTCTTCATCAAATGGAGGAAGCTCTGGAGATGTCACAACCTACTGGCCCAATGCCTTCTTGAGGAAAGAGACATGGAAGACGTCGTGAATTTGACTGCCCTCAGGAAGCTCCAATTCGTATGCAACCTCGCCAATTCTCCTCACTGTCCTATAGGGCCCATAAAAACATGGCTTAAGTTTTTTTGCACCACTTTTCTTCAATGAGGATTGCTGGTATGGCTGCAGGCGTAGGAAAATTAAGTTACCAACCTCAAATGATCTCTCAACTCGGTGCCTGTCTGCATACATTTTTTGCCGATTCTGTGCGTGTTGGAGATTGTCCTTCAATGCCTTGAGAATATCTTGATGGTTTTGCATTGTCACCTTGGCCTGAGGGACTCTGCTATCATCATAGGCCAAATCTACAAATGATAAGGTGTTGTACCCGTGTAAGGCCCTGAAGGGGGACATGCCAATCGATATGTAGTAGGAGGTATTGTAACAATACTCCCCTAAATACAACCACCTAATCCAAGCACACTGCTGCCCCGAAACATAATTCCGCAGATAGCCCTCAATCCATTTATTTACTATCTCTGTCTGAGCATCGGTTTGAGGATGGTAGCTCATGCTTGGTGTCAACGTTGTACCTGCCAATCGGAACAACTCTTGCCAAAACATACTTAGAAATCTGTTATCACGATCATTGACGATCGTTTTGGGGAGTCCATGTAACCTGAATATCTCTTTGAAGAATAATTTTGCCACCTGAAGTGTGGTGTAATTGGTAGATACAACAAAGAAATGGGCATATTTTGTCAGTCTATCCACAACTACATATATGCAATCTCTCCCCTGAACACGCGGAAGTCCTGTGATAAAGTCCATGGATATTCCTTCCCATTGCCATTCAGGTATCAACAATGGCTGTAGAATACTTGCAGGGAAAGTGTGTTCTGACTTGTTCTGCTAACAAGCTAGACACTCTAACATGCTGCAACACATCATCCTTCAATCCCTTCCAAGTGAACCTCTCATGAATCTGACAATAAGTTTTGAAGAAACCTGTATGTCCTGTTAGAGGTGTATCATGCATAGCCCTCAAGATCCTAGCCTTCAACTTCGATTTTGGTACAAGATAAATTCTGTTCTTATAATAAATGATGTCATCAACTATTGAATATTTGTCATCCTGTACTCGACCATCAATCAAATCACAAGCAAAAGTATTTTTGGTGTATTCGGCCACTAATTGAGATTTCCAATCAACTGAAATCTCAATGAGAGAGCAAAGTGTTGGCTTTCTGGAAAGAGCATCGGCAACAATACTTTTTTCCCTTAATATACTCCACATCGAAGTCGTACGCCTCAATCTTGCTCACCCACTTTTGCTGTTGCTCATTCAAGTTCTATTCCAGAAAATATTTGAGACTGTTGTGATTAGTCCTGACCACGAATCTAGTCCCCACTAAGTATTGTCTGAACTTAGCTAGCGCATGGATAATCGCTAGCATCTCCTTATCATAAGTGGAGTATAGCCTCTCTGTGCCCCTCAGCTTTATGCTCTTGTATGCAATCGGATGTCGATTCTGCATTAGAATTGCACCAACTCCTTGACCCGATGCATCACACTCCAAGACAAACAGTCATGTAAAATCCAACAATGCTAATACTGGACAAGAGCTCATGACCTCCTTGAGCTTGTCAAATGTTACCTGTGCCTCCTTAGACCAAAGAAATGCACCTTTCTTAGTAAGGTTTGTCAAAGATGACGCCAACTATGAGAAACCTCTCACAAATCTCCTGTAGTAAGAGCACAAACCCAAGAAGTCTCTCAACTCTGATATGTTCTTTGGTGGTAGCCAATCCAGAATTGCTTGCATCTTCTCTTGGTGTACTTTCACACTATCAACTCCAATCACATGTCCAAGATAGAGTATCTCAGTCATCCCAAACTTACATTGAGAAGCCTTCGCATAAAGCGATTGAGCCTCCATGATACTCAACACTACATCCAAATTATGCAGGTGATCATCCCATGTCCTGATGTATATCAAAATGTTGTCGAAGAAAGCCAAAACAAATTTCCGTAACTGCTCACGCAATGTGTGATTCATGCATGACTAGAATGTGGTTGGTGCATTTGTGAGTCCAAATGGCATGACCAGGAATTCAAAATATCCGTAGTGACAACAAAAGGCAGTTTTATGAATATCTTCTTCCCGGACTTGTACCTGATGATAACCTGATTGAAGATCAATCTTGGAAAAGAACACCGTCCCGTGTAACTCATCAAGCAGCTCGTTGATCCTGGGAATAGGATATTTGTTCTTTATTGTCTTCTTATTCAAGGCCTTGTAGTCTATGCACATGCGCATGGTCCCATCCTTCTTTTTCACCAGAACAACCGATGAGGCAAACAGACTAGAACTGGGCCGAATTTGTCCCATGCTCAAAAGCTCCTTGATTGTCTTCTCAATCTCCTTAAAATGGTGCGGGTGTTGGTAGGGTGTAGTTATTACTGGTTTAGCCCCTTCCTCAAGCTCAATGACATGCTCGAACCCACGATTAGGTGGTCGACCTAGAGGAATGTCTCCAAATACTACACTATGCTTATCCAACACTGTCTAGATGTCAACATGGTAGTGTGGCTTGCTGTCGGTGGTAGGCTTGGAAGAAACAAAGCACTGTACTGCCCTATCGACCTCTCCATGTCTGAATAAAGCCTCCATCCTCATGGTTGACACTACTCGAGGATCACCATCAACCATAGCCTTCAACACAATCTTTTTATCATCAACCATAAATTCTAACTCCATTCTACGGAAGTCTTGAATGTACCTCCCAAGTGACTGCAACCACTGCAAACCCAAAACTGCATCAATATTACAAAGACCTAATACATAGAAGTTATCAGGCAAGGCGTAATCTCCAACTTGGATGCTAAGCTAGGAAACAATCCTAGTGCAACTCAACTGAAACCCATTTGCTACAGTCACATTGAATCCTGAAAACTCCTCAACTTGTAGTCTGTGCTTCACCACTAGACCCTCATCGATGAAGTTGTGCGTGGCTCCACTATCCACCTAGCAAACTGTTGTACCCAAACCAAATTTTTTGCTTCATTAAGGCATTTTGCTTAAAAGAGTCTAAACCTTGCTAAAATGTTGTCAAAAACAGTTTTTGGGCAATATCAAGCATGGACTTTGGTCAGTGTTGTGTCAGTCAAAAGCAGTATCTGTTGATCAAAACCTGAATCGGGGACTCAGATCAAGGCATTTCACGATGGAGGAGCATTTCACGACGAGATTATACCTTTGCATGGTCATTTCAGTGGCCTAGACGAAGATTTCAGTGATCAAATTTATGAAGATTTCTGAGGCAGAAGGAAATCTGCGCCCCTGTAGCTCAGAGGCACCCTTCTCTTTGAAGGTCCAGATCTTGTTGCATGTGCTTGTAAACGCATTCAATCTCTTCAGAATTAGCCTGGTTATCTGTCAAGCTATCTTCCGAGGTTATCCGAGGTCTACAACTCCGGTTGCTGAGATCAGAGGCTGAGGTACAAGAGATTGTAGTTTGCAAAAGATGGTCAGTTTTTAGCTTTTGCGCCCCTATAGCCCAGGGGCGCCCTTCTTAAAGGAGGTCTAAATTTTGTAATTCCTGCTTACTGATGCATTGAATCTCTTCACGACTAGTCTGGCTATCTTATGAACTCTCGAATGCAGACATTCGAGACCTAGAGCTCCGACAGTCAAGGTTAGAAGATGAGGTTACGAGAAAGCTTCACATCACAGAAAGTTCTCAAATGGTAAAATTGTGCCTCTGTAGCCCAGGGGCGCCCTTCAAAATGACCCCTGAGATGGATGAGTTTGCAGATGAGGTCTTCTTGAGATCTTTGCTACTCTAGTTTGGCTTCGCAGTACACTACTCAGCCTGTCAATCCAACATTCTGAGAGATTGTGGCAGAGATTCTACCAGACATGTAAATCAGAGGGTGGAGAAACATGGTATTTTCGCCTTATTTCTGTAGGCCAGGGGCGCCTAGTCTTTAGGCTTGTTCGATGGAGTTATTAGTTTTCAAAGTCTTCACGGGACTTGTGCAATTACTCCAGCTATCCAACGAGCCTAGCCGTTAGCCTCCGGGATGTGGCAAACGCTTGTACGTGCGAGGTCTTTGCAGAATACTGAAAAACGAAGACAACTTGGAAAATGGCTAAGTCTGGTCGTATATTTCATCTTGGGAAGGGTGCCCTTCTCTTTGAGGTCTTAGAAGCAGTTTTCTTGCTTCGTCGCCTCTAGAGACATCTCTCGTAAGTTCTTCAAGCTATGCGATGAGACAGACGATGCACGAATCAGGTCACCCTTGCTCCCGATATCAGAGGTCAAAGTAGGGCATTTGGTTGAGAGTTGTACTTTTGCCAAAATGGTGTTTGAGCCTTTTCAGGCCAAGGGCGCCCTTGCTTTTGGGGTACCTAATGCAGCTTTCAGGTGCCTTATGTACAGTCGTTGGATGCAGAATACTTCTAGTCACGCAATGAGCCTATCATCCAATCAACAGGGTTCACCATTCATTGTCAACAGCCGTTTGAAGCGTCAAATGGCAGAACGGGGAAATGGCTGAAGTCTGGTGTCTGAAAATCAATTTAATCGAAGGTGCCTAATTTTTTGAGGTGTCAAATGATGGATTTTGCAGTTCTAGCTCTCAACAGACATTTCTTCCTTGCTTTGCAGGCTTTGCGATGAATATCCTCGTTCGGTCTCAGCATCACCCGGTCAGTCGGAAATCAGTGTTGAATATGGTCAGTTATAACTTTGTAGTAAGCTACAAAGTAGGGAGTTAACGAAAAATGTAATATCTTGAGCAAATGGACGCCTATGAGGTCAAATGAGGACTTTTCGAGATCAGTGAAAGTTGCCGAATCCGTCCAAAAGCTTTACGTGGTTTGTCAATTGAATAAAATAATATTTAATATTTATTTTACATGCTTAAGTATTAAATGGCGATTTTCTTCGAAGGGGTGCCTTTTTGATGCTTATTTTCAAATTGAGGATGAATATTATTTTTATTATTATTTTATTCCGGACTCCGAGTCAGTGTTAGTGTAATTGGAGGGGGTCCAATCAGAAACATTCTATTTCAGTCGAGGGTTTAAAATCTTGTAGTCAGTATTATGATACGATTTTACTCTATTTATTCATGGCGCCAGTCATTAATTCACTCATCCAGCTCAAAGAAATTCGTATTTCTTCAAGGCAAAGGCGATTTTCTCCAGAGATTGGGCGATTTTATCAGTTTTCAGTGGCGATTTCATCAATCAATTTCTTTTATAGGTGCAAGTTCATAGTTCATCAGCAAATTTGAGAAACAAGTGGCGATTTTGACAAAGGACACTCAAAAAACGTCTTTTCTCTCAGATTCTCCAAATTCTCTCAGATTTCAATTCGCATGTTCCTAAAGTTGGCAAAATTTGGCAAATTCATTCATCTGGATCGTTTCTATATAGCTTCCTCAAGTTAAATCCATGTGCTTGAATTTTCAGGAATTTTTAACTCTAGAGCATCAGTTCTCGAGTTTCTAATTTTCTCAGCTGAAAATTACTTGTATGATCGAGTAGAAGTTAGATTTTCGCATTTTTGACGTCTGGGTTGTCTTAGAATCTTTTTCTGGACAAAACCCATATCTTAGATTTTTCACCAAAAATAAGCCTTTGATAGGCTATTTTTAGCCTCAGCAGGCTATTTTTAGCTTTCCAGAAATCTTGTCAGAACATAATCGAGTTCACAGTCAACAGGCGCGTTTTTCAAAATGCAATACACTCAGCTCGAATACAGAACCAAATCAGTCCTAACTCATGACTTCATGAGGATAGTTGAGACGAATCTCCACAAGGTGCTGCCAGAGGCAGTCTTAGATCCAGTCAAGATCAGAGATTCCATTATTTAGAACATTCAGCAGTCTGGGTTACTTGAAGCCGCTTCCATACCTATCTGCGCTCATTGTGTTGAGTTCGTAATGTCTTGTATTAGGCATTACAACTCTGCTACTCGTGAGATAGTGTCAGTAGATGGACAAGTCATTTGCAGTCTCAAGCCTCTGGACGTTGAAAGAAGTTTTGGTATCCCTCAGCACCCGAGCAGTCTGGTCATTTCTATGGAGTAGTGTGAGCATGCATTCAATGCTAATGTAGACAAGTGCCAAAGTAAGATGGCAGAACGATGGTTGAAGCAAGCGAAGAACAAATTGCCAAACAATGTGGGTCGCGGTGAGTACAAGGATGAGTACGCGATTCTAATCACACTCTTGAATCGTGTCTCAGGACATTCACATGCAAATGTTTTCTAGCCCTGGATGTATTACATCATTAGTCGCATCATATCTGGGCAAGAGCATTATGACTGGGCATCCTTCATTAGTGATGTTCTCCATAAGCAAATCACCGATTTCCTAGTTGACCACGAGTTTCACATGTGTTCTTACCTCGTGTACTTGATCGTGTATCAGGGTCAGTTCCGAGGGTTAAACATTGTTGGCATTCTCAGTGTTAAGAAAGTCTATCACTATTACGATCAACTTGAGTTCACTAAGGCTGAACGTCACTTCAAGTGTGTTCACAAGGCTTTCCTTACTTATTCAATGAGAAATTTGGACCAGGCGTTGCATGTTCGTATCTCGGCAGTTGCTAGAGCAGCGATGGATGGTTGGGCAGACTGGTTTATTCAGTTCCGACATACACCTATATCTGAGTATATGGATTTACAGGAAATCTAGCCATGCTTCCACGCTATTCTTCGGATAAAACAGTCTTTATGGAGTTCCTGAGGCAGTTACATGATGTTCATCGTCATTTGCGTCACAAGCATAAACCAGCTGCTAATTTTCCCTTTCAGTTCGGAATATATTGGTGCAAAATGGTAGTTGATGCCAAAGCTATAGGACAGAAGCTAGAGAGGTATCATCTCAAGTATCTTGTTGATGTACGTGCCTATGATCCTTGGGCTCATTACATAGCACGCCTCGGTGGTCGCGCATATCATAAGCCTTCTATGGAGGACTATTGGGAAAATTGCGTGGATGACTTCGAGGTGCGCAGACGCAGCTACAACCGCTTCTCTCTCTCACAGATTTTTATTTTCTTGGTAGAAGATGTGGGAGGTTTATCAGATGATGAGGGAGGAGTCCTTCCTCAGTTTTTCAGAGAGCAGGTTGACACACAACCACTGCTGGCAGTTGATTGGTAAACCAAGGAGTACGCGTTAGTAAAGGAGAGGTCAAGTAGAGTTATTCAAAATAGTATACTTTACCTCGACAGCAAGAAGACCGGGAGGGTAAATGTGCCTAGAGCAGAGCCGCCAGTGGTGGATCCTTCGCTACCTTCCTCATCAAAACCCAAACAGAAGAAGAGGAGTAACCCTCCCAAGAAAAGTCAAGCGTCAAACAATTCAAAAGGGAAGGCGCTTGCCATTAATACACACACGGAGCCTGTCAGACATCCTGTCACAGAGCCAGTTCAAAGGCTAGTTCAGAGTCCGCCAGTGCTTGAGGTTTAGCCTCAAGTTCCTACACTAGTTCCAGAGTAGTCACCAGTCTCGATTCATATCAAATTGGATTGAGACTCCCCATCTCGCAGCAGTTCCTCTACATATTCACTCTCGTCAAAGCCTCCTGTTATTAGTACAGATCCTTCCAGTAGCATTAGCTGAGACCAGTCTTGGATTGAAGCTCAACTGGGAAGGAAGAGGAGGCAGCCATCCTATGTCCTTAATTATTTAGATTTCGATCATGTTTACCAGGATGCGCTAGACAAGAGGATCAAGAACATGGTCCACTTGGAGAGGAATGCTGATATGGAGATCATTGTTGAGACTGCTATACCTCTAGAGGGGAATAGTTTGGAAGAATTGGAATCTTAGGACTTTGAGGTTATCACAGTCAACCTTGGTCGTAGCACACGCCAGACTCAGGTTGATCTCCTACAGGTTGCTACAGATAGCGCTAGGGATAGAATGCTGAAGGATGGAGAAGACAAGGCAGCCCTCAAGGCTGAAATTAGACAAATTCGTCAGTATATTTCTAGCCTTGTACACAGGTCAAATATTACCGCCACACTCCCACCGATGCTTGAGCCTCCAGTAAAACAGGGCCAGCTTAATCACTTGGTTGCATATGGAAAGCGTTTGGAGGAATGGGAGGAGTTCGTTGCTAGAGGCCGTTCTATGCTTATAGAGCTATATCAGTTGCGGTACAATGCACGAGAGCTCTGTTTACGTCTCCAGGATGAGGAGCGAGACATGGCGATTAGCAGACCCCGGGACGAGATTATGATTGCTCACCTGAGTGTGGCATATAAATCAGTCACAAATGCAGAGGATAAAGAGGCTATCTACTCTTGGAAAACACAGTTGGTTTTCAAGGCAAAGATAGAGGAAACAATGGCATCAGAGTTGACTGAGTAGAGAGCACGTTACTAGTGCACTCCGGTTTGTGAGAACCTTAGTGTCTCGCTTATCGTGTCGGTAGCAGATTGAGGGGGGTGCATATGTTGAGCTTACTAATCTACAGTCAGAGCTCCAAGCACTCATTCATACTATTTTCAGTGGGGAGACCGTTGGCTGTAAGATTAATCAACTTATAGTCATGTCAGCATTGTTCGATGAAGCAACCAGGAGCAGAGGTGAACTTTAGTGCCAGATCACAACTGGTGAGGACATGCTACATAGACATAGCATACTTCGGTAGAGTATCAGTGCTCCAGACAGTGATGCAGCTAACAATCTCGTTGAGGGATTGGTTGCTCGAGATCACAGCCAATAGACTTCAGTTCCCATCTCTCAGGATAGACATTACACACATGAGTTAAACTTGGTGTTACCTTTTCAAGTTAACTCGCTGTCTCATCTCATGCATGTCTATTCTGGGATTATCTTTATTCACTTGGAGTTGTATTTAGGGTTTACGTTAACTGATGGTAGTGTTCTAGTTAACTTGCTTTCAATAAGGACGTGCATGCTTGCACATTGTCCATGTTTAGATTAATTGTATCGGTTAACTGATGGTAGCTTTCCAGTTAACTGTATAGTTTACTTTATTAGGGTTTAGCAATAAATCTTGCATGCATTGCAAGACTGTAGTTGACTCAAGGTGATTTTAGGGTTGCCTACACCTTTTGATGTTTATAAATAAGAGCTTTTGGTCATTTGTACATAACTTTTGCACGAGAGAAATATATATCTGTGCCTACCTTGCCTGTATTGCTCGTTCTGTATCTGTTCATGAGTATTTACTATTATGATGAATTGTTATGCCACTTGGGTTTCATGCAATTATGATGGTGAATTCTTGCTTTAGTTAGATATAGTGAAATATGCTAACCAATTTTTTCGTTGAATTGCACACACAAACCAGCACTTGGCCAATTGATTAGCGTTAGCGCTAAATTCAAAAACACTATCAAAGCAACTCTAACCAAGAATGCGCCCTAAAACCACTTAAGGAAGAGCGGCAGGCATATGGTCAGAGGATCCCTATGCTTCAACTTGATACAAAATGGAATACAACTGAAACTGAAATAAATTCAATGTCAAGAATGTGCACTCAAGATCCCAGTGAGGGCGAGGTGCTAACATATGACGGAGTTATTAATTGAAATTGAAAGAATTAGGCGGATAACCAACCATAGGAGTTCATACTAACTAATTCTTCTGCTGCGGCGGGCATCCACTTAGAGTGGGGATTCACCACTTGATAGTGGGTACAAAGAGAGATACAAATTCAATTATCCACACTGGCGGTAAACCATCCAGGGGTACTTAATGTGAGAGATAAGAATTATTTGCAGCAAATAAGGATTGGAACAGTACTACTGTTTACAGTCTTACAATAAAGAATTAGAGCTGCAATTACATAAACATTACAATGATAGAGAAGAATGTTGAGAAGAGGGTAATGAAATTCTATCAATGTTTTTACTCTTCAATGATGAAATAAATGCCAAAACTGAAATCTAAATAAATCTGATATAAAATTGAGTTCTGGAATTTCTGATCAGCAAACTGTGAAATTCAAAGAAATGATCATAAGTCATTAAATATACCTCCAAATGAAGTGAAATCAAATGGAATAGTCTCTTGGAAGATAGGCGCCCATGCCTACATGAAGAAACAGCTCCTAAGGATGAGTATTTATTTCTTTTGCACTTTTCCCAATGCCCAAAATGGTATGGCCTCCTTGCAAGGTCGACTTTGCAAAATAAAATCCATCTCTTCAAAATAAATTCTGACCTTCTCTCCAAATGGTCGCCCTTTCACTAGAAATTGATAGAGAAAATACCCATAACCAAATAAAATTTATTTTAGAAGCTGCTAGCAAAATTCACTTTCAGCTGTAGGTGCATTAGCAACTCAAAATTGACAAAATACTCCAAAATTCTTCAACATTCGTGCTCAATCTGCTAGTCTGGATGAGAAGCAGCAAATTAGCCAACTAGGTGTTATATTTCAAACATGAAATTGGACAAGAGGCTTGGAGGTAAGCTTTCCTCGAAACAATAAATCAAATGTCATTCCGACAGCATAACAGTAGCAAAATTCATCGATGATAAAAGCTGGAGCAAAGCTTTCATTTTATAAAAGATCAAAAGACTCTTCAAATCCCAAGAAGGTACGCCAAAAGTCACCAAAGCCTTTTCAAATTTCCAAAAGTCTTTTAATTCCTTAAGATGGCGTCCATTTTGCAAAGCACATTATAACTTTAATTTAAAATATAAAACACCTTGATGAAGGCGTCCCTTTTCCAAGCCCCACTTTTTAAACACAACTTAAAGTTGTTCTCCTAGGCCAAGGGGGTCAATTGCAAATTATAACATTAGTGTCTTTATTTAAGAAATTCACCAAAATAAAGCTTTTAGAAGCCAAAACTTGAACTCATGATTGCTCCAACTGAAAAAGGAGATTCGATGACTGACAACTGCATACTGCCAAAAATAGTATTTACTATAAATAGTAAACACTCAAAATTGCCTCAAACCTCCAAGCAAGGAAACCGTAATTTTACCTCAACGAGCCTACGGGCCTCTGGAATAGGCTGAAGAGCGTCTGAACTAATCACTGATGAGAAGGGGACATTACATAAAGTGGCTAGTTTGATCATAGCTTGTATGCGTGTCTCGCCTATGCAATCTATTGTCCTAGTTGGCTATCCTTCATGTTTTATGTTCAATAAACTTGTTCAGATTGAGCTGATAGATGTGCCACCTTGCCTTCAAGTTGAGAATCTGTACTTGTTTATCGTGTGATTTGTGTGAATAATAAGCCTATTCAGACAAGCAGATAGTCGTGCCACCTTGCCTTCACGTTGTGAGTCTGTACCTGGTTTATCGTCAGATAATCATTCCTGCTCTGTTTCCTCATGCTCTGAATTCTTGAGGGAATTGGATAGTTTAAGTTACTTAGTTTTGTGTGTTGTAGTTAAGTCTTGCGAAACCAAAAAATACTTAGCTGCAACATATAGAGTTTTCGTGAAAGCCTTGTACCTCTTACAGTTGGGACAAAAAGACAGGATATAGTTTAGTTTATTTCCCTTTTCAAGCACTTTTGTCAGCACAACGAGGGAGCTTCCCCTCCTAATTTGAAGAGCACTCATTGCGTAGTGTGCATAGCTGTCCGTACCTACTTACTGTTAATGTTTTAGTAGCAGCAGGAGGTATCTTCTTGTTTCAGAAGAATCTTCCTTAAATAAGTGTAACTGACATGCAGGAGAATCTGCATACTGACATGCATGAGAATCTCTGTTTGTATTCCTTAAAATAGGAAATTGTAATGCTTCCTAGTGCGTCTCCTTTTGCATGCACTTGTAACCTCTCCTTGTTCATAAATAAGAGAGGCGATTCCTTCTTTGCGTTTGATTCTTGCTTAAGTCAAGTCGTTCTTTCGAGGAGGAGTTCGCCATCTACAGCAGGTTATTATCTTTTGAAGAGCAGATTGATATTAAGGAGGAAAACATAGTTCTTTTGTATGCATGTATCTATGAGAGGTACTATTCTTCTGTGGGTCAAGTTGTAAGCTGATTGCTGCTATTTCATCTTAATATAAGAGAGATACATTTGTGGCTGGGTTTTTCTCCCTCATGAGGAGGGTTTTCCCAGGATAAATACTGTGTTCATTTGTTCTTTGTGTTACATTTTCTGTTTGCTCTCATTTCTGGTTCAAAATTTAACATGGTATCATAGCGGGTCTAAAGAAAAGATTCAGAACCAGAACTCTTAAGCTTTGAAATATTCTTTGCTTGTCTTCTAGCCTGTTTATTTCAGCTTCCTACAATGGTGAATGGACTTAAAGTTGAGGACAGGCTGGATGGTGCATCCAACTTTACTTCATGGAAATTCAGAGTTCTAATTGCTCTTGAAGAAAATGACCTTCTCAACTTCGTGAAGTCTAATGTAGATGAACCTGCTGATGACACTAAGAAAGCTCATTGGAGGAAGAACCATATTATGGCAAAGAAGATATTGATTGATTCTGTTAAGAATCACTTGGTACCTGTCATTTCCAAGCTAAATTCAGCTAAAGAGATGTTTGAGAGCCTTGAAAGTCTGTATGAATTCAACAACACTAGTAGAGCTCTAGCGTTGAGGCGTCAACTCTTACATATTAAAATGGCTAGAGGAGAATCTGTTGTATCCTTCTTCATGAAAATTTCAGAATTGAAGGATCAACTAAATGCCATTGGAAATTCTATTGAAGACAAAGACCTGGTTATGTTGGCCATGAATGGCCTTCCTCACTCTTGGGAATTCTTCATTCAAGGAATTAGTGGAAGAGATGAGTTACCCAAGTTTGATCATTTGAGAGCTGATTGTATTCAAGAGGAATGCAGATTGGAGGCAAGAGGAAATGGGCGAAGATCTCACCATGAAGAAGAGCATGTCCTTGCTGCTCATACTTCTAAAAGGAAAGGGAGGAAAGGAAACTTCAAGAGGTATGGAGATAGGAATTCTGGTTCACCTCCTGAACCTAAGAAGAAGAAGGATCTATCTAAGATTTAGTGTTTCAGATGTGACAAGTATGGTCACCTTGCTAAAGATTGTCCAACAAGACCTAAGCATCAAGTTGCTGTTACAAATGTTGAAAATGATTCTACTCATAGAGAATCAAGTGAAGATTTAGAGGGTTTCTTATTTATATCAGCTCTTTCAAGTAATGTTCCTACTGATAGTGATACTTGGCTAATTGATAGTGGAGCTTCTCGTCATCTTACGGGATATCAAGAGCACCCTTTCTGATCTAAGAGAAAAGGATACTCACTTGCAAGTTATTATTGGTGATGATGCTTGTTATTCTGTGAAAGGTGTTGAAACTACATCCTTTCATTTCAATTCAGGAATTCCTCTTCATCTGAATGATGTTCTGTTCGTTCTTGGAATCAAGAGGAATCTGATTTCTATTTCAGCGTTGGAAGATAAAGGATACCAAGTTGCATTTGTTGAAGGAAAAGTTCTTGCATGGAAGAACTCCAGCATTAAGACAGCCCGTGAAATTGGTGCTCATTATGAGAGTCTATATAGACTTTCAGCTCGTCCTATTCAAGCTTTAGCACATGATTCCATGAGTTCTAGTGAGTTGTGGCATAAAAGATTCGCTCATCTAAATTTCAGAACTCTTTCTTCCATGGAGAAGGTGGTCATTGGTCTCGCAAATCTCAATCAAGAACATGATGGTGTTTGCAAAGGTTGTGCTTTAGGTAAGAACATTAAAAGTCCTTTTCACAATAGTGAAAGTAGAGCAAAAGGAATTTTAGAGCTGATTCATTCTGACTTGTGTGGACCTATGTCTGTTGCATCATTAAGTGGTTTTTGGTACTATGTGACTTTTATTGATGATTTCTCTCGTAAGACTTGGATTTATTTTCTAAAAACTAAAGAGTTTGATGAAGTCCTGTCTAGATTTAAAGAGTTCAAAGCTCAAGTAGAGAATTTGACTGATAAGAGGATCAAAGTTTTAAGGTCTGACAATGGGGGTGAATATACTTTTGGTGTTTTTCAAAATTTCTGTATTGATGCTGGGATTAAGAGGGAGTTTTGTGTCCCTTATAATCCACAACAAAATGGAGTTGTAGAAAGAAAGAATAGATCTATTGTTGAGGCAGCGAAAGCCACGATCCATGATCAAGGCCTTCAAACTTTTCTTTGGGCAGAAGCTTGTAGGACAGCCATTTATGTTCAGAATCGTAGCCCACATCAAATTTTAGACAATATGACTCTTGAAGAAGCTTTCACAGGTATCAAACCAGAAGTTGGTCATTTTAGAATTTTTGGATGTCCAATTTATATTCATGTACCTAAAGATAAAAGATCTAAGTTAGAACCTTTAGGCAAGAAGGGAATTTTTGTTGGTTACAGTGAAACTTCAAAAGCTTATAGGGTCTACATTCTGGGTCAAAAGCAAATTGAAATCAGCAGAGATGTTTCATTTAAAGAAGATGTAGCTTGCAAAAGATCTAAAGAAACTTCTATGGAAATTGATAGAGAAGATCATGAGACTTCTCAAGATATGGATGTTGCTGCTCCTAATTCCCCTTCTGAGATTCAGAGGGAGATTCCTGATTTAGAAGACCCTCTTGATCCTGTTGATCCTATAGACTCCTCTTTTGGACCAAGTAATGTTTCATTTGACAAGAAAAGACCCTTGTGGGCCAGGCATACTATGGAAGAGGCTGAAAAATTTGCAGCCCCTCGTGGTACTTTCAGGGAAAGTAAGAAACCTCATAAGTTTGCAAGTTATGTTGCTTCAATGAGTCATATTATTGAATCCGAGCCTTCAAGTTTTGAAGAGGCTTCAAATTAGCAAGTATGGAGAGATGCCATGACAGAAGAATATCAATCCATTATCAAGAATGACGTTTGGGATATTGTTCCTAGGCCTAAAGGTAAATCTGTTGTTTCTTCTAAGTGGCTGTTCAAAATTAAAAATGCAGTTGATGGAAGTATTGAAAAGTATAAAGCCAGATTTGTAGCAAGAGGGTTTTCTCAAAAAGAAGGTATAGATTATGAGGAGACATTTGCTCCTGTAGCTCGGTATACTTCCATTAGAACCATTATTGCTATTGCAGTTGTTAAAGGATGGAAATTACATCAAATGGATGGAAAGACGACATTCATGAATGGTGTAATTGAAGAAGAGGTATTTATTGAGCAGCCAGAGGGTTTTGTGATTCATGAGAATGAATCACATGTATGCAGATTGAAAAAGGCCTTGTATGGCCTTAAGCAAGCTCCACGTGCATGGTATCAAAGAATTGATCATTATTTAGTGAGCTTGGGCTTCCTAAAAAATGATGCAGATCCAAATCTCTAGTTCAAGGTAATTGATGATAAAGCATTAATTTTAGTTCTTTATGTTGATGATCTTTTTATTACTGGAGGGGATGATCTTATTGCTAAATGTAAGGAGTTAACCTCTGAATTCGAGATGAAAGATCTTGGTTTGTTGCATTATTTTCTTGGATTAGAAGTATGGCAAAGACCAAATGAGATTATCCTGAGTCAAGGGAAATATGCTATTGACATTTTGAAAAGATTTGGTATGTTAGATTGCAAGTCTATGTCAACTCCCATGGAAGCAAATCTGAAAAAGTTTACATGAGGTTGCAGCCAGTTCAAATTTAGTTGATCCCACTATGTATAGGCAATTGATTGGATCATTGATGTATTTGATCAATACTAGGCCTGATATATGTTATGCTGTTAACACTCTTAGTCAGTTCATGTCTGAGCCTAGACAGATTCATTTTGTTGCAGGTAAGCATATATTGAGATATGTGCGTGGTACAGTGGGATATGGTCTGAAATATACTTCTTGTAAAGATTTGAAATTGCAAGGTTTTTTTGATTCAAATTGGGGAGGGTGTGTACCTGACAGGAAGAGCACTTCTGGTTGTTGTTTCAGCTTAGGCTCTACTATGATTTCTTGGTGCAGCAGAAAACAGTCATGTGTGCCTCAAAGTACAATAGAAGCTGAATATGTGGCAGCTTGTGTGGCAGCTCGAGAAGCAGTGTGGCTTCGAAAGCTTCTTGCAGGACTGTTTGGGTAGGTTTTGGAACCTACTGTGATTCTTTGTGACAACCAAAGCTATGTGAAGCTTTCTGTTAGTCCTGTTTTTCATGATAGAACCAAGCATGTGGAGATCAAGTATCATTATTTAAGAGATATGGTTCAAAGGAAAGCAATTGTACTCAAGTATACTTGCACGGATGAGCAGACAGTTGACATTCTCACCAAGCCACTTCCTAGAGTAAAGTTTTCTTATTTTCGAGATAAGCTTGGTATTGTGGAGAATGTTGCTCTTGCTGAGAGAGAGTTTCAGCTTCAGTGACTCTTGCTTCATGTGT
Organism: Sequoia sempervirens; assembly: GCA_007258455.2. Lineage (NCBI taxonomy): Eukaryota > Viridiplantae > Streptophyta > Pinopsida > Cupressales > Cupressaceae > Sequoia > Sequoia sempervirens. The sequence goes on along the minus strand of VDFB02000017.1, from coordinate 400,851,938 downwards.
TAATGCATTTCTCTCTACGAGAGAGATTTGAGGTGCAAGCCCTTGTTAATGCATTTCTCTCTGCGAGAGAGATTTGAGGTGTAAGCCCTTGTTATTGCATTTCTCTCTGTGAGAGAGATTTGAGGTGTAAGCCCTTGTTAGTGCATCTTTTTTTGCGAGAGAAATTTGAGGTGAAAGCCCTTGTTCCATTCTCTTGGAGTAGCCATGGTGGACGTCATGATGAGATGACATCACGTTGAGTGATTCCGTGATGGATACTTGTGCACATATGCTTTGATGACATGGATATCTAAAAAGATACCTCCCTAGCTAAGAGGGACTGTTAATGTTTTAGTAGCAGTAGGAGGTATCTTCTTGTGTCAGAAGAATCTTCCTTAAATAAGTGTAATTGACATGCAGGAGAATCTGCATACTGACATGCATGAGAATCTCTGTTTGTATTCCTTAAAATAGGAAATTGTAATGCTTCCTAGTGCGTCTCCTTTTGCATGCACTTGTAACCTCTCCTTGCTCATAAATAGGAGAGGCGATTCCTTATTTGGGTTTGATTCTTGCTTAAGTCAAGTCGTTCTTTCAAGGAGGAGTTCGCCATCTACAACAGGTTATTATCTTTTGAAGAGCAAATTGATATTAAGGAGGAAAATAGAGTTCTTTTGTATGCATGTATCTATGAGAGGTACTATTCTTCTTTGGGTCAAGTTGTAAGCTGATTGCTACTATTTCATCTTAATATAAGAGAGATACATTTGTGGCTGGGTTTTTCTCCCTCATGAGGAGGGTTTTCCCAGGATAAATACTGTGTTCATTTGTTCTTTGTGTTACATTTTCTGTTTGCTCTCATTTCTAGTTCAAAATTTAACACTTGCACTCCAGAGGTGTTAGTTGTTATGCCAACACAAACCATGCGTTGCCCCTGAAGGACACCTCTCAAATGGAATGGATGAAGTCTAGGGACTCCAGATAATGAGGCTATGGTGTTCTGGGGAGTCTCCTTAACTCCAGAATCATCCGACTCTAGCTGTGGAGGTTGATCCTCCTGTCCACTGTCATCTCCAGCACTGAACTCATGGCCATCCTACTCCTCATCATCTGAGATGACCTCTATCAAATGAACCTTGCCTTTCCCAAGGCAATGGTGGCCAGGCACCCACGGCTCCTTGCAGGTAAAGCATAACTTTTTCCTACGTAGTTCATTTCTGGATTCCTATTCAAATTTCGGTGGGGTGTTCTTTTACTGATTGAAACCCTTTTGTTTTGACTGAAATCCACTGAAAGTCTTTCTTTGAGGTTGGAAGGGAGGTGTAGTCTCCAAATCAAGGGCTAGGCCAATGGCGTCATGTAGTTTACTAGGCTTATGAGCCTTCACTAAACCCCTCAATCATCACTCAAACCCTCAACAAACAACATAGTAACTCGCCTCTCAGTCATATTAGGCACCATGACTGCTATTTTCTGGAACTCATTAATGTAAGCCTCAACATGACCAACTTGCTTCAGCTGAGCCAAATCCCTGTAACTCGCCTCTCAGTCATATTAGGAACCATGACTGCTATTTTCTGGAACTCATTAATGTAAGTCTCAACATGACCAACCTACTTCAGCTGAGCCAAATCCTTGTAATAAACCTCAACATCCTTTCGGTCAAAACGTGTTATCAGTTTATTGACAAACTCCTCATATGAACGCATCAAGGCATGGTCTTGTGATACCAACCCATGGTGCCACCAGTCATATGCTACACCCTCCAGATGCATTGTAGCCTGTGTTACACGGGGATGAGTCCCTTGTCCCAAAATGCATTGTCCCCATCCTCAGCCGTCCTCGAGACGGGGGGATGCAAAGGGGACATCCCCTTGCCATCCTCGAAACAGGCCAGAGAGCAGGAAATGGCAGGAAACGTCCATTTGGGGATGTCTCCTTGTCCTTGGTACAGTTGGGGGACATAGGAAATGTCCCTCATCGTACAGGGGATGGCTAGCCGTCTCCTGCGGACAAGTAACTTTCAACATTAAAAAAAAACATTAAAAAATCATTTTTTGTAAAATTTTCTTTTTGCTGTTTAAGGACGTGGGGGGCCCACAATGTCTCCCAACCCTAATATAAACCTTTAAATTCCAAAAGAAGTTAAAACAAATTGAAAAATGAAAGATAATATTGCACCTTACTAATTTGGGCGATTTCATGGAAAGTTCTGTTGCCATTCACATTGCTGTTCATAGTTGTTTCAGAAGTCGTGGGGCTCTCATATATTCCTTGCGTTAGTTTTTTCCATTGAGCTGGTGTAGTTACTAAAATATGCACTATGATAGAGATGACATAGACGATCATGAGGATGCTATTCAAATATTAAATTCATAGTGCAACTGTACATGCTTGCAAATTTAGTTGTGAATTCTTTCTGATTTCTATAGTGTAGACTGTCTGCTTATCTTTAGTGCATATTTACATATTGATATTGTTATCAATTATTGACATATCTCTCTCTTTCCCTTCTCTCTCTATAATTCATATTCATATATATATATTTGTATATCGCTGTCCCCTACCGTCCCCTAAAAATGGCCGCCTAGGAAACGTCCCAGAAACGCGTCCCTTGCCGTCCCTTGTCTCCATCCCCGATACGCCGTGGAACATAGATCATAGCAAATTGTATAGCCTTATCTTCATTCATAGGTTTAAAAGACAAGAATGTGTCAAGTTTATGCACCCATGATCTGGCACTTATCTTCTCGCTTCCATTGAAGGTCGGTAAAGGAACCTTATTCAATGCTTCCTTGTATTCCTTGGGTTGAGTGCCTTGATTGGTTTGTCTTCTGAGTCCCCTGTCTTGCCTTTCCAATCTAAATTTGGCTTTATCTTTCCACTCTTCATAAATTGATTCAGATTAATTAGTTGTCTCACCTCAGGTGGAAGAGCTTTGTACTCATCGTAGGCCACCATAACATCATCAGTGATGTGTGTCTCTTCCCCCACCTCCGAAATTGCTTCCTCTTCAGTTTTCCTTGGCACAATTGTAGGACGTAGAGGCCGATCAGACTTTGTGCTCGCTGCCCTAACAACATTAGAGGCTGCTATACCTTGATTTCCTTGTCCAACATCGCTTTTGCTATGATCACTACCTGACCTTCTCGATCTTGCATGGTCCATTCTCATTTGACCCATGGTTGTGATCATACGATCCTGGAATTTCTGTAGCATTTGCTGCTGTTGTTGGGCAAAGGTGGTCAAGAAATTATCAAGCTGATTATTCAAATCCCTTGGCGGGCTTTCACCTCTTCTTTCACCCATCTTTGCTTAAGCTAGGATAATACCAGCTCCTTCTTCTTGCTGTCCTGACCTACTTCTAGTGAAATATCTGTGTGATCCTACTTCTCTAGAGTGCATAGAATCAAAACACACTGATCAAACATAACACGCAACCATCTGGGTATCCTCTAAACTGACATGCAATGTTGAAACCCCGACAAGCTGGCAAGATTACCAACTCTGATACCACTGAAATATCCTTAGCTCGGATTCATTGCATAATACTTAAATGTTTGCATATTGTTTAAATGTTTTTAGATGGTTTGTTTTGAGCAAGGAAAATTTAATGTATGTAACAGTTTCGAAGTATAATGAAATTTAGGAACAATAAATCCAACGGAACTGTAGGATTTCTGATTATTTTATTGAATCCAGAATACTACGAGTTCATGTGACATACTAGGTGTATTTGTGTAAAAACAGAAAATACAGCACTGGCTGCGATTTTTATAGCAAATCGCCTTCCTAGATCAGACCACGAATTGCATGCATGTCATTTTCTAGGACCTTGATGAAGCTGTGAATTTGACAGAGCTATGCCTATTTGTAATTGTGATTTCTTGTCTAAACCTGACGGCTTCCCTTTGTTTGCTATCTGCAATGTGATGGCTATGATCATTCAATGATTTGGGGTTTCCGTCCCAATCATTTCAGGACCAGGGGTTTCGTCTTGGAGAAGTTCTTCTTCCTAGCTCAATAGAGAGAATGGAAAATCAAATGAATTCTGAATGAATTTCTCAAACCAATCGAAGCCTTTTAATCCTCTCTTCACAAAAACCCATCTGTAATGCCCCTGCCACGCAACCCTAGGGGAAGTTGCACTTAAAAACATAAACGCAATAATTTTTTTTTTTAAAACAAAACAAAGTGAATGAAGGTTCACTACACAATGCCAACAACCCCTAAGGTTACAAGACTGAGCTTACATTAACCCAATTATGAGACATGAATTAAAACCATTACATATATTTGATTAACAATTAATTGCACATACATTCCATACATAATAAAATTAAATCAAAGATACAAGAGTTCCACATGATCCCAATGATATGCTTAACAATAAGGTTACAACACTCATTTCCCGAATGAGGTAATTCCAAAATAGAAGGTTACAATATACAACTTCCACCTCGATACAAAGAGGGGTATTAAATTACATTTATAACAGAAATAATAAAACATGAAGATTTGGATCCCACAAGCTCTCCAACTGGAAATCTCGTCCAAAGAACATAAGCTGACCCAACGGAATAAGATGCACGTTCCACCCAACCATGTGATACCCGAAGACTCACCCCCCGTACTAGGAGATAGTAACAAGGATTCCTAGGCAAGACCATCAACCTTAAAACATAGGCTACACAAAACTGAAACGAAATAAACACAAGTACCACATCACAAGAGTTGAATGGCCATACGAACAACTCTAGTACGACTCTCACACCACTGACATAAGTCACATTGCTTCCAGACATAAAATAGATCGAGAATGTCACAAGGACCAAATACAAACTGTTGACTTAGAAAGAGTGTCATTGCATAGCTCGTCAAGGGATATCCTCTGGGAATCTACCTAGGCTCCAACCCCCACCATGGGTTATCCTGGTGGCCTCTACCGAAATCTCGGCACCCATGCTCACTCATGCGGGATCAACTACCTCTCGTGAAGACAAGATAGATGACCTTGCCATTCCAGGCCTTCTCATCTCATCCCAAGTCTAGACAAGCCCTTGGGTCCATGAGCGAGGCATAATTAATCTTGTTTAATGTTTGATGCAACCTAAGCTTTTTAAATTTTATTATGTTATCACTGAATTAACCAACTTGCAAAGAGTTTCCCTTACACCACTTTGTGTGTCGGCCCCCATTGCAAGCCACTCCTCTAAGACAACTCGTGGAGTAAATCCACACTCAAGGGTACACTAGTGCGACCTAAGGAGAATGACTCCTATACAGGACCTCAAGTCCACACATTCCGTTCTCAATAACCGGGTTAAAGTTGGATAAGATTTGACGCACTACCCAAAGAATCCAAAGGTTGACTATCAAAAAGACAACCCAAAACAATAAACGACCCTCTATCTGGAAGACTTCAAAACATTTACTCTATTTCATGAACCTCGAGAAAGAACAAATGACACTGAAAGCATTTTGAGAAATTAAATCATCTAAAGTTAGGATTTCCTAAATCCAGTCAATCATAGTTTTCATTACTTGCAATTATCCAATCAGATACACCAATTTCTTTTCACGACATTGAAATATTTAAAACCCAATCATTTACTCTAAGTTTCACAATTAAATTCCATGATTAAAGCATTTTAATAAATAAAGTCATCTGACTAAAATAAATCAAACATTAACTCTAAGTTTCACAATTATATTAATAATGAGAACATTTTAATAATAAAACGTGTTAATTAAAAACAATTAACCTTCATTTCCCTTAGCATTAATTAATCAACTAAAATGCATTTATACCAAAAATACAAATATATAACAAATATATATTTATATACTTAAATAAATTATTATTTAAATATTAAAATAATATTATATATTATATATTATATACATAATATAATATTTATATTATATATATAATATATATATATATATTATTATATAATAATATTATTTTAATATTAATTAATATTTATAAAAATAAAATAAAACAACAAACAAAAAATATAAATTAAATTTTAATACAAAAGCAACCCTAATTGGGCCCCATTTGGGAAGGGCTAGGGCACCTCCCCGGGCTATGTGGGTTCTGTGGGGCCCGCCTCCACATGGGCAGGGGGGGGGCTTCCCCCCTCCATGCCATAAAAAATAAATTTTTCATTTAATTTTTTTTTTTAAAATAACACCACTGACAAAAAAACGCAGAAACAGGGTAACCCCTGTGTTTTTTTTTAAAAGAACATAAAACAAATTTATTTTACCAGAAACAAAATAAAAGCAAACAGTATATATTTGTAAATATATCTGTGTTTGCATATGCACAAGTATATTTGCAAATATATACCCAGATTTTTAAATCTCAGTTTAAATTGTGCAAATGATCAACATAGATTGCAATAACAGAATTAAGTTGCCAAAACAACAAAGGGTTTGCAAATGAAGTTTGAAGTGGAGATTTTATTTGGTTTTCTTCCTATTTCATTGTGTTTGAAGTTCTGGTTTTCATTTCAAAATCCAACCACAAATTTGCAAGTTTGAAATCTTTTCACATGGTTTTTTATTGAATCTAAAACAGCATTTCAAAATTTAAAACTCTATCAAAATGAAACAAGAAGATAGAAAAAGGCAAATAATGAACTTGGTGTTTTCTCCTCAAGTTTTTGTGTAATGTCCCCAATTTAGCCCTACGCTCTTCATTTGGTTTTAGCCTATTTCTGGGAACTCGTAGGCTAAGCAGAGGCTTGAATCAGGGTTTCCAAACTTCTTGGAGGACGTTTTCGTCCTTTTGCGGAGCTTGCACTTGGAAATGTTGAACTTGGATTGCGGATTCCTTCTGGGTTTTTTGAGAGCTTCGCGTTGGTGGTTTCGGTTTGGCATTCTGAGCACTTTCGAGAATTTACTATTTTTAGTAAATTCTATTTCTGGCAGTGGTCCTGTTGGCTTCGGCTCGGTTGGCTCTCATCTTCAGTATGTTCATTTGGTTCGATCAATCCTGACCTTGGGAAGCATTTTTGGTGAGATATCCAGTTGATTTTAAAATATTATACTTTAATGTTATATTTTATTATTGTGACCCCTTGGTCTAGTGAAACAACTTTAAGTTGTTCTTAAAAAGGGGACTTGGAAGGGTGGCGCCTCATGCTGATGATTTAATATATTTCTTAAGGCCAAAAACAATGCTTTAAATGGGGATGCCTTTTTATGAAGTGAAGATTTTAAAATAAATTAAAAAGTTAAATTGCCTTGAGAAAAGGGACGCCATCTTTGGAGGGAAAAGGAGTTACTTCAAATTTGAAAATTAGGGTTTCTAGAAGTTTCTGGAAAGTCATCACAAGTTTATAAAAGGAGGTCTTGGTCTTCATTTTCAACATCTTATGACTTCTATATTGTTATGCTGCCGAAATGGTAACAGGATTGCTTCGAGGAATGAATGCCTCCTAGCCTTGGCTCGACTTCGTGCTTGAGAGATAGCACCTAGTGGAGAGGTTTGCTTGTTTGAGTGACATTTTGTAGTGAGGTTTGCATTTGTAGTTTGGGTTTACTTATGTAGTTCAGTTTATTGCATTTTATGTCATTTTCTGGAGTTGCTGATAACAGGGCTGAATCTATAGTTTCACTCATAAATCAAAAAATACAAAAAGAGTTGTTCTGGGTATTGTCTCATTGGTTTTCTCTGTTGGAAGAGACCCTTCATGAATATTTGCAGATTTTAATACGAAGTTTATGATTTTATAAAGCAAATTCGTCATTCCTTGTAGGGCGCCCTTTCTGGAGTGCTTTGGGATCCGTGCCATTAATTAATAGCCACTTTTAGCTGTCCTTTCTCATAACTAAACTAGGCGCCATCATTTTAAGAGTATTTTGCATCAGTTTTCATGTAATTTGAGTGAGAAATGAGTGAGTTGTGAGCTTTTCATTGAGTTTATGCATTGCTGGTTCTGTAATTCATGTTGCTGGTCTGTCAGATCAGACTTGAGAAAATTGCATATTAGCGAAGGACGGGTGTTAGGAATTCATTATTGACCTAGTGGATGACATCTTTACTATTGCAGCAACTTGTAGAGCTTAAATCCTTGATCTTGCAGGCATTCTACTTCTCATTGTAAGCTGAACAGTAGTACTGTCAGCATTTCTCTCAGTTTTGCTTATCATGTTTGTAATTGCCCACTGAATAAGTGGAAGAGGCTGGCTTGCCGCCTATTTACTTTGATTTGCATTGTAATATCGTACATCTCCGCCCTATGGTAGCTCCATTCCCACTCCGGGTTTGAAAGCACATTTGGGTGTTGAGTTTATTTCGAAGTTGCATTTGTATTTCTTTCAATCTCCACCATATGGTCGCCTCATTCCATTCTGGTTTGGGTAGCACATACTTGGTGTTGAGTTACTTTAAGTTGCAGTTCTAATTTATTGTATGACGATCCTCTTGCCATATGACAGCCTCTCTCTGGTTGAGATTGAGTGCGCATTCTTGGCAAAGAGTTATATTGTAACTGTTAGTTTGATTTATCTAACCCTAACGGGTGTGTTGCATTGCTGATTGTAATTCAAAAATCGAAAAAATTTGGTCCGGTTCATTACAGTGGTATTAGAGCCAAGATCCTGCCATCCCGTGCCCATCAGAGTTCACTTGACAGAGAAATCAGCTTCTACACCAGAGGTCAGAACAGAGTTCCGTTCAAGTTCTGAATATGTTGCGTTTTCTAAGGTCCAGGAATTGGGAGAAGTCAGATTTGAATATGGCATTTGAGGAAGGAAAGGTTAGTTTGGCCGCAAGGGATTGCATTGAGCATGCCGAACAGTACCAAAGGCAATGTGAACATGAAGCTTCCTTGCTCCATGAGGAATATGAGAATATGACAAATGAGTTTAAGAACGATGTCTCTTTTGACTCCTACTTGAATTGTGTGTTGGTTTTGAAACCCGGAAAATTGGGTGTGGTTAATTACATTAGAAGAACAATGAAAGAAAAAGAACATTCCATTGATGAAGGGTTCAAGAAAGAAGCAAAAGTGCTTGTTTGTGGTTTGCAGCCCACAAATATGCAAGTTGAAGGGAAAAATCAGTCAACTAGTATTGAAGATGGCACAAGCAAGGTGCTCATGTCACCACAAAATGATCGTGAGCTCGAAAGAGAAACCGTGACAGTTGAAGATTGTGTGGAAGAGCCCCATAATACGCCCCTTGACTTGCATGTGATAGCAAGTGATGTAGATCAGTTCGGTGAGAAGAATATAGCAGCAGACTTGAATCCTAATTTGGATTCATCCCATGAAGGTTTTGAGACTAAGGGCTTCATAGAGGATGTTGGTAATGATTTCAAGGTGTTTGTACCTCCTCTTGTTGAAGATTTAGTGATGGATAGTTTTCCTCTTGTTGCTGTTCAAACTCCTCAAGAGTTTTCACAAGATGAATTTATTACAAGTGATCAAGAAGACCTTTATGGCATGCATAGGACTGTTCATGATGAGATCAGAAACATACCTATAGATGATAGGTTCATTGAAGATAAGGATGATAAAAAATTTCAAACAGCTAGCTCTAAAGATTCCTTACTTCATTTCAGTGACAGTGTTAAGGGTGGTTTTGGGTTTGAACTTCAAACCCAACCATTGGAGGGAGGTATTTATGAAGATATCAGCTTTAGTGATTTGGGAGTTGACCTATTCCAAGAATCAACAATCCAAATGTTGCACAAAGAACACTTCTTTTGTGATCAAAACAATCAACCTCTCACCATTTGGGATCCAGGTGTGAGGGCACTTAGTGATGACAAACCGGTATGGGATGAATTTCCCTTTGATCCGGATGAAGAAATGGAACTTGATAAGGGTTCTCTATCAGCAGACAATGGTGTTAATATGCTTAAGTTTGGGGCTGCTTTCAAGTATGATCAAAGTAACATGGAAGAGGAAACAAAGTTTGAGGGCCATATGGCTCTTGAAGATGAAAGGTTTGGAGGAATTACCAAACACAAATCTGATTTATCAAGGCATGAAGCTGATTGCAATCAACGAGTTGAAGACTTAGTGAAGTATGATGCTTTCCAAGACATTGAGCATTCTCCACTAGTTGGTGGTGAAGTACAAGAATGTTGGAGCAACAATGAGGGCAGCAAAAGCGTGAAACGAAGTTCTGATTTTCAGTTGCAGCCTATCAGCAATTTACCATCTTCGCATCCTTATGAGTGTGAAGGCCAACCTGAGGTGTCCGTTGAAGATGAAGTGCGAGCTCTATCTACATTTGATCGCACACATAGTTTGATTGAAGGGCTTATTTGGGAGGCTCAGCTTGAAGAGAGACAAAGAGGAGTGAAAGATGAAGTTGCTCTTCCCAATTTGCAACTTATCAGAGAACTCTTTGGAGACATTGAAATCTGATTACATACACTTGATTGAAGATCGGGATCATGCCATTGAACTTGCAAAGAAGACCTTCAGTGCTTTCCAAGGAAAAGAGAGAAAGGTTGATGAGCTTACTTATGAGCTTGAATCAACAAAGGCTATGTTAGAAGAAACTCAAGTAGCATTAATGGAGGTAGAAGATCAGCTTGTTAATTTCAAACTTTCTAAGGAACAAGAGAATGCACAAAGAGCTGAAGAAATCAAACAAGTAATTGAGGAGCTTGATAGTCTTCAAGGGGAGTTTGATCTTGAAAGTGTCTCAAGAAAATCAGAAGTTGCATGTGCTGATTTGGAGCAGCAAGATGAAAAGGATGACTTTCAAGTTTATGACAATCCTCTCTTTGAAGTGGGTGTTGAGGAAACTTATGATAATCCTCTTTTTGTGATGGAAGATGAAACATCAATTGATAATAGCATGAAATGGGATCCTGATGAAGTTTCTCGACACAATATGGAATGTGATTTTCAGCTTATTGAAGATTTGCAAGCCGAACATGAGGGAGATTCGCTCCTTGAAATTGGTAATCTTCCAAGAAGATTGTTTGATCAAGAATGCTTAAGAGGGATTGAGGATGCAGTCTTCACTTTGGAAAATGGACCAAAATATGGTGATTGTACTCTTGTCAATCCATTCCTTGGGTTGAGTGATGCTAGTTTGTTCTGGGAGTTGAATTTGAAGTCATCTTATGTTTCATGCTCCAGTGTTCCTGAAGCTTTCATGGATAGGTTTCAGAGGTTCATCAGAGGGAATGCCAATTTTACAAGTATGCACTTGATTTTGACCAGCACTCAGAGATGTGTTATGTTTTCTTGCCAGAGTGCTGGAGATTATTTTCAGTTGGGTATCCAAGCTTGGGATTCTCAACATGGGTTGATGGAGCATACCATTTGTGGAAAAAAGAATTTATGGAGGAATAAGAATCAAATTTTCAAACTTTTTGGTGTTGTTCCCTTCTTTTCCAGCTACTTGTTAGTTCCGTTTGTTCATCGACAAATGGATTGGAGAGAAGTTTTGAGTATGGATTGGAAAGAGGAACAATTGGTTGCTCTTGGCGTTGATCCTTGGCTAAGACAAGAGCAGATTTTGAGACTCGTGCTTGCTGGTTGGAGGCGGACCAGCCCTATTACTTGTGGAGTTACTCTCATTTGGGAGAGTTTTCCCATCAGCACTTGCCAACGAGGTGGTAGTTTTCAAATGGAGATTGCTCTAGTATGTTTTCCGGCCATTTTTGAGGTGTTACCTTGCAACTCTATGCTCATATCATACACTCACACTTGGGAAATTCTTTGGTGCTGCTGTTTTTTCTTGTGTGAGGCATAAAAATCAGATTGCTCTTCGCTGACTTTAGCCTTGAACAGCAGAGACTATTTGTTCCTTCACACCAGTTCTATTCTCGGGGTTCATCTTATGGAGGCTTGTGATGTTAACTTTGATAGTTCTCTCTCATTGTGGGTTCAGGACAGCGAACCACCACTTGTTTTGATTCATCATTCTGAGATTCATGAGGTTGGAACTATGAGAGTTTTATGTAGTCTTCATGGTATCAATATAATTCAATTGGTGCATAGTAGCTCCATGAGGAGACGTGAGTATGAGTTTGTTGAGCTCTTGCAAAGGATTGTTTTCCTCTTTGCAAGAAGATTCAAAAATGTCACATTTGCAGTCATGACTTCGTTTGTTACCATGAGGAGGTATGCTGAGGAGATTGATTTTGAGTTGAGTAGACTATCTTTCCTTTTTCCTAGGATTGTGATAGACATTGGTATGGTTGATATTTTTGACTCGGAGCACTTTGAACATGAGACATTGCATGAAATTGATCTTAGTCCTTTAAGATTTTTCAATTTGAGAATCTTGGTTGGTAACATTTTGGAGTTACAAGGGAGGTTAGTGCAGCACTGGCATGATGTTTTCATTGATGGGATCAGAATGGTGCAGCATCAGCATGGTGGGTCCTCCTTCAGACGGATATGGGACCCTGGGATTGTACTTGGTTTGGTTTGGTGCAGTTTGAGTTTCTCTAGAGTTGGGGTGACATTGCTTGGGGACAAGGGGAAGGGCGGACTGTAATGTCCCCAATTTAGCCCTACGCTCTTCATTTGGTTTTAGCCTATTTCTGGGAACTCGTAGGCTAAGCAGAGGCTTGAATCAGGGTTTCCAAACTTCTTGGAGGACGTTTTCGTCCTTTTGCGGAGCTTGCACTTGGAAATGTTGAACTTGGATTGCGGATTCCTTCTGGGTTTTTGAGAGCTTCGCGTTGGTGGTTTTGGTTTGGCATTCTGAGCACTTTCGAGAATTTACTATTTTTAGTAAATTCTATTTCTGGCAGTGGTCCTGTTGGCTTCGGCTCGGTTGGCTCTCATCTTCAGTATGTTCATTTGGTTCGATCAATCTTGACCTTGGGAAGCATTTTTGGTGAGATATCCAGTTGATTTTAAAATATTATACTTTAATGTTATATTTTATTATTGTGACCCCTTGGTCTAGTGAAACAACTTTAAGTTGTTCTTAAAAAGGGGACTTGGAAGGGTGGCGCCTCATGCTGATGATTTAATATATTTCTTAAGGCCAAAAACAATGCTTTAAATGGGGACGCCTTTTTATGAAGTGAAGATTTTAAAATAAATTAAAAAGTTAAATTGCCTTGAGAAAAGGGACGCCATCTTTGGAGGGAAAAGGAGTTACTTCAAATTTGAAAATTAGGGTTTCTAGAAGTTTCTGGAAAGTCATCACAAGTTTATAAAAGGAGGTCTTGGTCTTCATTTTCAACATCTTATGACTTCTATATTGTTATGCTGCCGAAATGGTAACAGGATTGCTTCGAGGAATGAATGCCTCCTAGCCTTGGCTCGACTTCGTGCTTGAGAGATAGCACCTAGTGGAGAGGTTTGCTTGTTTGAGTGACATTTTGTAGTGAGGTTTGCATTTGTAGTTTGGGTTTACTTATGTAGTTCAGTTTATTGCATTTTATGTCATTTTCTGGAGTTGCTGATAACAGGGCTGAATCTATAGTTTCACTCATAAATCAAAAAATACAAAAAGAGTTGTTCTGGGTATTGTCTCATTGGTTTTCTCTGTTGGAAGAGACCCTTCATGAATATTTGCAGATTTTAATACGAAGTTTATGATTTTATAAAGCAAATTCGTCATTCCTTGTAGGGCGCCCTTTCTGGAGTGCTTTGGGATCCGTGCCATTAATTAATAGCCACTTTTAGCTGTCCTTTCTCATAACTAAACTAGGCGCCATCATTTTAAGAGTATTTTGCATCAGTTTTCATGTAATTTGAGTGAGAAATGAGTGAGTTGTGAGCTTTTCATTGAGTTTATGTATTGCTGGTTCTGTAATTCATGTTGCTGGTCTGTCAGATCAGACTTGAGAAAATTGCATATTAGCGAAGGACGGGTGTTAGGAATTCATTATTGACCTAGTGGATGACATCTTTACTATTGCAGCAACTTGTAGAGCTTAAATCCTTGATCTTGCAGGCATTCTACTTCTCATTGTAAGCTGAACAGTAGTACTGTCAGCATTTCTCTCAGTTTTGCTTATCATGTTTGTAATTGCCCGCTGAATAAGTGGAAGAGGCTGGCTTGCCGCCTATTTACTTTGATTTGCATTGTAATATCGTACATCTCCGCCCTATGGTAGCTCCATTCCCACTCCGGGTTTGAAAGCACATTCTGGGTGTTGAGTTTATTTCGAAGTTGCATTTGTATTTCTTTCAATCTCCACCATATGGTCGCCTCATTCCATTCTGGTTTGGGTAGCACATACTTGGTGTTGAGTTACTTTAAGTTGCAGTTCTAATTTATTGTACTGACGATCCTCTTGCCATATGACAGCCTCTCTTTGGTTGAGATTGAGTGCGCATTCTTGGCAAAGAGTTATATTGTAACTGTTAGTTTGATTTATCTAACCCTAACGGGTGTGTTGCATTGCTGATTGTAATTCAAAAATCGAAAAAATTTGGTCCGGTTCATTACATTTTGAAAACTCCAACAATGGTGATTCCAACTCTTCTCCAACTCCAAAATTCAGCCATAGCCAAATTCTCCACCAAAATAAAAATTGCAAAACAAAATGAAATTTTATTTCTTACATAGAACTTTCCCCAAACTTGGTCAAACCCCTAAAATATCCCACCCACTAAATTTATTGGGTTTTTGGAGGATATTTTCTATTTTCAAATTTTAAAACAATTACTTCCAAAATTTTAATTCATGCATTTCAAAATTTCATGATTTTATTTAAAACTATAATCCCAAAGTTGCAAGAATATGATTTATTCAAAAAACTCAAGAAGTGAAATATAATTCCCATTTCTATTTTTTTTAATTTTTTTTAAAATTTAACTCAAGTATAAAACATGATTCTCATTTCCATTTAAATTGAATCAATTAAACAATAATGGCAAGATAACTATTTCATTTAATCTATGACCATTTGCCTAGTTTATCAATAAACTAAAATTTATTTTATTATTTAAACCCAAATGATCAATGCAATAAAATCATATTCAACATGGAAACAAGATATGTTAAATCATCATCTTAACCATACCCACCATTAATAGCTTTAAAATATGAATTGAAAAAGCTAACCAGAGAGGAATGAACCAATCAAAACTGTTAAACCTGACGACAACTATGGCTAGGGTGACGACTTGACACAGAAACCTAGCTACTATCTCCCAATCGATAGCCATTGGTAAATTGACACGCTCGAACCTGTGATGTCAGGTGGAGTCGATGTCCTGTACCTGTTAACCTGCAACCAAACAACATAACGAACGTGCAAATATATAAATACATAATAAGACACCATGAAGTGGAAGTATTGGAATCGTAGGGCGCTTGCAAGCGAGTGATACAATCCCGTTCCCTTCACCCATACAGGCTCTAAAACTGACGAGTCTAACAACCTAAATATAATTAAAGCATAAAGCATTTTAAATTAAATCATTGTTACACAAATACAAAACATGGCATAATGATAACATCTAAATAAAATCCCATCACATCAAAATATAGTGTTTACATCGCTTAACAGATAGTGGTAAAAAATAACCAAGTGTCAAAATCAGAGTGCTAACAAAAGTGAAGAATGCATAAAAACAATGATCGATCCAACGAGCAAAATGGAGGGGTGCTACACCATCGATCCCTTAAAAGAACTTATTTCCATAATAATGAATCTCCCTTGGCAAAATAGATTAGACTTAGGCATTTAATTTAATGTCCACCTTGATGAGACGCCTAGCAATAAATAAGTCTTCACTTAAAAGTGGCCCCATCAATAATCATAATGGATAAGTAAATAAAATCAAACTAAACTTTAGCTTTTTGGCATCAAATTTAATTATTCTCATATATTCCCTTAGTAACATTTGATTTTCTAACCTCCGGGAATGAAAAGGTTAGAGATTTTCCTCTTAAACATTCATTGTGCAGAAAGGGACATTACATAAACTACCCTCCATAGCCGGCCTTTGACATCAATGACAACATTTTCAACAGAGTGGATTTCTCTCCTTATGTGAAAAGCACTTGTGTGCTTCTACTTTTTTTAGATTGTATGGGCTCTCTTTTATTGAATGACCTAATACTTGACAAATTTCATAAAATAGTTTCTTGGGACAATTGGATTTGATGCTTTCAATCTTGTCCTTCATCAACTATTGTTATAAGTATTGTGTTTCTTGTTTAGATTAATCCAATTGTCAATGTGTATCCAAGGATATCTGCTTTAATCATTTTAAAGACAGTAGTGTTTATATTCATGTTATAGTTTAGCTATAAAAATAGAAAACCTTATTGTGCCGATAAGTACTTTTTGTCTTGTGCTCCTACCTCTAAGAATAAAAGATAGGTCTAGATTGTTTCTTTGAAGTGTTTTGTTTACATGCAAGACATGTAGAAAGTTATTTGTACAGTGTGCATAATCTACAATCTAGTTTACTTAGTTTATATTTTAGGAATAAATTAAATTAGGGAGCTTCCCCTACTAATTTGAAGAGAAGATTTCCTCACCCACTATTCCATTTTGTGTTGTCACGAAAGTGACAAATCAAAATGCTAACAAAGTCCAAAAGTGCAACTAAATGTGCACAAGTTTCCAATGCTGAGAAAGGGCAATTAAATGTGCACTCCCAATAGAACTAGTTGCCTCACCCCCTACCAAATCTCTACTTAGTGTCAAATTCAACCCCCATAGATTGACGCTCTGTCACTCACTCATGCTGTGAGAAATCATAGTGAGACTGAAAGAAATGAAATTCATGGTTTAAAGTTTAAATCATACATATGTCATAATACAAATGTTCAAGCCACAATGATTTTTTTTTTTTTTAAACTTCAGGTCACACGAAGTGTAGAAGTAAAGGAAACACAAATAAACATCCTTGTTATTCAACCTTTGTGAAACAAAGATTTCACTTTTATTTTTCTTACTTCAGGTGGCATGAAGAGCAAAAGCAGAGGATACATAAAAGGTGAAATCATAAATTGGCTTTTAATCAGATATTTATAGAAATTTGCAAAATAAATAAATAAAAAAATCGATAAATAAATTGAAAAACCTAAATAGTGCTGTTATAAATATAATTTAAACCGTAAATGATGTTTTCAGGGCTGTCAAACTGCTGTTTTCTCTTTAAATAAATTTAAAAACCTAAAGATTACTGTTAAAAATGTAACGTTAAAATATAAACCCTAAATTCTGTTTTAGTTTGTCTAACTGAAAACAGCAGTTCAACAACCCTGAAATCAACATTTTATAATTATCTATGTTTCTATGAACAATATATTGTATATTTGAATTGAAAATAAGTGTCATGATCATAGCTTTGAGATTTTGGAATGAACATTTAAAATAAAAAATACAAATACCGAAGTGTGAAGGGCCAAGATTTACCTTTACCTTGAAGGTTTGAAGGCTTGATGAATGTGTTGAATGATGAAACTTGAACAGTTGATTGATGAAGGCTTGGCATTTTCCTTCCTCATGCTGTTGCTCTCTCTTCGTAATGTTTTCACTCAACCGATGAGGAGTCGGCTAATGCTCTCACTTTTGTAGCTTACTGTTGCAACTTGCAGCTTTGCTCAATGCTATTGATACCTGATAGTGATTTGGAGTGACGTTGGGATCTAAATTTATTGCTTTTTTGTGAATGCTTAGGGTGTGGGTGATGCCCATAAACTATGGAACACTAGTTAAGTCCTTCAGTGTTCCTACAATGACTCACATCAATTTGTTTTGAAAACTGAAGAAAAGTTGAGATCACCTCTAACTCTATTTCTCTCCCACTCAGCTGTGTTGAAATGATCCCTAATCACCCATACAAGAACAAGGAAGGATTAAAACATCCAATAGCACAACTGCACCCTACATAGAGAAGATAAAAAATCCCTAAACCTTACTGGCAATTATGATTGCTGTCTCACAACATCTGGTCTCGAGATCTTCCTGTAATAAGAAATGAGAGTAGCTGACCAAGGGAATCTGTTAGATTCTTCCCTGAAAGGCTGGTGTTTCTAGTTGCAGCGATAGTCTTGCTAAACAACATTTGGTGATTTGATGAAGACACAGACAGATGTCCGAACAGGGTTTGTTATATGTATCAGTGCTATTTGATATATGAAGCTAGGCTATTTGCAAAAAATAATTCCTCCAAGAAACTAGTTACATAAGTATAGTTGTGTGAAGTTTGAATCAGATATTTGTATTGTTCTTATTTGCACGTATTCTGGTATTTATAATTACATAACAAAGGTCAATGGCTGTGTTTATTAAATCATATTGGTGTTGTTGAAAATGTTCATAGTTTGATCTCTTTCTGTGTTCTTTCGTCTTCTTTTCCTCTTTCTGTGTTTTTTCTACTTTTGTTCTCAATGAATAAAGGATGATAATAAGTCGTTTGTATATTTGTTTTTGCAGGCTCTTCCAATATATTTGGATAAGATGTTCCACCCTGTTGTTGCAGTGATTCTCTCTGTTACCTTTGTCCTGGCGTTTGGTGAGGTAAAATATAACTCCATATTTTTTGTTATGATAAATAGAATACATAGGTTCTGTTGCTTTCCTTCTTTTGCAGATGTAGTAGCCATGTACTGTATTTATTTATAATATATATTGTAAGCACCTTGTAAGATTATGATACTGTTTGTACTTCATAGAATCAGTGATGGTATACTTGGCTTCCATGCCATACTTGTTTTAACAAGATTATTAAATCTATTGAACTCTTTTCTATTTGGTTACTGGAATGACTTTAAGCAAATCATGTGTGCTTGCATTATTTTGCAGGTTATCCCACAAGCAATATGTTCACGATACGGCCTTGCTGTTGGTGCAAATTTTGTTTGGCTTGTACGCGTGCTTATGATTGTTTGTTATCCAATTGCCTATCCGGTTGGAAAGGTAATCAATATTTGTGATGTTACATTGACTCAGACATAAGAATTAGAAAATAATTATTTGTTCATAGTTTTTTCTCTTATGTTAGGTCACAACTTAAAAGAAAATCAGTGAAGAGCATTACAAAATTGTGGAAGTTAAGACCATTCAGATTTCAGACCCAGAGCAGAAATAACACATATTTAAACTAAGACTAGATCTGTAAATGCAATTTATACCGTGCACATTGGAGAAACTATTGTAAATATAAACTTCATTCATCATGATGGATTGCATAGAATTGAACAGGATGCATGTCCTTCGACTGAGTTACTCATTCAGGCTATGCTTGACAAGGGGAGTCTGCAAGTTATTGTTTGATGTTGAGGATACACTTTCGTGTGTGAAGGAGGAACCTGAAATTGATCCTTAAGATTTGTAATTCTTTGATAAGTTAGGGGATAACTCCAGTTCTGAACCTGATGAATCTAGAGATTGCTTTCACTTGAGATAAGAGCTCTTACCTGGATATGGTTGAGCTGTGAGGAATTGTTGGCGCAACATAATAAGCTGCTTGTGTTGGGCCTTTAACTTTTCATGTTGGTAAGATGACAATTTGAGTGTGATGATAAATTCTCAGGTTGGTTATTGTGAGTGATAATTATGGCCAAAAATCCCATTGATTCCATTCTGAGTGTGGTGTTGGGGGAATTGGTGGCATGATGTTACCCTAGTTTCTGTCACACTCCCAAAAACCGTGTCTATTCATTCAAATTTTGCCTAAGTTATGAACTTGCCGGTCTTGTCCCTAGTTCTCAAAACTTTGTCGGGTTCCGATGAGTTTGTCATAACCTCTTTTCGGCCCGATATATTAAGGAAAAGATTCAAGTTCTTTGTTCAGGTCAAGTTTTGAAAGCAATGTCGGGGCTCGACAGGGTTCTCAAAACCTTATTGAGTCCTGATGGAATGATGAAAAGGATAGAAGTTGAAGGGAAATTTGCTTTGATTTGGAACTTTTGTAAGGTTTCAAAACCTTTGTCGGTCTTCGACAGGGTTTTGAAAACCTATCCATTTCCTGACGGTAAAAGTTTGTCTTTGAGTGGCCTTTTCAGATAAAGCTTAAAGTTTGACATGCATTTCAAAAGAAGTTCACAAGGTGTTAGATATGGAAGTTCTCACAGCTACGACAGAGTCCGATGAGGTTTTCAAAATCTCGTCAGGACTCGATATCACCCCTAGGGTGGTATCTTCCAAGTGTTTACAGCTTCAAATGAAATTCATACATAAATAAAAATAGGAAATTATCAAGTGTTCAACATTGGAATAGAGCTTGTTAAAAATCACCATGGCTACAAAATTGGAAAAGAATGCATTGTAGGAAAAATAAAACACTTTGAGCAAAGTGAAGAATACAAATGTATGCAAAAACTTATATATTTTTATATTCATATATGTATATCGATTTGCATCAAAAGGGGTTTTCCAGTACATTTCTTCAAGCACACAGAGTAAACATGAGGATTTGGATTCCTTCTATCACCTCTTGCAACCTCTCAATCTAGGAAGGTGGAAAGAGGTTTTCATTTGACTCCACAAAATGGACGAACAATCCCATATCATTTCTTTCAAGTCTAACATGGAGGAGGCCGACAACTTCTTTGGTGTGTTTGTGTTGCAGAGCTGTAGCAATGCAAATTGCATCTCCAACTAGGCCAACCCTTGGATATTCACCGAGGTTTCCTAGGGAAGTATCCACTCTAGCTAGGTACACTGGCTTGATTAAACACTCTGGAGCTCTAGTTCCCCATTCCAACTTGCTAGACGTGTAGACAATGTTATACAAAAATCGTTCCAGGAGTTGGGAATTATGGACGTGCACTTGGGAAAGAAAATTCTCCCCAATAATCTTCCTAATTACTCCTATATCGCTCTTGATGACGAACATTTCCTTCAGCTGGTCCGCCACCAACCGCCTAACTAAGTTGCACTCAATGCTCTCAATGGATAGAAAATCATTTTTAGAGGTAGCATCATTGGAAGAGCTCGACATCCTGAAATGCTAGAATTGGTATGCAAAATGAAGATTGTCACTCCAATTTATAGAAGGGAAGGATGATTGTCAGGTTTACGAGGGGAATTATGAAGACACCTCTTCAACAACAACTAGCAATGCAAAGGACACTGTAAGGTACTGTGAATTAAATGAATAAGGCATATGATGTGATGGAGGTTGCTGGATTTCAATCGAACGAGTCTCGATGTGAAGATAAAAATGCCGAGTTGAGACAATTCGCACGAATGCAATTGTAGGATGAGATGTAATTAAATACAAATTCTGAAGGTTGTAGACCTCCCGCACGTACTGGAAGCCACAAGGCTTACATACAGGAAGTGGTGATAAACTCAGCTGTCAAAATTAAATCAATTGGAGCAATGTAATTATGATATGCTTAAAAATAGCCATAAATGCTCTTTAGGCTTGGTTATGCAAGAATTAGGTGATGGTTAGCGGTATTCTTGCTCGGAAAGAAGGCAGTTACATTAACGGTAAAGATCCAAGATGAGGATCTATAAATGTATGATTTGAGGACTTAGGCAGGGTCCGAACAATAGTTTCTAAATTGCACTGTGATGCATAAGGAAATAAAGGGGATCATTTTGGGTTGTTTTTAGTTTTGAAGTTGTTTGTTGTCTATGAACATTGAAGTGTGAATACAATATATATATATATATCAGTCTGTGAATTTGATTATATATTTGAAGTTTCCTTTGCGAATTGTATACTTCTCTATATTATGTTCATCTGCTTTAGAATAGAAACAAATCTTGTTTGAGAAACTACTATATCTGCTATTAAAATCCCGATCTTTGCATTAGGAGGTTGATAGTATTCATTATAGCTTGTCACATTGATCTCATAGTTATGGGTCAGTGTTAGCATGCCTTTCTTGCTTTCTGGTTAAAAGCATATTCATTGATGGTTAATTGAACTGTCTGAGGGAGCTGTGCCTCATCAAAATTCAGAGGAAATTCACCAATGAAATGGTGATCTTTCCTTGCTGTTAGGGACATTGCCTTTATTGGGCAGGCTATAGAGTTTGTGATCGACACATTTACATAAAGATAAATCTGTTCACTAACACATGGGCAAGTGGAGAATTGGAATAGCCATGGAAGGGGCAATTGTGGATATTGGCATTGAAAGGGATAGGATGAAAAGTGGAGCCAGGTGCAGGAGTGGATGGTTGATGAAATGGGAAATCAATGGAGGTTGTATAGTAAGTTTGTGCTTAAAATTGTAGGGCTTTAGCCTTTGTTTTACTAGTGGGTTGAATAGTATTCACATGTTGATAGTATGTTTCTACTGAACCGGGTAAGGAGAGAGATTGTCTATTTGCTATTTAGATATGCAATGATTTAAGCATGGTAAAATGAATTATACATACATGATTGATTCACATGAGAATAACAGAGTATTTCAGAAGATATAGCAGTTGTTTCTTTATACATTCAATGCCCCAATGCTATTATACAAGAATGGAGAAGGGAATGATTTTCCAACAACACGGTCCCTTTCCCCGACTTCGGAAGAAGTATATAAACTTGTCGACAATTGCCAAGGAATTCAACCATTGGTAACTAACCAAAACTAATTCAATCAGCCGACAAGACAACCATTCATGCTGACTAACCAAAATTACAACATAACTAATAACTAATCTGTATTTTATTCTATCTACATCAGCCCCCCAAAAAGAAAAGTCATTTTCCAAATGACAAAAAGTAGACAAAACTACCATTGAGGGGTTGAGTGAGAAAATGTCCGTGGTAGGGTAAACATTGAAGGGGAAGGAGTCAAGTGTTGAGAAGTAGTTGTGCACAATTTGTAGACTTCCTCTGCTTTTCGCTTCAAATAGTGAATTGCCAATAAATCTCTCTCAAGAAATTTTAACCATTTTTACTGCCTCCATGAGTTGAGCTTTTACCTTCTCATTGGCAAGTCTCAGTTCAACAATTTCCTTGTCCTTAGCAACAATTTCCCTAACTTTGTTGGCCACCTTAGCCTTTTCCAATTCTATGAGTTGGGTCTACTGTGCAAGTTGTGCTTGGAACCAAATACTATGATCAACTGATTCTTCCCTTAATTTTTGGGAGATATATACCCACTCATCAATTTGTGTCCCAATAGTGCATTGTGCTGCCATTTCAATTTGTAGCATGAGGTACAAATAGCGAAATCTATATTCATAATGCTTCCAAAACTTTGCCATTCGAACCACCAAAAGGGGGAATTTGAACAAGAATCCACTGATGCTTCATTTTAGGTGTCTTTGTGGTAGGCCATCCATGAGAGAGATTTTAATGAACTCTTCCTGACACTCATCTTGAATAAAGTGTTGAATTCATTGAGCCTCTAGAAGGACCAAGGGAGAGTGAGTATTGTCCAACTTTTGTATAATATCAACCACCTCGCACATGATGTGTGCTATCAGTTCCATGTCCTAAATATATTGCTGAATGGTACCAAGGGTATCACTAGAATTTGGTTTAGAAAGCTGAATGGTGATCTCATCCTTGTCACTATGGATTGGGCTACGTGACTCATGCAATTTTTGAGCACTTCTATTCTGGTACTTATATGAAGAGTAGGGAGTGACTCAGTTTGCTGCTCTATTTCTTATGTAGAGAGTGATTGAGTTTGTTGCTCTATTTCTTGTGTAGGGCTCAAGGGAGGATATTCTACGACATCAATGGGAGTCCCTAATAGATTCAACCACTCGTCTATGTGTTGTGGGGCCTCCTTGGATAATTCTATGGGTGTGGGGTCCGAAGGAGGTTCTATAGGTGTGGTGCCAAAAGGAGATGTTATTTCTGTAATTTCAACTTCCTCCTCCCTTCATTATCACCTTCCTCGATTGGTTCTTCTTCAGAAGATGTTTCAACTTGTATGTTTTTCCTTTTTCTTGTAGTGGTCTTCATTTCCTCCCCTTTCCCTACCATTACTTGTAAATCTAGAAACTTCCATCTGAAGAGTGAGGGCCATGAAGGATCATACCTAGTATTCAACTGAAATTCGCTAGCTGCCATTGATGATATTTGCGTATAAATTGTATCCAGAAATAATTCAATTGCATGCTGTGTTATATAGAAAAAAATGTGCTTTAAAGATAAGAATTCCTGTATTCTTACTGACAGTAGTTTCACCCAATTATAAATTTCTGTCTTGCCTAGCCCAACCATGTATTTTGTCATCTAGACAACAATGCTTGAAGTCCATGTAGCTCCCATTAACTTGCTCTTAAATAAGATGTAGAATACATTTTCACTCACCATTTGCTAGGTAATCTTTTCGGAGACTCTATTTCCCTTACTCTAGATGTTTTTTTGTTCTTGATTTGTAAGGCTGTCTTTACATGGTATTTGGATAGATGCTTTTTTTTTTTTTCTCTTTGACTAGCATGCATTGTGGCTTTCAATACTTAAATTCCTGAAAATGGGACCGCAAATAGTCAATATAAATCATTAGGAGTATATGTGATATTAACTTCTAAATCCATGTATTGTATTATGGATTTTTGTTTTGCTTTATTATAATTTGATACCATGCTTATTAAGGCTCAAACTCTTGGAAATTAAAATATAGAATTTGTATCATTTTCTCTACCTTGGTGGAAACTAAGGCAGCTTTGAGCAGGTGATTTTCTGAATTATTTGCTCACCATGACCGACATTCGGTGGTTGTAAGTCTCTCCTAGGTGAGAGATTCTATAGTGTCAATTTCGTTCATTTGTGCTTCTATCTGTTTCTCCTTTCCTTTCGTTCTTTTCACTAATGCTTTTGTTTGTGTGCCACTATTCTCTCTTTCAATAGCGTTGTCTATAGCTGTTTTTAGAATTTTTGGTCTGTGCGCTGAGGAGCTACTTATTAATTCACTATTTGAAGCTATGTTTTTCCCTTTTCTTACTATGATATTTGCTTGTAGTTACTGAACTTCTTGAACTGTAAAGTCTTATAAAAAATGTGCTGCTAACTCTTTATAGCCACAATTGAATTTAAATTCTTGGAGTTCAAATAAGAAGTTGGTTCAACCAAATTTGAATACTGGACTCCTATACCATACTAGTGAAGTTCTTAGCTGACTATAGAAAATGTATGCGAAACAATTGTGATATGTGTAATAACAATTTATTAACCTTTCAACCAAACTTTGACTATAAATTCACTTCCTTTTGAGTTAGGACCTTGAAGTAGGCCGAGATTTATCAAATCAAAACTGTATTGTATTGCTAGGAATATTCACCCTAAAACCAATAAGGATGTCTGTAGGATACACAAAGTCTTCCAAATGGTGGAGTATGCAAACCATATAATTGTGGAAAAAAAAAACTAGTCCATACAACAGGGATAGGAGGGGTAAATTGTGTGATGCAATCTATTTGCTGGGTACCATTAGGGCGTATAATGAGAGTGGGTATGGTGATGGTAGGTCGTTGTATGGCTCAAGAGTGAATAGTACGGTAAGGGAGTTACTTTATTTCCTAGTTGTATCGTACAAGCTTCACATGGTGGCAGGGATAGAAAAAATAAACTATACGGGATGTGAACAAGGGGCTGTATGATGATTAGGATTCTAGATTGTATTGTAGCACCAGTGAGGGGTTGTACAGTGATAGTAAAGGGATTAATCTGTAGAAAGGCAGGTTGTATGACGGGGAGAAGAATGTACAGAGTCAATCGTACAATTAGCAATTTGAATTCTTCAAGTTGTATAGTGCCAAGGGAATTAAGCTATAAAGCCCATACAATGAACTCAGATAAGGAATTAAGGGGTCATAGGGTTGGTATATGTAATCTTTTCTTTTCATTTTTTAATTTACTTTTATCTTCTTCTGCTCCTTCCAAATATTTTCTTCACTTTATTATTTTTCTGATGCATAATTTTCTCTTTCTAATTTTTAATTTGTCCTCTCTTTCTGATATTTCCCTTTTTCTCTTCTCTTCTCTTTCATCCTAGTTCAACTTTTTTTCTACTTCACCTCCATTTAATGTCAACTCATGCAACATGCATGTGGTCCTTTGTAACACTTAATGCAACATGTTTATGTGTACTCCAATTTAAAATTTCTTCCAACAGTAGTGAATTGAGTCATACCTTGATTGTTACCACCGTCTTTTGATATTTGTCAAGAGTCTATAAAACTTGGCCCTTCTTGCTATTGCTACCAAGCTATCTCTTCACCTTGTACAAATGGATTTGCCAAAGGATTATGTGTTGTATGCCAAATTATGGATAGTTGTGGTTCAGAGAAACTTGTTAAATGAAAATATTTCTCTAAACTTTTGGACCACTTTGTTGTATCTTGATTGTTTCACCAGTGAGCGTTCTTCCATAACCATTGGGTGAAGGCCTAGAGAAACCTCTTCTTTCAGAAGTAGGAACGGGTATCTATCAAAGAATATTTGGTATTCTATCGTAAGTTCATCTGACTCTTCAAGTCTCTCATCTCCAGAAAATTGACCAAGGTTAACAACTCTTGAAGGGAGGTGAAAGATGACATACCTAGATTGTAGGCTAGAATATGGTAAATATATACATCATTTACTGTATATTTTAATCAATCTTGCAAACATCTTGAATAAATATGAAGTTTAGTTTGGATGTGTAATTGGTATTGCACTTCCACCCATTTTGTTATCGTTGTCCATAAATTTCTTGTTCAATTATTCATTTCCATTCTCCTTCCAATCTATCATATTCACTCCTTATTGGGCCTCTTGCCTCACTTTATAAATTTTCCATTTGGAATAGTTTATAGTGTCCTTTTTTATGTTTCCATCTAAGATCTCTAGCTTTCTTGACCCATTTGCTAATATTTCTTTGATCTTGAATGGGCCTAGCCACATGAATTTGAACTTAACTGGTTTGATTTCGTTGTGATTGTTATATTTTTGTTAGTAATTCTCTTGGTTTAAAGTTCATTCTTCAAATGTGTTTGTTGTGCCAATGTTTTCTCTTTTTTTGCATTACTTCAGTGGCCCATTGTGCAATGATTCTTCGTTTGTTTATTTTATTTAAATGGAGTATTTCTTTGAGACTTTCGTTGTTGCCCAATCTATTTTTTGTAGTGATCCTTAGATTGGGAAACATGTATTCTATAGATACCATTGCCTCTTGATTGTACATCTGTTGAAAAGGTGTATGTTCAGTAGTTACCTTAAATGTTGTTCGATAGTCCTAGAGAATTGTTGTCAAACATTCTTCCCAACTTATAACTTCAATCTTGCATGATTTATGAATAACTGAGATACGTACCTTATTTGTTGATTCTATTTGGCTATTCACTCTCGAGTAATATGGGCTAGAGAGAGTATGGAAGATCTTGAATTTTCTCATCATTAATCGAATTAAGTGGTTGGCAAAATGACTTCCTTTGTCACTAGTTATTTGTATTGGAATTCCGAACCTTGTAACTATTTGCTCATAGATAAACCTTGTTGTACTTAGTGCTATATTATTTGGTAAGGCCTGTGGTTTTACCCACTTTGTTAGGTACTTTGTTGCCACAATGATGTATTTGTATCTATGTAGATGACGAAGTTTGAGAGGACCTATGAAGTCTAGTCCCCACTGTTTGAATAGTTCTTGTGGTTGGGATGGTGAGAGTGGTATGGAATCCCTTTAAAGCAGCTTCCCTATTCTTTGGCATGTATTACATCCAACTACCCATTCCCTTGGATTTGTATGGTGTAATGTCCCCATTTTAGCATGATCATGTTTTGCGAATGGTTTAGCCTATCACTGGCCCTCGTAGGCTAACACAGATGGTTAGGGGGTCTTCTGAGGCAGAGTTTTGGTCGACAGAGGTTTTTATCTTCTCTAGTGTTCAGTGGTTTCCAGTTTTGGCTTTCGTTTGGAGTCTCCAGAGCCCCGTTTGCTATACTTACTATTTATAGTAAGCCTGGGTTTGGTTGAGAGGGACCCTTACTATTTTTAGTAAGGCACTTGGACATATGGAGCTTTGTAGAGCTGACCCCCAATTCAGACGGTTTGATGAAATATTAAGTATTAAAGGAGATATTAATGTTTTATTGGCTCGAATAATATTTAATTAATTAAAAGTGCTATTATAAAGTTATAACTTAACTTTATAATGAAGGGTCAATTCATCATTAAAAGGGGGCCAATTGAGTAATTAATTTTGGGCGCCTATTCCAAGGTGAAAAGGGTGAAATATTTAATGATGCAAATGTAATAACATTTAATTGTTATTAAATGTGCTTTTTGGAGAAATCGACTTCTTGAAGAGAGCTTATATATTTACCTTGCTAGTTGATTCAATGGATTATTGAGCATTTGATTTTGGTGAAAATTGTTTGTGAGAGGAAGCCAAGGGTTTCTGTCTTTCAAGCCATTGGAGAACGATAAACTCTTCAGTGTTGCAGCCATTTGAGGTGGTGAAATATCCATTGAATTTGGCATTAAGCAAACTTCAAATCAGAGGTTCTATTTGAGCAAAACAGTGAATGGAATCAGAGGGTTTGAAGAGGATCAATCATTCAGAATATACGGAGTTAGAGATAACATTTGGGGCTCAGCTTGTGCATATTCCAAGGGCCGCACTGCTGCTGTGAAAGGCCGTACAAATCAGACATTGAATATTTAGCAGCCGTACCATCATATGCTGGGCGTGTTTCCTTCAAGGTCAAGTCGCCTTGCTTTTTGCATATTCATCTTCATCTCTTGTGGCGTCCAAGCTGTGGGAGGTGTTCACAGTTATTTTTAGGGTGGAGAAACTGATCTTTCATGCTAGGCGTCTGGATGTGTAAGGGTTACTGTTGCAGGCCTTGAACAAATCAGTCTTCCAGGATTACTTTCTTGCTTTTGGCATATATACATTGCAGCTTCAGCGTCCAGACTTCTCCTGGGGTTTGTAGCCATCATTGGTGGGAAGAACCAACATTCTGAATAGCCAAATTGATGTCTAATCAGGTTCTTTAATTGCTGTCATGATTTTCCAGAATTCTGATATAAATTTGTAATGCATTGGGACTGTGGAAAATCAATAGAAACCATTATAAGCTGCTGTAAAATAAAATTACGGTTTACATTGCATATATGTTTGTAGTTACAATCGATGGTTTATTTTCAAGATAGCTTCAGCTTGCTTCAGAATTAGTTAGTTTCCATGCATTGTATTTCATACCTGGCAATTATTCTTTCAGTATTTGCTCGCCTATTTATGCCTGGCATACTTATTCACAAAAACCAAAAGCATTGAACCCACAAAACAAACACAAATATCAGCAAAACAAACAAAATCAATAACTCACCTTAGAGGGTTTCAGTTATAAAGACTTGGAGTCTTTACATATGGTGTGTTGGCCACCACAAATCGGCTAGGAGAACTTTTCTTGCAATGGCATCCAATTCCATATGTCTGCCAGTCAATCCTTCATGTGCTTCTTCCAACATGACTCTTACCTCTTCTCGTATCACGCATCTTCTTAGGATGTGGTTTGGGCCCATTTTATACGGGAGTTTGTTGATCAATTGAAATGTTTTGGCTCTGAGTGCTAGTTTTCTTCTTTCTCTCGGTGGCATATCCTTCCAAAATGATGATTTTGAATGGTA
Source organism: Sequoia sempervirens (assembly GCA_007258455.2). NCBI lineage: Eukaryota > Viridiplantae > Streptophyta > Pinopsida > Cupressales > Cupressaceae > Sequoia > Sequoia sempervirens. The sequence continues at coordinate 400,822,512 of VDFB02000017.1, read as the reverse complement.
TTCTTTGATGTTCTTGTACCAAGGTGGTAGTGCAGCTATCTGGAATAAGTGAGCATTGGGGAAATCTTCCTTTACTCCTTGAGGCGGTCCTCCTGACTTGATTCTTGGGAGACGACCTATAATGACATGAGTTTTCCTTGGGTGAACAATGATTGTAAAATCAAACTCCTGAAGCAATAGTAAACATCTACATACTCGGCCTTGGATGATCGATTTGTTTAAAGTAAAATGATGTTGCTAGCAAATAGTGTCAAAACTTTTGCATTGAGTAGACCATGCCCAATATTTCTTTCTCCATGGTGCTATAATTGCGTTTTGCACTTGACAATAATCAGCTTGCAAAGAATATTGGATGATCAAGCCCTTGAGGTTCGACTTGTGCTAGTGTGGCTCCAATAGAAAAATTAGAGGCATCCACATGAACATGGGACTCTTTAATCCAATTTGGGTATGCTAAAATGGGAGAATTAATAAGTCACACCTTTAATTAATTGAAATCTTTTTCTTGCTTCTTTGATTATGTAAATGACACTCCTTTTCTTGTGAGTAAGTCCAACGGATGTGAGACTTGGGAAAAGTTCTTGATAAACTATTTATAGTAGCCAACCTATCCTAGAAACAATCTTACTCTTGCAATGAAATTTTCTATCTCCATAATTATCCTTATTTTGTTAGGATCTATTTATCAATCTAACCTTGCAAATAATATGTTTAAGGAGTTTGACTTGTGGTACCATGAAGCGACACTTCATTGGATTTAATGCTACATGTGCTGATCTACATCATTCTATGCACTCTGCTAAGTCTTTTAGATGTGTTTCTTGGTCGTTGTGATTGACCAATTGTCCAAGAATTCCTTGAAACTTCCTATGGACATTTTATCAAAGATATGGAGGATTATTGTTTAGAATGTTGCAGGAATGTTGCATAGTTCGAACAATATTCTATTATAGGCATATACTCCATCTTCTACTACAAATGTAGTCTGGAGTTTGTCTTCTTTGACTATGCTTATTTGGTTGTACTTAGAGAATTCGTCCATGAAGGAGTAAATCTTGTGTCTTGTTACTTAGAGAATAGAATTTGTGAATGGGATTGGAAATGGATCCGTAATAGTCATTGCATTAAGGCTTCAAAAATCTACACATATTTTGATATGCTCAGATTCTATTTTCAATGAAATGACTATGGGCAACCTCTAGTCACTAGTTTCCACTTTGAATATGATTCCTGCTTCTAGCATTTTCTTTATTTCTTCCTGAACTTTTGCTGCATAGTTTTGATTCATCTTATAAGGTCTTTTTCTTATCGACTATGCTCTAGGTATGAAAGGAATTCGGTGGACACACAATTCTCATGGTACTCCTTTAAGATCTTTGTAAGTCCATGCAAAGATGTCCTTATATTCTAGGAATTTTTTGAATACTGTACCCTTTAGCATTGAATTCCAATAGTCATTGACCATAGTGACTTTTGTACTACCTTCCTCTCCCAAATTTACTTTCTTGATTGTTAGTTCTTCATATTTTATGTCCTTATTTTGATCAATTTTATATGCAGGTGTGTCATCTAACCTTGCATTCTCTACTCTGTATTCCCCGTACTTTGGTGAGAATGTATGATTTGTTGGTGTCAAAGTGTCCTCTTGCACATTTTCCATACTTTTCTCATCCTCTCCAATTTCCACAATTTGTATCAAGTTACATTCTAGATTAAATAACTTGTAATCTTCTAATTGCCAATGGAATAATCCACCGAGGGAACTTGTTCCGTCTTTAGAGTAATGTTTCAAATTTAGGACTCCCTTGTCACTCAGTTTTGTAGGATCTTTTTCTTCTTCTACCCAAGTTTAAGTTTGAGTGTGAATTTGAGGAAGTTGCTTCCTCGCTTAGAACTTGGTTTCTCAAATCTATTTATACTTCCTTTGTTTTTTATGCACAATGTGTTCTTATTCCAGTTATGATCAACTTTGGTTGCTATCGACAATCCTCGGCCCAACAGTGCATTATTTGTCTTTTTATGTAAGAAAATAACTATTATTCATTATCTAATAATTAATTAATCCTTAATTGATTATTAGGATAATTTCCCTTTATGCACTTAAGCTAAACTTAAGAGTGCTTTTTTCTTTTATTAGATTGATCTATTATTCAATCATTCTGTCTCATCACATGTGATGTTGACACTTGTCATGATCTAATCCCTTTCTCATATAGGGTTTACTCTTATAAGCACTCTCATTCATTGTATTAACTCACTTAGGCTCTTCAGAAGTACAGTGAAAGCTCTTAGCATCTCTTGTAAGTTTTTTCTTGTTGAGGAAATAAGAAATATTTGTTTGCAACTCTTATGCGTGTAAGGTGTTCTCGTTTGTTGTTTGATCTTGCACCTTGTGTGTTTTCACAATTCCAACATGGTATCAGAGCGTGGATTCAACAAACCCTTTCTCAAATTTTGAGTGTTTTTGATGTAGGAGCATCCCGAATAATCATACCGCATCTTATCGCAACAACCAATTTTCCCTTGCGGATTGGAAGGAAAGCAGAATGGGAAGTTTTCGACAACATACCCAGGTGACGCCTCTCGCGACACTACGATCTGGAAGAACCCTTCACCAGAAGACCGCTCCGATGAACAACCTGGACTTTGACCTATTGGAGGAAACGTGCGAAATCTCCTTGTATTTTGCGGAGTCTTCATGGTGCATCACATGATGAATATAGGGCAAGACCAATCCTAATTAAGTTTGCACCCATCCGCACCTATGTTTGATGCTTCTTCAATTCCTTGGGGCCGACCTACATGTTTTATTGGACATCGAACTTGGGACCTAAACGAGGCCGACATGGATCACACCTAATACTTGGAGCTAGTATATAACCACTCTTTGAATTTTGTAGAAATGTAGCGAATAGATGGAGTTAGGTGCTAGGGTATTAGACTTAGGAATCCGTTTTGCATTTAGTAGTGAACAAGCTTGTGGTGGCCTGTGAGCTAGCAAGTGTGGTCTATGGAGCCTGTTGTAATCTGCATTTAAGAAGGCCTGCGGGCATGTGTGTTTTATGTTTTACAATCAACAAAGTCACATGTTACTTTCAATTATCTGTGTTGTGTTGAACTCTGCAGCAAGGCTGGACAGTCCATTCCAGACCCTCCATCCTTGACTGTATCAATTTTCTTCAACTAGGATTATAGGTGCATCAAATCTGAAATCTTCATATTTTTTTGTAGGTTTTGGGCGTGGACAATTTTTTGGTGCCTGCTAGAGCAAAACGAACCTCACAAGTGCATTCAGGAGGTTGAACAAACAAATTTTGAGTATAAATTTTCCCTATTTCATCAACAAGAGCTTTTGAGGCAATTTTTTTTAGTGCAGTAGCTGTACGGGGCCGTGTAGGGTGTATCATATAGTTGTTGACAAAAAAAATAAAAAATAAAGGTGGGACGTTTATTTAAAAAAAAATTTATTTTTTTATTATTGTAGAAAGTTCTTTTAAAAAAAGAGGTAGTTTTTTCAAAAATTAGGGGGGCGCCAGTAGGGTACCTATAGGTACCTGCCACAACAGGCCCATACCCCACCATGTCGCCTGGCGAGTTGTGCCTGTCAGGGGTATTTTTGCTACTCGACGGTGGCCACACAACTACCGGCAACCCTTTATTGCCGCTTGACGGCTTTCACATCCATCGTTATCAATTTCTTGACCACTGAGAAAGGTTTTCTAGCACTCGTAGACTTTTTTGATAGTTGCATTTTTCGGCGGCTGCACACATATTTCAACAAACCGTCTGACGAGGAAATGTTTTTGGCATATTTCGATAACAAAGCATCTTATTAGAATATTTCCGTGGTTGGATTTTTTGCCAAAGAGGGGAATATTCCTTGAAATATTTCGTTGATGTCAACAATAGGGATGCCCAAGGCCCCCTCCAAGCCCCTGTTGTGCCATAAAGGAGCAATTTTTTTCTTTTGACCATAACTTGGGCATATGTTATCAAAATTGGGCAAATGAGATATCTTCAAGACGCTGGTTTTGTGTATTTTCTAGTGGTGTGGGTCTCATCTCATCACCATTTTTTGCTGTTGGTGCATTCTACAGACTGTCAAAGTCAAAAGTGTTGTTTTCACTCTCGAGCTCATAACTTTTGACGAGTTGCTCCATTTTTTGTGGTTCTTGCGGTGTTGGAAAGGTCTTTTAGAGCTCTTTACAATCCATGCACTTTTTCCAAATTTTTCTCGAGGTACATTTTATTCAGTTTTGTGTTTTCACATTTTGGTAACTTGGACGTTTTAGCTCTTGGAAACTTTCTGTTTGCGTGTGATGACTTGTTTTTGGCTGTTGTACATGTATTTCCAACATTGTCCTATTTGGGCATTGTAGACATCTTTTGTATGCACTTTCTCTTTTGTAGATGCACTAAGATAAAGTGCCATTATTGTACTTGCTTTTTGGAGATTTCTCAAATCCTGTTGTGTATTTTGTATTCGAACTATGTTATAAAGTGCCATGGGGGTTGTGTAGCCCTTTTGTTTTTCCATCACACCTTTGTCAAGTGAGTGTCTCTTCCACGATAGCATCGATACCTAGTGATTCTTGCCTCATGTGTGTGTGCCTTGTTTGCACACCCTTTTTTAGTTGTAGGTACTTTCATTAGCACGTTCAAATGTTCTTGATCTCCTTCATTCACTTTTTGGTGACATAGTTTCAATGGACCTATCTTGGCTCTCCCTTGTCCGCATTATGGGGGGGTTTCTATTGTTGTTGCTAATGCTTCCTTGGTTTTGTTTTGGAGTGAGCTACGTATTGAGTTTTTGTTCCTGTGTACTAGGCGTATGTAGCAATTGTTACTCTTGGATTCCTATTTTTGGAGGCGACCTATTTTCACTTGATCAGTGTTATTTAGACTATTGGTACTTGTATTTTCGACTTGCATCTTGCATGGTTGAGTAGTGTTGTTGGGGTCACTCATGCAGATTCATGTGCCATTTGTATCTTTGACTGCCAAATGTTTTCCTTTATTTGCCATCTAATCATTGTTCAAGTAGTGTCATTGGGGGCACTTGTACAAATTCTTGTTTTCTTGATCCTGATCATCATCTGTTTTCAAAGGAGGTTTTTAATTTTATCACTATAGTAGTCATCTTTCAACAGTTGTCTACAACTTCTTTGTGCTTCAACGATGTTCTTCATGTTCCTATCTTTCTGGGACATTGTTTTGAAGGCTTCTTAGTCCCTCATGCGCTTTTCTCTCTTTTGGTTAGGAGATTTTCCCATGAGGTTTTCTCTTTTTCTCCAATATTGTGAGATTAGATTGTTTGTATATGGGTACCTCATCAAGCATTGTTTGTCGGGACCCATTCACGCATTCTTTTCTTTTTATGCATTCGCTTTTTCGGGGTTTTAGCTACTCCCTAAGTTACACTTAAGGGGGGTGATAGAGTAATCACTCATTAATTAATAATTAATTGATTTGTAATTGATTATTAGGCTAATTTCACTTTATGCACTTAACCTAAACTTAGGAGTGCTTTTTTCTTTTATTAGATTGAGCTATTATTAGATCATTCTATCTCATCACATGTGATGTTGACACTTGTGATGATCTAATACCTTTCTCATTTAGGGTTTGCTCTTATAAGCATTGTCCTTAATTGTATTAACTCACTCAGGCTCTTCAAAAGTTTAGTGAAAGCTCTTGGCATCTCTTGTAAGTTTTTCTTGTTGTGGAAATAACAAATCCTTGTTTGCAACTCTCATGTGTGGAAGGTGTTCTCGTTTGTTGTTTGATCCTATGTCTTGCGTGTTTTCATAATTCCAATAATAACAACAAAATTTGAAAGAAATAATTGAGTTTCTATCAATACTTTTTGGGCCATATGGACCCCTAACATGTTAATTCCTTGTTGATTGGCTCTCGCCAATTGGAAGGTTGGTGGCCAAATGGTAGGTTTGTTGAGGCTCTTTTAGATATGTTTGGGAAGTGTTGGTGTACGTTTTATCATCCATCGAACACACAAAATAAAATGTCCAAAGACACTCTATCCTCTCTTGAAAAATCACCGCGTATGCTAAGATTGCGAGAAGATCATATGGCGATTCCAAGGTTTCTTTCGCTAGGTCATGACATGTGGATAAGCTCAATGGGCATTGTGATATGCTGGCAATACACAAAGGGACTTACGCTAGGCTATTTCTTCACAAGTTTGGGACTTAGGCGGATTTATCATTAAAGGCTTCTTCAATTAGGACTTTCAGTTTGGATCTCAAAAAGAAGTGCAAAAAGATAAGGGTTTAGAGTATCTATTCTACGCCTAAGAATTTAAGAGACAGTAAAGATCAGGTGAAAGGAGTAACCACGCTTTGTTTCGCCTCCCTGGGACAGCTACGCAAAGTGGGTGCAATCTTCAAAGGGTGTGATTATAATTTTCAAGCCTCGAATGAGACCGAAGTTAGGCGTCCACAATCACAAGCTCAGGCTAACTTTACGCATCGAATGCAAATCATCCATCAGAAGAAAGTATGAGCAATATTTCACCATTTAATCTATACGATCAATCTCGCATTCACTTAACAAACATTCAAAGAAAATTCTACTTAATTGTAATCTAATTGTAATCTAACTCTAATCTATGGTAGAAGAAGCTATGCAACCTTGTTCACTACTTGACAATAAAAGTGGTTCAAAGCAAATCATGCATAAGAGCTTTTATTATCGGAAATAGTCTAAATGCAACAATTTCATACACTGTCTCTACACTTTACAAATGAGGGGCGAGCTCAATTTATAGGCTCCCCAATTACAATTCAATGGCCAAGATTGATTTAGGATCAACGGTCGAGATTACAAAATAAAACCCTAATTAGGGTTTGTCACAACCAACTCCCTCTCGACCAATGAGAAAATTACATTCGAGGACACTTGTCCTTTTTGCTAAATATAAATCAACAATAAAATAGAAAGTTGTTGCATGTTGATTCGAAACAATTTGATTGGTTGGAAGATGACGAGGCGCCACCTTAGCGTGCTGGATGTCTTCCTTGGTTACTTTGTTTTTCTTCCACGTTCTTGCCTTAGAATATTTTTGAAATATTCCGAGCCAAATTTTTTCGTTTTTCAATTTACAAATTACAAAGCAGTGCACCCGTTAAGGTTAGAGGAGAAAACCAAAACGTACAAGAAAGCAACTCTAACCAGAATGGCGCTGATGATGGCGAGCATTGGTCAGAGGGTCTAAATTGAACTGCTTATTCTGTAACTCTAACCAGAATGGCGCCGATGATGGCGAGCATTGGTCAGAGGGTCTTCTATTCTAAATGCAGAAAGAACTCAACGTCAAGTATGTGCTACCCAATCCAATGCGGAGTGAGGGGCGACCATATGACGGAGTGATTACAATAACACAACTTTGAAAGAGAAATGCTGAAGCTGAAAAACACTCAACACCCAGAATGTGCTTGCTGACCCAAGATGGGAGAGTAGCTACCATAGGGCGGAGTTATAACTATCTTAACTAATATTGAAGATAAGAATGAGTATTACAAATCGAGACAAAGCAATTTTAAGAACACTGGTCAGTACTACTGCCAGTTTACAAAGATTATTATTGCCTGCAATGTCAAGATATCAGATACTTATCAAATAGTACATTCAATAATGAATCAGCTACAATCCTTAAGTGATCACAGTGTCCAAACCACAAATCAGGAAAGCAGATTTCTGTATACTGTTTTTTGACAGATCTGCACTTTAAAAAGAGTAACCAGCAACTTACAAATTCAAGGTAATGTTCATAACTTGCTCAATAATCATCCGATTAACACGAAACAGGATGCAAAAAGCCCTAGCAATGATGGCGACTCAACAAAGACTCTAAAAACAGATCAACTCATTCCCAATTATTAATGCACGAATTCCAAGAAGGCTGAAAGGTACGGCCCAGCTGAAGAATTCGACTTGGCATTAAAAATTAAATACAACACATTAAAATCTGAGATTTGAGACAAACATTCGCCTCCCCTAAACACAACTATAAATGCAATACCCAGAACTACTATTTTTGTATTTTTTGATAGATGAATAAAAACATGAAACTGCTGTCTACAACAATGCAAAATGCTGAAACACTAATATGCCAATCTGATTTAACTATGCAATGAGCTGAGAACAAAACACAAACTAAATGCAACTCACAGTACAATGATTCACCACTAGATGTTGTCTTGCAAACACGAAGTGATGCCCAAGCTAGGAGGCCTTCATTCCTCGAAGCAGTCCCAGAGCCAATCCGGCAGCATAACAGTATAGTCGTCCAAAGATGTCCCAAATGATGCACCAAGACTCCTCTTTATAATTCTTCAGTTGACTTCGCAAAAACCCTAAAATCAGCTTTTAGGTCAAAACCCAATCTCCTCAAGGATGGGCGCACTTTCTCTTCAAGTCTTAAGAAATGATATTTTAAATGAATATCAACTTTGATAATTACGCCCTTCAAACCTTGCTTTGACTTAGGAAATAATTAAAATAATCTCTTCAATGAGGGCGCCACCCTCAAAGACCACTTTTTAAAAACACATTAAGTCATTAAGTCTAAGCCAAGGGTCAACGTTCAATTATAATAATTAAAACGTGACTTTTTTTAATTAAATGACTTAACTTATCCTTTTGACAAGGCCCTGAAGTCAAAACTGAGCAAAACAACTGACCAACTGAAGCAGGGAGTCAACCGAGCTGAACACATCTGGAAAGCTGCCAAAAATAGAATTTACCTAAAATAGTAAATTCCAAAAAGTGCTCTGAATGTTGAGATGAACATACCACTGCGAAGCTCTCTGAAAACCCAGAAAGAAACCGCCATTGAATCCATCATCTCTGAGCAATGACCTCCTCAAAATTAGGAAACCCTAATTTAACCTTCCGACTAGCCTTCGGGTTCCCAACGAAAAGGCCAACGGTCACTGGAACAATCAGGTTTGAGAAGGGGACATTACAATTTTCCTTGCCGATGACTCTGTCCTTTGCGCTTGTTCCTTCCTAGCTTAGATCTTGGAACTCCTTCGAGATTTTGATTTTGTCTTCTCACCGATATTGTAAGTCTCACCTTGGAGCAAGTGTCTGGACTTGAAGTTATTTTCTTTCCTGATTGCTTTGAAATTCCTCCTGCTTGAATTGGATTGATGTTATTCCTTTGGATTTCCTCTCTAAATTATCCAATTTGTGTCAAGAAATTGTCTAAGTAAGAAAATTTGTTTGGAACACCCTTCTTGTCACCATCTAATTCTGATTGGAAGCTTGTTTTTAATTCTTCAGGAGATGAAATCCCTCAAGAAGATGCCTTGATTGCTTCAACAGGTCTGGGATTGTAGATGAAATCCCTTCAAGATGTTTGAATATTCTTTCAAGTGCCTTAAATTTGGAGAAGAATTCCTCTGTGCTATCGCCATAATGGAGGAAATTAGAATTTTCTCTATGAAGTATTTCCCATACTTAGCCAAATTTTGGCTATTCAATTTCATTTTGGATGTGGACCATTCAACATTTAGCCAAGGTTTCAGATGAACTTTTCTTGTGGATTTGTCTTCAATTTTGAATTTGGCTTGTGCTATGTAGGGAAAACTCCATCCTTGGACAAGGATTTTATTTACTTCCTCTTTATTTTCCTCTTCATTCCTCTTGTTTTCTTTCCAACACTTAGCCAGTTTTCTGAATTTCCCTCCTCAAGGTACCAACACTTAGTCAATTTTCTGAGTTTTAGCCAATTTTTTGATCCTCTCCTTGGTTGGACTTTACATGAGCTTGGACGTTTTCTTTCTTGGCCTAAGTCAGACTTCAGCCACTTTGGACAAACATCTCTTAGGCCAAATCGAACTTTATGTGTCTGGACATTCTTTGCTGGAGGTAAGTCGGACTTTTTCTTGCTTGTGACGTCCATCCATTTTGTTAACACTTGGAATTTCTTTATCTTCATGGCAGACTTTGAAACTTTTATTCCATGTTCTCTTTGATGTCTAGGCAATCTTTGAAGTCTTCTTGCCAAGGTCGGACTTTGGAGTTTTCTTTCCAAGCTTGAAGGCGGACTTTCTTCATGTATTTTCACTCCTTGGCAGACTTCCAAAATGTTCTGCCTTCTTCCTTTTCAAAGTCAGGTCGGACTTCCAGAACTTTGTGCTATTTTCCATATCTCCAAGGTGGACTTTGTGAATTTGTTTCCAAGGCATGATAGGCTGGGCGGACTTGACAAATTTCTTTCCACTTCCATGGCGGACTCCATGAATATCTTTCCATGTTGCTTTTGGCATGGCAGACTTCCTTATGTATTTGCCATCCATTCTCAAGCTTGGGGCGGACTTTGGAGTTGTCTTTTCCATATCTAGGCCGGAGTTGACAACTTTCTTGCCATATTTCATTGATGTCTAGGCGAATTTCAACATGTGCTTTCCATTACTCCTTTGACACTTAACCATTTTTTTTTTTAAATTAACCATTTTTTTTTTTTAAATTTTTACTCCCATGGTGTCAATACCTAGCCATTTTTGAAGAATTTTCTTTCTCAAGGCATTAATACTTAGCCAAATTTTTAGTTTTCTCCCTCAAAGGCGTCCATACTTAGTCAAATTTTGGACCCTCTTGCAAGCTAGGAAAACTTTCTAAACCTTTTTTTCACTATCTCATGGGTGGGCGGACTTTATCCTAGCCAAGACATGGCATGACGGACTTTGGGTTAGGCTTGCCATTTCTTTATCTTGGCTGGGGCGGACTTGCTGACTTTTGTGCCATCTTCTATCAAGTCAAGGGCGGACTTTACATGTGCTTGGACGTCCCTCATTTATCTCCACTTGATGGCGGATGTTCTAGCTTCCTTTCCATTTGCCTTTCTTCCTATACTTAGCCAAAATTCGCAATTTCTCCTCTTCTTATGCTTCCATACTTAGACAAATTTCGATTTTTCCTTCCAAGGCATCAAATACTTAGCCAAAATTTTCAATTTTCCCTCTTCTTATGCTAGGCGGACTTCACAAATGTCTTGCCAAGGCTTGGGCGGACTTTGGAGAAGGCATGCCAAGTTTTATCCAAGGCTGGGCGGACTTCAAGAGGTCCTTGCCATGTCCCTCAAATTAAGGGCCGACTTCCAAAACTTCATGCCATCTTCTCACTAAGGCTTGGGCGGACTTCCTTGCTCTCATGCCGTGTCCCTCAAATTAAGGGCCAACTTCCTTAATGGCTTGACATTCTCCTCTTGATGCCGAACTTTTCCTTTCCACCTTCCCTTCTTTCTAGGGCCAATTTCCTTGCTCTCATGCCATGGTAAGGGTGAATTTCTCTAGACTTAGGCAAATTTACCTCATGATTCCACGCCTTTGGGTTGATTTTTTCTGTTGATTTTCTCATGATTTTTCCAGATTTTTGCTTTATTTTCCATGCTTTTCCTGATTTTTGCTTGATTTTTCTGATGTTTACTTTGATTTTTCAATTTTTTTGGCTGATTTTTGGTTCTAAAAATGGAAACATTGACTTGTTGACCAGGGTTGACTTTCTAAAAATAGAAAAAGCAAAATCCATAAAAAATAGGGATCCCAGATTGGTCCAAAAATGCCAAAAATGAAAAAGCGAAAAAGCAAAAAAGCAAATTCCCTAAAAAATAGGAAGTGTCAGAATTGGCCCAAAGCACAGGCGATCCTTGTCTCCCGGACCTTCTGAACCCTTCCATGACGTTTATGTACTGATTTAGGCATGGATTATCAACTTGGCTCGGATGACTCTCAAAAGACTGACTTGAAACCCTCAAAATGATGACCTCATTGTAAAAAGACAAGTGATAAGCAGTTGCGATGCTAAGGAAAAAAGCAAAAACAGGGGGTCCCCATTTGCAATGGGGCGATGTGTGAAAAGGTCACAACAGGAAGTACGTTCACTCTCGATCCTCCATCGTTAATTGTGTTTGTTAGATTCTTTCCAAGAATCTCCATATCTAGTATGACAAGTTTCCTTGCCACATTAGCCGTCAACAACATGGGTTCTATTAGTTGATTGCAATGGAGGTTCTACTATTAAATCTTTGCCCCTCTTGGCCCATTTTTCCTTCTTTGTCTATTGTTTGTTATGATAGCGATTGCAGTCCTCAATTGTAGCCTGCTTTGTAAGAGATCTGCCTTTTTTAACGGGTATGGTAGTTTGCAATACTTGTCTTCAATATTTTTATCTGATTCAAGTCTCATGGAAATACTTGCAATTACATTAGACCATTATCACTCTCTTGCCATAGCTTGTTTGTTCCATTTCTTCTTTTGCTTCACAGATCTTTTTTTCTCCATATGCGGGTCCAAATATACTGCCTTTTTGGTTTGAGCTTGTGTGATTGCTAGAACTTTGTTATTTTTTTTTCACTTCAATTTTTTGTTATGGGCAGCCGATATCCTCATAGTCTCCTGGTCCACACCACTTACACAATATTCTTGCTCTATTTTGGCAATGCGAAGTGCCCCAAATCATTGTATTGTCTACATTTATAATAGGGCGTGATTTCGAGTCATATTGTATTCGGCTACTCCTTCCACTGTTATTATAATTAAATATATTATTTTTAGATCTTTTGTTTTGATATTCACTAGGGGCTGCATTGTTATTATGCTTGGGTGGTGTACTTGGTGGAGTGGACTGCTTGCCTTGTGTGAAGTGTACTTGTGTACTCCTTGTTTTCAAGTTATATGGGCATTTTTTAATAAAGTGGCCCGAAACTTGACAAATATCACAAAATAATTTCTTTGGACAATTTGTTTTAATATGTCCTTCACTTTTGCATTTTGTGCACTAGAGTTCCTTGTTTTCTTTAGTTTAGTTTTCTACTTTTAGTTCTTTCATCATTCGCTTCATATCTCTTCTTAGGCTTGTATAGGCCCAAATTTATTCTTGCTATTATTGTTCGAACTTTCAGCATCCTCCATTTTTTTTTGCCACGAGAAGATATTTTGTCTTCACTCTCTATATCCATTGCATGATTGTAGGCTTTTGCATAAGAAGAGGGTGGTACTACCTTTGTCTTCTTCCATAGTGAAGGAATGAGACTCTTGATGAGCCATTTCTTTTTGCGACTATTTGTTTGTTCTTTTTCTAAATTTACTAGGAGTTTTTTGAACCTGCGATTATAGGCTCTAACATTCTTGTGTTTTCCTTTCTTTGTGCTATCAATCTTAGTTACAATTTCATTATCGTTCCAAAGTAGCTTGAACTCCTCTTCAAAGGAATTTTTTCAACCATTTCCAAGAAGTTTTGGAAACCAAGTCTATCTTTGTGTACCAATCAGTAGCTATGCCCCTTAGAGTTGTTGGGAAGGACTGTAGCTAGTATGATCTATCCTCTCGATCATTTGCTGTCCAAATCATCTCATAGGTTTTACGATGCCTCACAGTATCTTTTGACCCATTGCTTCTAAATTTGGGAAAATTCTACCTTTCTACTTGGACTTGATGTGAGAGTCACCATATTTATGTTCTAACACAAACTCAATGCTTGGAGCCTATTTACCAAGGAGTTTTGATTTAGTCTCTTTGGTGCTTCTCTTGCACTCTCAGCCGCATGAGAATCCTCAACTCGTCCTATTTCAATGTATCACATACTTGAGTTGCCTTCGGCTTCTTTCTTGTACACCTTTGGCCCAAGAGTCTTTGGCTTGGTTCCTTCAATCACCAATTCTTTGATATGTCGAAGATTACTCATACATCTCTATCAATGAGTATTTAGATTCTATCTCCCATTCTTCTTTGTCTACTACTGCTTGTATTTGGTTGGAAAAATCTACCCACACTTTGTTGAGTAGTGGTAAATGCCTTGCCATCTCTTTCCACTTTGCGCTTGTATGGTTTTATGTAGTGGAAGTGTTTCTGTTTTCTCGATTGGGGCTCCAACTTCTACTCACACTTCAACTCCGATTTTGACTCACACTATGACTTCAACTTTGTTCTTGGGATTGGCTTCAACTTGGGACTTGGACGGTTGGGTTTTCTTCGGCTACTTCTTGTAGCCTTCTCCTTTATTCTCTTAGTTCTATGATCCTTGAGTTGATCCTCAAGTATTGACTCACCCTTGTTCTATTCCTTGACTGCTTTTTGGTGTATTTTGGTTCTTGTTTGGGTATAAGGACATTAAGCTTGGGGAATCCGATGCCGATTTGCATTTCATTATTCTTTCTTTTGTCAGTTTCTATCCTTGTATCACTTGCCTTATTTGTTTCCTTTGTGCTTTACAATTCCATTCAACACGTAGGTCTTGAAGTATTAAGAGATGCCTTGCAGGGAGTCTTGGCATATGATTGAGGAGTATGTCTACTTCTTCGCTTATTCGCAGGTTGTCACAAATGACCTCTTGAAGAATTTTCCTTTGTTTGGCTTCCTTTCACATGTATTCCTTCACAAATATGTCCTACAGGCTTACCAACTCTTCTGTGAATTTGTTTTCTCTTTTTTGATTTGTTTGTATAGGTTCTTCAACTAGCTGTGCCATTTTTATGGCCATTTCAACCTGAATTCTTTGAATGCAATAGCGCCAACTATTTACTCGCTATCTAGATATGCAATGATTTAAGCATAGTAAACTGATTAATACATACATGATTGATTCACATGCGAATAACAGAGTATTTCAGAAGATATATTAGTTGTTTCTTTATTCATTCAATGCTCCAATGCTCTTATAAAAAATGGGGAAGGAAATGATTTTCCAACACCACGGTCTCTTTGCCTGACTATTGAAAAAATATATAAACTTACTGATGGTTGCCAAGGAATTCAACCATCAGCAACTACCCAAAATTAACTCAATCAATTGACGAGACATAACCATTCTCATCGACTAACTGAAATTACAACATAACTGATAACTAATCGAGATATTTTTCTATCTATAGGAATGATCCATGGAGGATCTAGAGGTGGGAAAGTAGACACTCTTGAACAGCTGAGGCTGGATTGTTGGCCTGATGAGTGTTTACTTGCGTTACAATTAAGCAATTAACAAGATGAAGTAAACAGAGCTATTCATGAAGAATTGAACTAGATAAGAACATGCTGAAAGATATGAATTGAGAGAATAAACAAGTATATTTTATTCATCAATGCATTTCATACAAAGGAACTCATTTCACAATGTGGTCCCTTGTGTCGACTACAAGGAAATATTTAAACTTGCCAATGGTTGCTAAGGATTTTCCAACCGTTGGCAACTGCTCAACTACTCAACCCAACCGACGAGCCTTAACTATTCTCATTGAGTGTACAACATAACAAAGTAAACTAATATGTAGCTTATCTATCTACGATGAGGTAATATTCAAATTGTTTTGCCTATGCAAATAAGAGTTGGTGATTGAGAATACTTGGATAACTTTATGTTGGTGACTAATACCTGTAACTCCATGATATAGTGTTGGATGATGCTTGAAGTGCCTGAATGTTGCTCTATCTGTTTTGAGTCAAGTGAACTGTCCAAAATGCATAGCCATGCCTATGCAAGTTGATGTAAAACTTCTTGCATGGCTGGAAGATGTAAAACTTCTTGAATGGGTGGAAGCTGTTTTCTCTCCATTGAAGGGGGAGAATGATGAATGATAGAACTGGTGTTTGAGGAATAAGGATCAAGAGGAGTTGGATGTAGAAGAAAGATATGCTTAAATTTCTGGACAGTGGGTGGGTGAATGCAGGGTGAGAGATTAGGAAAACCCCAACTTATAGCCATCTGTTTGATATGAAGGAGTTGTGACCATCAAAAGGGAGGAGGATGGTGTGAGCTGCAGGATGATGGGGATGTTGAAGTGATTGGTGATTGAAGGAGATGGAACAGAAAGGGACAAGGGGGATGAATAAAGAGAAGTGAAATGAGTATGATTGTACGGAATAGGGCAGAGAGTGGGTGAAGAAAGAGATGGTGGAATGTAGAGAATAATGGTCTATGAAAGAATACTTCCTAGGGCTTGGAAACAAAGGGTAGATCATCTTATTTAAGTGCTCATGGCTTGCTATAATGATTAACAGGTCAAAATGCATTCCAAGTAAATTCAAATTATACCTTTCTTGTATCTGTTCATAGACATGAGACTGTCCCCCGTACCTTTATGGCATATACAGAAGTGGTGTATCAATGACCAAAGACTGCATTTTTTAATATTTGGAACTGCCATCCAATAACTCCATTGATTGTGTGAAAGATTGACACAAATGGGGTTTGGGTTGGAAAGGTAGTGAAAAGGTGTGAGGAAAATAGGATTACTGGTGGTGAAGTATCAACTACACTAAAGCTACCAGTAGCAATGTTCAAGACTGCAGGAGGAATTTTGGTGCTGATTAAGTGTGAATTGGATGGCCTGCTACACTGTTTGACGTTAAAGAGGGGTTTGAAGCATTGAAGGAAAAGCATAAAGATGGTGAATATCACAAAGAAAGTGGTTTGGAGGCAGCATGCAGAACTAAAATAAACTTTTAGCAAATGAACAAAGCAAATGGAATGAAATAAGAGTTCAGGAAAAGAAATGAAAAATCTTAAAAAGAGAAGTGGCAAGAGGTTAGAAAAATCATTGGTGATAAATGCATAGTGAACTAGACTAAGTTTGATTACAAAGGACAGTTAAGGCTTACATGCTAACTAGAGGTGCTATCATCACTGAGAATGAGATTAGTGAAATTAAATCTGGTGTTATCCAAGTTCATGATGGATTTATTGGTATATCATAGTAGCAAATGCCTGGAAAATATCTTGAGTAATCACAGCTCAGACTAGTGGGTGATTCAACCAAATATAGTCATAGTAGTAGAAAGAAACACAAGAAATAAGAATAGAATGTGTTCCATGTTGCTAACTACAAATTGTAAAATTTGCCTTGAGCCTAGATTCTCAAATTTTCAATCAAGTACAACTTACTACTTACAATGTAGAGTACAAAATAAAACTTTAAAACACAATTAGCCTGTAAGGTTACGAGGCTATAGAATGTGAACCAATGCTCCAGTATCCTGGTTCTCCTTCATTTTACTGCAGTCATGGTCATCAAAAGCCTCCTCCAAGATGCCCAAATCCTCATCATCAATGATGGTTCCTCATTGGTTGTGAACCCTTTTTATTCTGGATCAATCTTGTTGAGGCCAGTTGTTTGATCATTTTTTACGCTAACTGTTTGATGACCTATATAATATAACCTAGTTGCTTGATGTTGAATATCCTACAAATTTTTAATTTGCAAATTCTCTTATGCACTTGTGCAATCCTGAATTTGGATTGTAAAAATAAAGAATGAAGCAAAACTGAAAAAGCCATTATTTATAAGGAAAAGGAAGCTATTTTCTGAAAAGCTCACCAATAACCTGTGAGTCATTGAATAATTAGTGGGTTATGGCGTTCTTTTTGAAAAATCCATTAGTTTTTCAACCAAAATACTGGTTTCCACAAAAATCTGCTGGACCACTTTTTTTTTCTGAATTGATAATCGATTACTTAAAAAAGCAGGTTACAATATGAGTTCAAACAGCTCAACTAATGGTAGCCAGAACAAAAAGTTAAACAGTCCATTAAAAACGATTTACGTAATGTAACTGAGCATACACGATCTCAAAAAGTGCCCTGTCTTGAGACTAAACAGCAAAAATCAACTGTTCATATTGAACTTTCACTATAACTGTCAATTTGAAAGGTCCCCACAGGTGGCGAGATATCAGAAATATTGTCATTCTCCCTGACCACGTCTAGGTCAGCACCATCCAGCGATATATCTTTCTTTGTGAGGTCCATATCTTCTAGGAGATCTTTAAAATTGTAACTTTTGTTATATTTTTCTTGAAATGGGATGTACTGTTTAAAAATATGGTCATCTGGCTGTCTGGCATCATGCGCCCAGCATTTAACAAATTTTAATTCCGGTCTTTTGATATTTGCTTGACCTTCCTTCATAAGTTCCAAGAGCTTATTTTCTGAAATTTCAATCATTATAGTAACCTGCATCGCAACATGGTAAAGCATGAGTCTTCTAGAAGACTCCATAAGGTGTCTCCTCTTATTCTAAAAATAACCTCATTTTTCAATTTCCACAATAGCTAAATAATCTCAGTAGTTAAAACAAACCAAAAGGAGTTATACTTACTACTCAGCCCTTCAACATAGCTAAACAGAACTTCATATGAAGAAAAACTATCCTTATTGTCTCAGCCCTTAAGACTAATAAAAAGGACCAAACAGTTATATCAAACTTACAGTTAAAAAAAATGATGAACAGTCTTAGGAATGTTACAAAAACTACAATTCCTCCTACTAGGGTCTGACCTAAAACAATTCTCAACCTCAACCAACCTCTCAAGTAACATAAGCCATTTAAAACAAGTCTTTTTAGGTTCAAGAAGTTGAGACCAACAACCACTAAAATTTTTGCCCCATTGACTAGGACTAAGTTCAAGATTCCAGTTCTTATTCACATGAGCATTAACCTCCTGGGAATCAATTAAAACTTTGTAGATGCTTTTAGTGTTAATCTTCAAGAAGGCAGAACCATCCCTTCACAAGAGATTATCATAAATTTAAGAATCAAAGCAAACATTGATTGGGAAGTTCATATTGCAACAAGCTTTTTCGAGCACAGATTAAGTTCTTTTCTGAGAATGGGATAGCCCAAATTTCTTGCTAAGCTTCTGCCAACCTCTGAGGTATGCCCCATTGAGAATGTCCTTGTAATTCCTTTACTGTTCTGGCATTTAGTAGAGCACCCTTGCAACAAAGAAAGAGGTTTATTTTTCCACTATAGATTCCACCATACCAACCTAAAGCTATATATCTTATTATTCTCATTATTTTAAGCACTGCGACATTTAATCTGACTTCTGACAAGTTCCCAGGCTTTCCAAATACTTCCAAACACATAGTGCTAGAGGGAGTGACAGAAAATCTACCAAAGATGACATCATGAGGATGCAGCCCTTTCCACTGCGTAGCCTTATTTGGAAGAGCATTCTAAATACTATTTTTAATAATAATTTTCTAGGGCTCATCCCCAGTAAAGGCTTTGACTATTCACTTTGTTGCAAGAGCAACACCTTGGATTTTTAAGTTCTTCAAACTAAGTCCACCTTTTTTTTTATCCATACAACACCATTGCCAATTGACTGCATTTCTCTTCTTATTACCTTTCCCATCCGCACAAAGGAAATTTCTAATTATCTTCTAAATATCATTTATCTAGTAACTATTTTAAGAGCCAAACAAAAGCCTAGTAGATACAGTGTGAGGATAAAATTTTCTGACATAGTTGAAACTTGCTCGCCATTGGTAAATGCTGCGTGTTCCATTTGGAGAATTTTTTGTCCATTTTCTCATAGATCCAATTCCACACGTCTTTTAGTGAAGGACTAATAGAGAAGGGTATACCAAGTTATCTGACCTGCTTATTACAACCCCCGCCCCGCCCCCCCGCCCTCCCCCCTAGCAAAGTTGTGCTTATAAAACCGCTTCAGCGGACTGTCTTGCCAATTAAGTAGAGTAGGTTTACACTAAGATATCTTAGCACTAGGCTCCATATAGAATAGTTTAAGTCTTCATCATATTATCAAAATTATCTTCTTCCAACTTCATAAAAAGAGCAGTATCATCTACAAACTGAATGTTCAATAAATTGTCATTAGTTGGAAGAATAAGTGCTTTGATCTTATGCCCAGCAATGCTAGCTCTCAAAAAGTAATACAGGGCATCAAAAGCAATCACAAACAATGCAGGGGCAAGATGACAACCTTTCCTAATTGATCTTTATAGGGAGAAGGGTTCTGTGAGAGATCCATTAATATCAATTTGCATAGAAGCATCCTTAAATAAGACCTTTATCATACTACATAAATTAGGGGGGAATCCAAGGGCATCCAAGGTCATATTAATGAATGACCATTCCACCCTATCATAAGCTTTCTCAAAATCCAGCAGAAGCATGCCAACATTCTGACCATTGTTCTTAACTTAGTTTATTGCTTCTCAATTGGTTATCAAGTTTTCAAGAATAAATCTTCCTTTAATGAAAAGCCAGTCTGATAGCATTGATAAATTTGGGAAGAATGTCAGTGAATGTGAGAGCTAAAATTTTGGCAATGATTTTATATGAAACATTAAGGAGTGTGATTGGCCTCCAATTCTTAATTTGGCTCTTATCACCTTCTTTAAGAAGGAGTTTTATGATGCCTCTATTAATATCTTTATCCAAGGAGCCTTTATCTATAACTTTTTTATAGACTAACTCTAGGTCATCAACAATCCAATCCAAGTTTGTTTTGTTGAATTCAGCAGGAAGCCCATCTATACGAGGAGACCTACCATTACTAAAGGTTTGAATAGCTATAATAATTTCCTCCATGCTAAGGACATTGTTCAAACTATTTGCATCTTCCTTATTAGTTTTAATAGGTATAATTTTCTTACAAATCTCTTGAGCTTTTTTACACTCAATGTTGTCATCCTCAGATTGGAAAAGCTTTTGATAAAACTTTCTGAATTCTTCTTTAATATTGTTGACATTATTCATTTGAGAATTGTCATCCATTCAGAGCCAATATCTTCTTTTTCGTTTTTAGACTTGAGAAAGCTAAAGAACTTAGAATCCTTATCCCCGTCTTTCATCCAATTCAATTTAGCCCTAATTTTCATCCCTTGAGCCTTACTAATTTGCATACATCTCAATTGATGCTTTATATCAATCAATCTATTTAACAATGTCTCATCATTTGGATCAGACTGAAGAAGATACTCAGCTGAACAAAGGTCTTCTTGGAGTTTACCTTCAAGTCTTCTCTCATCCAAAGCAAACTATTTCGCCAAGGTTTGAAGCAAACCTTTCCAGCTGTTAACATTAACATTCCATTCCTCAATATGAAACAAGTGATTGAGAAGAGATTTGTTGATCTCTGTTAAGGTGAAAATTCCATCATTGCAATCTTGAATATTCAACAGCTTAGTATTGAGTTTGAAATACTTTGAATAAATTATCTCTCCTCCAAGTAACAGCTGAAGAATCATTTTGATTAAGATTTTAGCTTTAATAGGATGAAGATTTGATAAGGAGCAAGGGTGAACTTTTATTCTATTGGCACTCTCTAATGGCTCCAACTTGAAGTAGCTTGTCAAGCTTGCAATAAATCCTTTTGCCATCTTTTTGTCTATTACACCATGTATACCAGATGTCATTGCTATTCTACTTATCCTTCTCTAGTGGTTGAACAAGGTGTAAGTTTCTTTTCATTTTGTTCCAAAAAAGTCATTCATTACCTTTCCAGGCCATCTCTGTACCTCCACTTTTGTCCTCGTTATGGTCAATCATATTGAAGTCTTGCCCCACAATCCAAGGGATTTTGGGGAGAGTGCTCATCCATTTCCAAGTTTCAATTCTGCCCTTATTATCGGCTGCATAGATTGAGCATAAACCAAATTCAAAATCATCTCTTTCTAGAATAACTAGGGCACACCTGTTACACTGCGAACAATCAGAGGCCTTAATGAAACTGCTCCATTTATCATTAATAAGAATAGCGGTGCCTCCTCATCCTTTATTATGGTTAGTAATAACTTGATAAGCATATTTACAAATAAAATTCAAGTTATTTTCAAGTTCAAACCCTATTGCCTTGATTTCTTGTAAAAGTAGGAAGCTAATATTGCTCTTTCTATTGTGAAATTTTTTGATGATATAATTTTTTGTCAAGGGATTCAAGGCCCCTAACATTCCAACTAAGGCAATTCAGACTCACCATTAGTAGGAGAAGGAATAGAGAACTTTTGATTTTTATACAATCTGTCAAAACATTTAGGAATTCTCTCTTCTTTTCCTTTTTTTCTATTCTTTTGGCCACTAACTTCTCTACTTAGTTGTTTTCCTTTTTTCTTCTTGCCTTTCTTATCTTCCTGTTTATTAACATCTGCTTCTTTTTCAATTTCATTGATAAAAAGGGGGTTGTGCTGATTTAAATTCACATTCTCACCATCCTCTTTTGAATAGTCCATCTTGGATAGGTTATTTGATTCTCCCTTTGGCTCTACTGTGAGGGAAGTAGTTGGTTTTGAACTGGAACCTTCAAAATTCTTTAGTTCCTGGCAGTTAAAATTCTGTGATTTAGTTTATCCAACACAAGTTCTTGAGCATTTCTTTTATGTTGAATCTCTTTCTTAACAATTTTTATTTTTTTCTTCCTTATTCAAGTCATTTCCTTTGTGAGCAATCTCTTCTTCAGTGGTAGGGCTATCCCCAATTTTTGGATCTCTCTTATTTACAAACTCTTTATTTTCATTTTGCTCTTTAAGAATACTTTATTTATTAACCAAGTCCTTGGGGTTTTCCCTGAATTCAGGTTTAAAATTCTTATTGCTCTTTCTAATTTTGGGACAGTCTCTTTTTTGATGTCCCTCATTTATACACAGGAAATAGGTATTCAGTCCTCCCATTAATTCAATATCACAAGTCACTGTTATTTACCCAAATTAATTTCCAATTTATCAGGGACATTAACTCCAGTAGCAAGTGAAACCAAAGCCCTTGCATCCAAATGTGGCAAGGTAGTTCTAGTTTTTTCAATTTGGAGCATTTTGCCATGTAGGTTGTAGCAAATTTGGAATAAAGGCCTAAAATTGAGATGGCAGGTATTTTACTGTAACCCATTTGTAAACAATGCATGCCGTGACTTCATTTAATGCCTTCAGAGACCAGGATATAGCTTTGAAGATAGACTTTCCAACATTCAAATATTCCTTAGTGCTTTTTTCTTCATTTTATGACTTTTAAAGAAAATCACTAACAACCCTTTTTGAACCATTCTACAAAACGAAATATACATACCTAATTTCTTACCCCAAACATTCAAAAGTCATTCATGAAAAAACTTGCATGATGGGAGATTATCCCTATCCATGGCAGCAAAGAAGACAACAACATTCTTTAAACTATTTTCCTCCTTGTTCATAGCATTGAACATATCTAGGTTAGGTTCCATACGAAGAATACCAGGGGGAGGAGAAACCTTACCATGTTCTCCTTCGGCTTGTTGATTGTCCACGATGCCTCCACCATCCTTAACATCAAATTTTGCTCCGCACTTCCACTAGGTCCTTGCTATTAAGAGCTTCCCTACAAGAATTTTTGGCTCCTATGAAATTGTCATCGCCATTTTCATCCGCTTTCAACCCCTTATCTCCACCTTCCTCCATAAATTCACACACTACAAAGTTAATTATCTAAGAGGTACCAACATGATAGAGGATTAAAGACAAAATAATTATCAATTCAAAAAGACCGGCAGGAATCAAACCCAACCCGACCAAACCCAACCTAACCTAGCAAACAAACCACAAAATCAAAAACCGCCAAAAGGAGCACCCTTTGACCTGCATGAAAGAAAAAAATGAGGACATAAACATCAGATGTGGCAAAGAACACTAATCAGAGTCAATTCCAAAAGGAGGAGCAACTCCAGCTTGAAAATGGAGAATGACTGTTTGTCTTCTCCTTCAACCTTAGAAGTCTTCTCCTCTCCCTCCCTCTCAAAGAATGTTTTTAGTTTATATCAACCCCTCTTGGCACATTTTACTGCTGGGCAGCAATTAACTATAATTAACTGTGGTTATTGCCAGTTTTTGGTACTATACATTAAATATTGACTCATTTTTCACACTATTCTTTATATAGAAATTTTAAAGCTATGAATAACTTGCAGGTTATTGGTGGATTTTTACAAAAAATCACAAGTTTTCAACCAAAAAACATTATTCAGCAAAAAATTGGCTTGACTGTTTGACTTGGCATAGTTTTGCTGCTGGGTTTGTGATTAACCATGGATAATTGCCAGTTTTTGCTACTATACATTAGATTTTGACTCATTTTTCACATTAATCTCTGATTCGAAACTTCAAAGCCAAAGCAGATGAAAATGTGAAATGAAACAATCATGGATTTTTTTATGTTTAAATCTTTTTCATGCACATCATAGATTATTACTTGTGTTCTAAGCAAACTTTACTGATCATCCCTATTGCAGCTTTTCTTGTCAAATTGATTTTAAAAAATTGTTTAATTTGATGTATTTTGCTTGTTGAATTCTATTTATAGGTACTGGATTGTGTTCTTGGGCATAATGAGTCTGCTTTATTTAGGAGGGCACAACTAAAAGCTCTGGTTTCAATTCACGGCCAGGAGGTAACTTAAAAGGAACATTTTCTTATGCATTATTGTCGTAGGAAGTTTAGATTGTCAAGTATCTAGGACTCATGATGAAGCAGTTTCTAGTAAAAAATTTGTTTTATTCTGAAGTATTGTATATTCTTAGAGTCTCATTTTACTTAAAAATTCTAGTGGTTGGATGCCAAACTCAGGCAGGTAAAGGTGGGGAGCTTACACATGATGAGACAACAATAATAAGTGGAGCCCTTGATCTGACTGAGAAGGTCAGCATGCTGGGAGGCAATCATATCTCCCTTAATCTTTTATTGTTAAGATAATAATTTTGTCCTGTTGAGGCATTTGGTTTGCTTGTATATAATAAGTCTAATACTCTGTGTTAAATCACATATCCATGACAATTTGGTTTCATTACTTATGATAGATTCAGCTGGAAGTTTGGGTCAATATGCAAGCAATAACCTTGTGTCCTTTGATTTTGATTGAATATAGAAATTTGAGAGCCTGAACTAGTTTCTTTTCTCCTTGTAAGATTTTAGTTCTCAAATTGGTATCTTTATACCTCTCCTAATGTCATCTACTGTTTCTGTAAAAATGTGTCTTAGGGGTCCTCCATAGTGGGGTGATTTCCTCAAACTATCCATTATCACAGACAGTTGTCCATGTTCTACTTGTTGGAGTCATGAATTTATTTTACATTGAGAAAAAATATTATGTTCATTAATTTGCTATTTTGTTTGAGTTTTGGAATATCCCGTTGGGCTTAGGTTTACTATATATACCTACACACATCACTTTTGTCCTTGCTTTTAATTCATTTATGAAATTTACAGGTGGCTGATTATGTTGTTAGTGAGCACCCCTATTTTATACAAAACATCTTCATTCCACTTAATATGATTTGTCTAGTCAAGCTTTGAAATATCCCTTAATCTTGAAGACACTGAGGTAGGCATGTACACAAGAGTAATTAAGTATACATAAGGCTTACAAGGAACCTTAGATGATGAAATCATGCTTGATTATGTCTCTGCAAGAAGAAATGTAATGTCCCTTACCTAGCCTTGCTCTTGTATTTGCTTGTTTGCCCTAGAATTCAATTGTTGATTAGGTTTAGGGTTTCTTCTTTCCAAAAGGAATGTGTTTCTCTAATGAAATAATCCTAGATTGAAATCTGCATTCACCAATTTAAAAACATTTCCACATACACATATCTGTTAGCAATAATATCTAGATATCCACAATATATTTATAAACATGAATCAATTAATGAAGACATAAGAGGAGTGCCATAGGTGGATCCGCCCTGAAGCCCTCATGTAAACTCAAGAGGTTGTCCATCACAATCCTTCTTGCCTAGGGGCTTAGTACCTGCATACTCCACTCATGGTAACACCTCAGAAGACACTCGTCCTATTAGGGGAGAGGAACCATAGAGTCCAAGTGGCCTAAGGCCTACCACCTTCTCTTGCCCAATCCCGTATCTTGGGCCTAAGGGGCAGAGACTTAGGTGGGACCCCCATCTTCCTATAACCCAATCCCTAGTCAAGGGCCTAAGGGGCTGCAAAGCCCAATCCCTTGTTAAGAGCCTAAGGGGCTGCAAAGCCCAATCCCTTGTCTAGGGCCTAAGGGGCTGAAAGTGGGGTTTTTAGGCAATCCAACTTCACCCATGTTTCGTCCATCCTAATAGGTTTACAAGCACATAGTAGACAATCTTTAAACAATCAGATATATTTGCATTCATCCAAAATTTATTTCATGCCTATAATCAAATATATTTTCATTTACCAATGGTTCTTTAAGTTCATCATTTCCTATGATAATTCTCATTATGATAAGATTAAAGGATGTCATTATATCAATAATCAAATTAACAATATCTAATTCTTATATTCAAAATATGCCAAATATTATTGCTAAGTGAATACATCACCTGAACTGTTGTGTCTTCCCATGATTCTTAATTCCTTAGTCGCCTTCCTTCAATCTTACATTTGATTGGTCATATATATTAATCTATCCAGTTTTATATTATGATCGTAATTACTTATAAGGCTCAATAATTGCTGCCAGCATCATTATTACAATGATCGCGTATAAATATATAATTATTTCTAATTAATTTTAATCTTCCAATAATCACTTACTCTATATATATATATATAAAACTTACTTCCCCAAATATATTCTTGACAATAACACTTAATCAAATAAATCTCCCATAGTTTATTTCATTTCCAATCTGCTGCTTTATGCAGATTTCTAATTGATTCCTTTTTTATTTCTGATTCTTACATTCAATGTCTTTTTATATCTATGTTAAAGGATACATCTTTTCAAGAGTGATGTCCTTATGAAAAGACACAAACATTTATTTAAACCTTCATTATTATTTTTAAACCACTTTTATTTATTTATTTATTTTATTTTTTCAAACTGCTGTTTTTATAATTAATCCTTTTTTTTTTTCACTAATAATTGCTGCATTACATCTTCAATATATAAATATTATTTCTTAATATTTATTCTTAAACTAGTGGTTTTATATGTATTATAATATTTATGACTATAATAATAATATTTTATTAATATTATTTTGTAATATTTTCTCTTGTGAAATCTCTATTATTATGATATTTATAATGTACTAATATTAATTGTCTCGTTTATTATAATAAATGTATTATAATTATAATATTCTTGATAATAATATTTAGATTGCCATTACATTTTTGATATTTATTTATCTAGTTATTTATATTTCACACTAAAATGTGTTTTGTGATTATGATTTATTTATTGATTTGCATTTTCATGTGTTACAATTTTGGGACATGACAAGAAAGAACTTGAAAAATTTGCATAGTACACATACATTTGCAGACTGTTTAGTTGAACTATTGAGCTTTTCATAGTTGTTCCAAAATCTTTCAGCCTCATTCTTCCTTTATAGAAAAAGTAAAAACTCTGACCTTGGGTGCTAGCAGTGAATTTGTAATGCATCATCTTTGTCTATATTAAAAATTTGAAATCCTGTTTTGTACAACTGATGGCATCCATTTGATCTCATTGGTTATTAAAAGTTGCAGTATGTGACAATTAAAGTATACTCTTAGAGTAAATGAGGATCAAATCTGCTAACTACGTGCAGTTTTCTGTCTCACATTCTCTATTCTCAGACTTTGTTGCATGCTCATTCACATTTATATCATCAAAATTGTATTTTTTGATAGGTTAATTGTGGGTTCTATAGGGGGCCCATGCCCATAAGAAGACACTAAAAATGTAAAGGCTTAAAAGCTGAAAAATGCTTGATTGGCTACTACAAAACACCCCCAATACAAAAGCCCATCAACACTGGGCTAGCAAATACTACCTGCAAAAACAACCCTACTGTCACCACCTTCTAATGACAAGAGGGACCTAGACCAACACCTCCATCTTGATTCTCCCCACCTTTACCTCGGGCTTCATAAATTCTTGCCTAGTGGTTCTGATAATGCCATGCTTTGATATGGCAAGAAGAGGGAAGAGGCCAGAAATTTTCAAAACCCATCTCGAAGGATGGCCCTGAGATTGTTGATATACATTGCCTAAATCTTGGCTAAACAAAACCATATCTTCATGGCTTGTGGAAAGAAAATGGGCTGAGCAGTTGAGGTCGGCCAATTCCTCTACCTGCAACAAATGCATTACTGCCTTCTCTGAATTCTGTATCCCTTATTTTGAACTTTTTGCTACAAGAAAAACAATCAACATCCTTTGAAGAAATGATTCTATTAAGCTTCCAATCCTGAGAAATAGGGTCTGCAACATGAGTGCCCTACTTATTGGCAAAGTCCTCTAAGGTCAATACTCTAGTCCTCTGCACACTAGAGTTGCAGAGATCGTCCTTCACCTAAGACTGTTTTCACAAAGTTGAGGGTAGCCAGCGTCTGAAATGAAAAATGTGTGTCTGAGATGCCTGCCTAACACAGTGTCTCTGTAGGGAAAATCATGATTAGACAAACCACATTGCATTGTACCTTGCCCCTGCTAACCCCTGAAAGCCACCTACACACTAGAACAAAAGAATAAAGAGTGGAACAAGAAGAATAGTGATTTTGGAAGCCAAAAGGCCAATAAATAACCATCCACACAAAACAAACTTGGAGTCTAGAATGCTAGCATGAATGTTGCATGTGGGAGGTGACTATGGTACCAAGATGCAACAACTTACCACATGGAACCTGGATATGGGAAGTTGGTTAGAACATGGAATATAAAAGAGCACAGGTCCAGATTTGAATCATGATAAACAAGATGTAGGCCTGGGAAACATGAGACTTAGCACTTAGGAAATGACATGCAGGCATGGGATAATAAACAGGTTGCCACGATAAACAGGAATCTGGATGGGTGCATAGCACTAAGATTTAACATAGAGGCACGATAAAAGTCATAATGCATGATTTTTAAAGTGGCACATTAAAAAGGGAACTCAGATCAGTTATCAGCAGGGGGGTAAACAAGAAGCCAGAAAGTCTCTGGGATGTAAGCCACAGCCATAGAAAGAATAGGGGGGAAGTAGAACCATAGAGAAACCAAAAGGACACACACACACAGAGGACAAGACAAAAACAAACAGAAACTTAAGATCCTAACACAAAGAAAGAACCCAGCTAATTGATATGCGAGCATAATAGGAAGGATTGAAATTTTTGTGTAGGGCTACATGCAGAAAGAGACAAGTATAGGTCAAGCCCTGCAAAGAAATTCTATGGCCGAAGGCCATAGAAAAATTGAGTACCACCATTTGCCTCAGTCAAAAACACAGTACCACCATGATGCATAGAATAGGATCTGCATTTATTCATTAATTCAACAAGTACAAAAGTATAATGTTACCAACATAGTAGCATAGATCTATCAATTACAATAGACTCCAGTACATATTGTCACTGATGGTGGTTGAGAAACCAATTGTCGCGACGATTCATAACAACCAAATCACTAATCGAGGAATTAACCTTCCCGAAACGACATGTAACAACAATATATGAAATATTTTCTATTTGACTATAGTTTTATTTAATAACAACCAACTATGGCCTACTGTGACCGCTATTGCTACGACCGACTACAACCGACTACTGCTACGGCCGACTACGACCGACTATTGGTTGACTACGACCGACTATTGGTTGACTACGACCGACTATGACTATGACCTACTACATCATTCCCCCCACATAATAAGTTGTCTTTCAGATGGCAGATGTAATGAGCCAACCAATTTTTTTAATTTTTCAATGAACAACCCAATACAACAAGCACCCGTTAAGGTTAGCCCAAATCCAAAATCAACTGCTGGAAAGTAACTCTAGCCAAGAATGCACACTCAATCCCAAGATGGAAAAGGTGTTGTCATATGGCGCTGAGGATCATCAGTAGCGACTGAAAGATTACAATGTTGAAAGTAACCCAATGCCAAGAATGTACACTCAAGACCCGAGGTGGGTGAGGTGCTAACATATGGCACTGGGGATCTAATGCATTGGCGACGGCTTTGCCGATTAGTAGTATGAATACTGAAAGTAAAGAAGGGCGGCAAGCCAGCCCGAGTACAATATGCAAGACGGCGAGGCCTGTCTCTTCCACCAATGGTGGGAATGATAAAACTTAAATAAAAGTAAACAAGGCGGTGAAGCCAGCCTCTTCCACTAAAGTGGGAATACAAAATGTAAAGTGTAGAAAGTAAAGAGCTGATCAGTACTACTGATTCAGTGTTACAATATGTTGAACAGTTTGCAAATACAATGAGATATAAATAACCAATGATCTCCAGAATGTTAGGAAATGAGCACCAAACAAGTACGAGCTATCCAACATATGAAATATAGCAAAAGGGATTGAAATATCAAGTCTGATATAAAATTGCAGCAATCAGAAAATTCATACCAGCAAGCCCTAGAATCACCAAAACGCTCATAACTTCGTCAAAACACCTCCAAATGATGTGAAACTGAATGCAAATGAGAGCTAGGAGCTGGGCAACCAAGACCAAGCCAATAAACTCCTCCAAACAGCAGTGATTAATTTATGCACGCTTCCCAATGCAGCTTCAAAGAAGGTACAACCTCCAAAAATAGTTGACCTGCAAGATAAAATCCAAGACACCTCCAAAAAATATGAAAACTTGCAAGGAGGGGCGCCCAAGGTAGACTAAAGCATAGGGCCAATACCCGGAACCACCAAAAAATCGTGCAAGGACTTATGAGCAGATTTCTACTTCAGCAAAACCCTAACCAGCAAATGCAAAAATGACAAATCTCTAAAATCTTCAACCTTGATGCTCTGTCTACTAGTCTGGATGAGAAGCAGTCTTTGAAAACTCAGCTAGGTGCTATCTTTGAAGCACGAAACCAAGAGAAAGAACTAGGAGGTATGCATTCCTCGAAGCAAACTCTGAAAGCATTTCAGCAGCATAACAGTATGACAAGCAACAATAGATATCAATGAAGAGCCCAACACTCTTTTTTATAACCTTTTTCTCTCCCAAATTCAAATCTTCTTTTCCCTCCAATTAGGGCGCCTATCTCAAATTCACATTCATCTTCAATAATTTGCAATTTGAATTTCATTTAGCCTCTTCTCCAAAAATGAAATATACTTTATCAAAAATTCTAATAAAGTATAATGTGGCGTCCCAAAAGTATTAAAGTGCAATACTTTATAAAATAACATATCTCCTCAAAAAGGCGTCCAAATATGATTAAGTGAAATATTTTAATAAACTTACTTTCTTTTTTCTTCATCTAGGTGTCCACCACCTCAGCAATATTTCACTTATAAAAACGTTATAAAAATGCAATTATATTTTCCAAAGTCGACCACCATGCCTTAGCCAAATATTTCACTTAAAAATGTTATTTTTCACCAAATATCAAACCTGCCAAAAATAACTCCAAGAATGCTGGAATGACCAACTGCTCATGCTGACCTGCCAGAAATAGCCACAACACTGAGCTGCTGCTAAAAATAGCATTGCCAAAAATAATACTTACTAAAATAGCATATTGCTAAAAATAGTAAGTTGTTCCAAACTCATTTTCTCCACATTTTGAGTAGCTGTCACAACTTACTAAAAATAGTAAGTCCGGAAAAGTTCTCCGTTGCAGTTGCATGTCACACCACTACGAAGCTCTCTGAAAACCCAAAAGGTATCCAAAATCCAAATTGAAAAATTCCAACATGCAAGCCTCCAAAAGCAACCGAGAATGCAAGTCAATATCCTGTCATGCATGTTACCTCATCACGAAGCTCTCCGAAAACCTAGAAAGCTCCACTAGACGTGCATTAGAAACTCTTGCATGCAAGACCTCAAAACCTCCTTAGAAGTGGAAACCCTAATTTCAGCTTCTGACTAGCCTACAGGCTTCTGGAAATAGGCTATTAGACACGGAAGAGCGTAAGGCTAAAATGGGGACATTACAGTAGAAGACAAAATGGGGAATAGAAAGGGAAATTTAAGAAGAGGGAGGGTGAGAAGGCACCTCTCGATGTACAAATGATGAAGGGGTTGTTGTCGACTGTTGTTGCTGGCAGCTTTTGGTTCGCTACTAGCTGCCTCTCCCGTGTGAGCTTCGCCATCTTGACTTCCTCGACCAGTTTGGTCTTCGCCTTCTCGAGCTCCTGCTTGCTACCATCCAACTCCTTGCCCTTCTCTTGTAGGTGGCTGTCCTTCTCGGCTAAGAGTCGTTGCACCTTGACCATTTGCATATCCTTCTTTGCCAGTAATCCGTCCTTCTCCCCCAATTGGCGATCTTTCTTCGCCAATACTCACTCCTTCTCAACCAAATTCTCCACGAGGGCTCGCTCGACAGCCATCATTTGAGCCAATTGCTCCTGTGAATTGCAGATCCGCTCCGCCAACTCTGTCTTGTTGTTGGCTGCTTGGGCTAAGGCTCTATCCCTGGCCTCTGTGGCCTCCTCCATGGCGAATGTTTGGCGGCGCCCTCGTAGAAAAATATCTCTATAACAGTGCTCCATGTTTTGAAGTGCTACGAGTATCCACCCATGTCTGCCTGCTGTTGGAGCTCGCATTGGCTGCCACTCAGCCAACATCTCCCTGGTCTCTACATCCGGCCATCCCTTGGATGCCAGGCATCGAAAGAATTCCCCCTCACACCCATGCACCACCAGAGGATCCAATCCTACGATCAACTGTTGGTCAACCTCTCCCACCTGCTGCATATACCTCCCCATCCCCTGCAATTCTATCAAGTATCTATGCACTGAGCTGAGGGGGTCGTGAGGATTTGGAGGAGTCATCTGAAAAAGGCCCCTCCAACTCATCCGTGCTCAACACTGCCTCCCCTCGATGTTTTCGTTTGTCTCAGGGCTGGTTGTGATGGTGAGGAGGGTGGCAGGATTTGCGCCATTGGCCATGCGACTCGGTGGCCCGACTCATCAGCTTTGAAGACTGTGAGGATAATACGGCTAAACTGTGCTTGTGGCCGTGTGCCCTCTGGCTGCCCACTTGGCTAAACTGTTTTCGTTTGTCTCAGGGCTGGTTGTGATGGTGAGGAGGGTGGCAGGATTTGCGCCATTGGCCATGCGACTCGGTGGCCCGACTCATCAGCTTTGAAGACTGTGAGGATAATGCGGCTAAACTGTGCTTGTGGCCGTGTGCCCTCTGGCTGCCCACTTGGCTGTGTGCTCGATTGTTGTTGTGTACTCTCATGTGTATTTGGCTGAGCACTCTGTTGGGAGAGTTGCTCCTGGTGAGTGGCCTCCTTCTCCAAGGGCTCGTTCGTTGGCTGCCGAGTGGTCCCTGGTGATGGCGGAGGGGTGGTCACTGTTTCACCCATTTCCCCCAACCAGGCATGTGGCACCCCGTCCCCCTCAGTCCCTTTCTCTACTGCCATTGCTGTGACTGGCGCCAGCGTCGAGGCTGTGTCTAGTGGTACTGACGGTGTCATTGGGGCCAATGTTATTGGTACCATCGCTGTGGCTGGCGTTGACACTATCACTGGTGCTGATGGCACTATGACTCCAACTGGTACTGATGCCATGGTTGGGGTCGACATTATCACTGGCGTTGATGGCACTATGACTCCAACTGGCAGTGTACTCCCCACTGTCGTTGGTGGTGCAAGTGGTGGTGTACTGTGAGTCCAATTCACTGGTGGTGTACTTTCTACTGTAGTAGAAACTAGCAGTGCTGGAAGGGTGAATGTTGCTGGTCAAAGGGATGGTATTGCAACCGTCTCCTTGGTGCCAGTCTCGACGTCTCCAAACAATGACACTTCCTTGTCCATTGGGGAACTAGTGGCCGACTTCGAGGAACTTAGGTCAATGGGCTCCTCTTCGTCTTCTTCCCCACTCTTGGCAGATGCTTCTATTGACACCTCTCGTTGCTTCCTTTTTCTTTTCGGCTATGAGGATTCTTCTCTCTGATGTGATCTAGACCCTCAAGGATGTGTTCCCATGTAATATGAGAAAGCCAAAGTACAAGAGTTGCCAAGGAAATGCTAAAGAAACACTAGAAGGGACACAATCATTCATGCAGCCTAGTAGCCAATTCCATATTGATTTTCTCTACTCCATTGAAATCAACATAACCTTGCTTTAGTCCAATTGTTCTTGATACCTCAAAAAATGGAGCAATGAATTGTGATTCATCAAAAAATGCTAATTGAACTCTATTTGGACCACACTCCCCATCTCCTTACAAATGGTTTTAAATGACATACTTTTACTATGGTCCTAGTGGCCTTTGTTTAGTTCCAACTAGATAAAGGATTATGTTCATTTCCACTTGGTTCTCCATGAGCTATGTGTTGTCCCTGATTTTTGACATGCAAAAATTAGAGATAACCCATTAAAATTTTGACATTTTTAGGCCTCAAGGCACGTATTACGAGGTACAGGGGTTGGGCATTTTAAGTTTTGGGTCTATAGTCCTTTTGGCCAACATTTTTCATTCACTCTCATCCGTTTTCATAACATTTTGAGTCATTTTTGGTGTGTTTTTGGTCAATTTCGGGTTTGTAGGGCATCACTGCAAGTAGGGGTTTTGGTTTCTTATTACAAGTAAGTGATAGGAAATTTTTTCCTTTATTACAAGTAAGTGATAGGAACTTTTTGCCTTTATTACAAGTAAGTTGTAGGAATTTTTGAGATAAGTTACAAGTTGTAGGAACTTTTTGTTCTAATTACAAGTTGTAGGAACTTTTTGTCCTAATTACAAGTTGTAGGAACTTTTTGCTCACATTACAAGTTACTTTTTAAAAAGTTCACTTGTAATATGTCTTAAAAAGTCCGATTTTCTTTTAAGTTAAAAAGTTCACTTGTAATGAGCTCCAAAAAGTCCGATTTCCTCTTAAGTGAAAAAGTGAACTTGTTATGACTCCAAAAAGTCCGATTTAAGTCATTTCTCATTAAGTTAACTTGCAAAGTGTCTGAAAAAACCCGATTTGCAAGTGAAAGTGCTTTTAGTCACTTCATAAATTTCATGTCACTTGCAATGGGGGTCTAAAACCCGATTTGCAAGTAAAGGGCATTTTTAAAAGTTTTACAAGTTATTTTAAACTTTTAATGAGCATCAAAAAACCCGAAATTAGTTTTGCAAGTGTTTTTGTGGATTTTTAGCTTGCTCTTGCTCATATGTACCCCGATTGGAGAGATTTTTGGCATGAAGAACACTTGGCAAAGTCTGCAACTTTATTGAATCCCCCATTTTTGCTCTACCATTGCCACGTTTTTGCAGATTTGAATTTGTACAAGGCGCCTAGGGTTTTTCTTTTTCATTTTGGCTTGCAAATTCTTGTTGCAGGTATGTTTTTTTGTTTCTTTTTATTTTTAGTGTTTTTGTTATTTTAAACTTTTGTTCTTGGGTCGCCGTTCTATGGAGATTGAGATTGCATATTTTTAAAAAAACGTGTTTAGTTGAAAAACGCGTTTTTCCACTTCATTCGCCATCATTATTCATAAAAAACATCATTCATCTCTCTTACATTCCATTCGCTTTTCCATTCGCACTTCATTCACTCGCTTTCATTTCATATTCACTCATCTCATTTGCCTTTACCATTTTTCTTCATCATCATTGCCATTTTCTGCAAAAAATGACATCTTGGATACAAATCGGGTTTTCATGATCTCATTGCAAGTAAGAGATTTTGACTAAAATTACAAGTTGAAATAGTAACTTGCAATTACCTCTCATTTTTCCTACCTTGCACTCAGTTACTTGCAATATGTTCCAAAAATCTTGATTACACACTTTACATGCAGCCAACATCCAAAAACCCGAAATGCTTAAAAAAATGCCCAAAAGTCGGACTTTTTGGACTTGACTGCAAGTTCAAGTTAAAGGTTTTGACTTACAGTTTTCAAAGATGTGACCCAAGTTTTCCTTTTTCCATGAAAAGCATATGTCGTTTGCACTTGCAGTCAGCCTTCCAAAACCCGAAATTGAGCTTTGGTCTCACTTTTGCAGCCCCTTTGTCTCATTCTCATTAGTCTTGCTTGTACACATGACCTACCAAATCAATAATATAAGGCATGGGCCTTATTTTTCAAACAAATTCCAAGGCTGGAGAATGATACAAAGAAAGAACAATAGCATGACGAAGCCACAAAAGGAGTTGAATAAGTGACATGATTGAGCATAGAATGCTTTCAAGACAAAGATGGAAGAATATTTTCCAAACAGCAGCATGAAGATCCAATAAAAAATGATGTAGTTCGAGTCGTGTCTTCAGACACTTAGAATAGTTTCAATTATGTATTTGTAATTTAGTTTTGACAAATTACATGTAAAATGGAAAAATGTAATTGCATGTAATAACATCACAAGTCAAATTACAATAGGAGTTGTAATGTTGAATAAGTCAACTGTAGTTAGTTAGTGGTTGAGAGAATTTTTCAAGTTAGTTGGGATCCTCCCACCTTTTTCTCAAGGCTTCTCTCCTATAAATACTTGAGGGGGTCTATTGTAATTTTTATCTTTTGGCAATGCAACAAAACTCTGCTAGTTTGTATGTGCACTTTAGGACCTTGAGCTTAGATGTAAATCAGATTATAGTCAATTAAAAGAGGCCAATTGCTTTCAAACTGTGTGTTGATTCAAGGTGTTATGTGACGACATTTTCTGCATATTGATTGTGAGTTTTGTGGTGTTATAGAAGAGGGATTCAAGCTCAATTTTGTAGACTTTGAGCTGCTTATTGCGTTTGGAGTTTTAGATTGGTTTTCAGATTTGATACTGCAGACTTTGAGCTGTTTGTCACGTTTGAAGCTATTGTAGAACTCAAACAAGGGGGGTAACTTGCAGACTTTGTGCTGCTTTTATTTTTTATGTTTGTGTATTAAAAGTGCATCATGTAGTTAGATTTTGAGCTGCTACATACTGAACTTGGTTACCATTAAAATCATCTAAAAAGGTTGATAGGAGATTAAGTTGTCAAAGACTTTGTGCTTTCAATTTGTTTTCCCATCCCGGAGGAGCAACGGAGGACTTGGTGCCTTTACGAAAACTTTGCTTCTTTATTTGTTTACTTCATTAATCATTTATGCTTTTAGCTGTGATTCTTTTATGAAATAAGAGAAAAGAATAAATGTCTTTTCTGAAAAAAGAGAACAAGACAGAGTTTCACCTAGATTTAGAATAGATTTATAGTTAGAGTTTATTTTTGAATTGTTAAAATAGAAAGCAAAGGGGGAGCCTTCCCTTTGAAAATAGGAGAGTTTATCTCACACACTGTGGTTGAAACCACAATTTTGCATATCCTCAAGGTATACAAAATTTTCAACCAACACTATGTTACCTAGAAGCATGTTTCCAGCCCACAAACCTCCCCATTCCTTGTTTCCCTGCTTTTGATACTCAGGGATGGATAGGAAACATTACCTAGTTATCTTTGATCATTTTTTGAAGGGTGCCATACCCATTATGGAATATGCTTAGAGGGAAACCTTTGGTTTCTGGAAACACCTATCCTTTTCCTACAGTTTTCAGAAATCCATAGCTGTTTCCTATAGTTTTTGATTTTAGATTTCATTTGGATGTTCAATGTTTGTTTGTTTCACATTTCACTTCATAAGTTTCAATTTTCAAATGTCTCAATGTTGAATTTTCATAATCTTAGGCTCTTGTTGAACAAAATACAATTTTTTTAACCGTAAAATAGCCATGGAAGTTTCAATTTTATTTTACACACGCATGCATAATATTTGCCATCCCTTTCTGTAAATCCGTGGAATTCTCTTTTTCCCTACTAACAACCCATTCCTTTGTCCCCATCCTTGTCTCCAGAACTTTTTATGACAGAGCTTGAAACCTGATTTTACTTAATAACAACTCTTATTAGAAGGACATATATAACTGCCATTATGTGGCAAATAATAAAATTTTTTTGACTTCACGTAGTGGCTGGCTTTAGTGCCATGGGGCACTCCTTTACCTCATCATGCTTGGGGCACACAAGGGAGAAGACTTAGTTGGGTTTGACAATTGACAAGGTGGCATCTGTGTTGGACTTGTACCTGGGTCAATTCTGTTACTTTTGTTTCCATTCAAAAGGAATTTCTTTTTCTTTTTGTCCCCCTTTCCCCCTTTTTGTAATGATCCATTCTGGATCACTAATCATTGTGCTGCTGCGACTCATCTCAATCTACATAATTAAGTTTAATAACTCCAACATTTCCCTTAGAGATTTTGGAATGAGATGATAAATTTATAAAACAAAGTTTAAAAGTTTACTCCCAAAAACCTTGTTGTGGGCCAGGATTTCTCAAGAACATAAAAGTAAAATCCTCATTTGCACACAATGACTAGGTCAATTGATTAGAAATTTAGCTGTATATTTCATCAAAATCCTCTTGAAAGCCAATTTGAATAATCTGAATTGGGGTCTAAGAAAAATGTTATAACTTATAATGGTTAGTACTATTTTTGGTCATGATGTAGGGGTGTTTTCCATGATAACTAATGACTTTGCTGTTGTCTCCTATTTATACAAGTTACTTGTCAAATTGATACTAGTGAATAGATGGTTGATTTGGAAATAAGCAAAGCCTCATCCTAGTCCACATAAGTAATGCCTAACTTTTCCAACAAGGAAATTTTGATAGTTTCTCTACCTGAATCAACACTTTCACAAAAGAAAATTTCCAAATGTTTTAATAGTCACCAACAATTTATTCGACAGTTTTTTTGATGCAGTAATGAATTCACCCATAATTTTCATTTTTCTCTTTAACCAATTTAATCTGAAAAAACTTGAATCCTTCCTATCTGCTCATTTATTCATATATGCCAATAGAAGATAATATTATTTATACAGGCCAAACAAATTCTAAATTTCTTTTTTGCTTTCTCATCTTCTACTGTTCATTTCAACCAACTTGAATTTAAATTTTAAATTATTTGACTCTAAGTTATTGAGTTCTTTGCTTTGGGATCTTGTGCTTGCTTTGAGAGCGTCCCAGCCCGGGAGCGCCCTAGACGCCCCGGGTTCCCTGTGGGTGTCTGGGGCGCCAGCGCCTTTGGGGGCATCAAAAATAAAGTTAAAAACACAAAAAAAGTTGCAAAAAGTGCAACTTAAACCCTAAAACGCCCTCCAAAGCCACATTTTGCCTCTTTCATTCTTCAATTATACAAAATTTTGATTGTATTTATTTCAATTTTGTAATTGTAATGATCTTCATTTGAATTGTGACTCTAGACATATATGATATAGGACAAAATATTGAAATTTTGAACTATCAATTGGTATTTATCTTTATCACTACCATTGATCAATGATGAAGTATCATACTATCAAATGTATTCACAATTTTGTATATTTTTAAATTTTTTTGCATATATATAGTATACAGCCATACCCAAATGTACCGTACCCAAGATTTTTTTTTTGCCGTATCAGCGTACCCGTATTCCGTACCTGTACCTGATCCCATACCAGAATCGGCAACTTAGATTTGACTTGAAAATAAACATACATTGTAAAATATAATACATTCTCCTACTACCTTTTAGTTGGTTTTTTTCTAAACAAACCAATTCAAATCATCATTTATTTTCAAAATTTTCTATTGGCCTATAAGGATGGTTTCTGGGAGATTTCTGCTCATAGAGCTGATTTCCAACACTATGATGGTTAGATTAGAGTATTTGCTCATATTG
This sequence comes from Sequoia sempervirens, assembly GCA_007258455.2. NCBI lineage: Eukaryota > Viridiplantae > Streptophyta > Pinopsida > Cupressales > Cupressaceae > Sequoia > Sequoia sempervirens. The sequence goes on along the minus strand of VDFB02000017.1, from coordinate 400,783,174 downwards.
CTGATATGCATCCTTAAGTGACTGATTCATGTAAAAAATTCCAACACTATGTTGCTAGCTTATTCTTATGGAGTGTTTTTATCAATAATCAGATGTCCCATGCAGTTTCCAATGCTCAACAGTCTATTATCAATGTGCAGAACATAATACAATGAAATAAAAATGTAACAAATCAAAGAAGAATCTAACAGACTCACATACATAACTAAATATGTGGAGAAGTCTGGCAGAACATTCTATAGATTACATTAAGAATACACGATAGTACTTTGGGTTTGCATTTAGAAAAAAGACTATGGTTCTCTCTCAGAGCTTTGTTTTGCTTTACCTCTGGATATGTGCCCTTTGTTCTCTCCAGCAATTTCCTTTTTCCCTGACAGTTTAAAATGCTTCTTGATGTTGGTTAGGTTTCCAAACCTACAATTCCCAAGGTTTCTTCCACTTCTAGAACATACTAGACCTGGACTATCTATAATGTTTTCAGGTTTCAAATTGTTGAATTTTCAGCTGATTTTTGTTGGGTATGTGGACATGCGTGTAAAGATGCTCCAGTTCAACCTCATTAGCCCAAGTAATAATTAAAAAAACTAGAGACAATGTTTTTCTCTTTTGATGGGTCAAATGGCAGAGTTTTGATAATGAGGAGATATGTGTCACTATGCTCCAGTTTCAAATTAAGGCAATTTCAATTTCATCCAGTCCAAATGCCAGAAAGTGGGGGCTGGGTGGCAATGGATCTAACACGTCAGGCACATCTCGTCCCCCAGACAGTTGAGAACTTGGGATCAACAATTATCCAGCCACAGGTTCATCCACAGTAACCTTGTGTTGACTTTCTTTCCTCTAAATGATATGGTTCAATGAATTTTTGATGAGGTTGCAAACATGAATGATTATTGTTTGATACAAGGAGATTATGGCTTCTGCACCCTCTGCCCTGTTTCCACCACTAGGTATTGGCCTTCTTGGTGTCATGATGCTGAGATTCAAGTTCGTTTGATATCCTGAACAGTTAATGATCATGTTGGGTTAGTGCTTGGGTATCCCCTTCAACTACTTGTCATCCTTTTACTAAAAAATGCACATTTCTAGTTAGAGAATGATCTATTCATGGGAAGAGGATCTGTTTATAACTTTATCCAAAGCATGTGCTACTTGACAGTTTACACTTAAAAATAAGAAACAGCTTAAAACATCAGTTTTTTATCGAGATTTTATCAGAGCATCACCATCTTGCACCAGCCAGATGTGAAATTCAAAGATGATAACTTTGAACAGAGAAATTTAATGCATGTAAATCTTATTCCTGACGACAAACCTTGAATTATAAGATAAAATGAAAACAAACATTTCTTCTGCTATAAGCATTGAACAGAGCACATCTTTGTTATAAGGTAAGATATGTGCAACAATACAATGCCTATTTTAGGTGATGAGATGGTCATATTCAATCAGTAGTTTTTATGGTTCTCTAATTAAAATTCTGTTTTCTCTATGATGTGGTTCATCTGCAACTATCAGACTGCTCAGGAGGCCATGACACCGATTGAATCAACCTTTTCATTGGATGTCAATTCTAAGTTGGATTGGTAAGTTCATTCCTTCTCAATCAAAGTAATTAATAGCATCAGCTTTCATTTACTTTTTTATTGTCTAATTTTTACCATTATATTTTCACATGGTTTATTGTTACTTTGGATATCAAGTTGATTGTGCATTGTGACACAGCCATATTCAGTTTAGAGAATCAAGTGACTGATATCGATCTTTGGATTCAAGTTATTATTAATTATAAATCTGTATGTATAAGATATTCTCATTATTGGGTAATGAAGTTTGATGGAATTATAGCTAATTGTTGGAAATTAAAAGGCTTTCTCAAAAAATTTCATTCATGTAGTAGTCTAGGTCTGTATTCCATAATTTGCATATGTTGAAGCTGTTAACACCCATCCTGAGATAATAAATCTTAAAGTTTGTGTTAATAATTTCATATAACATACTAAAATGCTTTTATGCATACATTTATCTTGATTGATTAGGAACAAGAAATAGAAAGAGGTGTTAAGTTAGAGATTTTCTCAAGGTTTTTCAGAAGACTTAACAAAATACTACAAACCCTTTTCATAGATTTCAATTTTTGTACTTTAAGTATTTCTTTCAGTGGTTTTCATATGCTTTTTAAAATATTGCCTTTGTAGCTGTCTTGTATAACTGTTGCAACCACTTTTTGGTTGTAATTCGTAGTGATATTAGCTCTGAAATATGACACAGTTTGAGCTTGGCAGGGAGGCAATGGGGAAGATCTTGGCTCGAGGCCATAGTCGGGTTCCTGTTTACTCTGGAAACCCTAAGAATATAATAGGGCTTCTTTTGGTATGATCATATGTATAAGCATTAGAAATTTGTAACACTATTAGGCTTTCAATCATAAAGATTGCCGGGAAAAAATGGTTTTTGTTTCTAACAGGAACCCCTGTGCGTTAACACTTTTTGAGTTCTTACTGAAAATTTAATGGTTTCCTTTTGATTTATCTTTAAGCTGTATTTAAATCTTAAAGAGTATTGGTACTGAATATGCCAACAGGTTAAGAGTCTCCTAACAGTGCGTGCTGAAACAGAAACTCCTGTCTGTGCTGTGTCGATTAGGAGAATACCCAGGTGATTTGATTCTTACATATCTTCTTGTGTAAAGCTTTCTGTGTATTGCATTTCTAATTTGATTTTATCCTGATGTTGCAGGGTTCCAGCAGATATGCCACTTTATGATATCTTAAATGAATTTCAGAAGGGAAGCAGTCACATGGCTGCAGTTGTCAAGATTAGAAAACAAAAGCCTCAACTTGATGCTAGTGAGAAGTCTCAGGAAAGTCTCAAGAAGAGAACAGAAGACTCAAATTTGAATTCTTCTATGGTGCTGAATCAAGTTGAGTCAGGTGCAGACATTGAGAAGGGTCAAGTTGGAAGTGCAGTATTGCCTACCAAGTTTAATGCGCTAGACAAGCAACAGCATATGCTAGGCCATGATGACTTGGGCACTAGAGAGAACAAGATTCTGGATGACATTGAAGAAGGGGAGGTCATAGGTATTATCACACTTGAAGATGTTTTTGAAGAGCTGTTGCAGGTAAAGTGGATGTTTTTCTTTCTTTTATTTCACAATGGCACCCTTTTTGCAAGCTTGCTATATTGGGAAGTCAATTTGTTAACTGATGCTTATCCTATATCCCATTTTACCAGAAGTAATGTCTTTCAGATCTCCAGATTTTAGATTATGAAAGGGTGTCAATGTAAAGTTTTAACTTTTAATGCACAATCAAGTTTGAGACAAATATCAGATGTTCATCTGAGTGTTTATTGGTTTAATTTTGTGCATTTTCTTGTCAAACTCCTGCAGGAAGAAATTGTGGATGAGACAGATGAATACATTGACGTCCACAAGAGGTATAAATGAAAGCTTCTCTATTGAGAAAGTTTTTTCTTCTTCACTTCAAGTCTATCTTCCCACAACTATGGTTTGACATTCTACTGACAATTTGTGTTTGTAAAGAATAGCTTACAGCCAATTGAAAATTATCATTAAACCATATCCATGATGATTGCAAATTTTTTTGATGAAAGTCCGTATGTTTGTTAGGAAGCCTACTTTGGAAGTGTTGTTAACCTGTAAGGCAGGTGAAATTCAATTGATATATGCCAATCAAAATGACCGATGATATTCAAAAAAATAATAATTATATAATCTTAAGATTGCATTTCAAGTATTCTCATGCCATCTAATATCAAATACAATAGTTGTGCTACAAAATCCAATGAAATCATCTTGCCAAAATACATGTCCTTGGCCAGTTGCCTACCTTAGAAAAGATTTTGATATCTTATGAATATTCCTTCATAATTGATTGATATCTTTTAAATTTTAAAAGAATGAATGCACAAATATTGAGAGAAGAGATTTTGGCACACACTACAATGCGTGAATGTTGCAGTTATAAATTAACTGGGAAATTACTATGGTGGTTGTAAATTACGTTGTGTAAGTTATGTAAAGTACTAAACTGAAAATATTTTGCTTTTTGCAAGTTCACAATGGACAATGTATGCAACCGTAACACCTTTTGATCACCAAGATCTCGATGGAGGTAAGGAGAGAGCATATGGTGAAAAGGGTTAGATTGATTATTGTAGAATAATGCTTGTTGGCAGCAAGCTGCACAACTCAATACAACAATGGATACAGAAAGCTGGAAGTAATATAATACTTTCTGGCAGCAAGCCTTCAAGATTAAATACAAATAGTGCATTTGGCAGAAAACCACACATTATTGTTAGAAACGATAATGCCAAAAATTACTTGATTTTCCAGTGTTGTGACGGCATAGCCATCCACACTTACAATACAAGAATCATCTTTAAAACTTATAATATTTTTTGGGGTAAATTGCAAAGAAATTTACAATGAAAATATTATTTTACTGATATGAAGTATTGATTTTTATCTGCAGAAACAATAGTAAAACATTTATTAGAAAATAACAATGTCATATAGATCTGGTATTAGAAACTAGAATTGATTTTTTTGGCAGCATCTTCTAACTGTACAGTTGCCTTTAAAATGATTAGTAAACTGAAATAAATGATAGTTAGCAGCTTTTTTAGGATGTGATTCCCCTTGATAGAGGAATGGCCTGCAGACAAACATTAATTAAATATTAACTGTAGCTTCAACAATGAATTGCCCCATATAAATTGATAGGACAGCCTATTGTCCTTTTTAAATTCACAACTAAGACTTATAGTTGCTGCGCCCCTTTTTGGGGAATATTAAAGATGCCAATTGATACCACAAATTGGTATGACCAAAATAGTTATGAGCTACGGTTCCTTTCAAGCCAATAACAACAGCGACTGTAATCTATTGGTACGGCAGTACCTCTTCTCAAGTGATGCATATAATAATAATTAAAAATGAACAACGTTAACTGCATAAACAACATTTAATAGCTGAAAAATAGAGCTGGTACAGCCAGCCAGTAATATCAAATATTATTTGCATAATAACTTCACACAAATAAAGATCGGAAATCCACACACACACACACAAAAAATGGAAATCTTCAGACCAATTAGAACATGTTGAAAACTCGCAACTGCTTAGCTCAATGATAATAGTTGAATGGAACTCAAATGAATAGGATGGTTTTCGTTCTTGAATCCATTCTTTGCTAAAGGGTTTTCATCCTAGGGTAGTGTTGGTGTACGATTTATCATCCACTGAACACATAGAATAAAATGTCCAAAGACACTCTATCCTCTCTTGAACAAAATCACCTTGTATGTTAAGATTGCGAGAAGATCATATGGTGACTCCAAGGTTTCTTTTGTCAGGTCTTGACGTGTGGATAAGCTCAATGGGCGTTGTGATTTGCTGGTAATACACAAAGGGACTTACGTTAAGAAAGTTCTTTACAAGTTCAGGACTTAGACGGATTTAACATTAAATGCTCCTCCTTTTTGGGATTTTCAGTTTAGGATTTCCAAAAAAGTGCAAAAGGATAAGGGTTTAGAAGTTATGATCTATCCCTAAAAATTCAAGAGACGGTAAAGATTAGGTGAAACAGGTAACCATGCTTTGCTTCGCCTCCCTGAGACAACTACACAAAGTGGGTGCAATCTTCAAGGGGTGTGATTATAGTTTTCATGTCTCGAACAATACTGATCTAGACTGAAGTTAAGCATCCGCAATCATAAGCTCAGGCTAACTTTACACATTGAATAAAAATCATCTATTCAAATAAAGTATGAGCTGAGTTTCACCAATCAATACTATCAAATCTTTCATTCATTTAACAAACATTCAAATCAAATTCTATCTTAATTCTAATCTAATGTTGAAGAAGCTATGCAACCTTGCAAACCACTTGACAATAAAAGGGATTCATAGCAAATCATGCATAAGAGTTTTTATTATCAAAAGTAGCAATACGCAACAATCTCATACACTTTCTTCACCCTTTACAAATGAGGGGTGAGCTCAATTTATAGGCTCTTCGATTACAATTCAATGGCCAAGATTGATTTAGGATCAACGATCGAGATTAAAATAAAACCCTAATTAGGGTTGGTCACAACTAACTCCATTCTCGACCAATAAGAAAATTACATTCAGGGACACTTGTCCTTGTGCTAAATATGAACCAACAATAAAATAGAAAGTTGTTGCATGGTGGAGTGTCAGGTTCATTGAATCTGGACGTGCTGACTTGGAACAATTTGATTGGTCAAGGTGCCACTTCAGCAGGTTGGATGTCCTCCTTGGTCACTTTGGTCCTGTTCCATGTGCTTTCCTTAGAATACTTTTCTTTGCCGATGACTCTGTCCTTGGTGCTTGTTTCTTCCTAGCTTTGATCTTCGATTCGCTTTGAGACTTTGATTTCTTCTTCTCACCTGTATTGGAAGTCTCGCCTTGGAGCACATGTTTAGACTTGAAGTTATTAAGCCTTTCTTTCCGGATTGCTCTGAAATTCCTTCAAGTGCCTTGAATTTAGAGAGGAACTCCCCTATGCTTTTGCCACAATGGAGGAAATGGGAACTTTCTCTGTGAAGAATTTCCCATAGCCAAATTTTGGCTATTCATTTTGTAATACCTTCATGTGGACCATTCAACATTTAGCGAAGGTTTCGGATGAACTTTGCCTGATTTGTCTTCAATTTTGGATTTGGCTTGTGCTATGTAGGACAAATTCCATCCTTGGAAAAGGATTTTATTCACTTCCTCTTTATTCTTCCTCTTGTTTTCCTTCCAACACCTAGTCAATTTTCTGAATTTTTTCTCCTTGGGCGGACTTCTCTTTGGTCTCGCCATCCACTCTTTATGCCAAGGTCGGACTTTATGAGGCTTTGGACATTCCTTGCTAGAGGTAAGTCGGAATTTGAGCTGCTTTGGACATGCCTTGATCAGATTTTTTGGCATCTTGGACGTTGCTTGCTGAGGGAGGTCGGACTTCGCTTGTGCCTTTCCAATTTTTCCAATTTTTTACTTAGCCAATTTTTTTGAGTTTCCTTGGCTGGGCGGATTTCATCAAGATTTGGACATCTTTCTTTTGGCCAAGGCGGACTTCACCATGCTTAAGACATTATATACTTGGCAAAGTCGGACTTTGAATCTTCCTTGCCATTGTGCTTATCATCATTATGGCGGACTTTGTAGTGCCTTGGACAAGTCTCTTAAAGTAGGCCGAACTTTGAAACTTTCATGCCATATCCTCTTTTCCTTATGGCGGACTTTGTTGGTGCCTTCACAAACTCTTGGCGGACTTCATTGATGTCTTTCCATGTTCTTTCCAAGGTGGGGCGGACTTCAAAGTCTCTTTGCCAAGCTTCCATGGCAGACTTTCTAGACTTCATGCCATTTTCTGTCTTTCCTCATGGGCGGACTTGTCATTGTGTTTGGCATTTTACTCTCCTTATGGCGGACTTTCTCTATGTCTTGACATTGTTTCTTTCCTTCCAAGTGGACTTTGTTGATGCCTTGACAAGTACAAGGGCGGACTTCCTTACTGCCTTTCCATCTCTCATTTTGGCATGGCGGACTTCTTAATGTCTTTCCACTTTTTGGAGATTCTTCAGACTTACCTTTGGGCGAATTTCTTCAGATATATGCCATGCTAAATCTCTACCTTTGGGCGCCATGAATTTCATGTGATTTTCTTTTGATTTTTCATGATTTTCATGATTTTTCTTGCTTTTTGCTTGATTTTCTTAATGTTGACTCCATTACCTGTGAGACCCAAACCCTAGGTTGACTTTCTAAAAATAGAAAAAACAAAATCCCTAAAAAATAGGAGTCTCGGATTGGTCCAAAAATGCAAAAAAAAAAAGCAAAAAAAAAAAAAATCCCTAAAAAATAGGAAGTGTCAGAATTGACTCAAAGCATAGGTGATCCTCGTCTTCTGGACCTTCTGAGCACTTCCATGACGTCTAGGCATTGTTTAGGCCTTGAACTCTCCACTTGGCTCGGGTGACTCTTCAAAACTTTAACTCCTCATCGTAAAAGAAACATGGTGATTAGCAGTTGCGACGTGTTGGCGTAACAACTAACACCTTTGGAGTGCAAATTGGTACAGACAACTATGCACACTGCGTGATGAGTGCTCTTCAAATTAGGAGGGGAAGCTCCCTCTTTGTGCGGACAAAATGCTTGAAAAAGTAAACTAAACTAATTCCTATCTTTGTGTCTCAGCTGAAAGAGGCACAAGGTTTGCAATAAACTTCGGACGTTGCAGCCAAGGATTTTCTGGTTTCGCAGGACTTAACTACAACTCAAAACTAACTTATACTCAATGGACTTGACTAAGGATTTTAAGGTTTCTTTTGTCAGGTCTTGACGTGTGGATAAGCTCAATGGGCGTTGTGATATACTGGTAATACACAAAGGGACTTACGCTAGGCTTGTTCAATTCACGATGAAGGTATAGACAATGAAGCTTTGTTGTTTGGGTCCTGGATCAAACAAATTGGAAAAAATGGAGAAGGGTTTAGAAGTTCTAATCTATTCTTAAGAATTCAAGAGACGGTAAAGATTAGGTGAAACTAATAACCACGCTTTGCTTTGCCTCCCTAGGACAACTACACAAAGTGGGTGCAATCTTTAAGGGGTGTGATTATAGTTTTCATGTCTTGAACAATACTGATCTAGACTGAAGTTAAGCATTCACAATCATAAGCTCAGGCTAACTTTACGCATTGAATAAAAATCATCTATTCAAAGAAAGTATGAGCTAAGTTTCACCAATCAATACTATCAAATCTTTCATTCATTTAACAAACATTCAAATCAAATTCTATCTTAATTCTAATCTAATGTTGAAGAAGCTATGCAACCTTGCAAACCACTTGACAATAAAAGGGATACAAAGAAAATCATGCATAAGAGCTTTTATTATCGGAAGTAGCAATACACAACAATCTCATACACTTTCTTCACACTTTACAAATGAGGGGCGAGCTCAATTTATAGGCTCTCCAATTACAATTCAATGGCCAAGATTGATTTCGAATCAACGACCGAGATTACAAAATAAAACCCTAATTAGGGTTTGTCACAACCAACTACCTCTCGACCAATGAGAAAATTACATTTGGGGACACTTGTCCTTCTGCGAAATATAAACCAACAATAAAATAGAAAGTTGTTGCATGTTGATTTGGAACAATTTGATTGGTTGGAAGATGACGAGGCGTCACCCCAGCGTGCTGGATGTTTTCCTTGGTCACTTTGTTTTTCTTCCACGTGCTTGCCTTAGAATATCTTTCCTTGCCGATGACTTTGTCCTTTGCGCTTGTTCCTTCCTAGCTTTGATCTTGAATTCCAATTTGTATCAAAAAATGGAAATTTGTTTGGAATACTTTTCTTGTCACCATCTGATTCTGATTGGAAGCTTGTCTTTAATTCTTTAGGAGATGAAATCCTTCAAGAAGTTGCCCTGATTGCTTCAATAGGTCTAGAATTGTAGATGAAATCCCCCCAAGATGTCCAAATATTCTTTCAAGTTCCTTGAATTTGGAGAAGAATGCCTCCGTGCTTTCGCCACAATGGAGGAAATTGGAAATTGGAATTTTCTTTGTGAAGTATTTCCCATACTTAGCCAAGTTTTGGCTATTCAAGTTCATTTTGTAACACCTTCATGTGGACCATTCAACACTTAGCCAAGATTTTGGCCATCTCCATGCTCGAACGAACTTTGCCTATGAATTTTCCTTCAATTATGAATTTGGCTTGTGCTACGTAGGGCAGACTCCATCCTTGGACCCGGATTTTATTCGCTTCCTCTTTATTCCTCTTCATTCTTCCTGTTTTCTTTCCAACACTTAGTCAATTTTCTGAATTCTTCTCCCCAAGGTGCCAACACTTAGCCAATTTTCTCATCCTCTCCTTAGCTAGGCGGACTTTGTTGTTACTTAGGCATTTTGTTGGCAGACTTGGCTTTCCTTATGCCATGTATTCTTTGGTGTCTAGGCGGACTTGCTCTTGATTTGGACATCTTTCCAGTTGGGTGGACTTTCTGTTCCTCTTGCCATGGCGGCCTTTATGAGGGCTAAGCCATTTCATCTCCCATCTCTCTTCAAGGCGGACTTTGTTTCTTTCATGCCAAGGTCGGACTTTACTAACACTTAGACATTTTCTTCTCTAGGCCTAGGTCGGACTTTACTCTTCTTGTGCCAAGTTAGACTTTATAAAGGTTTGGACATCCTTCCTTGGGTAAAGTCGGACTTTATCATGCTTGTGCCATTCCTCAGTTGAGCAAAGTTGGACTTTGTCAATTGTCTGCCATTGTGCAAGGCGGACTTTGCCTTGTCTTTGACATTTTTCCCTTAGTGCCAAGATCGGATTTGCTAGTGGTTTCACCATCTTTTCTTTATGCTTGGCGGACTTTAGACTTCTTTGGACAAGTCTTGGCAGACTTTGTCCTTGCTTGGACATCTTCTTACTCCAACTCAGGCGGACTTGCTAGCATCTTGGACATTCTCCTTGGGAAGGCGGACTTTGAACTTCTCAAGCCAAGGCAGACTTCAAGGTTGGCAAGGCATGCTTTCTCAAGTGCTAGGCGGACTTCTCTTGTGCTTAGACATGCTTCCTTTTCACTTGGGCGGACTTCAAGACATGTTTGCCATATTCTCTTCTTTGACACTTAACCATTTTCTGAAATTTTATTCACCAGGGTGCCAATACTTAGGCAAATTTTCTATTTTCCTTTCCTCTAGGCTAGGCAGACTTTAGCTTTGTCTTGCCATTCCTCATCAAGCATGGGCGGACTTCAAGACATGTTTGACACTTCCTTCTCCAACCTTGGGCAGACTTTGCATTGGATTTGACAAGTGCATGGGCGGATTTGCCTGGTCTTTGCCATTCCTTCTCAAGCATGGGCGGACTTTGAACTTGCCTTGCCATTTCCATCTTGGGCAAGCTTGAAGGTTGGACATGATGCTTTCCATGCCAAGGGCGGACTTGCTCAAGTCTTGGACACTCTTCCTTGGGTGACTTTCTTTATGTGCATGCCATTGAATTTCTTGCTATTATCTGGATCTTCAAACCCTTGACAAGTGATTTTTCCTTGTTTTTTATGATTTTTTGTGCTTTTTACTCTTAAAGGTGCAAAACTTTGATTTTGAAGATGAAACGTTGACACCATGACTTGTGATACCCAAACCCTAGGTTGACTTTCTAAAAATAGAAAAAAGCAAAAAGCAAAATTTCTAAAAATAGTAAGTCCCGGATTGGTCCAAAAATGCCAAAAATATAAAAAGCAAAAAAAACAAAAATCTCTAAAAAATAGGAAGTGTCAGAATTGACTCAAAGCACAGGTGATCCCTGTCTTCCGGACCTTCTGAGCACTTCCATGACGTCTAGGCATTGTTTAGGGCTTGAACTCTCCACTTGGCTCGGGTGACTCTTCAAAAATTTAACTCCTCATCGTAAAAGAAAATGGTGATTAGCAGTTGCGATGCCAAGACAAAAAAAAAGAAGAAGCAAAAAAATAGGGGGTCCCCATTTGCAATGGGGCGATGTGTGAAAAGGTCACAACAGGTAGAAAAGACAAACAATGTTTGCTCATAAGAGAAATGAATTTGATAAGACAAATTAGCAACCCTTTCCATTCCTCAACTCCTTTTATAGGCTTTTTGAGGGAAAATCAATTCAGTGTTGTACTGTGTAGTGCATTCCCAAGTAGGTTTGCAATGTAGATCCATTTGGGAAAGGGCATCTGAGAGCCAAATTGATTTGATATTGTACTATGTAGTGCATTGGAAGACCACAAGAATAACGCTCATTTGGAGGCTCCAAATTCTTTGGTTCATAGGGATATCAAGGTCGCATAGTGGAAACATCGCATTGAGTTCTTTTTTTAGGAAACTACTACATTGCATAAGAAATTGAGGACATCAATTTGCCAATTCTCAAGGATGATTTGGGATCTTGGTAATACAAATATTGTCATTTGGGAAGAGTCAGGTTGTTGAACTTACATTGCTTGAGGAGAAGCAATTGTGGGAAGGATAAACTATCATGTCTCCTTTCAAAAATATTTTAAAATAAGGGAAATAATTTAAAAATAATATTTTAAGTTGGGCATTGTCATTTTATTTCAAAAGGGAAACTTTTTTTTTTTTGTTTATAATAAACTTGGTTAAGGAACTAGGAACCAAACCCAAAAAGCGGAAAATTCCACGGATGTTGCAGGCAGATAGCCCTAGGCCCCAAAATGCAGAATTTCGAAGAGGTATTGAACCAAAACACCCACAAACATAATAACCTTATCTATTAGTTGAGATAGTATTGCGTAAGTCTTAAATAGAAAACTTATTCCTTGAGGCATGAAAACAACTTGAACCACCAAACCTAGCCCAAACCCTACTTCATAGATAACACGTAGAAACAAAAGTAGTATGAAAGTCTAAAAGGGGGCTGAGACAAATTACACATGCCCTAGGCCACCCTAAGAAACAACATTACATTTACAATTATCACACTTCAAATGCTTACTTGATAAAGCCACCACCCTAACATCCACAAACTCATCATTTTTGCTGTAGTAAAATAAAAAAATAATGAGATAGCCTCCTTTAGAAGTGGCGCCTTCAAGCCCTTCACCAATTTCTCCATCGCTTATTGTAGGCACTATTGCCGCATCTTGGAAGTGCGTAAATGCTGAAGAATGTAGTGTGAGTAATGTCAATGATATCATTATGTAGCAAATAGGAGTAAATTGAATTTGACAGTAGAGAAGTGCAAGACAAAGACTAAGCAACATCAAAGACACTCCACCCTATATACTTGGGGTTGAATAGAAGATTTGCCATGGTGGAGAAAATCCCCACACTCGGAGACTTGTCCACATCCTTTGCTAGTTCCCATATCCTTATTACCTAGTGTCAGAGATTTGAGTCCTTGATTTCCTTGTGGACAAACGCCATAGAGTCCACAACCATTTCTTCCCCGAACACTTTACGTAGTTTTTACGTTTCCTTTATACTTCGCATTCTTCCTGCCAATGCCACCCCTTGACTCCTTTGCCAAAGCCGTGCACAAGAAATATCAAATTCCATAGAGAAGAACACCTTTTTCCCTGCCAAATTGCCTTGTTGCCACCTCGTAAGGCATTGAAGAAATAAGCAAGGTCATAAAAACAATTAATGCACATGTCAGAACATCATTCATTGACGCCCTTTGCCACCATGTGAACCCATTATTAGGTGACTATCTCCCAAGATCACCTTGGATAAGCAATAGAGTCTTGTGAGGGGAGTGTTCCCACCTACAGACATTAGCAAGCTCAGCCTTTGATCTCAAATGCACACCTCTTTTGGTGACCCAATTGGTGATAACATTCCCTTTTCTTCCAATATGACTAAGCCGAATCTCATTGAGCCACACCACCCTCACTTTAGCTTCTAATAGAATGACATCCATTTTCTAGTTTTTCATCGATCCTCCATAGCACCAATAACCAGTTTGGAATCTCCTTCCACCCATATCTTCTTCCAGCCTTTCTCTCTAGCAATCATCATACCCCACAACATAGCTCTTATTCCGACAAATCCACATAAAATTCATAGGTGACAATTCCCAAAGGAACACCCTCATTCCTAAAGACAACACCACCCCCTGCTTTGTCTAGGTTGCCTTTTGTAGCCCCATCAAAATTAAACTTAACTCACCCATGATTAGGGAATTTTGAGGAACATGGCTTGACCTTAGAGGAGATGGCATGCATAGACTGATTCAGCCATTTGAGACGAGGCCAAGCAACCACCCAACCCTTCTCAAAATAAAAAAACAATCAATCCTCCTTATAACATTCGCCCAACTCTAGGATAGTAGATTCCACTTTGTCTCAAATCCTCTTAGTTGGTCTTTGATGTCTTGAAAAATCCTCCTATTTCTTTCCAACCATATATTCCACAGAGTTAAAGCTGAGAAACATTCCCATATTAGCTTCAATCCCTGACTTTTAATCTTAAATCCTAGCTGGCCAAAAGGCAACAAGTGTTAGGATGATGGCCCAACACAACCGCCATCTACCCAAAATACAATGCCACAACTTCATAGCAAATTCACAATGCAAGAAAAAGTGACCATTGCTCTCTTCCTCTAATTTATACATCGCACATTCAGAGGAGCCAGACTTACTAAGTTGAGCAATTGGTCCCAAGCGAGACTGTGATGGCCAACTTAATTCACTTGCCCGAATGTCGTAATACTGATACTTACTACAAAAAATGTATGCCAAACGATTTCAGTACTATGCTATAAAAGTTTACTAACCTTTCAATAGTACCTTGGCTATAAACCCACTTCCTTTTGAGCCAAGACTCCGTAGTAGGTTGGGAATTGTCAAATTGAAACTGTATTGTATTGCTAGGATTGTTCATTTGTATAACTAAAACCAATAAGGATGTCTATTTGATGCGAAGAGTTCTCAAAATGGCAAGGTATGCGAACCATATATGTATGGAAAAAATTAAAAGACTAATCCATACGCCCAATGTAAGAGGGCTAGATTGTATGGAAAAATCCTAAATTTTTACAATTGCTAGTATGAACCATATGAAAAAAAGATCATATGGCTGTAGGCGTGAATTGTATGGTAAACTTAGAACACGCCTCCATGGGTGTCTTGTGATGTCCCCGTCTCTTTTCTAGGAAAAAAGGCAATTGAAATTAATTAATTAAATATTCAAATAGTCCTTTATTTATTTTTAAGACTTTTGAAATATTTAATTAATCATTATTGGACTTTATTAAAGTTATTGATAAATGATAAATATTTGAGACTTTATAAAGTCTTAATTCCAAATTAAAAATGGACTATGTTGCCATAACGCAAAAATGAATCAGTGGCCATAACGGAAAGGTGATGGTCTTTCTTAAGGCATTTTGGGCGAATTCAGAAACATCTCGGAGAATGGAACTATGATTGGGTATTGAATTGAAGTAACTGAGAACGAAAACTCTCAGACTTTGGGGCATTCTCGGACGAAAACCTGGGACGGCCATTATAATAGAATTATGATTGATGGATATTTGACATTTTGATTTCCGAAGGTTTATGGAAAATCTCCAATTCTGAAGTATCGACAGACTCCAGATAGTGCCGGTTTGCATTTCTCGACAACAATTCCAATCCCGTGGCTTGTAAATCCATTGGCGCAAAAAATATTCAATCTTCCAAATCCGATATCATTGGAGATGGAGGATTGCCACAATAGTAACATTTATATACCGTGGGTGTGCTATCGTATCTGCACGTATCAAAGATGGGTATCATTTGTTGTTTGACGGATTTGGAATTCATATTGAGCGGAACATTTCCAACTGCAGAGAGTTCAGAAAATGCTTTGTGACACGATGACAGCCTTCTTGATTTGAGAATCTCTGGCGCTATGACGGTTATCAAGTTACGGGAGTCTTTGTAATGAAGTATTATTGCCCAGTGCTAGCGTGGGAGTTTTCCAGCATCGTGGGTCTGTAGAAGAGTATTATTGAGCATACGGTTAATATTTCTCACCACATTTCTTTCAAAGGTAGAGATGGCAACATTATTACTAGAGATTAGGAAAAGCCAATATCATTTCATCGTTTCCTGTGACTCATATGGCCTGACGTGGATAGTGGGAACGGACAAACAAGTAACTGATGAATTGTGCCACCATTTCTGTCTCTATCGCATATCACATTATTGCCGCTGGTGGATTTCGGGATACATAGTCTATTGGTACTGGCCACGGTCAAAGTGTTGCTGGCAGGTCCTTTAGAGACGACATCCATATCGAGCATTTAGTTTCAATGTGGCCTTCATATTCGAATGACACAAACTGTTATTGGTGTCTCCCTTGTGACTTGAAGATTACCGGGCAGAGCATTATCGGAAGATTGATTGTTATTCAAATGCCATTGATCCCATTCTGGAGTTTATTGCCATCGATTCTATGCTCTTGTTTGGATATGTAACATTATCTGGAGGAAGACTCGATATCGGGATTGATATTTGATGGCGGATTTTTCATGGAGCGTTAGTTTCATAATGCGTATGCCATTTTAACTTCATCGGGATTGATAATTGTAAAGGTCAGCGCGTTCTTGTATTTGCATGTCTAACTTCTGTTATCTTTATGAGTAAATGGAGGATAAATGATACATTGCGTCCACTTCTTGAATATGCACAAATTGTCCTATTTTTCAAACAAGTGATTGTATGGTCTTGTAATGCTCTGTTCCGTTACTCTTATCATTCTATTGTATGTATTTAAGAATAACATTTCCCTATCCTCAAGAGCAAGTTACCGGTATCAATATTGCAACCATTGTAACTGTCTGTAGTTGCTGAGTATTTTTGGGATTATAAACACTTGTCTCTTTTACCCTGCGAACACAAGAAATCCATTTCAGAACAATTGTGAAAGCAAACTTGGATAAATCGTGAATATTTCTTACTCCAAGGGGTCGGGGTTATTACATGTCTTTCCAACAAGTGTTGATGTAGGAGATCTATTAATCAAATAACATGTAGTGGCTACCGCTTCAGCCTAAAACTTCTACTCGAGGCTAGCACCACTCAACATACTCCTAGCCCTCTCCATCAATGTTATGTTCATCCTCTCAACAACTCCATTTTGCTGTGGAGTATAGGGAGTTTTCTTATGTCTCTCAATCTTGTGCTCTTTATAGAACTTTTCAAACTCTACAAAACAAACTTAGCACCATTATCAGTCCTCAAGCACTTAATCTTTTTGCTAGTCTGATTTTCTACCAAGGCCTTAAACTCCTTAAACCGAATAAAGACTTCAACTTTACTTATGAGGAAATAAACAAAATGTCCTATTGTAATCATCTATGAAAGAAACAAAATATACATATTTTGATAATGAACATTTGCAAGACCAAAAGCATCTGAATGAACATAGTCCAAAATGCTAGAAGACTTATGAAATTGCCAAATGGAAGGACATACAATGACTAAAAAAAAGGGTTGTAGGTATAGAAAGATGAGTGTAGGGAACCATTAGGGCGTATGGCAACAATAGTATTGATAGGTTGTATGGTGATCTCTAAACTTTGGATAGTAGTATGGCATGCGGTAGCAAGAAGGTTTGAACATATGGTAGTAGTAAAGGCATTAGTTTGTAGAAAGGGAAGTTGTATGGCAAAGAAGGGAATGTCTATAGCTGATCGTACAATTGATAGTTTGAATGTTATAAGTTGTATGGTATTAGCAATTGTTTTGAATAGCTTTGTACATGTAATAAACTAAATTCATATGATCATGAGAGGGCATATGGCGGTGGTGACAAGGGGTTGTATGAAATTGGGATGCCAATTAATAGGTTGTACAGTTGGTATATTTAATCTTCTCATTTTTATTTTTTAATTTATTTCTCTCCTTTTTCGTCCCTTCTACTATTTTTCTTTTCCTTTATTATTTTTTTTCAATATATATTTTTCTCCTTTAAATTTTTTTTTTTCTTTTTTCTTTTGATCTTTTATTTTCCCTCCAAAGTCCACTTACTTTCTACTTCTACCTCCATTTCATGATGACTTGTGTAGTATGTATGTGGTCCTTTGTACACTCGTTAGTGCAACATGTATCAACATACACTAATTTGAAAATTCTTTTTAGAGTGTTGAATTGAGTGTTAGAATATTATCATTGATGTCGAAGTGAATGTCCAAGATTGTTGTCATTGATGTCAAAGAGAAAATCATTTATTTAAGAAGAAAATCTATGATTGAGGTTATGGCCAAAGGCCACTAATCGATTATATGTTCAAAGGCATATATATACTAATCAAGTTAAAGAGATCGATTATTAGCAAGGCAGCAATCATGATACAAGAAATATTTAATTTAAATATATCTCTACAACATGGGCCAATCTCATGATTGGCACCCAAAACTTGCTGGCTGACCATAGTTTGATGTAAGTTTAAAGGCATATAAATAAATTTATTATTAAGGAGGCCAATCCCCTTTGAATATGACAGTGAAACTCATATAAATCACTGATAAGATAATCACCCGAGTAAGTGAAGTGTGAAGGATTAATAAGCAGTGATGAAGGATTAATATATGCAGTGATTATGTTTAAGAAGACTAGTGATCCAAGACAAGGGGCAGCATTTGAAGTTTAGAAGGGTGGTGACTCATTTACAAAAGGGCAGTGATACTTTATGAAAGGCAGCAATTAAATTTTATTATGGAGGTAGCATTTATGGTTAACAAAGGGCAGTGGTTAGCATAACAAAGAGTCATGTCTTCTTAGTTGGACATCTCTTTTCAAAGAGATATAACTTTTCATAAGGATATAAAAGAAGTATGAATTGAGGAAGGAAGAAGTGTTGGAGTGTGTGAGGATTAAAGATAAATATCATATCTACACCTACAGATCTGCATATGGAAATATAAGAAGAAGATCATTGTAAGAGGTATAAATGCAGAATTAAGAAAAGAGTTAATTGCAAGTTTGTGAGAAGAGTTCATGCAAATATAAAGAAGTTTATGCAGAAATTGAAGAGAGATTTATGTCAGATCTATAGAGAAGAGTATAAGTAGATTTGAAGAGAAGAACTTGCTGATTTGAATGTGATTGTTCATCATCCATTGAAGAGGACATTCACAAGACGATAGTGATCCTGTTGCATAGAAGGGTGGTTCTGTTGGAACCAAAATTCAACCCCAAAAAATTTCATCATCTTTCGCCACCTCAGTATGACCACTCTATTTTACACCATATGCATTCGTCCGCAAAACCATCATTTTTATCTAAGTAAGCCTAAAAATCTTATAATTATAGTCTCCATACTCCTTTCCAATAAAAAATCATCATTCAAAATCTCTCTCCCCATAGTCATTGTCTTGACACATGCATTTCCTTAAGTCCATTACTAGGAACCCATTTCGCCAAAACAATGCCATTTCGTGGAGAATTACATTACAGTGTCCTCAACAAATCGATAATGAAGCCAACACAAAATATTGGCGAGACCACCATACTTTGAAGTGACATATTTGGAAGTCTCTCCGTCAGCCCAAAAAGCAATTTTTCGAAGACTTGGGTATTTCGGAGTGAAAAGTCATCTTGTCTCTCCGACAAATTATAGTACAGAGAAATGTTGATATTTTAAGGATGTTGAATCATTTTGGCATTCAGGAAACAAAAAAACATCTCTTGGACATAAATGATTACTATGCAATAAATGATGAACAGTTGTCAAAAGCAAGGTAGACACGAACATGATGCAATTTCGAAGAGACAATGAAGTATCGGGCTGAGTAGTGTCAAAGTCTCTTCGATGCTCCGAGAAACAGCTGAAAGGAAAATATCGAAGAGACGAGCTTGCATTGAGAAGACATTGAGGAAAGTCTCTTTGATTACTCCGATAACGGAAAAGGAACGCGGAAAAAATAACACCGAAGAGATGATTTCGAGGAGACCATGCAGTATCGAAGAGAAATAACAAGTGTCTTCGAAACTCCGAAGTGAGGCATAAAGAGATATTGAAGAGAGGAGCTCATATCGGGGAGACATTGATGAAAGTCTCTTCGAAACTCCGATAATCAAAGAGAGGATGGCTTTCGAAGGGACATTTGTATGTCAGATGATCCCAAGTCTCTCCGAAAATCCAATGATGAAGAAGGAAAGAGTGTAAGAGAGCGATGAAACCCAATATAAAGTTTTCGGAAAGACTATGCGATGTTGAAGAGAAATAACTAGCTGTCTCTTCGAAACTCTGAAAAGGGAACAATGACAAAAGCATGTCGATGAGAGAACAGGGTATCGAAGAAAGAATGACTAAAGTCTCTTTGACGCAACGAAAAGTATTTCTCATTCGGTTGACATGACTAGTGAAGCGTTCGAAGAGATAACTGACATTAATGATTATCACTGATTAGCAAGTTGGTGCAAGTGACATTTATGAACTAGAGATGGTAGAAGTGTGCCAAATCTTGAATATTTCTCACTCGTAAGATCTTAGAATTTTAATAATTTGGAGTTGAAAATTGAGGATGCGGGATTGAGCAATAGTGAGAAGTTTGGAGAAGGCGACATTGGTCCAAGTAAGTATCTTGGACTCAGCTAGAGATTTTATTGAAGCTTGCTAGAATTATAGTAGAACTAGGGCTGTAAAACATGGAAGAAACACCAGAGAGACCAAAAACAAAGAGACAAAAAACTAAAATGAGACCATTGAACCAAGATTTAATTGAGCAATGTCTCGGTTCTGGTCCAAAGGCCAGACGAGTAGCCCAGCTAAACCCTTCAGTTGAGAAGCTGGAAGATAAACATAAGAACTTAGGAGATGTATGGACTCCTCAGCGAGGGTACGACCTATTCATATACCATTACAGAAAGAAATATAAGCATAGGCCTGTGTCGAACCTATGGAACATGAACTCGGGAAAGCTTGTAGTACCAAATGTATTTGTCAATGTGGAGTTAATTAAAGTGCTGGCCAAAATGTACAACCCTAAGACAAGGTCAATTCATTCACGAGATGGGTCGCAATTTATCCTCATCTCGAGATTACATTTCCATGGTCTTTCAATTGGACACTCCTAAGAAAACGCCATTAAGAGTCAGGGATCTTTTGGAAGAATATCGTACCATGGATACAAGCTATAAGAGGTGGAAATTACCCTTACATAGACCCCGTGATGCTGGAAATCAACTTAGAAGATTTTCCAACAATGAAAGACCTCTATTTGCTGTGGATTTATTTGAGGAATACTATCAATATACTTATTATTCAGCCGGACAGGTCTTGGGAATTGATGTCCCTGCAGAAATGGCCATTGCTCCTATGGTTCTAGCTGCAGATGTTCAAAGCCAGGATGCTAGGTCATTTGACTATGCAAAATACTTATTAGAGGTTATAAATTCTTCACTTGCTGCCATAAAAATCAACAGTGATTCAATTAATTTCAAACAATACTCCTTGCTTATGCAAATGATCTTATATGAGGGACAAGCAATGGGGATGTGGGGAGAAGAGTTGAGGATCAAAGACATGGATGATGATGAGAGCATAAGACTGGTGCAAATGTGGACCTTAATTTGGGATAGCAGATGTGGGAGGTCCCATTATTTGTACTTTGAAGAATATTTTGTGAAACCCCTATACAAAATGTTTGGACATCATTGTGACTATAATTTGTCTCCTGAAGTACAAAAATTTCTTAGGACTAAAGAGAAAAATCCCACAGGAAAAGTGAACCATAATTGGGGGGATTGGTTTGCGTATGAGGATTGTACTGTGATAAGAGTATATGGGTTTGAGGCTGCACCCTTCCGCCTACCTAAGACAATTCCAGACAGAGTTGCATATCTTGAGATAATAAGGAAATTGGCTTACTCTGATTATATGCACCTTAAAAGTTATGGCAAACAATCCCTCATGCCTTCCACTTTTTGTTTTGGTGATTTCACTATCATTTCTGACAAGGGATATGATTCGGTTGGTAGCAAAATAGACTACTACAGTATGCCACTTGGGAATAAGAGGGAAAGTTTTGACCCTGAACATTTTATCCACAATGCCAAGATGACACAAAAGTTAAAAAGATATGAACATGTGTTCTTTGTAGATGATGTGATCAGGAACTGCGATGAAACTCAGGAAACAATGAGAAAAGTTGCATACAACATGATAGTGATGGAAAAAGCGTGAAGGAAAGGCCATGACCCATTATACACAGATGCCTTTAATGACATACAAGATCCCATGGAAAGAGTGGAGCAGTTGATTTTACATGAAGAATAATTGATTAAAGATATACCCCTCATAGCTTTTGAAAGGAGGAGAGATGCTCATTCTAGGAGGCAAGCTGAAAACATAACGCCTTTGTGTCACTCATCACCATAGCCCATTCTTGAGGTCAGTTTTTCAGCTGACACTCCTATCATGGTTGAAGATAACACTGAAGAGGAGGATGAGGTTACTCAAATTATTGCACCTACCAGACCCCAGTATGAACTACCACCAGAAAGAAGTGTAATTTCATTTGAGGCCTCAGACAAGCTTTCTAATGATGTTAGGCATAGGGAAAGCCAAGAGTTCATATCAGATGATGCATTCGTTCGGACCCCAGAGTTCAAATCATTCATTTATGAATACAAGGGGAAGATGATAAGAGAAAGAGTAAAGGAAATCAGCCCTGAGTAGGAAGCCAATGCCTTGAAAGAGTTGCAAGAAGAAGTTGACAGGGAGATGGAAGGTATCACCCCTGAGAGAGGAAGATAGTTACTACAAGAAGTTGGAGTTATGCTACTCCTCGGGTGGGATATTAGCTTGGCCATAGTCTTTGACAGCTTCATGAAAAGGGAAAATAAAACCTTACAGCTAACTAATGAGGCCGGTGACAAGATCTATACCGGTTCAGGGTATAATCCAGATAATGCTACTTTGCAAATTTGGGCCCTTTACCCGCTAGGGAAAAGGCCCTCACTTATTGACAATGCTAACCAAGTATTTGGTCATCTTTTAGTGCAAAGAGTACGGGATATAGATCCTGTTGAGACATCGGAACTAAATGTCAATGTTGCTAAATTCACCAAGGCTCAGGTGGAGAAACTAATAAGAGATAACTGAGGGCTTGCTGCCGAGAATGAAAGATTAAAACAGGAGGTGATTAACTACAGAGACAAGTTGCCTTCCTCTTTTGGTCTCTATTCTCCATTAATAGATTGTGAAAGGAAAGTACTTGAGGCTATGTCTGAAACTACATATTGGAAACGAAAGCATGAAATATCTCAGAAGAAAAATGAGGAGTTGAGAAAAGAACTAAAGACCAATAAATTTGTGATGGCTTCAGAATTGGTATGCAAGAGATTTGACAAAATGTTTGAACATACTGATAAGGTTTGGATCATCCACAACAAGATACTTGCGGCCCACCAAGAACATGGTAGGTTACACAACAGGATGAAAGAAGTGGAGGAACAAATAAAAGCTAAAGGGGATGGTTGAAAACAAATGCTTTAAGAGCACCAAGAACTGATGAAAATGCATGATCATTTCCACAACATATTAACACAAGAACTGGATGATTTCAACCAGCCTTTGAGCATGGCTTTGCCAAACTTATTTGATGAAGGGGAGTTGAAAGATCAGGATGCGTGGAAAGATGAAATTTCTTAGTATTTACCAATGGCTCTAGATGAAATCAATGATGAAGAAGAGGTGATAGAGAAAACACATATACAACTAGGGCGAATCTTTGATCTCGAGTATGCTATGAAAGACATCATTAGTAATGCTGATACTTATTCAAAGACGGGATACCTTGAACATTTATCGAAGGTTAATTTGTTTATTACACGGGCCAAGTAAGGAGTACAGGATTATCAAAGTCTTGCAGTATCTGATGCATTATCATGGAGCATGGACCTTGGGAAGATCTTCAACGATCACGAGTGCCTGATGGAGATTAATGGATCATGGTGCATCATGGATTATTTGCGAACTTCTCATTTTCTATATTTATGCTTAATTTAGTTATTAGCATTTAGTTATGAAATGATCTGACTTTTTGTAAAAGGCCTGAAGCTTGTAGCTTTTCGCATATATAAAGGGAAACCAAGGCCAGTAGAAAGATATTAGAGTAGGATTACCAGTAGAATAGAAACCATACCAGCATACATATTTTACAGCATTAAAAGAACTTTTGCTATAGAATGACCAATTTTGAAGTAAATACAATGGACAAGAAGATTTAAATCGTGTGGCTAATTTCTGGTGTCAATTGTTTGTTGTTATTATCCAATTATTTGTCTGTCTCCAGTTTAGTGCTTTCTTGTTATTTAAATTAGTGTCTCAAAATTCAATTTATCAGGGCACACTTGTTGTCCTTGTGTGGTTTAATTAATTGGTTTCTCAAAGAATTAAAAATTCTTTTAGTTAATCACAGTAACCTGGAAGTACTATTTGGATTGATAAGAAGAGCCCTATAACTGATAAAATTATCATACTGTCTCCAGTTTGGTTCTCTCTTTTTATTCAAATCAGAAGCATATTTGGTTTGTTAGGGCACACTTGCTGCTTTTGTGTGATTTTGTTAACTGGTTCCTTTAAGAGGATTAAAATTCCTATTAATTAGTCACAATAACCTAATAAGAATCATTTGGATCGTTAAGAAGAGTTTGGTAATTACATTCTTGCACGTTTACACAAGTGCCAAGCAATTCGAACTGTATCTAGTAAGTTAGTCACATATCACTCACCTCTTGACTCCATTAACCCAATAGGATTAGGCACTGGTCATTACACATTCCATTATAGAAACCTCAAAAATCTCATTCATATCTTCACATCTTAAGTTCAGCATTAGGAGTAGTAATAGTTAACAAGCCTCCATCTATTCCACATTTCATGCCATTGTGGGTAGATACTCAAAACCAACCAAATCACACAGCTCTCAAATTGTATCATTTATCAAGGTTCACCCACCTAGGTTTAGCAGAGCTTGAAGTGTAGGGAGTCATTAACCACATAGGTTAGCTTCGTTCATTAGTTCGAAAACGTTGTAAGTCTAACCATAGAGCCTGGTATCCTCCTAGGATTTACAAACTGCATTTTTGAGACCTAACAGATTCCTTAACAAGAGATTGGTGTCTCTTACTGGGTTGGTGCTCAGTTGTAAGGATTGGTGTCTCCAGTGGGTTGGTGCCTACAAGTTCCACAAGTGGGGATTGGTGTCTCCAGTGGTTGGTGCTCACAAATTGTATAAGAGGGGATTGATGTCTCTGGTAGGTTGGTGCCTACAAAGATTGTAAGAGATTTTAAGATTAAGCAATACTTTTTTGTGGTTTTCTCCCATAAGGGTTTCCAGTTAAATCATGTATTCTTCTTGTGTTGCATAATTGTTAGATCTTTTGTGAATGATATTGTGCAATTGATATTATTGTGGTTGTTAGTTTGAAAAAGTAAAGAAGTGTCTTATACTAATTCACCTTCCCCCCCTCCTCTCAGTATAAGCATGTGCTCATCATTGAGTCATACCTTGGTTGTTTGCGCCATCTTCTAATGTTCGTTGAGAGTCTATTACACTTGGCCCTTCTCGTTGTTGATACCAAGTTATTTCTTCATCTCGTATGAATGGATTTGCAAGATTATTTTGTATCGTTCACCAAACTTCAGATGGTTGCGGTGCAGATGGTTGTCATGTATTGGAACTTGTTAATTGAAGGCTTTCTTTGAACTCTTGAATTGCATGGTCATATATTGATCGTTCCACCATTAGTGAGCATTACCGTAACCATTGGGTGAAGGCCTAGAGCAACTTCTTCTTTCGAATGTAGGAATGGGTATTTGTTAAAGAACTTTTGTTATTATCTTCAAGTTTCTCATATTTAGAAAGTCAACCAAGGTTAACATTTCCAGAAGGGAAGTCAAAGCTGACTTACCTAGAACGCAGGCCAAAATATGGTGAATAAACATGCCCTTTACCATATTTTTGATTCAATCTTGCAAGTAGACCAAACAAATACTTAGACAAGCAAGGGTGCATTCTTGGTATTACACTTCCACCAATTTCTTTGTCCATAGGTTTCTCACTTAATTCTTCCTTTTTTGTCACCTCCCAATCTATCATATCCACTGCTACCTAGGCTTCTTGTCTCACCTTATATGTTTTCAGTTGGAACCATTTACAACATCCTTTATCAAGGTTCCATTTGAACTTTCTAGCCTTATTGCCCTGTTTGCTAATATTTCTTTTATATTGAATGGTCCTAGCCACATGACTTTAAACTTAATCGGTTTGATTTTGTTATGATCGTTATATTTTAGTACTAACTGTCTGGGCTTGAAGTTCATTTTATGGAGATGTTTGTTGTGCCAATTTTTCTCCTCTCTTGCAGTACTTCGGTTGCCTGTTGTGCTAGAATTCTTTGTTCATCTAGCCTATTCAAGTTAAGGAGTTGTTCTTTGAGACTTTTATTGCCACCTAATCTATTTTCTACATTGATCCTTAAACTAGGAATCATATATTGCATAGATACCACTGCCTCTTGAATTAGTTGGAAAGGAATATGTTTAGTAGTTACCTTAAATGTTGTTCGATAGACCTAGAGTATTGTAGGCAACTTTTCTTCCCAATCCATACCTTTGGTCCTACAAGATAAGTACTTTATTTGTTGGCTCTGCTTGGCTATTTTCTTTCAGGGAGTATGGGCTAGAAAGGGTATGGAAGATCTAGAATTTACTCATCATTAATTGGATCACATGATTCACAAAATGTCCTTTGCCACTGGTTATCTATATTGGGATCTTGAATCTTGTAACTGTTTGTTCAATAGATAAACCTTGCCATACTTAATGTTGTATTGTTTGGTAAGGCTCTCGCTTCTGCCCACTTTTTCAAGTATTTTGTTGTCACTGCGATGTATTTGCATCTATATAGCCAACTAACCTTCAAAGGACCTATGAAGTCTAGTCCCCACTATTCAAATAGTTCTTGCTGTTGAAATGGTGAGAGGCATGAAATCCCTTTTTAGTGGCTTCCCTACTCTCTGGCATTTATCACATCCAACTACTTGCCCCCTTGCATCTATTTGGAATGTTGGTCACCACAAATCGGTTAGGAGAAATTTCCTTGCAGTGGCATCCAATGCCATATGTTCGCCAACAAATCCTTCATGTGCCTCTTCCAACATGCCTTTTCTTCTCACATCATACATCTTCTTAGGATATGGTTTGGGCCCATTTTATACAAAAGTCTATTGATTAGTTCAATTTTTTTGGCTTTGAGTGCTAGATTTCTTCTTTCTCTTGGTGGCATATCCTTCGGGAATGATGATGGTGAAAGGTATTCTTTGATGTTCTTGTACCAAGGTGGTAGTGTGACTATCTAGAATAAGTGAGTGTTGAGGAAGTCTTCCTTTACTCCTTCGGGGGGTTATCTTGACTTGATTCTTGAGAGTTGGTCTACAATGACATGGCTTTTCCTCAACCTAACAATGATTGTAAAAGTAAATTTTTGAATCAACTATAATCATCTACTTACGTGGCCTAGGATGATTGGTTGTTTACTAGTTACACCAATGCTTGATGGTCCACATAAAAAGTAAATGGTGTTGCTAGAAAATAGTGTTGGAACTTTTGCATTGAGTAGACCATGCCCAATACTTCTCCCTCTGTGGTGCTAAACTTGCATTTTGTACTCGACAATAATCGACTTGCAAAGAATATCGGATGATCAAGCCCTCGGGGTTCGACTTGTGCTAGTGTGGCTCTAGTAGAAAAATTTGATGCATCCACATGAACATGGAACTCTTTATTCCAATTTGGGTATTCTAAAATGGGAGAACTAATATGTTGTACCTTTAATTCATTGAAATCTTTTTCTTGCTCCTCTGACCATGTAAATGACAATCCTTTCCTTGTGAGGACGCCCAATGGATTTGAGACTAGGGAAAATTTCTTGATAAACCGTCTATAGTAGCTGACATGTCCTCGAAATGATCTTACTCCTATGATCTATT
Source organism: Sequoia sempervirens (assembly GCA_007258455.2). Classification (NCBI taxonomy): domain Eukaryota; kingdom Viridiplantae; phylum Streptophyta; class Pinopsida; order Cupressales; family Cupressaceae; genus Sequoia; species Sequoia sempervirens. Next base: position 400,755,635 of record VDFB02000017.1, on the reverse strand, counting down.
TTTTATCTTCCATCTCTACAATGGCCCTTATTTTCTTACGATCTATTCTCATTCTAGCCTTATAGATGATATGTTTGAATTTTCCTTGTGGTGCCATGAAGTGGCACTTCTTTGGATTGACAGCCAATCGTGCTGATCTGCATCATTGAATGCATTCAGTTAGGGCTTTCAAATGTGTTTTTTGGTTGTTGTAGATTGACCAGCCATCTTGGAAGGCCTAGAAATTCTCTATGGCCATTTTATCAAAGATATGCTAGATTATTCTCTAGAACATTGTAGGAGTGTTGCATAGTTTGAATGATAGTTTGTTATAGGCATATACTCCATCTTCTACTACAAAGTTAGTTTTTAGTTTATCTTATTTAGTAATGCTTATTTGGTTGTAATCAAAGAATCCCTCCATGAAGAAGTAGATCTTGTGTTCGACTACTTTGAGAATAGAATCTATGAATGGGATTGGAAACGAATCCTTAATAGTCACCACGTTAAGGTTTCAAAAATCCACACATATTTTGATTCGCTCAAATTCCTTCTTCAATGATATGACTGTGGGGGATACCCAATCACTAGTTACCACTTTGAATATGATTTTTGCTTCTAACATTTTCTTTATTTCTTTTAAAATTTGTTGCATAGTTTCAATTCATCCTATAAGGTCTTTTTTTCACCGGTTGTGCTTTAGGTATTAAGGGAATTCAATGGACACACAATTTTGGTGGTACTTATTTAAGGTCCTTGCAAGTCATGTGCAAAGACAACTTAATATTCTAGGAAAATTTTGAATGTTGTGGCCTTTAGCATTGAATTCCAATTGTCACCAAACATTATGAATTTTGAGCTACCTTCCTCTCCCAAATTTACTTTCCTGGTCATAGGTTTTTCATATTTTATGACCTTATTTTGTTCAAATTTATATGCGGGTGTGTCATCTAGCCTTGCATTCATACTTTGTATTCCCCATACTTTGGTGGAAATGTATGGCTTGCTAGTGTTGAATGATCCTCTTCCACATTTTTCTTACCTTTTTAAGCCTCATCAATTTCTATGATTTGTATCATGTTACATTTTGGTTGAAACAACTCGTAATCTTCTAATTGCTAGTGAATAGTCCACTAAGGAAACTTGTTTTGTCTTCTGAGCAATGTTGTAGATCTAGGACTCCCTCATCACTTGGTTCCATAGAACCCTTTTCTTCTTTTGCCCAAGTTTCTCCTAAGTCTGAGTCTAAATTTGAGGAAGCTACTTCCTCACTCATGATGGTTTCTCAAATTTGTTGCATACTTCATTTTGTGGTTTTCAATAGATTTGTGTTCTTCCAATTGTGGTTAGCTTTGGCTGCTATCAACCATCTTGAACCCAACAATGCATAATATGCCTTTTTATGTAAGGAAATAACTACAAAATTGAAGAGAAATGAACCAGTAACTATCAATATCATTTGGGCCATTAGGATCCCTAACACTTTGATTCCTTATTTGTTGGCTCCCACCAATTGGAAAGTTGGTGGCCATATGGTAGGTTTACCGAGGCTCTTCCTGCTATCTTTTGGAAGTATGTTCACTCTTGATCCTCCATCAATCATTGTGTTCGTTAGATTATTTTCAAGAATCTCCATATGCACTATGTCAGGTTTCTTTGCCACATTAGTCGTCAGCAACATGGGGACTATTACTTGGTCACCATGCAATGGAGGCTCTACTATTAAATGTTTTCCCTTCTCTTGGTCCATTCTTCCTTCCTTTTGGCTACTATATTGTGGTAGTGGTTGCGGTCCTTAATTGCAACATGCTTTGTAAGAGATCTACCATTTTGATGGGTATGGTAATTTGTAATACTTGCTTTGCAATATTTGTATCTGACTTGAGTCTCATGGAAGTACTTGCATTTCCATTAGAGCACTGTTATTTTCTTGCCATAGCTTGTTTTATTTCTTCTTTTTCTTCATAGAGTCTTTCTTCTCTGTACATAGGTCCAAATATATTGACTTTATTGTTTGTACTTGTGTGACTAGAACTTCTTTATTTTTCTCTTCCACATCAATCATATTGATGGTAGCTTTTTGTTTTGAGTAGTCAGTATCCTCATGGTCTCCTTGCTCGCACCACTTACACAATAGTTGTGCTTTATTTTGATTATTTTAATTTTTGGCACTCTGGCAAATTGCCCCTGTCCATTGCACTGTCTACGTTATATAATAGGGCATCCTTTGAGTCATATTGTATTCAACTTCTATTACTTTTGTTGAATCTATTATTATATCTTCTACTTCGATATTCACTTGGTGATGAATTGTTATTATTCTGTTGCTTCAGTGGTGTACTTGGTGGAGTGGATTGCTCACCTTGTGTGAAGAGTACTTACGTAATCCTAGTTTTCAAATTAAATGGGCATTCCTTGGTTGAGTGGCCTAGAACTCGACAAATATCACAAAATAGTTTCTTTGAACAATTTGTTTTAATATGCCCTTTGCATTTGCATTTTGTTCACTAGAGTTCTTTGCTTTCTTTACTGGTTTCCTTTTTTTCTTTCAGTTCCTTCATTATTTGTATCATATCTTTTCTCAAGGCTTGTACGGTTCCTTATTTGTTCTTGCTACTACTATTTGAACTTTCATCATTCTTTGTTTGTCTTTTTCCACAGGAAGACATTTTGTCTTCACTCTCTATATCCATGGCTTGATTGTAAGCATCTATATAAGAAGAGGGTGGAACTACCTTCATCTTCTTCCATAGTTAGGGAACGAGGCCATCAATGAAAAATCTCTTCTTGAGATCGTCAGTAGATTCCTTGATCCTACAATTATAGGCTTTGACATTCTCATGTTTTCCTTGTTTTGTGTTATAAATCTTCACTACAATTTCATTATTGCCTTGCAATAACTTGAACTCCTCTTCAAAATATTTTTTCAATCTCAACCGAGAAGTTTTAGAAGCCAAATCGATCTCTATGTACCATTTTATGGCTATGCCCCTTAGGGTTGTTGGGAAGAACTGTAGCCAATAGGATCTATTGTCTTGACCATTTGTTGTCCAAATTGTTTCATAGGTTTTTCAATGCCTCATAGGATCTTTTGACCCATTGCTTGTGAATTTGGGCAACTTCTACCTTTCAATATTGGAACTTGATGGGGAAGTCACCATATTTTTGTTCTAACACAACCTCAATGCTTGGAACCTACTTACTAGGGAGTTTTGATTCAATCGCTGTGGTGCTTGTGTTGCACTTTCGGCCGTGTGAAAATCATTAACTTGTCTTGCTTCCTCATTTTGCACATTTGAGTTGCCTTCAAGGTATTTCTTTGGCCCAGGGGTCTTTGGCTCAGTTCCTTTGATCACCAATTCTTTGATAGATCTAAGATTATTCTCGAACATCTTTGTCAACAAGTCTTTAGATTCTATTTCCCATTCTTTTTCATCTATTGTTTGTTGTACTTGATCAAAAAGCTTCCCATGCTTCACCACTATCTCCTTGTATGGTTTTTTGTAGTAGAAATGTTTTTATTTTCCTGATTGGGACTCTAACTTTCTCTATTCTTGGGATGGCTTTGACTTGGGACTTGTATGGTTATGTCTTCTTTGGCTACTTCTTTTAGTTTTCTCCTTCGTTCTCTTTGCTCTATGATCCTCAAGGATTGCCACAGCTTTTGTTCTGTTCTTTGATTGCTTTTTGGTGTCTTTTGTTCTTGTTTGGGTATAAGGGCATTAATTTCAGGGGATCTGATGCTGATTTATATTTCTTTCTTCTTCCTTTTGTCTGCTTCTATCCTCATAGTGCTGCCTTATTTGTTGTCTTTGTACTTCACAATCCCGTTTGTCATGTAGGTCTTGAAGTATTCAGAGATGTCTTACAAGGAGTCTTGGCATATGATTGAGGAGTATGTCTACATCTTCACTTACACTTAGGTTACCACAAATGACCTCTTGGGGGATTTGCCTCCATTCGGCTTCCTTCCATATGTGTTCTTTCATCGGAATGTCCCATAGGTTTACCAGGTCTTGTGTGAGTTTGTCTTCTCTTTCTTGATTAGACTCTATGGGTTTTTTAATCGTCTGTCCTATTATATGGCTATTTTAACTTGACTTCTTTGAAGACAACAGTGCCAAATGTTTACTCACCTATCTAGTCATGCAATCACTTAAGCACGGTAAATTGCTTTGTACATTCATGAGACTCATATGAGAACAATAGTGTATTTTAGAAGATGTAACAATTGTTCCTTTATTCATTCAATGCTTCAATGCTCTTATACAAAGATGGGGAATGGAATTATTTTTCAACATTGTCTCTTTTCCCGACTACAAAATGAGTATATAAACTTGTCAACTGTTCCAAGGAATTTGAACCATTGGCAACTACTCAAAACTACTTCAATCAACCGATGAGACAACCATTCTCGCTGACCAACCAAAATTACAACATAACTAATAACTAATATTTGTTTTATTCTATCTACAAAGTTCAAAGAAAAGCTTTTTGTTGATTTCAACAAAGCAATTGAGTCGTCCATAACAAAATTCTCCGAGGGGAAAGAAACATGTAATAAGATCAGTCAAGTGTAGAATGCCCCTTTTCCTTTGAGTTGTTTTGCAGTGAATTCATTTGATGATTGACAGGTCCTTTACACTTCTAGGCTTTAGTGAGGAGCTAGTCAAAGAAAAAATATTTTTGTAGTCAATTCCTTTCATTTCACGGTTAGACTCCTTTATGGCCCATGGTCTAGTGGCAATTTGGTGTACTTGGTACAAATGATTCAGGTCCCACACCTAGCTGCTGTGCACCAGTACTTTTTGACAATTCTTTTTCAGTGAATCTTTTTGCTTGGCCGGAGAAAGTCAAGTACTAGGGAACTATAGAGATTTTTCATTTTTCTTATACAACACATGAACCAAGGGTATGCTGAGAATGGAACGTAGGCTGACAGTTGATTTGCACTGGTTTACTGCTAGTCTACAGCCAAACTTCCTAGTATGCAGCAGCGTTAATGTGGTTGTTCTGTTAAGGAAGGCTGTCTGAGCCCCTAGTATGTCTACAAACAAATAAATAAACAATGGATATATGGCAAAACAATTGGATACAGAAATTTGTTACTATTTCTATTAGTGTTCTTTTCTTTACTTGTATGTAGTGGTTTTGGTTTAATTAATTTGTTATTGCCATGTATTTTCAGGATCTGAGTTGCAGCAGCAGCAGCAGCATCTTCAGTGGCACGCCATCCTTCCATTCGTCGTCTTACAAATCAGAAGGCAGCAGTAAGTAATTGCATCATTTCTGATTCTTTACTATCTCATTCATGATGCTTTTCATAGATACATGTGTGTGTGTGTGTGTGTGTGTGTGAGAGAGAGAGAGAGAGAGAGAGAGAGAGAGTTTTAATGGTTTCTAGAAAGGGGTCACTCATGCCAAGCAAGGGTACTTCCTAGGCAGGAACCTAAAAACTGACAAAACAGAATTTGTTTGAATTTGTTGTCAGTTTGAATTTGATCCTACAATTATACTCTTTGACATTCTCATGTTTGCCTTGTTTTGCGTTAAATTTCAGAGGTGAAGGGGCTAGGCAACTCTTTTGGGGAATAAAAAATTTAAGCAGAAATTAGTGTAACTTCATTTTATGGAGTTTTAGTGAAGTGCAACTGAAAATAGTTAAATTTTTTGCACAGGGAGGACAAGGGCGTCAAGGCCATTCAGCTAATGTAGCTCAGCGAAAGTTAACTGAGGAAGACACAAAGAAAACAGAAAACATGAATTCTGCAAGTTCAAGGACATCAGAAAGCCTTACAGAACCATTGCTTGGAACAAAAAGATAATACTCACCTCAAATGAGAGAGAAAGAAGCATTGATTCTCCGCAGCCAAATCCATTTAAGTGATTTGCGGTTTTCTTCTGTTATCCGTTTCGCCTACTTTTTAATCTTTGGCTTACGCTTCAGTATCTAGATTGCTAGGACTATTTTTAGTTGCTTCCAGGAAAGAGTATAGATCTGGAATAAAAGGTTACTTGAAATTTTTCTATTTAACATTGAACATTTGCAGGCAATGGCTTAGTGTAAGTGAGCACATTGGAAGAAATCATTTTCTATTTATCATGACGTTGTACTATTATCTGAAAGAAGTCAGTCCAAGGAGAATGCTTATTCAACTGTTTATTTGAAAGGGGGGCTATTTGGAAAATCAAATTTACTGTTTCATCTTGACAAATAGGTTTTGAGTATAGAACTTAACTTATTATATTTAGTTATAAAATATAATACCCTGTTAATTTATTGGGGTGGTTTTGCTCAGTGAATCATTATTTTATGTTATATCGGAATTATGGTATGTACACTATGCAATTGAATCCTGATAAAACATCACATAATCCTATTATTTTTTTACACAATGGATGTACATATGAGCTCAACCGGTCAACCTGCTACAAGCCAAATTATCACGAGAAAATATAGGAAGTGTACATACCATGGGGAAAGAGAACATATTTGAAGATATCTATATTAACACCCATAAATGATCATCATCTGGAAAGGAGACTATGAGAAAATTAAGGTGATTATGATTTCATTTTAGGAGTCCCTTTGTAAAACTTTTGCTGACCCTTCATGAAGGCAAAGGTAGCTTTTGTTCATGCAGCAATGGCTTTATGGCAAGAACATATTTCCCTAATAGCGTGACTTAAATTCAGTTCCTTCCGAGGGATATGTAATATAAGTAATTGCGTACCCTTAGCAAAAATTAAAAGGGACTCGGTAAATTCAGAATGAAAGCTTACAAGAGGATTGTTCTCCATTGTCTTCGTATACTAGCTATATATCTTCAAAATAATCTAATGTAAAATACATCGAGAGATATCTTGTAAAGCGTCTATTTTATTTATTGTATTATTGTATTATTAATGTTTTATTTTTATTATTATATAAAATTATTTTTATTAGGCTATATTTCTATCTTTTGTCTTTTGTATATATATATATAGTGTCTTATAGCTATTTTTATAATTAAATAAATATATTTTTATATAGCTCTTTCCTTAATTCCTGTCTTTTAGTTATTTCTTCTGTTATATATATTTATTTTGTTTCATTTCAATAAATATTCATTTATTTATATTTATTATTATTATTATTATTATTATTATTATTTTTTTGAGTCACTTTCGTGTTTTCTTTCTTCTTTTATTTGGTTTGTTCTCCCTTTTTAAAATTCTTTTTATCTTGTGATATATATATATATATCATTTTCAATACTTATATTGGTGTATCTTTATTTTCATTTTTATATTTATTTCATTTTTTCTTTTGGTTGTTTCTTCTTTTACTTGTGTTCTCTTCTTGTTTTATATATATATATATATATATATCATTTTTGATATACTTTTTCGTTTTTCCTTTATCTTTGTTTTTATTTTATATTTTTCTTTCCTTTTATTTATTTTTGTTTTCCATTTTATTTCTTCTTGTTGATATTGTTTTGTTTCTTCTTATTGTTCTTTCTATAGTCATTTTAATTTTATTCAATATTTTTACTTTATATTTTTTAAATTATTATCTTATTTTATATTTTTTGCTTCTTCCTTTTGTGCATTCGTTTTCGTTCTTTTCCTTCCCTTATTAATTTTTTATTCTTTATTTCTCCTTTCATTTATATTGTGGTTGTTCCATTTAAGTTGTTTTATGTTCATTATTTTTCTTTTTCTTTAATATTGTCCTAGAATTGTGTGCATCTTTCCCTCCCCCCCCCTTCCTTTTTACCCAGTCTGAGTTTGCAATTATTCATTTTCTCCTCTTGCTCTCTTTCATCTTGATGATGGATCACAGAGTGTGATTCGAAATGTTGATGCTAAAAACTCCTTACACAATCGAATCCAGAAGCAATACAAATCTATATTTTTATACTTCCATTAGATATCTTTGTTCCATTATCATTTGGCTGATTAGCACTAGATTTACCTTTGGCATCTTTTGGAGGATATTTGTCATCTTACTGGTTACTTGTGTTCCTTCGCCTACATCATTTGCTCAGTGCTAAAGGGTTCAAGTGTAGCAGTACATAGATATAATAACACAAACAACATAGCAAAATGCACAAGAGAAAGAAAAGAGACTCAGTTCTTGGGAAAATATAATTTATAATTATAGCTTTGAATGTGAATAAACTTGAGGAGCTTGCAAATAATTTTTTTTAGATGGAATAAACTCAATGTTAGGTTTAGATTTGCTTGGAATAAAAAAAAATAAAAAATTGTCACCTGATTTCCACCAGAAGTAGTACGATTTATCATTTCCTCATACAATTCAAGCAATTGGTCACTAAATTCTGCACTCATACATTACCGGTAATTAGATTCCTTAATGAGCAATATCCCATCTGAAACATGTATGTCAATAAGCAAGAAAGCAAGAATTGAACATATATAATATAGTTTGTGATATTATGATTCAGAACCAATATTTCAGCATTTAAAATTGTCTCAATCATAAACACAAATATTGGCAAAGGTTGCAGAAATTAGTTTTACACTTGCAAACATAATTTGTTTGAAATTTTCCATAGTTCCATGGAGTTTCCTGATGCGGAGACGGGGGGTAGGGGGATGCGTTTTCGGGATGGGGGGCCTAAGTTTGGGGGAGTGGGGGGGCGGCGGGGGAGTGGTGCTGAAATACATATAGCACTTGAAAAATTAGTTATAAAAAGATGTATAACTATAGAAGCCTAAGGAATAAGTGAAGTTTAAATAGTACTTGAAGTAAATAATGCACTTAGATATATAGTCAAAGACTCAAATGTATACAAAATTTATGGAATATGAAATCCATGACATCAAATGTTCCAAACAAATATGAAATATGAAAATAATAACTAGAAGTCTATGGCTCATAGGAGCTTGCATCCTTCCTATGAATGCATCTAAGATAGGTCCTGGATGATGCAACAACCATAATCTCAAGTTTGAGGGCAATTTCCCTAACGGGGTTGAGGGGCAACACCCCCGCGGGGTCAAGGGGTAGTGCCCCTCACAGGATCTGGAGGCAATGCCCCTAGCATGCTCCATGTTGCGATACAAGGCAGGGTCGAGGGGTGGAGCCCACGCCACCAAGCCCAAATTAAGACCTCCAAAACCATACAAACCTTCATGGCGTACATCATTTTGCATTCACAATAAGTGAAAAAAAAAAACAAGCTTTTAACTTTAAATTTTTATTTATTTTTTTGCACTTTTCAAACCTGAGTCTCGTTACTATGGACTTTAAATACATTGCAATGATTTCATTGAACTAGTGAACATTGAAAATAAAAATAGACATTGGAACGAGAGCTATAAGTTTTTTTTTTTTAAAAATCATTATTGTTTTCGTCTTTGTGGGAAACGCTTGGGAGTTTCCTAGGAGTCTCAGGGACGTTTGGGAGTCTTGGGGATGTCCCAGAGTCCCCTTTTGGCCAAAAACGTCGAGGAAACGTCCCCTTGAAAGAGAAACGTTTAGGAGACGACGGGGAAATGTGGAGACGATGAAGGGACGATAGAGGGATGTTTCCCAGATGTCCCCACGTCTCATGGACATCCCCATCTTGGGTGCGACAAGATTTTTTTTGTGGCGGGGGACGGGGGAGGGGGGGGGGTTGGGGTGCATCCCCGTGGAACATTGGAATTTTCAAAAATTCTTTTTCACTGAATTCATTTTGTGCATAAGCTAAAATCATTTGTGAGGGGACATCTCCTCGAACAGTACATGTCCCTTGTCTATGCATCCATATTCTTCCTACACATATAGATAAGCCTTTCATATGCATTTGATGGAGGACACATGCTCTGTGTACATGTTTTGAGGAAGTCGCAACTATAAACTGTATTTGCTTTAATATTTCTAAAGATTCTTCAACAAATCTATTTGTGCACATTTTGCAAGCATCACCTTCTATGAGATAACATATCTTCGAGGCATTATGTCAACCAGTTTATATGCTTTATGTATGCTTCCTTGTTCTTCATGCATGCCTGGTAATGCATCTGCAATTGTAAAATCCATTTTCATTACACTTCGATGGATGTTCATATCCCTTTCCAAATGGTAGTTATAATGTTGAGATTTTTGAGGGATGTGGCAAATCTTTATTTATCGTTAACATTTATTCGTATTTCTTAAACCTCCTATATTTATGTTCTTATGTAACTGCACTCTATCCAATGGTGACTATTTATTAATTTAGGAAGATTTAAGGTTGTGTTTTTGTGTACACGAAATATTTTACCTAATGTTGTGCTATGACTGTAGGAAACACCTCTCGACGTAATTATTCAAATTATGATTTCATTGAAGGAGCTCCTTTGTAAATATTTTTTCGCTCTTTATTAAGAAAAATGTAGTTAGGCAATGACCTATTGGTAAGAGCATGGTTCCCAATGAGGGGTGACTGAATTTCAGTTCCCACCAAGAGACGTGTAATGCAAGCAGTTAAGTTACTTAGACATAAATCGAAAGACACTTGCCAAATTCAAAATTAATACAAAGAAGATTTTTCTTCATTTACTTTATATATTGCTAAAATACATATACTTATCTTTGACCTCACTTTTGATTTTATAAGTTTTTTATACTTAAATAATGATTAAACTTAAGATATTTGTTGGAACACATAACAAATTTGAATTCACATTTAGCATTTGACATCAAACCCACACTTTTAGAGATGTTAACCATTCAATTCTAAACATAATTGGATGCAATATATATTTGAAGAATAATTTTGTCGAGGAAGATCTATAAATCACTTTAAGCATTGGTTATTTATTGCATCATAAAAATATCATCCTATATCAGAAATTTATTGGATGATCAAATATATTATTTTAAGCATCAATTGCATGTCCTTGAAGAAATCAAACTATTAAATAATCAAAAGTGGAACATTAATTTAATAATATTCAAACAAATTTTAATTGTATGCCATCAAATAAATGCATAATTAAACAAATATAAATACAAATTAATACAAACATTGCAAAACTTGAAACAAATAATTAAAATTTAATCAATGTAAATTGAAAAAAAAAAAAAAAATTCCTATGTTAAACCTTATAGCTACCCCTATTGTAACAATTCACAAGGCTACAAAAAGGAAACGTAGATGACAATCAAATAACTAGCACTTGCACCAGTGGGGGTGCAAGGGTTACGCCAATAGGAAAATATATAGAAGCAAACATTTAAAGGAATGTATTGTTAAATATATACATTCTTGTTTGCATTGTTTACAAAATGTTTGTAATACATATTTGGAGAGTTTCAAAATTGAATGAAAGATTTACAAGATGTCTCTATTACATATTTTCAGATTGAAAATTGAATGATAGATTTGTTGTTATTTCAGCTTGTGTTGAATCTATGTTTGAGGATTCCTTGTGCTAGTACGAAATGTAGTTGGTACTTTCTTTCTTTTTTCCTATTTTTTTTCCCTACATACTCAAAGAAAAAGTTAGCAGACCCACATCGGAAATGCTAAGTTGGTAATATATAAACATTACAAGTTGCATTAAAAGTGAAAGTAGTTTTTGGTTAGAAAATAATTTATTGGTAGTATGATTGATGCAATTGAGGTAGAACTATGCAAATTTACAACAACAACAACCTTCATTTTATGAAGCTATGTGTTAGTATAGAAAAAGTAATTTATATTGTATGGAGATGGTAAGTAAAATAGAACAAAAAAGTATATGCAGATAAGGGTGAAATTCCATATGTGTACCTACAGTCATCATAATGAGAGATGTTGTAGTCGTACTTCTTCCTTTTTCCTGATAATTGTATATGGATTATTTTTCATTCTTGAATATCGATCAAAGGAAAATGGTGCATCTATCCTAAAGCCATCTATTGATTTCACTCTAGATATAGTTGTAAAAGTTAAGCCTTGTATTTCTTTTTTACCTATATCAATTGTAGCTTTGTTGAGTGTTATACCTTAGGATTTGAGTATGATAATTTCCCATGCCATGCATAGTGGTAATTGTCTATGTGTACCTAGAGATATAGGAGTTATTGGTATAGTTGTTGGGGCGTTTACGTTCCAAGGTGGGCCATTGTAAGTATCAAATTTTACTACTATATACAACGGTGAATCTGGTGGTTTAGAGCTATTTGTGTAGACAATATCTAAGACCTCTCCAAGAGAACCATTGACAAGGCCCCTTTGAATCCACAGGTTTGTAGTTAACATGATACGTTGGCCTCTATAAAGTAAGAGTTCTTGGGGAAGCTGGTCAGTGTCATTATCGATGCTTGATTTTGTGTATGTTTTTATTGCAACACTAAGTGCAATAGGAACATTTAACAGTTGAAGCATTTTTTAATTGTGGGTTCCAACTAAATCATTGGTAGGAAATAGGTGCATTGATTTGTCAAAATATTCTTTATCATTGTTCCCACGGGTGTTTTGCATTTGTATGTGAGGCATAGATGGGTTTGCCCATAATAGGGGGCAATTGTGCCAAGTCACCTACAAGAATGATAGATGTTCCACCGAAACACAAGTGTTGATGGTGGGGGAAAGCTTCACATAGCCCAGTATCTATTTTCAAGTGTAATTTTGGGCCTATGAAGCTCATCTCATCAATAAGGAGATATTTTATGTCTCTCATGTTTTGTTGAAAAATTGTAAGTGACTGACCCTTCAATGGTTGCATCTTTTATTGGAATCTTTAGGGTTGAATGTACAATCAATGCATGTACATGTTGAAAGTTTTGATTCCTATAGGAGCAATAACAAGGAGTGGTCTATATTCTTTTGATACTAAATTGCAAATTGAATATCTAATGTAATGCATCAGAGAGGATTTTCATGAACCTGATGTTCCTTGTATGATCATGTGTAAGGGTTTATCAAATGATCTATCATTGTAATGTTCTAGAACAATGGTAAGAGCTAATTGTTGTTTGGGAGAGAGTGGATATGGGAGCTCGTTAAATTCAAATGTTGTTTGGCCATCTTGTTGGGATATCTTGTTTCTGCTTATGAAATGTTCTGCAACGTCATGTAAATTTTGAGGTATTGAAAAGAAATGCATTTGTACAAAAAAATAATTTCTATAATCTAAATTAAACAGATCAAATGAGAATATAACCTAAATAGTAATAAAAGTGAGCATTAAAACATTAATTAAACTAAAGCAACACAAATAATCATATTCATCAAAGAAAAATTAAAATATAACACTAATGAAGCAAAATTCAGCAAATTATTTATTAAAATAATGAATAACAACTTTTCTACAATTTAATTTAAAATTACATGAAAAAGTAATAAAAAACAAAATACATTAACTAATAATTAAGTTCATGTATCCATCAATAGTAAAATACAACATGAAACACTTTGTGTACAGTTTTAATTTAATTTAATTTCCATTACAAAGAAATAAATATTAAATCAGACAAAATGACAAAGGTAAAACTTAAATTTGAAAATTAATAAACATTAAATCCCCCAAAATGACAAAGGTAAAACTTAAATTTGAAAAATATTTCAAAGTCTTTCACTTTGGCGAACTCAATGTTAAATTTGGTTGTCTACAAAGGAGATTCACTTTGTAACTTTTTTAATTGTCTAACTATTTCATAATTTTTGTTCTCAGTTCAAAAGAAATTACTAACCCTACCTTATTTTTCACACAAATTTGCGTCACTAAACAGAGACCTACATTTGAATGTCACAAAACTTCTTCACATACATGACATAACATGACATGACAAATGAGGAATCGAGATATTATTTAACTTATCTAAAATTAAAGCTAAAAAACAACTTTTCCATTATTATTCAGAATTAGACTTGATCAATCATAAATAATTGTGTTAATCTTTTATTGGCGTGAATAATATATTAAAAAAATTCCTTATATTTTGACAAACATGTTGAGGAGGCAATGGTTGGTCATTAGGGTCATTATTTTGCAACCAAGCTTATGCTTACTAAGCCTTAAGGCAAAAAAGCCTAAGCAAAAGAATTGAGAAGGGTGCTCAAAAGTAGAGAGAATCTCCGAAGTAGTGGATCATTGGGATTGTAACAATGTTCCTTTCCAAAATCCTCGGTGACAAATCCCTAAGTTTCTTGTATTCATTCATCAAAAATAAAAGTTGGTGAGTTTGTGATGTCACAGTAACATAACTATATTTGTCCTACTACTTATATGTTTGTGAACAATAAATTGACACTCGAACATTTTTGTCAAGAACTGAAAGCTTTTAATCTCTCACAGTCATCAAGTGAACCAGGGGTCAAAGCTTTGTCCACTCTCACTTTTTGTCCTCATTAAAATAAATCATTAAATATTGTCTTCGCTGTACTGTCCTAATTGCTCCCCTCCTTTTAATTTTTCCTAAAATCGTGGTTGTTCTATCGAATCGAACGAACAGTAGGGCGACCCCATTCTAGATCACCTTTTGCATCGTTGGATTCAAATAACAGTGGGAGTTTTTTAAGTAAATCCTAGTCCTAATTATTCAAACTTTGAATTTTTCGTTTTAAGAAAAGTAATTGGAAAAATACATGATTGTCATAGGTAAATAGCAAAGTTAAAATTACTTTTGTTTGTTTTACTTTTGTGATTTTTATCTGTTGGAGTGACCAACTTTGGCAGCAAAAGTGGAAGCAGTAATATTGTGGCATGCAAATATCAAAGTTAAAATAGCAAACAGCTGGGGGGGTGTGGGAGGAGACTCGTTGTCCACAAAAGCTCCTAGAAATGTGTCAAACATTTCAATTCTCTATTTTCACATTGACAAAGTATTTACATAAACAAATACCTCAAAGTGGAAGGAGAATGTCAAGCAGACTGGGGATTCCTGTAGCGCAAGGCTGGAATCCTTTAGTATTGCATAAACAACCTCATAAATCAAGTGAAGCGCCCGATTCCAAAGCTGTTAAAAGTTTAAATTTTGCTAGACTAGCCCATTCCAAATAATAGTTACTCCTCTACTGAAGCCAATATTTCATACCAGTGCGCTAAAAACACAACCTCTGAAGGTAAAGGGTGGGGATATTGATAGAAGTGCTTTAGTAACTAAATCGAGTAAGCTTTGAAAGTAAAATGTTAACATATTTCAATTATATTAGACATCACTAATTTATCTAGATACCCTGCTGCAAACATGATAATTGCATAGTGGATAGAATTGTAGAAGGGCATTAAAACACAAAATCCCCACTTTAAAAATAAATGCCTTACATTAATTGTGGATTGTGTAGTTAGCGTCAACTTTGGGTAGAGCATCGTTTAGCTGGCAAAGGTAGAAATTATGCATTTGTGTTTCAAACAATTTTGTTTTTTAATTTAGATTCTATTCTAATACTTTGTATCCACAGCTCTAGAAATACAGGAGTGAAAGGAGAAAATAGTGAAAGTTTAGATGGAAATCAGTAAAATAGTAAAAATGTGCAGATATAACGTAACTATCATACCCTTTTTTTTTTGGACTGTCATATAAATTCTTTGCTAATTGTTCTTCTTTTGTAATCCTTGTCGCTAACAAACTCTGTGCAGTGTGTTAACTCTTTGCAGTGTGTAATTCTTCGTAAATGCAGCAAGCTCTTGGTAATTTTTTTGTTACAATATGTAGTCTTTTTGTACAACAGTTGAGGCGGTGAAAGTGGAAGCGGTGTTGAACGAAAGGACTGGCAACAAAAAACTAAATATTTCAAGAAATCCTTCTATGCATTTATTCGAAAGAAATATCTATGCATTTTTTTGAAAGAAATATCTATGCATTTTTTCGAAAAATATATCTATGCACTTCATTCCATTGACTTTTGAGTTGGTAATAAATGCAGTGATAGAAGATTATAACTTTGTAGTTCTGCCAATCCCATCAAATTGATTGTGGAGGAATCTCAACTGCATAAGCTAGGTAAATTGATTTCACCGAAGCATGAGACATGTTGGCAATCCCATTGAATTGTTTTTGGAGGACTGTTGACTGCAAACAGCCTAGTAAACTGGTTTCACTGGAGCGTGAGACAGGTTTCAGGCTGAAACCCCACACAATATATAGCCTATCGGCTAACTATACATATTAGCAAAGTTTTGCTTTTTGCTTTTATCTTTATATTGATGGGATTATAAACTCACATTTTCAAGTTTATTTGTAGTCCTTTTTTGATTGACATGTATGGGTTTGAAAAAATATTTTTGAGAAAATTGTGTATGTTGTTTATATAAACATTTCAACTCACACTCTATGATCCACCATAATCATAGTAACTTGAAATGTTGATACAAACAAACTATAATTTTTTTCCAAGAACTCTTTTCAAACTCATATAATCTTATATATGATTTCCTTCACTCTTTTGCAACCATTTATTTAGTATTTTGATACACTCATAATTATTTTTTTAACATTTTAAAGTTTCATATCATAGTAACTTGAAATGTTGATACAAACAAACTATAATTTTTTTCCAAGAACTCTTTTCAAACTCATATAATCTTATATATGATTTCCTCCACTCTTTTGCAACCATTTATTTAGTATTTTGATACACTCATAATTATTTTTTTAACATTTTAAAGTTTCATATCATAGTAACTTGAAATGTTGATACAAACAAACTATAATTTTTTTCCAAGAACTCTTTTCAAACTCATATAATCTTATATATGATTTCCTCCACTCTTTTGCAACCATTTATTTAGTATTTTGATACACTCATAATTATTTTTTTAACATTTTAAAGTTTCATATAAATTCAAATTAAGAAAACAAAAAATGGAATCCCTTAAGATATTTTGAACTTTAACCACTTATAAGGCTTGTGGGCTGTACTACACAAGGAGGTTTTTTTGCATCACTACATGATTATATCATCATTGAAGGTTGATGTTTCTACAAAATTGTATTACTTATTACGGGATTGGATTGTAGTTGAGACAAGTTTTTTTTCCCCTATTATAGTCATTTAGTGTTTTAATTCTATCATAATTAACTTTTTAACATTTTAGAGTTTCATATAAATTCAAATTAAGAAAGAAAAATTCAGATTACTTTTAGATATTCAGAACTCTAATCACTTATAAGGCTTGTGGGTTATACTCAATCAGGAGGGATTTTTGCATCACTACATGACCATATCATCATTGTATGTTGATATGTATACAAACTTGTACTACTTCTTAGGGGCTTGAATAGAAATTGAGACAAGTTAATGTTATCACCTTGACTTTCAAATCAAGCCTCATTGAGTTTCTTAACACAAGTTACACAAATAGGTGTGGGAATACAAACAATTAGATCTAATAGATCAATAACATGGTTGAACCTTGTAGCAACAATTAGGACAATGACATGCGTGACATGGTTTGTTATATCATCAAGTCAAAATTTTGATTGATTATCACAATATACTAGAAGGTCATTGTCCAACACAAAATTGAAATCACACATAAAATAACTAAACACATGTATCTTTGTTGGAAGATTTTAAATATTTTTTTATTGGTCTTTCATTGTAATTATGTTTTATATTGCTTTAATGCCTATATGATTAGTTGATTTAATAGTGTTTTAGTTCTTTTAAATATTTTTGTTGTCTTGAAATTATGTTTTATATTATTTATTTTGAGTGTTTTTTACCCTTTTTCTTTTAATATGTAGATTTTATGTGAACTGATTTTCCTAACATGATATTATATTTGGGTTTAGCCTAAGAGAGAAGTTCATATTTTGTGTAGGTATTTTATGTGTTGTCAGTGTGATTTGAACTTCATGGTGTGTTTCATGTTAGAGTAAAATAAGAAAATCACCATCAATTAATTAATTAGGTCCCCTTTTTTACTTTATTACACTTAAGCTAAACTAAGACAATTCTTTGTTATTATTAGGTCATGTGTTTTTTTGCTTCAAAGCATAGGATGAGGGCACTTGTCATGGTCTGATAATATCTTCACCTACGGTTTCATCTAAGGTTGCTTTTTAGTTTCTCCTTTTATAAGGATTCATTATTGTACATTGTAATCATTTAGTCCAATATAATTCCAATTGTTCATTCAATATAAAAGGTCAATCATGTTTCTTTTTTGGATCAATTCAATCTTCAAGGTTGCATAACACAATCAATGGAATTTTTCTCTCTATGTGATAGGTGTTTTGGTTGCAGGTGATTTCCAAGAATTGTGGGGTTTAAAAATTAACTCCAACATTATATCAAAGCACCAAATCTATGACTTTCTATCTTTTTTTGAGAGATTCGACCTTGAGGAAAAATATGATGCATCTTGAAGCAAAGCATATATCACTGTCAAGTGCAAAACATCCAAAAGCCTTAATATCACCTACTCAAATGCCAAAATTTAAGCAATTAATTTTTTTTGAGGGTTACATAGAATTTGAGGAAAAATTCATATGGATCTATACAGTTGTACCATTGCCATATAGGTACAATTGCAATTATTGCATAGAAATCAATAATTTTTTTGGCGATTTTAAAAATTAGAACACTGCATTTTTTTAAAAATACAACAAACTTTTATTATTTTGATTTATGAAGTGTCACCATACTTTTTTGTCGATGACAACCACAGGGTTGACGTTGGCATTAAATTTATCAACTACCATTTTTTTCTTATTGACAAACATTCTTTAGTGAGGGTTTCTATAACCTGATCACTTCAATAATTAGGGGTCACCAATTTAAGTCCCCCTGTCTTGTAGACCACCACATGAATACCAAATTGCTAGTGGTGGTGACATAAATCATCTCTACGTCATGACCACTAAAGAAAACCACTGCAACTCTACTTAGCTCAATTGCCACTAGCACATTGCCCAATCCAAGAACCTTGTTGGACCACAGCCCAACAACCACCATCGAGGCCCCTTAACCCTTTCAATCATGCTTAAAAAGATTTTTTTCTTTCTCCCATAACTTGGGCAAATGGAATTGGATTTTTGAAAATGAAATATCGTTAGAAAGTTGGATTTGCATACTTTTTAGTGTTGTAGGTCTCATTATCAATTTTGACTGATGGTACTTTTTATTGCTTATCGAGGCGAGATTATTGTTTTTGGCTTTAAAGCTCATTTTTTTCCCTATATCTCCAATTTCATGTTTCTTGTGACATTGGAAACATATTTTAGGTCTCTTTAGATTTATCCATGCACTTTTTTCATAATCTACCCCATGTATTTGTTATTCATTTTGTCATTATTAGACTTCTGGTCAACTACTTGGATATTTGACACATGTAAATGTTTTATTTGTATGAGATGATTTCATTGACCTTCCTTTTATGCATTAAGATTATTGGTCTCTGATTTTATCATTTGAGAAACTATAATGTGTTTTCTTTGTTCATCCTTCAATGGTAATTTGGAAAAGGACAATTATGAGTCTTGGAAAAATGGCATCTTGACACATCTTAGGTGGTTTAATTTTGGATTCATCCTTGTACCAAAAAAAGGAGGAGTAGATCAACATGGGGTAATATCATTGATCATGTTGTAGGATTGATTTGTTCTAGTGTTGATCATGACATTGTGTACTATATCAAACATTGATTGTCCCCACACTTTGGACTAGACTTTGGGAGATCTATGAATACCCTTATATCTCTCCATTCCCAAAGGATATTGTTGCATATTACCTCTTTCCACTTGATGATGTAGATTGCATACCCTTTGATGATGATACTTTAGAGGATCTTGAGTATATCATATATCTTGCATGTTTCAATGGTTCAAAAGCTTGTATTCTTATTCCCACTCTTTTTATCAAGACCCAATCTCCATATTTTATTGTTCTTGATTAGATACTATCACAACATTCATGGCCCCTATTGATCCATTGTAACAAGACATTCATCCTCTTCTAAACATAGCTACTTGGGATTCATATAATGCAAACATATAATCCTTGTTTATGGAGTCTCATATTATAGATTTGGAGGATTTTATTAAGGAAATTCATATCCTCTTTCATGATAACCATGCCATCACTATTAGTTGTATCATTATTGTCTTTAGAGATTGTTCCACATCAATCTTCATAGGAATCTGGATTGGCATCACCAGATTCTACCATGTGGACATTTGAGTAGTTTCCAAAGATTGACATTTGGATTTGGATTCCCTATTCATCTAACTTATGGGAATGGCTTCTCCAATCACCAACGAATTTGTTTCTTCCTACGAGGAGAACTATTATTTGTAGGCAGTGGATCATGTTTTGTCTTCAGACTTTCATCATTGGCATATGAGCTACTTCTTTATTGGGGGATCCATATTATCTTCTCTTTCCTATTGGGGGAAATTCATTGTACTTATGTGACAAAAGTAGTCTTTGTGGGGTCATATCGTTTCCTCCTTATTCCACTAGTACATATATATTTCATTTTACCTTTTGGGAGTAGTTTTTTTCCATGTGGCTTTCTCCTTTTCTCTAGTTATGAGAGACTTATTTTTTTGTACATGAGTACCTCATCTAACCTTGTAGCTAGGACTCATTCCTACATCCATCCATGCATTCATCACTAGATTTTTAGCTTCTCCCTAAATTGTACTTAGGGGGCCCGAGTGTTAGGGTAAAATAAGAATATTACCTAATTGATTAATTAATCAACAAATAAATTAATTCCTCTTTTTACTTTATTACACTGAAGCTAAACTTATAAAGTGTTTTTCCATTATTAGGTCATATACTTTTTTTGTTTCAAAGAATAGGATGAGGGAACTTGTCATGATCTAATTTAATCCTCACCTAAGGTTTCATCTAGGGTTGATTTTTGGTTTTTCCTTTTATAAGAATTCATTATTGTGCATTGTAATCATTTAATCCAATCTAAATCCGATTGTTCATTCAATACAAAATCTCAATCATGTTGTTTTTTTGGATCACTTCAATTCTCAAAGTTGCATAGACAATCAATGGATTATTTCTCTCTATTTGATAGGATTTTGGTTGTAAGTTATTTATAAGAGTTATGGGATTCAATAATCAACCCCAACATTTAGTGCAAAGTTTAGTTTTTATGCATCATTTGCAACCATCTAGAGTGCAATTTATTTTGTTAAGGTTTGCTCTCATTGTTTGTGTAATGAACTGGACCAATTTTTTTTTGTTTTTCAATTGTGAATACAATGCAACACGCACCCATTAAGGTTAGCTTCAAAACCAAAATGATGTGGAAGTAACTCTAACCAATAATGTGCCCAAGGCGGGCGAGCATGTGGTCAGAGGATTTGATGCAATGCTGAACTAGAAAGGAACTCTAACCAAGAATGCGTCTAGGAGAGACAAGCATATGGTTAGAGGATCTTATGAATGATAAGTTGAAGGTAACACTAACCAAGAATGCGCTAAGGAGTGATGAGCATATGGTCAGAGGGTCCCTAAGAACTACTGATTGAAAGTAAATAGGCAGCAAGCCAACCTCTTCCACTTATTCAGCGAGAGATACAAGTAAGTAATAAGAAAAGAAGTGAGAATGCTGACAGTACTACTGTTCAGCTTACAATGAGATAGAGTTCCTACCAAGAACAAAAGATTAGAAGCTTATTAATGCTGCAATAATGTTTAACAACTATCCAATGCTCACAAGACCCCTTGGAATTAAATTCTCACTCAACTACTGAATTCCCACAATCTGATATGACCAATCAATAACTAAATTGTAATAACCAGCAACCATATAATTCACTAGAATGCTCATAAAATGCTCAAACCAACCCCAAATGACTTGAAACTAAGTGCAAATGACCCTAGGACTGATGGCGCCCACATCCCAATGATGAAAATCCCACATGAAACCCTTAATAATTTTTGGCACAAACTCCAATGCTGCTCCAAATGGGTACGACCCTCAAGGAAGGGCGATTTTGCTAGGAAAAATATGATTCTTCATTAAAAATTTTGCAAATTGGTACAAAGGGTCACCCCTAGCAAGGAATTAGATAGATTCAATACCTAGAACAATATCATTTTTATTTCATGAGATATGAGTAAAAACTACAATCAGCTATGACAAAACCAGCAACCCAAAAATTGATTGAAATGTAAGAACATAGCTACAATATGCAAGAATCTCAACTACAAGTGCTAGAAATCTAACTACAACCTATCTCTCAACTAGTTGCTATCTTTCAAGCACAAAGATGAGCCAAGTGCTAGGAGGTATGCTTTCCTCGAAGCTTTTCCTGAAATCAATCCAGCAACATAACAATATGGTAGACAAGAGATGAAGAAATGAAGAGTAGAGGCTTGCTTAAAAAGACTTGAGAGGAAACTTTTAGAAGCTTCAAGAAGGGCACCCAAATTCAGATTTGA
Organism: Sequoia sempervirens; assembly: GCA_007258455.2. Lineage (NCBI taxonomy): Eukaryota > Viridiplantae > Streptophyta > Pinopsida > Cupressales > Cupressaceae > Sequoia > Sequoia sempervirens. The sequence continues at coordinate 400,733,334 of VDFB02000017.1, read as the reverse complement.
CTTTATCTCTTTTCCCTCCAAAGATGGCGTCCATTTCTCATAAGGCAAATGTTTCACCTTTATTAAAATTAATCTTCTCCTCAAGTAGGCGTCCCACTTCTCCAACATCTAATTTGGCCTTTATAAAATATTTAATTATCTCCTGATGAGATAACCACCCTTGAAGTCCCCGTTTTAAAACAACATAAAGTGATAAAGCTAGGCCAAGGGGTTATAACCTCAAAATATAACATTATTTAAATTAAATAAACTTATCTCTCCAAAAAAAGCATCAAAAGGCCAAAAATTACAATACCAATTGAACTGGCTGAAGGAGAGAGCCAACTGCACTGAAGCCAACAGGACCATTGCCAGAAATGGAATTTACTAAAAATAGCAAATTCCCGAAGTTGCTCGGAACACCATGCATGCTATACCACTACGAAGCTCTCTAAAAAACCAGAAAGAATCCGCAATCCAATCTCCAACTTCAAGCAATAACCTCCTCAAAAATAGGAAACCCTAGTTTTCACCCTCCGAGTAGCCTACGGGTCTCTGGAATAGGCCAACGGTCAACTGAATTGATCACAATTGAGAAGGGGACATTACAGTCTTCCCTCCCCAAGATTGCTTGCCCTCAAGCAATCACAAGTCTGGATGCTGTAGAATCTCCTCATTCTCTCAAGTTGCATCCTCCAAAGGCAAGTTCTTCCACTTCACCAAGTATTCTTTGATTGTTCTTCTTCTCAAAGAACGTTCTCTGGAATTAATAATCTCCTTTGGAATCAAAATCAACTATCCTTCTTCATCCAAGGGAGGCAACTGTGATGAAGCAACAACATTGTGTCCAAGTGCCTTCTTGAGGCGAGACACATGGAATACATTGTGAACCCTACTACTCAATGGTAGCTCCAACTCATAAGCCATTGCCCCAACCTTCCTGATGACTTTGAATGACCCATAGAAGTGAGGTTTGAGCTTCTCAACTCCACTCTTCTTGAGAGTAGACTGTCTGTAAGGGTGAAGTCGAAGATAAACCATATCTCCAACCTCAAATGAACGCTCAACATGTTGCTGATCAGCATACATCTTCTGCTGATTTTGTCCTATTTGAAGGTTGTTCTTCAAGGACTTCAAAATATCTTGACTTTGCTGCAACAAATCCTTGGATTGAGGGGCTTTGCTATCACCAAACACCAAATCAACAAAGCTAGGAGCCTCATAACCATAGAGAGCCATGAATAGAGACATCCTTATTGACATGGAAGGATGAATTGTAGCAATACTCCCCTAGGTGAAGCCATTTCACCCATGCCCTTTGCTGCTCCGAGACATAGTTCCTAAGATAGCCTTCTAACCACTTGTTCACTATCTCCGATTGTCCATCAATTTGAGGGTGATAAATAGTGCTTGGAGTGAGCACCGTACCACTTATCTTGAAGACTTCTTGCAAAAAAGTGCTTAGGAACTTGTTGTCCCTATCACTCACAATGGCAACCCATGCAACCTAAACACTTCATGAAAAAAAAATCTGCAACTTGAGCTGCTGAAAATGAGCTAGTGATGGCAAAAAAGTGAGCAAACTTTGTTAATCTGTCCACTACAACATAGATACAATCTTTGCCTTGAACTTTTGGCAACCCCATGATGAAGTCCATTGATATACTTTCCCATTTTTGGCTGGGAATGGGAAGAGGTTGCAACAGACTAGCTGGAAGAGAATGCTCATTTTTGTTCATTTGGCAAGTGGGACACTCATTGATGTAGCATTGGAATTCCTCTTTTAGCCCTTTCCAAGAAAACCTTTCCTGAATCTGCCTATATGTCTTGAAATAACCTTGATGACCAGCAAGTGGGATGCCATGGAATGTCATCAAAATCTTCTTTTTGAGCTTAGAATCGGCCACCAAAAAGATTCTTCCCTTGTAGTGTATCAAACCATCAACCACTTTGTACCTTTCATCATGAAAAGTACCTTCAATGATGCTAGTTGCAAATTGATTTTTGGCATAATCAACAAGCAACAACTCCTTCCAATCAGCAATAAGCTCACACAATGAGCTCAAATGAGGCCTTCTAGATAGTGCATCTGCCACAATGTTGTTTTTCCCCTTAACGTACTCAATGTCAAAATCGTAAGCTTGCACCTTACTCACCCAATTTTGTTGTCTTTCATTCAAGTCCTTTTGATGCATGAAGTGCTTGAGACTATTGTGATCAGTCTTGACAACAAACTTGCTCCCCACCAAATATTGTCTGAACCTAGCTAATGCATGCATGATTGCAAACATTTCTTTGTCATATATGGAGTAAGTCCTTTCAACACCTCTTAATTTTTTTTTCTTTCAAACACAATGGGATGCTTATCTTGCATAAAAACAACACCAACACCTTCACCTGATGCATCACATTGCAGCTCGAAAGGCTTGAAAAAATTCGGTATGGCCAAAACTGGACAAGAACTCATGATCTTCTTGAACTTGTCAAAAACACTTTGGGCCTTTTCTGACCAAAAGAAAGCTCCCTTTTTAGTGAGGTCAGTAAGAGGAGCAGCACTTTGAGAGTAGCCCTTCACAAACATTTGGTAAAAGCCACAAAGACCCAAGAACCCTTTCAAATGAGTCAAGTTCTCTGGAGGTGGCCAATCAACTATCACCTTGATCTTTTTAGGATCAACTTTCACCCCATTAGCACTGATTATGTGACCAAGGTAGAGCAACTCTTTCATTCCAAATTCACATTTGGATTCTTTGGAAAACAAGCTCTCTGATTCCAAGATGCTAAGCACTTCCTCCAAGTTCTTGAGATGTTCTTCCCACATCTTGCTGAAGATGAGGATATCATCAAAAATGATCAACATAAACTTCCTCAACTGCTTCTAAAAGAATCTATTCATACAAGACTAGAAAGTGGCAAGATCATTAGTCAACCCAAATGGCATGACTAAAAACTCGAAATGACCATAGTGGCATCTGAATGCCATCTTCTCAACATCTGACCCCCTCATCCGAATCTGGTAGTAACCCAATCTCAAATCAATTTTTGAAAAGAACTTGGCACCATGTAGCTCATCAATGAGATCATCTATTCGGGGGATGGGGTACCGATTCTTGATTGTTCTTTGATTCAAGGCATGATAATCCACACACATGCAGATGGTGCCATCCTTCTTCTTCACAAGAACTACTGCTAAAGTGAAGGGACTCTTGCTTGGATGAATGAAGCCCATCTCCAAAAGTTCCCTTATGTTTTTCTCAATCTCATCCTTCTGCTTCGTAGGATACCGATATGGTGTTGTGATGACTGGCTTGGCCCCATCTTTGAGTTTGATGACATGCTCAGCTCCCCTTTCAAGAGGCGGCCCAGGAGGTAGATCAACAAACACCTTACTCTTCTTGGTGAGTATAGACTGAATATCTAGAGGATAGTCCCTCTTTGTTTCAACCGGACTAATTGGAAGAACCATACATTATGTAGCCCACTCAACTTGATCATGCCAAATCAACCTCTCCATTCTTTTGAAGGAAACAATCTGAGGACATCCATTATAAATTCCTCTTAGCACCACCTTCTTTCCATCAGATTAAAACTTGAGCTCCATGGTTTGCAGATTTAGAGAGATCTCTCCAAGTGAACACAACCATTGAATGCCAAGGATGAAATCCGTATCCCCAATATTGACTACATAGAAGTAATCTTTGACTTCATAGTTGCCCAATTGAATAGACATGTTTGAAATATTCTTGGTGCAAGAGATGTAAAACCCATCGGCAACCATAACCTTGAAGCCTTCAAATTATTCCGTTTGGATCCCTTTCTTTGTCACCATGCCTTCATCAATGAAGTTGTGCGTTACTCCAGTGTCAATCAACACAACTATTCACTGCCCCTTGATCATGCTTCTAACCTTGAAGTATTCATTTTTGTGAAAGCTTGAGAGTTGGGAAAAAGTGCCTCCACCTCCTTGTTCATCTTCGGACTCTTCCAGAGCTTTCTCTTCATCACTTTCTTCAAAACCATACCGCTGCTCCGAGTGATTAGATTCTTATATGAAATTAGAATAGGCCTCCAAATGGTTTGCATGGCCCCTTCCATAGCATCTATGACCCTTAGTCCAAGATTCTTTGCAAGCGTAACATTTTCCCTCCTTTCTCAACTTCTCCCGGAGTTCATCATCAATCATAGAAGGGAATTTCTTATGCTGATTTGAAGAATTCCTTTTATCCCTCTTGTGAGCAAAAGGTTTTGGTGGAAACCTTGGTCTTGGAGCCAAAAACTCCATGCTTCAAGCCTTCTTAATGGCTTCTTCTAGACTTGGTGGGTCAAATGCCTTAAACCATCGTTTCAATGGTTCCATCAATCCTTCAGAGAATAGTACAACTAGCCTTCTTTCAGTGATATTGGGCACAATCACAGAAAGTCTTTGGAAATATCCAATGTATGCTTCCAATGAACCATGTTGTTTTAGATGTGCAAGCTCCCTAAACTTCACCTCTGGATCTTTAGTATTGAACCTCTCAATCAACTTATTAGTGAACTCATCATAGGTTCAAATGAGGTTGTGGCCAAGTGTGACCAAACCATGGTACCACCACTCATGGGCAGCTCCTTCCAAATGCAACATTACAAATTTTATGGCATCTTCTTCAGGCATGGGCCTTAGTGAAAGGTAGTTGTCCAACTTCTGAACCCACATCCTTGCTAAACATGCTTCACTTCTATCGAAGTGAGCCAAGGACACCTTCCCAAGGGCTTGTTGATAGTTAGTTCTAGGAGCCATTGGAGCTTGGTTATCAGCTCTTCCTCCATTTCTTTTGTTTCTATGATTCAAGAATTAATCAAAGGACCATTGGTCTCTAAGATCAGGGGGTAAGGTGGCATACTCCATGTAGGCTTGTCTGGCATCATTTGCAAAAGGAATGGCAACCTCAACTTGTGGTTCCTCCCTATGAGTGAATGTAGGAAAGAGTGGCCTAGAGGTTGATCCTCTAGAGGTGGCCTCATGTTGGTCAATAGTCCTGTCTCTCCCATTGCCATTGTTTCCATTGACACCACTATTTTCTCTTGTGGCATTGTTTTGACTAGGAGTATGATTCTGAGCAGCTTGCTGATCCATTCTTGCAAGCAAATGGGACATCATATCAATCATCCCATCAAACTTCTTCTCCATCCTATCCTCTCTCTCATCCATGGTATGCTTATGACTATCTGACATGTTCTCAACTACTTTACCGGTATCTAATGCTTTCCCTATTTCTCTCAAAGCCTTTGAAAAGGTATATGCTTCTGGCACTGGCAGAAATTGTGATTGCTATTTTTCTAGCCTAACTTCTGGTGTAGTATCTGCAATCACTATCACTCATGACAACTGAATCATTGTAGGGAACAGGTTGGTAGGATCATGGGTCTGATACCACTGTAATGAACTAGACCAATTTTTATTTTATTTTCAATTGTGAATACAATGCAACACACACCTATTAAGGTTAGCTTCAAAACCAAAATGATGCAGAAGTAATTCTAACCAAGAATGTGCCCAAGGCGGGCGAGCATGTGGTCAAAGGATTTGATGCAATGCTGAATTGGAAAGGAACTCTAACCAAGAATGCATCTATGAGAGACGCGCATATGGTCAGAGGATCTTATGCATGATGAGCTGAAGGTAAATCTAACCAAGAATGTGCCGAGGAGTGACAAGCATATGGTCAGAGGGTCCCTAAGAACTACTATATGAAATTAAATAGGCGGCAAGCCAACCTCTTCCACTTATTCAGCGGGAGATACAAGTAATAAGAAAAGAAGTGAGAATGCTGACAATACTATTGTTCAACTTACAATGAGATAGAGTGCCTGCCAAGAACACAAGATTAGAAGCTTATTAATGCTGCAATAATGTTTAACAACTATCCAATGCTCACAAGACCCCTTAGAATCAAATTCTCACTCAACTAATGAATTCCCACAATCTGATATGATTGACCAACAACTAAATTGTAATAACCAGCAACCACAAAATTCACTAGAATGCTCATAAAATACTCAAACCAACCCAAATGACTTGAAACTAAGTGCAAATGACCCTAGGACTGATGGCGCCCACATCCCAATGATGAAAATCCCACATGAAACCCTTAATAATTTTGGCACAAAATCCAATGTTGCTCCAAATGGTATGACCCTCAAGGAAGGACGATTTTGCTAGGAAAAATCTGATTCTTTATTAAAAATTCTGCAAATTGGTACAAAGGGTCGCCCCTAGCAAGGAATTAGATAGATTCAATACCTAGAACAATATCATTTTTATTTCATGATATATGAGTGAAAACTGCAATCAGCTATGACAAAACTAGCAACCCAAAAATTGATTGAAATGCAAGAACACAACTACACTATGCAAGAATCTCAACTACAAGTGCTAGAAATCCAACTACAACCTATCTCTCAACTAGTTGCTATCTTTCAAGCAAGAAGATAAACAGAGTGCTAGGAGGTATGCTTTCCTTGAAGCTTTGCCTGAAATCAATCTAGCAGCATAACAGTATGGTAGACAAGAGATGAAGAAATGAAGAGCAGAGGCTTGCTCAAAAAGACTTGAGAGGAAACTTCTAGAAGCTTCAAGAAGGGCACCCAAATTCAGATTTGGCTTTATCACTTTTACCTCCAAAGATGGCATCCATTTCTCATAAGGAAAATGTTTCACCTTTATTAAAATTAATCTTCTCATCAAGTAGGCGTCCCACTTCTCCAACATCTAATTTGGCCTTTAGAAAATATTTAATTATCTTCTGATGAGATAACCACCCTTGAAGTCCCCCTTTTAAAACAACATAAAGTGATAAAGCTAGGCCAAGGGGTTATAACCTCAAAATATAACATTATTTAAATTAAATAAACTTATCTCTCTAGAAAATGCATCAAAAGGACAAAAATCACAATACCAACTGAATTGGCTGAAGGAGAGAGCCAACAACATTGAAGCCAATAGGACCATTGCTAGAAATGGAATTTACTAAAAATAGAAAATTCCTGAAGTTGCTCGGAACACCATGCATGCTATACCACTGCAAAGCTCTCTGAAAACCTAGAAAGAATCCACAATCCAATCTCCAAACTTCAAGCAACAACCTCCACAAAAATAGGAAACCCTAGTTTTCACCCTCCAAGTAGCCTACGGGTCTTTGGAATAGGCCAACGGTCAACTGAATTGATCACAATTGAGAAGGGGACATTGCAGTTTGTAGTAAGATTCATGTTGAGCTTTTTGTTTGTAATTTTTTTTGTAGGTAGTGCACAACACTTGGCAACATGCACCATTATTGTTTTGAAACATTTCTAGAAAAAATACTTCAAATTTTTTTCTAAGGGAACTTTTGTGGTGGTTGACAATTTATTAAGTCTTTTTTTCAATGATTAATATAGTTTTAGACTTTAATGTTAGCATCAAACATAGTTTTAGACTTGAATTTTAGTATCATACATAGTTTTAGACTTGAATGCTAGCATTTAGACAATGAATAAGGTTGAGATTTTGGGCATGTTGAAGACCACTCATGGTTGGAGAATGACACAAGGTGTAGGTGAGACTATCCTACAAAAATAGCAACTTACCACATTTTTTTTGGCACAAAATCATGTTAATTATTTTGAGAAGATCCAAGGAGAAGATGGGTCTAGGATTGAATCCATTCAAGATATTCAATTAGATGTTGTTTCTCAATTTCATGAGTTGTTCAAATCCCCCATTGATTTCTCTACTAATAATAGATGTATCATTTTGAATTGTATTCCTAGACTCATCTCCTCTCAAGATAATTCCTTTCTCAATGACCATATTTCCATGGATGAGCTAGTGTAGGTGATTCTTATGATGAAAACGATAGAACCCTAGGTTTGGATGGATTTCCATTATTTTCTTTCAATATTTATGTGCTATTGACAAAGATGAAATTTTGGAGGCTTATGAGGAGTTTCACACTTCTAAATAGATGTTAAAAGCTCTAAAGAACTCTTTTCTAGCTCTAATTCCTAAGATCATGTTTTGATTTTTTTTTGTTTGACCTACAACTCTTTGCAATACTATTATAATATTTTATCCAAAACTATTGTTCAACAAATGAAATGACTCCTCTCATATCCTTAGAACAAGGGGATTTGTAAAAGGACATAAAATAATTTATTGTATTGTTATTTTCTAGGAATCTATTCACTTTGTGCATGTTAAGATGAAAAGTTTCATGTTTATGAAACTTGATCTTTCTAAGGCTTATTATAGCATCTTTTAATTTTTTTGGGAGATATATTATATGCCTTTGGGTTTGATGATAATGGGTTCAATCGGTCATGGCTTGCTACACATCTTATTCTTTTCTAAGATTATAAATGGTTCTTCCTCTATTATTTTTTATGTTGAAAGAGGCTTGCATCAAGGAGATTCTCTCTCTCTATCTCTCAATATATCCTTCTCATTTTGGTAAAATAACTTGGCAGGTTTTTAAATCATCTCAAGTGTTTTGGCTCTTTTTGGATTTAAGTGTAAGGTATGAATCTACTTACCCATCTTTAGTTTTCAGATGACACTTATTTGATAGGAAATGCCAGACAGGAAGCAACTTCTCTTAGGCAAGCTCTTGAAATTTATATCATTGTGCCTAGTTAACTATTGAATGAATAAAAGTCTTAGGTTTTCTTCTTCCATAATATATGCTCATATCTAGGAGAAAATTGCTAATATTCTTCAATTCTAGTTTTTTTTATCATCCTTTCAAATATTTGGGTATCCCTATTTCTCCTACTTGCCTTGGAAAAATGATTGGAATGTTATTTTGGATTCTATTGTGTTATATTAGTCATTGAACACATAGATCCATCTCTTTGGCTACCTGTATAATCCTTCTTAAAGTTGTGCATCAAGCTATCCAAGTTTATTGATTTATAGCTCTTGCAATTGAAAAGGAATTCTTCATGATTTGGATCATAACATGAGAAGGTTTCTTTGGGAAGGAAATTTAGATAAAAATGGCATTTGGTTAAAACTAGGATAAAATTTGCTAGCCTAAAGGGAGGTGGAGTAGGTTTAATATCTTCTCTACTTAACAATATGTATCTTGCTACCAAATTATGTTGGAGATGGTATGTGGAGAGACATGTCATATGGTGAAGAATTCTTAAGCTCAAGAACTTACATTTGGAGAATCATCCTTTCATTCTTAAGATGTTGACCCTTGGTATGGGATCTTGGATATGAAAATAATTAAGTTGAGTAGTAATCTAAATAAATGAAGCTTCTTTTGGATTTTTGGGAAGGGTAACCTTGCTAATGTGAATTAGGTTTTTTTACCTAACTAGTTGATCTAGTGGGTCCTATTCACATGTTAATTTTAATTAGGTCCAAGGAATATTTCTAGAAGGTTGTTAGTTGGCATTAGATCTTATCTTATCTTTTGTCATTTAATGCTTGTATCTTAGGGTCATTTAATATTAGTTGTCTCATGACATAGGATTGAAAGAATTGTCATGATCTTGTCTAATCCTATGTCTCACCTTGGATATATAAACAAGGGGTCTCATGTGTAAACAACAATCATAGAAAACATAATCTATCATTTGCATCCTTTGATAAAATATCATTATTCTCTCATAATTGATCTCTCTTGTTCTTTCATGAAGTTTCTAGATCTTGGGTGGCTATAATCTTCAACCAAATCTTGCATGGTGTAGATGATTCTATACTAACTCTTGCAAACCTTTCTCTTTTCTAGGATGATGTTTGGGACCAACATAATCTTCATGTGTGGTATTCCCTGATGTCCTTGAATCAAAATATTGATGAGTTGAATATTTTTGGAGTTATGCTTTTTTTAAATTTTTAGTTATAGGATGGTGTAAGGATTTGAAATGGAAAGATAAAGATCTTTGGCTAGGTCAACAATTCCATATTCTCGTTGACACTTAAAACATGCACAATCTTTAGGAGTACTTATGTCGTATTTATGGGTATAGAATAATTCTTGTTGATTGTCTATTTTTAGTGCATATGATTTTTCTTGATTTTATAGAGTTGATGTGATAAGTATTTGTAAGACGAGTAAACCTACTTATAATTTTTTATTGTTTTAATTTTTTTCCTTATAATTATTGTTGAGGAGAGTGCTTTGATTGGTTATGGAGGTATGTATTGTTTTTCATATTAGAAGGTTTTTTATATAGAGAATATTGATTTTACATGTCATCTTTCTTCCATGTATTGATGAGTATATAGGGAAGTGTGTCATATCAAGTAGTTTTCCTATTAAGGTTATAAGTGTATTGAAAGGTGGGAGTGATAAATTGGAGCAATAGGGGTCTCTTTTAGGAGTGTTAAGGGAAAACCATAAACATTTGAAACATGTCACACTTGGACATAAGCACCATGTATCAATTAGTTTTTCTTGGCAACTAGAGATAGTTTGAATAGAAATAAAAACATGATAATTCCTATATTAGAACATACATTTTGGTTTATTGTTCAATATTTAGCTAAACCTTAGTTGCATATATATAGTTTGATGTAGTATCAACATTTTTAATCATTATAAATTTAGAAAAATGTTAAAGTATTTTTTTGCCCCCATTAGGACATTGATCATTAAGTATAACACTACATACACAATTTGAAAGGAATTACAAAAAGATGTATATGATGACCCTTGTCAATCAGTTTGACCATGATGCTAGGAAATATCAAGGTTAAGGATGAAAAAATACTATAGCCTACTTGAATAAGATGGAATAATATATTTCCAAGCTTGTGGCTTTAGGAAAAACCTATTGGCAAGATGATAAATAGATTTACATCCTAGTTTTGGATAATCTTTTAGTACTATATATTAACTCTTTGATTCTCATGTATGATAATAAGAAAATAAAGAATGCATGAGGATATCAAGATTTTTTTTTTGGAAAAAGAACATAAATTTTAATGGTTGAATATTATTAAAACACCATCCCCACAAGACTTGATTTCTATAAGAGCTAAATATTAGCTCAACACCCAATACCACCTGCAAAAACAATGAAAACCTTCTACAAGAGGGTATACAAGAATATGAGTTTTCTTGATATTAAGACCTATCAAACTGATGATGGGTATGAAGTATATTACATATGTGTACAATGACCTTCCTTATATAGGCAAGGTGATGAATAGGAGTGAACATGATTGTGACATGTGTCTTAATCCTATGACATGTGACAACAACCTAACTACCTAGGAATCATGCATAAAAGCTAGATAAGATAAGTTCTAGAAAAGCCAACTAAGACTTATAGCAAGAATCTTATATCCTAAGTAAACTTAACATATGAATAAGTCCCCTAAGTCCTAGTAAGATAAATTACTAGGTATGAGACTTTATATTCACACCAATACATGCAACTTAGGGAGAAGATTATCATGAAAATGATGCAAAAAGATGTAAATATGGCCATTTTAGGTAGCCATGTACAAATGCAAATGAAATATCTCACAAACAAAGAAAAGGAGAAAAACTAGTGGGAAAAACTCCTCCCCAAAAGAGTGAAAAAATCAAGTGATGAAGGATGGAGGACTCCATGATACCCCCAAGTACACCATCCATCACATATATACATTAAAATCAATAGCCCCCCCATAAGAGGGAAATAGAGAGACTATGTAGCCCCCCACAATGTATAATCTCCTACAAAAATGGTATCCTAAAGATAAAACATGATCCAATGTCGACAAACAACTTGTCTCCCTTTTGGAAGAAACAAAACCAAGTACAAATGCATGAATGCTTCCCATTCTAGATAGGAATTGAAAGAAAGAAGCATGGATATGTATGATGATGTCTCGAAAGTTGCTCACATGTCTCCTTGTCCAATGAAGATGAAAATGCTCACATGTCTCCTTGTCCACTGAAGGTGAAAACCAAGACTCTGCAAAAATTGATGTTGAACAAGATCCAAATACAATGATGGTTTGGCAATAGTTTTGTAATGACTGTCATCAAAGAGGAGAGATAACCCCTCAAATGTGTCATCCAAATCTGAAATGTGAGACTCCATAAACAAGGATGAAATGTTTGATAAATGAGAATCCCAATCAGGAATACAATGAGATACTTGTTGCTATGAATCACTAGAAGTTCTCAATGAATCATCAACAAAAGATGAATGGTCCTGTTGAACATGAATGATGGGAGCCTCAATCTATGACTCTGCACAAGGAATGAAGGTACAAAATCTATCTCTGATGGAGAAGAAGGAGAATCTGTAGAACCATCACCATCCTCATATGAAGATTCAAGGTATTCCGAATCTTCAAACTCTCGCATAGTAGCATGATCATAGGGTATCTTGTTTGAAAAATGAAGAGGCACAAGATAGTTTGAAATAGGATCATTTGGGAATTGTTGAGTATCAAGATCTCCTTATAGCTTCCAAATTTTAGTCCAAAGAGTATGAGGACACTCAAAATGATCAATAGCATTCAATGTGTTAGCATCAATATGTATTGTAATAACTCCTAAGACATGATCCCTTTTACAATTCCAAGAAAATTTCTTTCTGTTAGTACTAAGAGGGGGAACAGGATCATACAAATGTGGCAAAAAATGAAGCCATAAGACATGTTTTATGATGCCATATCTCCATTGTTTATAGTTTCCCCTTTTCAACATAATTAGTGAGGGATGAAATGAAAACCCCATAATGGACTATGATAGATCTCCAAAATTACAAAGACATTAACCTTCAACAACAATTAGAAACCCCCAAGCTGAAAATACAACTGAAAATGAAGCCCCCCACAAATAGAACTTCTCCAGAAGACAGGATGTCCAAGGTATGAACCAGAAAGAAAATATGCAAAAAAATGAATATATCACACTTAGGAATGAATTTGAAAAAAGTACATGAACCAAATGAAAGAGCTCTTGAACACCTTCCAAATGCAACTTGAATCACCAAAATCAGAGAAACTAGTAGAAAGTTATGAGCTCAGAGGTCCAAAGGGGAGATCTAACTTTAGTTTCCAATAAAATTTACCTGTAGAAAAATTCGTCAAAAAGACCTACACCACTGCAAAGTGCATGGAACCGACTTTTCATCGATATCTCATTTGTAGAATTTTGATACTCTGGTCAAAATTTATGGCAAAATGAAAAAAATAGTTGTTTAGAGGCATTGGCACACTAAGTAGGGGAAAAAAAGTAAGCCCCTTCAGGTTGGCCCTCAGTCACCCACGTGACCTTTCATTATGCTAAGGAAAAAAGTAAATCTCACTGCCAGGTGGGTGGTGGGGCGACTAGGTGCTGGTGGCGGCTCCTCAAGCGTCACCAACATACGAAAGCACCTTCAAAGTCAAGCGATAGCCCCTAGGTGTTAATGTGGCCGGGGCTTAAGCTTTAAGGCTCTTAGTGGAAATGTGAAGACTGTCAGTAATAACACAATTGACTTTAAAAAGTCTATGGGAGAGTCAGTGGATTCAACGCTACACACAAAAACCATAGAAAAAATAATCAACGTGATGTGACCGCCTACAGAAGAGAGTATGCATGCCGACTGAAACCGTAAAGAGTGAGGGGTCATCAACGAAATAAGTGTAGGCTAGTTTTGACCGGTGGGTAGGAGACTGAGGTGCAGTTGGTGGGAGAACCAGTGGAAACAGTTGGCAGAAATGAATGTGGTCAACAAAAACAATAAATCTGTAGCTACGGTACCGACTGCAGATACGGTACACCCCTGCAATAATGACACAATCTAATCCAAATGCAATTTGCACGAATTAAATAGCCACCATGAATAATATATATGCCCCACAATAAAAATATGTGACTGTAGAAATATAAACCCACAAAGGAAATATTAACCTGCCACTTGAATAATAATGCCCTATGATTTAATAAAGCCTTTGACAATATTATTGGTGCCTTGAAAATATTAAAAAAAAAGATGTGCTTAACAATAATAAATTTTGTAGACTATATAAAATGCTTGATAATACCCCACAAATATTTTAAATAAATATTGCCCAAATGATATAATTTTTTTAGCCTGATAAAATATTAGCAAATTTTTTTTTTTTAAATAATATTTTTTGCAAAATTGTACCCTGTACCCCGGGGGTCGTACAACCTACCCAAGTAATTTTTTTTCCCTCACAAACAATCAACGTTGAATATAAGCATATTTTATATCAATCTTCATCTCTCGGGCCTTCTGAGATGATGGTGAGGTGTATTTGGGTTGAAAAAGCTGCTACCTCCAAATCTTGTAATTCTTCAAACCCTCATAACTTTAGCAAAAAATGTCAAATTTAGGTGAAAAATAGTCGATCTTGACTTTTTCAGCTACCCTCAACTCAAATCCGAGCTCAGATTGCCTCCAAAACAAGCCAAAAGTGACCTACCATGAAAGGCCACATGTAGAGAAACCCTCAAATATGGTATTTTTTCAAGTTTTTATGATTCCTAGGTTCACCATATGGTGCAAGGGAAGAGAATACTCAACCTTACTAAAAATAACCTAGATCTCTCACTAGAAATATCTCAACCCTCATATTTGAGAAGGGTTTTGCAAGGATTCACTCTGATACTATGTAAGAACTGAAGATTAGCTCAACACCCAAGACCACCTGCAAAAAACAATGAAAACCTTCTACAAGAGGGTATGCAAGAATATGAGCTTGCTTGATATTGAGACCTATCAAAATGATGATGAGGTATGAAGTATATCAAATATGTGTACAATGACCTTTATATAAGAAAGATGAGGAAAAGGATTGAACATGATTGTGACATGTGTCTTAATCTTATGACATGTGACAACTAACAACCTAACTACCTAGGAATCATGCATAAAAGCTAGATAAGATAAGTTCTAGAAAAGCCAACTAAGACTTCTAGAAAGAATCTTATATCCTAAGTAAACTTAACATGTGAATAAGTCGCCTAAGTACCTAGTAAGATAAATTACTAGGTACAAGACTTTATATTCACACCAATAATATCTACACTGAAGGTATCGAATTTTTAGAAGAAGAATGAGAAGAATAAAAAGTAGAAAAAAATATAAATAGAACAATATAAAAATCAATCTTCTGAGTGAGTTGATGAATAGGAAGTGTTAGAGTACAAGTTAAATTATTATTTTTATAACTGTTTTGTAGGATATTGAAAATCAAAGTGTCTAGTTTGGCTCACAAAACAAAAATAAAAAGCTAAAAAATTGGTTGGGTTTGCTGCAAGATCATTTACTTCATTGGATGGTGATGTTGGTGTCATGATAGTGTTGGTTATTAATATTGAGAATGCATCATACTAGGTTATTGATATAGGTACTCATAAGTACATTGACCATAACAAGTGATACAAGGTGTAGGGGTAAGGCTTGGTGGATAACTCTCCAAATGAAAATCTAGTTGATTTATGTCTTATGTGATAGCTTATGGAATAAATAAAGAAAATATAGAGATATACAAGACTCAAAATAGTGGGTATATTTTATTTATTAATTATTTTGTACATGGATTACCCTTGAAAAAGGTGTATGAATGTTAGCATCTATTTTCTATCTATATATCTATGTTATAAGCTATAGATATATACAAATATAGAATTTACATAGGTTCATGTTGTGAAAGGTTGAGAGACATTTCTGGAAGTTAAACTATTCCATGTGTAACTCTTTATATTTTTGCAGTTGGGTGATGTAGTGTTGATTAATTTATTAGTTATATTTAATATGTTGGTGGATGGCTTGGCATATTGCAAACCTTGAGAGTGCCACCAATAATCACTACAAGCCTTTTGTGTTAATTTCATTATTTGATGAAATTATTGTAATTATTATCTAAAAGGATCTAAAAAACATATATAACTATAAAAATAGGCTAATAGAATATTTTTTTAGGTACAATGACAAGTGTTTGGAAAAACTATAGACTATATCAAGCATAGATGATAATACAATTGTATTGGAATCTAAGACCACAATGCATGTGCATTGGTATCCTAATCTATATTGATAATAAATTTAGAATATGAATTATATAGGTTTCAATTTAAAATTCAATGGCTACTTGCACCTAGGGAATGAAAAAACTCAACTAGGCATTGGAAAATATATAAATATAGCTTGTATTAAAGCATTCAATCCATCAACATTTGGGGAATTGAGAATTACTATATGTTTCTATTTTTGTAGGATAAGTAATAGAATGCATGATTTCTCAATTACACATATCTCTCTTTGCCATTAATAAATGAGGGTAGTCAAACAACATTACTACTATTGGTTTTTCCTCCAAATTAGAGGTTTTCCAAGGTAAAAACCATTATATTGTGAGTTATGATTAATTTTGACACAATGATCTTATATCTATATGCCTTGGTATTTCCATTAAAAAAATTAAGAAAATATAAACTATTTTAATTGATTGTAAATTTAAAAGTAGAGTTCATGTATCAATTTTGGTATTAGAGTGGTTTAATATTGTGTGGATTTGTGGAAGGATTTACATGGTTGTATCAAGAACTCAAATTGTAATAATAGAAAATTTGAATGTATAGGTTATACAAGTAGGAAAAATGAGAGGCATCATAAAAAATAACAATGGTTAATGCAAGAATAAGGACACATGAGTAGGCAACAAGGTAAAATAGAAGAGGAATACACTTCCATTGGTGAGTTTTTAAAACATATGGTTGATGTTTGGTGTTATTATAGATGATATGAAAGAAGAAGAATTTTAAATGATCTTAGTATAGGATTAAATAATATGAGTCCATTTAATGTGAAGATAAAAGTAAAATTTAAACCTTCTAATGGATAGATTAATGCAAAAATATTAGATACATGGATTAAACAATTGGAAGTCTATTTTAGAGTACACAAAATAAAGGGATATCAAAGAACTAGTTTTGTATGTCTTAAGATGATTCATCACACTCTTGTATGGAAATATATATTACAAATTTTAACAAAAGAAAGAAGCCAATAATTAATAAATGGGAAGAATTTATAAGTAATAAGAAGAAATTTCTATCCCATAGGTCATAAGGTTGATAAAAAAATTAAAATGGATGTGTAACAAAAAATAAGGTGGTTAAAGTGTGCATGACTACACCATAAAATTTTGGTGACAAACTATGGTGAATTGCATGGATCCTAAAGATGAGGACATGATGGTAAACTATTTTGGTGAACAACATAATCACATAGGAAGAAAGGTGGTCACCACTAATTTGAAGGACTTGAACAAGCATGTGTCCAAAAATACTATGTAGATGAAGAGAAACAAAGGTATGAAGTTTCCTATCATGGCATGAAGATGGCTATGGAGAAGGGGGTCGCTAAGTTATGGGTCGAAGGTGACTCTAAATATAATTAACTACCTAAGGAGTTGTTCACCTCCTTCGTGGAAAATTGAAAAATTTATTATGGATGCCCAGTCTATGTTGCATGATTTTAATGAAGTGTATATTTCCCATGCCTTTCGTGAGGCGAATGGGGTGGCTTACTAGATGGAAAATATTGGGGTGACATCAACCAAATATTGGGAGACTAATGATAATCTTCCCATTGATTTAATTACCATGCTTAATAATGACAAATCTTAGCACGTTGGAGGAAGCTGTCCCCTCGACTAAAGGCTTGCATGGTAATCATGTGCAAATTAGGTTGATAAGACACTTCACTCTTGTGAAGCTCATTGAAATTTGTGGGTATCCAAATTGTAAATGCAAGAGGCTCCTTGCCATTATTGTCTTTAGTACTGCAATTGGAAGGCCCACACACTTTTTGGGTGCTTTTCTTCTTCTTGCCCCGATGTTTAGATGTAATTGTATGTTGTTTGTTTTTGCTTATGTGAAGTGCTTGCATTCGATGATGGGTGGGGATAGGTGTATGACTGAGCCAATTTATTACGTCGAGTTCAAAGCCAATGTTGAGGTTTAGGAGATTTTGCAGAAGGGAGGGGTTACCCCTTTCATGGAGAAACTGCATAGTTTTAAAATATATGTCTCCAAGGAATTTTTTGACGCTTGGCATGGTCGGGTGTTGAGCATGTTCGATAGGGATACCAATATCAATGAGGAATTCATTTCAGAAGTTACCGGGATGTCGACTGAAGAAAGAAATTTTTATAGAGACAAAAATTTATCGGGGGCTGCTAGATTGAATTTTCTTCGGGACAGAGAGGGAGCCAAAGTGGTGAGGCTCAAATGTGTGGGTTATGACAAGTCCAAAATTAAACCTATTTGGCATGAGGTTTCCATGGTGTTGATGCACTATTTTACCTTGGATGGAAGGTATTCAGCTCTGTATGGCCATCATTTTGTGATGCTCAATCATTCTTGCCACGGTAAGCTCATCTCTTTCTCATTCTATCTTTTGTTGTCTTTGGAAGAAGGGATTGTGAATTATAGAAAGAATCTGAGGAACCCTTTCTTACATGAGGGTTTAATGTAGCTTATTGTGGATCATATTAAGGTTAATTGTATTCTTGAAGCCCCTGGTCTTGTTAATTCTGTCAAGTTGAAGAAGAGGGAGAAGGGGAGTGGGAAATTCCAGATTGAGGAGGTGGTTGAGAATGCAGGTATAGAAATTGAGGAGGAGTTTGATGCTTGGTCTTATGGTTACCACATGGACTTGGACTACACCCCCTCTTCTGGTGGGAAGATTTTTTTTGCTAAAAAGGTGAAATCCTTCAACCCACGTGTTAAACGCAAAATTCAAGAGGTTTGTGATGACGAGGTGAGGAGGGTAAAGGTAGTAGGAGGAAGGCTGAGAAACAGGGGCCGGTGTGCTCCAAGGATGATGTGGAAAAAATTTCAAAGGATTTAATAGTTAATCAGGTCGGTGAGGTGGTAGATCTTGGCAATAAGGACCTGGGTCATGGTGATGTTGGAGGGCCCCCTGCTACTGGGAAAGTGAATAGTGTGGTGGATGTGGAAAAGTCTCATGATGTGTTGGCTTCTAAAGGTAAGGGTAAGACAAAGGTAAGGGTAAGACAAAAGTTGATTTTCCTAAAGGTTTTCAAGATGATGACCCCCCCATGAGTTCCCATCAGGGGAGGGGATTTTTCTGGGGTGCCATGGACTACACACATGCCTCTGGTCTAGTTAAGGAAGGGGAAATTATTTCTTTTAATTTTCTTATGTGGTTGGTTCAAGAGGTTTAGGACCTCCATAACAAACATGACACAATTGCATGATGCAATATCTCTACTCTCAGAAGCCTAAAGGAAAAGGATTCCATCTTTAGTCTGGTTAAATCACTGAATTCTAGTGTGGGTCTGATGGTGGAGGACATGGGAAATTTAAAGAAAGATTATGGCATGAGGATGTCAACGTTGGAAGGGAACTCCCTGCTACTGCGTAAAGACCTTGACATGATTATCAATCTTAGCAAGGAGAAAATTAAATCCTTAGCTGAAGGGCTTGTGTTCTTGAATGAGAAGGCGAGGGAGTGGACTGGAAGATCTCTGTTTAGTGAGTCAGTGAACAACGAGGTGGGATAGGATGATGATAAGGATCTGCAGGTTGCATAATTGAGCGTGGGGCCAAATGTTCACACTCAGAGCAAAACCAAGAAGTGAAAAATGGTGCTAAGATAGGATGTGGAGGTCATGGATATGCATGACAGGGTGATCTCCAAGGATCTAGAAGCAGCTAGAATGCTTAAGGAACTTCTCTAAATTTTGCTTGTTATGTTCTCTCCTTGTATGGTTTTGTTGTTTTGGATTTTTGTTATCTACTGATGGGGTGTTGATTGTTGGGTAATCAACCTATTTTTTGATGTTTGGTTGGGCAACCAATTTTCTTTATCTTTGCTTCCTTTGCTCTTTTTTGTGCAAGGTTTTAGGGCCCCTTCAAAACTTGTTTATCACTAATAAAAAACAAAGGTATGTAGTAAATTTTTCTAAATTTAAAATAAAATATAAGAAAAAATGAAAGAGAGATAATACAATAGTGCAAAAGGAAGATAATAAGGAAATTGATGATAAAAATGAGATAAAAAAAGTGTACTTGTGATATAGGTGGATGTATAAATTCAAAATATTGAAAGATTCATCTTGAACTACATCCTAAGAGTAAAAAATAAAGAAAAATAAAATAATACAAATAAATCTATTATAACTATTCATGAAGGTGAAATACAAATAGAGGATAGTTCAAACATTGATGTAAACTTGTAGGACACTACATAAAATGAACTTGAAGATATGGGCTCTATAGCGTCAATTTTTTTTACTGTTGACAATTTCACATTAGGTTTAGCTCCCCCTTATGTATTAGGACCTAATTATGCATTTAATTCTTATTTTACAAAAATCTTTTAAAAATCAAACAAAGGGAAATAAAAACAAGCATTCAATATTTTCCGTTGACACTTTAGGCCCCAAAAAGAATCAGTGCACCCTAGACCACCTCTTTTGGGCCCAAATTTAAATATGTCAGTGTTGATATTTTATTATTTATATTTCCAATTTTAATTTTTGGCTATTGACATTTGATTTTTGGGAAATTAGAAGAAAAGCATATAAATACTAGTAATTTTCATCATTTTAACACCTAATGAATCCTAGCATGATCAAGGAAGCAATTGAGATTATTACAAAAGAAATCAAGAGCGGATTTATTAACATTTGAGTAGCATTTATCCATGTAAAGCATCAAGCATGTTTTTATATAAGTTTGTTCATGTTTTGTTCATGTCAAGCATCAAGCATGTTTTTATGTAAGTTTGTTCATGTTTTGTGATAATTTATTTTATGAGCACTAACACTTGCAGGACTTCAATCAAGATATCAAATTCTCCTTGAAGGTGATGAGTTTTTGACTTCAGTCCATCAAGGAACACAAATCTGAGTGGTGAGTTACAACATTTGTCAATTCATTACTTGTTTATCATTTAGCCTCTTCCCTATCAAGGGTAAGCTCTCTTTTCACATCATCATAGCCTTTGTGGAGGTAGATATACAAAAATTGGGTTTGACTTAGGAAAACCTCTATATGACACAACCCTTCCCCCTTTGTCATGTGTGTAGGTTTTTAGATTTGAAGGCATTTGGAGGAAGGTAAAGGACTAGATTCTCATTCATGCATTTAATCCTACAAGTTGTCAAGACACAAAAATTGGATTTTCTCATCAATAAACAAAGTTTTGACAATACCTTTGAAAGAACATGAGCTATATACCAATGACCTCAAGCCTATACTTTTAGATCTAATAAAAAGGAGGATAGTCTAGGTCACTGCACCCTAGACTAGCCAAGTCAAGCTCAAATTTATATCCTAGATTCCTTTGTGTTTTCCTTCTACATTTTTGGATTCTATTTTTGACTTGTTGCATTTTATTTCTCAAGATTCATAACAAACTTCTATATTTTCATCATTGGTTCATTACATCATTAAAAATTTGTCAATTAGCAATCATAAATCACACCATCATAATATCCACAAACCCATCGACAAGGATTAGAACCCTGATCCACCATTATGACTCTTCCTATTAGGTTTTGTAGTCAAGTGGATTTGAGATCATTTCTAATCCTTCAAACCAAAATTGTGATAAGTGTGATTTAAGATCTAGATCCCTTTTCCCAATCAAACAAACACATTTTATCTTGAAGTTGCACATTAAAAGAGAACAAGTTTAATGCTTTGGTAGATCTAGGATCACAATGTAATATTTTTCAAAGAATTTAGTTCAAAGGCTTGGGATAAAAATAAAGGAACATCCACATCCATACTCATTAGAATGGGTTAAAAGGGAGGATACAAGTGGATGAAAGAAGCTAAGTAAAATTAGGGATAAATGCACAATACATAGATTAAATAAATAATGATTTTAATACCTTGTAGCTTTTGATATTATTCTTGGTAGTCCATATATTTATATAAAATATGATAAATTATGAGAAGGGATAATAAGTACAAGTTGGTCAAGGATGGAGTCAAGTACACAAGCAAAAGGAAACCAAAGTATGAGCAACGTAGCCATGGTGAGTGTTAAGAAAGCAATCAAATTATTTCAAGAGAATAGTATTTTTTGTTTACTTTTACTTAAAGCTAATAATGATCATGGGATCGGTATTTCTTCTATTCCAAACTCAAAGTTTAAAGGCTTGGACGAATTCTTGTCATATTTCTAGCAAGTTTTCATAGAACTGAAAGGCTTTCCTATAAGAAGGAAGGTGGAGAATGAGATTCAACTTCTATTAGAATCTCCTATACCAAACATTAACTTGTATTGATAAACCTTACTTGAGAGAAATGAATTCCAAAAGAAGCTATAAGAGCTATTATAGTAAGGGATGATTCAACCTAACATTTCACCCTGAAGGTCACCCATCGGGATGGTGTGAAAGAAAGATGGTTCATGGATCATTTGTATAGTCTATCAAGTTCTTAATACATTATAATTAATAATAGATATCTTATCTCAAGGAAATATGATTTTTTAGATCAACTTAGACATGATAAGTATTTTACTAAGATCTTAAGCTAGGTTACAATAGAGTGAAAATGAAAGAAGAGGATACTTGGAAGACAAATTTCAAAACTAAGAAAGGACTTTATTAATTATTAGCTCTTTGTTTTGACTTGAGTAATGCATTTTACACTTTAATAAGATTGATGTATTCTTTAAGGAAAATAATGGATAACTTTGTGGTAGGTTGTCTAGATGATATTATAATAATTAGTGCAACATGGGAAGAACACTTAACTCACATTAAGCATTTCTTGTAAAGTTTTAAAAATAAACTATTAGGCAATATAAAGAAAAGAATCATTGGTATATTTAGGGCATGTTGTAGGAGGGGAGAAGTAAAATACATCTATCTAAATTTGAATCAATTTTAAAATGGATTATATCAAAGAGTACTACACAAAACATGAGTTTTGTAGGATGTAGAATTCATGAGAAAATTAATTACTTATTTTTCCCACATAGCTACACCTTTACATAAAATTGTATTAAAAGGAAATAGATTTTATTGAGATAATAAAAAAGTGAAGCATTTGTAACATTAAAGTAGAAAATAATACATGTTCCAATTTTAGCTCTTTTTGATATACAAAATTCATTTGGGGTAGAAATATATACTAGTGAATATGTACCAGATCTTTTCTTTGGATTTAATATGCCTATTTTAGAGGTATTTGATTCTATTTAGAGCACTCTATGCTAATATTGGAGTTTATTTAACACTTTTTAGATATTGGTGGATGATTCTTGTGTTCTCATGAATGTTTTAGAGGTAATTGTGTGTATTGCAGTCTTGAGAGGTATCCCTATAGTTACTACAATGATGATAATAACCTATGTGTAATAAAAAATATTTTTGCTGGTAGATATATTATATTTTTCATCCTTCCTTGTAAATAAATAGTTTTGATTGTGTTGATATAGGTAGTAGGTGTGCAACCCTAACTTCTACTTGTTTCTTGGTGAACCACCTAGCTTGTTGAGGAAGCCAAACATTTCTAACAACTCTATATAGATGCATAAAATAATTATATGAATAATGTGTTTCTAGAATCTAACATGTATTTGACACAATAGGTTTTTTGTTATTTGGAGGCGTGGAGGTTTCTTGTGTAGTGACTAGAATATTGGGATCTATATCAATGATTCCTTCTAAGGGTTTGAGTCCACCATCCTCTATTTTTTCCGTATAATCAAAGTATCTTGAGAATGGAACTGCATGGTGAAGTGAATATTGATATATGCACCTAATTTAAATGTTTTCTACCTATTTAAAGTAGGGGTATGGATTGGTGTAAAGATTGTTTCCTATTCATCCTCAAACATTAGAATGTTTAGGTTTATTGAAAACTTAGGGGCACTCAACGTGATTGTGAGGTTGATGGAAACACCCATTAAAGGAGTTATAAAATATTAATTGTTATAGATCCTTGTTAATTATATGTTTACATTATAGATTGTAATGTGTATCTCTTCATGTGTTGATTTTTCCCATGATGGATTGAATCAACATGTTATCTAAGAAAGAAACCACTTTTTATATTGGTGTTTTAACCATTGGGAAAAGGGGGAGAGGATTGTTGCATATGGTTTAGGACATAGAACAACCCACTTTCCTTCTCCTTAGTTTCACTCAAGGATAACCCTAGAGATCTCAGTGCAAAAGAGAAAGAGATCTTGTTGTAGGGATGTCCTAGGGGATGAATGTAAACTAATGAGGGGTTCACCACCAAGTTTAGACTTGGAAAAGACAATGAAATGCAAGATAAAATGTAAAACCCTAATATGATGCAAACTTGATTTAAATGACCTAGAAATGCAAGTAAAACAAAATAGAAAGATGCAAGCTAGAATGTGTCCACTTGAAGATGAGTGGAAGGAGTCCTGAAATGCTGACTTTTTGACCTAGTGCGATATGTAATTAGAGGTTTACAATTAACTTCCAAATTAACTTAAATTACAGTTAATCCCGATCCAATAGAATTGCGTGACTATGTTGTTTAACCGTTGAAATTACAAACTAGGTTCACACTTATATAACTTAATGAAATTAACTAATTACTAAAGGGTTGTAATTAGAAAACAAATAAAGAATGAAAGAAAGGAGAGAGAAGAAGAATAAGACAAAAGAGAGAGGAACACGAGCTTGATAACGAAGTCCATCCAATCAGGACTACGTCTTCGGGTTCGCTTCTCAATGATGGACCGCTTTCATTAATGATGCCAAACTTGAGTTTTCTTTGTTACATCAAAAACATGTCCAAAAACCTACATAAAAACCTCTCACAATCTCTCTCAACACCTGAAGACACTCCAAATGTCTTCGTGTATACAATAATCTCCTCCTTTGCCTAATTCCAATAAGCCTATTATTCTCTCCAAAAGAATTCTCCAAATTTCACAATAATTTCCAATGTCCCTGAAAGGCCAAACTATTCCCCTTTTTATACGTTTGATTTTGCCTAATATTGTTTAAAACCATATGATTTTCAAATTATCCCAATCTCCCATTTACAATAGTAAATTCCCTAAAAATAATACACCCATTAAAACAAATAGCCCTTATAATTTTGGGCTTTACAATATTCCCGTACAATATTATTTCAATTTGATAAACACATTTAAAATTATCCTAAAAAGCCCTTAGGATATTCTCACAAATCTTAACATGTAAATAGGGATATGGATTATCTTTTAATAATCCCCTTAAAATTATGTTTAAATCCTTTAAGATTCGGGCTTTTATATTTTATGATAATTTCCTCTTTTAAAATATTTATAGATTTGGGCTTCATGTTTCAAATATCTTTTATAAACCTTTTAAAGTCTTAAAACCCTTTTGAAATATTTATGCATTTTATTGTAAAGGGTTTAGCTCATATATTTCGGGCTTAATTTCTAATTTAAATAAGATAATTGCCCTCAACTACTTATTCCATGTCATCATATGCCATGTCACCTTGTCTTGCCACATCAAAAACAATGTTGACTATACCTACTGACTGTATTCGCTGACTGTGTAGGTCAACCTACCCTTTTGGAAATTTTGACCCACTCTATCTTGCTCATACGGATTCGGTTTGATGTGATTCAAAAGGTGTCAGAACTGTATTGACGAGCCCTTCGATCTAAGACTATTTTTTCCTGATTTGGAGATGATCTATTTTTAGCCTTGCATTAGCCCTTGATTCACTTGTTTGACTGAACCTTTAACTGAGCATAACTTCCACATTCAGACTCCTTTTTAGCCCATTCAAGTTGCGTCAGGATCGTATCAGTGAGTTCATTCTGATGATGCTGATTGGGTTGAATTTTGAGACTATGAAATTTTTAGGTTTTCTAGATCCACCTAGATCATTCCTCCCCATTAAGAAGCTTTTGGACCACCAAAATTTTATTTTTACATAGAATTTGAGCTAGGGAATTGTCACTCCACTTTCTCAGTACTAGCTATCCACCCTATTGGAATCTTGAACATATGACCCATCAAAAACATGAAGAAAAATGAGATAGCATTACTGATACAATCAATTAAATACTCATCAATACTCATTGTTGCATCCACTATCCACATAGAACTAACTAGTATAATGAAAAGCAACAATACTGAATATACTAATGTAAAGGAAAAAGTATCAACTTGTTGAATCTCCTTAATAGGAATATCATTAGAAAATGAATCATTCAAACCCTCTTTTACCACCTTTGGTTGAAGGCTTAACTACGCTTGCAACTGATCCTCACACTATGTTGTTTGTGACACCCTATCATCTTCATGCTTAGTATCACTAGCTATTACAAACATGAGAGTTAAAGCATTACTTGCATTTAGAATCATCTTCATATGCCCTATGTTTACAATAGATCTATCATTCTTCATGTGATGAGCTTTTACAATATAGTCAATTCCATCCTTAAACAAATGATACTTGTTATGTTCCCTGTAGAAAATGGATTTTTTTTCATACAAGTAAGGACTACCTAGAATCAGCCCACAGATGTCGAGCGAAATTACATCTAACTCTACCTCATCTACAAACTTGGATGTGATTTCAAATTAGAGTTTACATTGCTTTGACACATGTAGCCGAACATTATCATGCACCCAACCCAATGGATATGGCTTAGGATGAGGAGTTGTTTTTAATCCCAATTTATTAACAACTTGTCCAGAGATTAGATTCACTTGTGATCCACTATCTATGAGTGTATCAATCTTATTTTATTTTGCAATAGCTCTTATATGAAACCATTCATTCCTCTTACTTTCAACATGTACTTCATTACACTTTGAAGAAGCATGGGAACTAGTACTAACAATAGGAACATTACCTTTTATACCCACAACTGTGATCTTGGTTTCATCATTAGAATCTAATACGAGATCATGCATGATAGTTGTAGTATTTTGCTTACCCTTTCGATCCTTGAACCATTTTGGTTTTTGATCAGGATGCAATTTCCAACATTTTACATCTTTGTGCCCTTTCTTCTTGCTGTGTGAGCAATAAGGCTTATCCTCCTCTTTCTTTACAGTATTTGTCTGATGTATTTTCTCTTTCCCTTTCTTTCTCCCTTTGTGTTTATTGGAGTCCATTAAGAGACCATCATTGCTATTCCTTGAGCTCATTTCTAGATGAATGGCTTGCACACTAACTTCATCACTTGGTTAGTTGGATGAAACATAAGTATTGTATGCCTCAACTTTTCATGTAATCCACCTATATACTTTAACAAAGTTTCTTGTGTATATAATGGAATGGCCAAAATTAAAGCTCTTTTCCTAAACTCTTGTGTATAATCCTATACACTTTTTCCTTTCTATTTCTTTAATGATTTCCAATTCATTATTGCTTTTTGCATATGACCTAATGGATAGAACTGTTTCTTAAGTGCAATTGTAAACTCAAACCAAGAAGAAATGATTTTACCATATCAACTAAGATCTTCTTGAGTTTTTCTCTCCCACCAAATTAGAGTTGTGCCTCCCAGGCGAAGAATGGCTAATTGGATCTTTGAAGCATCATCAGTGAAATTTTGTACCCTGCAATAAACTTCAACTTGTTTTATCCAATTGTCAAGTTTCTCTACATCCAGTTCTCCATTATAGGTTGGAAAATCAAATTTAACATCAAGTTTTAACAAAGGTGTATTAGCTTCAGACTATACAGGTTGTTTCTTCTTTGAAGAAGAAGTAGACAAAGAAGATGAAGAGGATGAAGAAGAAGATGGGGATGGAGGTTTATGAGGGTCACTACCACATCCTACTCCTTTACCTTTATCATCTTTTGAAGTGGATTCACCTTCATTCTTCTTTCTGTTCTTGAATTCCTTTTTCTTCTGTCGCTTTTGTCTCTCTTGGAAAATGACTTCCACCATAGCCTTCATTTCAAGAAATTCTTTCTAGAAAGCTTTATCATCAAGTTTCATAGGACTTTGTTCAGCTACCATTTCTAATCGTGGAAAAGACCTTCATTTTTTGATCTCAGGATTGAACTCTATAATTGCACCTTCTCCTTGCTTCAATTTCTACCTAGTTAACATTCATTTTTTCAATTTATTGTTAAGAGGCTCTGATACCACTTTGATATGTAATTAGAGGTTTACAATTAACTTGCAAATTAACTTAAATTATAGTTAATCCCGATCCAATAGAATTGTGTGACTATGTTGTTTAATTGTTGAAATTACAAACTAGGTTCACACTTATATACCTTAGTGAAATTCACTAATTACTAAAGGGTTGTAATTAGAAAACAAATAAAGAATGAAAGAAAGGAGAGAGAAGAAGAATAAGATAGAAGACAGAGAGGAACATGAGCTTGATAACAGAGTTCGTCCAATCAGGACTATGTCTTCGGGTTCGCTTCTCAATGATGGACTACTTTCATTAATGATGCCAAACTTGAATTTTCTTTGTTACATCAAAAACACATCCAAAAACTTGCATAAAAACCTCTCACAATCTCTCTCAACACCTAAAGACACTCCAAATGTCTTCGTGTATACAATAATCTCCTTCTTTTCCTAATTCCAATAAGCCTATTATTCTCTCCAAAAGAATTCTCCACATTTCACAATAATTTCCAATGTCCCTAAAAGGCAAAACTCTTCCCCTTTTTATACATTTGATTTTGCCTAATATGGTTTAAAACCATATGATTTTCAAATTATCCCAATCTCCCATTTACAACAGTAAATCCCCTAAAAATAATACACCCGTTAAAATAAATAGCCCTTATAATTTTGAGCTTTACAATATTCCTGTATAATATCATTTTAATTTGACAAACACCATTAAAATTATCCTAAAAAACCCTTAGGATATTCTCACAAATCTTAACATGTAAATAGGGATATGGATTATCTTTTAATAATCCATGTAAATATGGATATGGATTATCTTTTAATAATCCCTTTAAAATTATGTTTAAATCCTTTAAGATTCAGGATTTTATATTTTATGATATTTTCCTCTTTTAAAATATTTATAGATTCGGGCTTCATGTTTCAAATATATTTTATAAACCTTTTAAAGTCTTAAAGCCATTTAAACATATTTATGCATTTTACTTTAAAGGGTTTGGCTCATATATTTCGGGCTTAATTTCTAATTTAAATAAGATAATTTCCCTCAACTGCTTATTACACATCATCATTTTCCATGTCACCTTGTCTTGCCACATCAACAACAATGCTGATTGTACCTGCTGACTATATCCACTGACTGTGCAGGTCAACCTACCCTTTTGGAAACTTTGACTGGCTCTATCTTGCTCATATAGACTCTGTTTGACGTGATTCAAAAGGTGTCAGAATCATATTGATGAGCCCTTTGATTTGAGACTACTTTTTCTTGATTTGGATATGATCTATTTTCAGCCTTGCATCGACACTTGATTCACCTGTTTGACCAAACCTTTGACTGAGTATAACTTCTACGTTCAGACTCCTTTTGAGCCCATTCAAGTTGCATCAGGATCGTATCAGTGAGTTCTTTTTGATGATGTTCATTCGATTGAATTTTGAGATTGTGAAATTTTTAGGTTTTCTGGATCCACCTAGATCATAGTGGGACTCATTCACCATTTTGGGCTAATCAGTCCCAGTTCTCAATTTTTGCATAGGAACAAGTTTTGGGAAAAAGGGTATATGAATCTGCAAAGATCTCTATCAAACACCTATAGTGGGATTCATTTGCCACTTGTGGGGAATCAATCCACTTCCACTTTTTTGGGAATTCAAAACCTAAATCTATTCTTCTTAGTCTGCTATGTCCTTCCTGATTGATTTCCTGATCTGAAACCTAGATTTGCAACCTGTAGGTGATCTCCAAGCATTTCCAATGCTTGATTGCAACTTTAACAACTTTTTATCTCTTTGAAAATTTTTCTCCAATCTCACTCCTTAGGAAATATACAACCTAGACCTACAAATCACACTCAAAGGAGAGGGGAAAATGTTGGGGGGTTAGTAGAAAGGGGTTTTCCTTGGTCAAACCCTATTTTGGAAATCAATCAAATTGAAATGAAATCAAATAGGAATGGAGAATGATAAATGAACAAATAACAATGGTGCAACTCACCAAACCCTTATAATAAAGTGTTGCAAATATGATTGAGATGGTTGCAATGGATGTAGATCTTGATTCTTGCTTGAATGATGTTGATCTCAAATGAAACACTTGCTTGAATCACAAAACCCTACATCACAATTGTTAGCACAATAACAACATGATGCATGAAATCTTTGACATGATGCTTGATGCTTGAATGGTGCTCTAAAATGCTTGATAATCTGCTCTTGAAGACTCTTGAATGCTCTTGTAAACACAAACTTGCTATAAGGATGAACACTTGAATTCTTAGGGTTAAAATGAGTGAAAGAACCTTGTATTTATACTCAATTATACAAGAATTCCTGAAATTACAACACTACGAGCTGGCATTAGATCTAGGAGGATAAATTCGTGCCAAGAATTTGAATTAATTTTAATTTTGAACTAAACATGACTCATTCGACCAAGGTGGAAAATGAGTCCCATCAAGCACAATGTATGGGACCAAAATTCAAAAATTCTTGGGAAGGTGTGAAATCAGGTTTAGGACTCAAAAATCTAGGTGGGAATCATTTTCCCAAGGTAGCAAATGAGTCCCAAATCACTAAATCGAGGCCACACAATCCTGAAACACCTAAATTATGATTGGATGATGATTAATGTCAGGATTATCCTAAAAAATATGGATTAATTAAGGCGTGTGGATGCAATTTAAGGCTAATTAAAGCATATAATAAAGACCAATTATTAATGATAACCCTAGAAAAGTGTGAAAGTGTATTACAACACTTTTGAGAAGGTAGGATTAAGGTTAAAAAGAGGTTTATTAAGTGTAATTAATCAATAAAACCTTAGAAAAGTGTGAAAGTGTGTCACAACACTTAAGTAAGGTACAATTTATATCCATTAGTTCACAAGGGCCCAAGACCTAATGTGAATGTTTCAAACACATTACAACACTAAATCAAGGCACCATTAAGCTTAGTTCACAAGGAGGGTCAAAACAAACAAGGAAAAGCAAATGGGATACTTTTTTTGTTGCCACATTCCCCCACTTTAATGAGAGGATGAACTTTCTTCAAACTCGCACTAAAGACAAACACACATCAAGAGGGGTCGAGATGCACCAACATTAGTAGGATGGGAAGACAACAATCAAGAGGGGTGATCAAACCCCTAGGACCAATATCCCATGGAAAACCAACATAGGAACAAAAGAAAACACATGAAAATTATATAAGAGCATCATAAAGGCATAAGCATGCACTGTCAAAGACATAAAGAAAAAGGAAAAGGGATGGATCAAGCTTCAACTATTTTTCCATCGCAATGTGGATCAGATCTAGGTTGTTTGTCTGAAAGATGCATACTCACTTTGAGGCAACAAAACTTCAAGTTGTCCACTGGGTGAGAAGTCCAAAGATGTGAGACACATACACACCTAGTTGGTATGCACTCACACTCACACATGAGTGGCTAAGGGAAAGTCATGCCTTAAATTGGGCTTCCCATCAAAAACCATACCAAAGCTATACCTCATAATAAATTTAATAAGGCGCCACACAAAAATGAACTTCAAGCTTCATGAGACAAGTAAAAATTTGTATGCTTGGAGCTCATGAACGATGAACTTCGAGCTTCATGAGGTAAGAAAAACTTCGTATGCTTGGAACTCATGAACAAACAAGATGGCTCCTTAGGCATGCAAGCTGTGTTATGCAAGGTGGACATATAACTGAAAATGAAACAATAAGGAACGTTCAAAGGAGTCTTGCTTAATTCATGCGAGGAATTTAACTTAGGGGACATTGTGCCTAATGTCTCCAAGAGATGACCAATCAAAGAATAAAAGATTCACAACTTAGGGGATGCAGTGTGTCGCATCAAGCCACTAAGAGGAATGCAATGTGCCAAGAGAGATCACACTCTTGAGGGACATTACACCCAATGTCACCACAAAGTAAAAAATGCATTGTATGAAGTAAAAGGACTACACTATGAACCATGAAAAGGAAAAATGCAAAAGGATAATGCCAATGTATGCCCCCACATTAAAGAAATTGCTAAACACCATGTTGTGAGCAATTACTTTAAATTAGCAAATGATAATTGTAAACAATAAAGAAGACATGAGAGCTAACTTGGAAAGCCCTATGCCAAGTCATATGTTTCCAAGTAAAGCTACGCCATGTAAGAGAAAAGAGAGGGGTTGACCCCAAAGTGAAAGAACCAAACACATAATGAATCTATGGATTTGGGGTCAATATGTTCTTGCTACAATGTTTTTTAGAGAGCTTAAAACTGTCATCATTCCCCAAATACACATAGAATTGGAAGAATGACACAAAGAGAGAGAGAAAAAAAAGAAAAACCTTTCAGGTCAACATGGAAGAGACATGAATATCTTGACACCTTGCATTATCCCCAAAAGGAAAACACAAGACAAATGAAAAAGATAAAGAAAATATTTTGGGTCAACATGGAAGAAACACGAATGTATCGATATCTTGCGTCATCCCCAAAAGGAAAACCCAAGAGAGAAGAATGAAGATACAAATAGAGGAATTCCACAAAGAGGGAGAGGCATCAAACAAAACATCATGGGGGATCACATTACACACTTGCAATCACAAAAAATAAATGAAAAGGAAGTAATACAAAAGACTAGTAAGGCACATGCAAGTCAACCTAAAGCAGGTTGTTTGCATTCCAATCTTGTTCGTTGTATGCAGAAGGTGGAGAACTAGCCAAAGGGACATCACCAAGTGCACTACTAGGACAAGGCTATCAAATTCTTTCCCCCACTTAATACAAGGCAAGAATGAACTGAGGTGGTTGATGGGAAAGGTCATGTAATGGCGAGAATGTAAGATTCTACAACTATTACATGACAAGGAGTAGAATGGTATGTTATACTATTACTCGATGGAAATCATTGCCATCAAAGTGAAATTTTTTCAATACTAATTTGAATGCACGACACTCATTAGTACTATTTCCAAGAGTTATGTGATATCTACAATGTAGAACATTTGCATCTTTAGGATACTATTAGCCTATCTTCCATTGGTGGTAATGTTATGAGTTCTTTGTTTAGAAGCAGTTGTAGTTTCCTTTCGCTTTTAGGTGGCAGACAAGGGAACTTTAGTTTCTGTATCTTGTAGGGCCTCTTTCGCTTGCTAGATTCACCAACTTCTCTAGATGGGATTAGGGATCTTGTCTTTGTTATCCTTATCCTTAGGAGGTATGGGTTGCTCTTTAGGAAGGAGGATATTTATATCAGGAGGATGATCTAAGACTACCATATCATCACTATGAAGCCTTAGGTATTCTTTAGGAGCACTTATGTTGAGAGGGGGATCTTGATAACCTATCCCTTTGGTTTCTTCAATTGTATTTGCTCTAATATTTGATGAATTTCATGTTCACTTGTTGTATCACATCCTTGTTTACTTAAGATTGTGAATCCTTTTCCATATGCCTTTTCTAGGTTGATGGGAGTGTTTATCACTTTGTTAACATAGAATGGTTGAGTGTTTACATGCTTAGAGGAACTAGGTTCACCTATTGTAGGGAACTTAGGTTCAATTCTTGTCTCATTTTTAGGATGTAAGTAAGCAAACATCTCAAGAGGTGGTATTGTAGGAGGTGTTGGTTGTTCCATTGATGGGTAAAAGGATGCATTAGCTTACAAAACTACAAGCTGACATCACATCTAGGAGGATAAAATCCCACCAAGAATTTGAATTAATTTTAATTTTGAGCTAAACGGGACTCGTTCGCCCAAGGTGGTGAATGAGTCCCATCAAGCATAATATATGGGACCAAAATTCAAAAATGCTTGGGAAGGTGTGAAATCAGGTTTGAGACCCAAAAATCTAGGTGGGACTCATTCGCCCAAGGTGGCGAATGAGTCCCAGATCACTAAATTTGGGCCACATAAGCCTAACACACCTGAATTATGATTGGGTGATGATTAATGTCGAGATTATCCTTGAAAACATGCTTTAATTAAGGATTGTGGATGCAATTTAAGGCCAATTAAAGCATAATAATGCCCAATTATTAATGATAACCCTAGAAAAGTGTGAAAGTGTGTTACAACACTTTAAAACACTTTAGATAAGGTAAGGATTAAGGTTAAAAGAGGTTTATTAAGTGTAATTAATCAATAAAACCTTAGAAAAGTGTGAAAGCGTGTCACAACACTTAAGCAAGGTACAATTTATATCCATTTGTTCACAAGGGCCTAATACCTAATGTGATTGTGTCAAACACATTCCAACACTAAATCAAGGCACCATTAAGCTCAGTTCACAAGGAGGGTGCAAACAAGTAAGGAAAAGCAGAAGGGATACTTTTTCTATTGCCACAATGTTATTACTATTGAATTTATTCTTGTAGCACAAATTCTTGTAGATGTTGAGGGATTTAGATCCCTATAATCTATGCTAGGAAGAGGGGTGTATGTTTACCCTAGTTTCCTCCTCAAGGGATGCATGAAAAATCCTTGTATATAATTGTAAATTGTAGAAAGATGCATAAACAAAGAACATAAAACATTCAAAGAATATTTATTAGTTTAATTGTGGACAGTGTGGTGTACCAAAAGATCCAAGCTTTGATACTGATAATTTTAGGTCTAAGGATACAACCCAACTTGGACAACTCTCAAAATGAAAAACTACCTAATTTATGTTATATGTGGAAGCTTAATGGAAATAGAGAAAATAAAGAGAGATATATAATTAAAATAAAATATATTTTATTCAAATGTTTATTTTGTACATGATATACCCTTGATAAATGTGTATGGATACTATATTTAGTCTTCTTTCTATTTTCTATCTATTTATCTATTTTCTAAGCTATAGATATGAACACACACATATGTGGATTCATGTCACAACAATTGTGAACCTTTTATAGAAAGTGAATCATTCCATGTGTAACTCTTCATCTATTCATGGTTGAGTGATGTGGTGTTGACTCATTTTTTGTTTTTGTGATGTGTTGGAGGATGAATGAGCATAGTGCAAATCTCAAAAAATTCACTTAGATCACTACAAGCCTCAAGAGTTCCACTTGGGTCACTACAATGATTACACTATTTGATGAACTCAATTTGATTCTTAGAATGATGTTGTAAGAAAAGATATGAATTGGAATTTAAGGTTTGACTTGGAGATGTATTAGACCCTACAAAGACCAAGGTTAAAACTACAAAGCATTTGGGTTTAGTATGGTTACTGTAGAAGTATCTGACTCCATATAGAGTGATTTTCACCATTGATGGACTATGTGGAAAACTTGTTGGAGATTGATGGAGGGTCCTTCTATTCCCTTGCACATTTGAAAGATACTTAGGTGTACTACAAATTTTAAGAGGTATTCTCATAATTAATACAAGTCATGATAATAAATTATGTTTTACTACATGTATCATAATTAGTAAATCCTCCTTAATCAACAAAGATAATTTTGTTTACAATGATCAAAATTTTGTGTTTGGTGATGGTTATATAGTACTAGTGGGTAAAAGTACAAAGTTGTGTCACACTTTTGTAAAGGAAACAATCAACGCTGATCCAAATTTTAAACTTGAATCACTAAAAAGTGGCATATACGTTTTGTATTTTGAAATGATGTAAACTAATAAATTGTGTATTTTTAGTATATTTTATGTTTGTATTTTAAAACTATTAAAAAATTATTTGAATATAGTTTTTTTATAAATTGACACTATAATTTAGTTGCTAATAAAATGTTGAAAAATGAAGTTACACGAGACGCCAAGCTTTATATAGTAAATTTTATTTTTTTCCTTCAACTTTTTTTGTGTTTATTTATAACTTGAAACTTTAGTGGATGGATATATTTTTTCTAATTTTGATAAATATATATTTTTGAATAAATATTTAAATGTGTGTATTAAAAAATAAATGTTTACATTCGATGCCAACTTTATATTAAATATTTTTCTAAAAATGAAAAATATACTATCTTAATATAGATTTTTTTATCTACTATATCATTTTTTTTTTCAAAATTTTAAATAAGTTTTAGTATTTTTCTTGACATGGTAATCAACTTAATATTTTTGTGTTGATAACCTAATTTTAGTATGTTCAAAATAAAATTAAATATAAATAATGATTAAACTATTAAATTAAATATATACTTGAAAACTACACTTATGGATCTACAAAAGGGTATTTTTACATTTAAAAAAATATTATTGACATGAGTAGGAGTTGTTGAAACATCAAAATTTCAAATTGAAATGAAGAAAAATGTGGAAGTGTGTGGGGTTTTGATATGTGATGGAATGATATAAAATACTTATACTTTTACTAATTTCATTAAAAAAATAGATCTCCCAAAGATAGGATTGACTTTCAACCTTGAGGTGAGTCAACCATATTAGGAAGTTTTGATGTTTTCTTATGACAAAAAAGACTAATTGGCTATTTTGGGAGATAAATTTAAATGCATTAACAAACTCAATTGTATGACCTAATTCTTGAAATACATAATATTATGATAACAAAAATAGAAATAGTAGTTTGCAGGTAGATCTAAGAAGGGAAAAATGGTATCAACCTGGCTTAAAATTGGATTTTTCACATTGTAGCAAGACTCATTCGCCCAAGGGCGAATGGGTCCTTGTGTCTTTGAAAATTCAAAATTTGAATTTGTAGCTCCCTCTGTCTACATTTCACTCCTGTGCCTACAAATCTTGACTTGTAGTAAATTTGTAAAAGAAAATGTTGTTTTGTGTATATAGGGGTTTGCCTTGGTCAAACCCCAAGTTTGATAATTAAACCTTGATGAACAATATAGATGTGATAAATGACATTGTGTGCAAACCCTAACCTTAAGTGCATCTAAGGTTGTTATGAGATAATATGCAAAGAAACCATACTCAATGAAATTAGAGCATGATTCCTATATGACAATGATAAATGATAAAGATCCAATTATGGAGAAGTCAAAACACCCTAATAGATCTGAAATATGATAATACCTTGCTATAGGTTGCTAGTACAATGAAGCTTGAAGATGGGATCACTAGGAAACAAGTCATTAGGTTAAGGAGAATGGCCAAATGCATCTCCCAAACCTAGAATCCATCATGATCCACCGTAGGTTTCAACCTTCAATCATGAACAATACTTGATCAAATCTTTGAAAAAAAGAGCTTGAATACTTGTAAATACCACAAAATACGGTTCCAAGAATTCAACTTTTGTTGCTTGAATGTTCTCTCCTTGCTCTTCAAAATTTCTCTTTTCTTGCTTGTCCAAATCTCTCTTCAATCTAGTTTGAAATGATGAAAAGACTAGGCTTTATAGGCTTCTTCTCTAATTTCCTGAATATTAGATCCCAATAGCCAAAATTTGAAATTTGAATTTTGGACTTTAAAATACTACCAAAAACATATTTAAATTTTGGTTTTGGGAATTAAAGGGGACCCATTCGCCCATGACCTAAGAGTACAGGACCAATGTGTTTCGAGGCCATTAATTAATTAAATGCATTTATTCAATACATGTTTTAATATTAGAAAATGATAAAAATAGACCTTGGGATGCATAATAAAGGGAATTAGGGGCCTATTTAGGAAGGGTAAAAGTGCATAAACATAAGGTCACTAAAATAGGTCCAAACTAAGTGTAAAATTGTACTATCACCTAGAAGGGAGTACAATTTTCTACACTACATTTAGCCCCCCACTTTAGTGGCCATATTACACTATGTGCATATGCAAGCTAAAGTACTAAAAGGAAATTGCGCTTCATAAAATGATACTCATATAGATATTGTAATTTATTTGCTAACAAGGAGAATGAATCCCCCAATGTAGTCCTTTGCAAAACCATAATGTTAGGAACCATATCCTACAAAATAGATTCATTAGTTGTTCAAGATCATCTTAAAACATGTCCAAGTTCTATAGAGAATTAGATTTGAGGGTAGATGTATGCCCCCCTTGATTATGCTTGCTTTATGGAGGTGGAATCAAGGTATAAATCTAGCCTCGTTGAATTTCTTTACTTGGTGATGTGAATGTTTAAAATAGGGTATTGAGGTTACAACAACATATATCGATAAACATTAGATAAGATCAGATACAAAACCACAAATCCAATGCAACATACGACATTGAAAATAGAGTTTTCTAGCCCCCATTATGATGTTTTGAATGAAATGTACTATTAAAAGTCTTAACTATATGTTAGTGAAAATTCATGCTTTTGAACATCATTTTGACATTTACCATTTTGAAATTACCTTGGTGTAGAGAATTGACGATGCTGAGCTAATGACCCTACAAGCCCCCTAGATTGGACATCTTGCAAGATGAGGTGACATGTGGTGAGCTCCGATGCATGGTGAGTTCATTGTACCCTACTTTATGATTAAGTTTTTGATTTTGTAGCAATTTTTTATCCATTTTTAGAAGGTTTTGGGACCCCATCCAAATGTGGTGCACCTATCCCATTTTGGCCCATGTGTCCCAGAATGGCCAAAGTGTCCAGGATTCCCCATCCAAAAATGCCCTATGTCTCCAATTTTGGCCCAAGGATCCTAGGGAATCTTTTTTCCAATTTTAATTGATTGGTTAATATTTTTAAGCATGTTATTGATGATTTATTTTGTTTCTTTCAGGTTCTACAATGCACTCAAAATTTTTTAGGAGGTTGATTATTCACCCTTCTCCGGGAGCAGGTTA
Source organism: Sequoia sempervirens (assembly GCA_007258455.2). Classification (NCBI taxonomy): domain Eukaryota; kingdom Viridiplantae; phylum Streptophyta; class Pinopsida; order Cupressales; family Cupressaceae; genus Sequoia; species Sequoia sempervirens. The sequence continues at coordinate 400,694,563 of VDFB02000017.1, read as the reverse complement.
CCCGACTTATTGAGGAGGTTAACACTTTTTGTGAGATTGGTCTATTCTAGATCTGCCTCATGCCACCCATGAGGTATCACGATGCTATGATGATGGAATTGGTGGAGAGATGAAGTGCAGACACTTGCACGTTCCATCTGGCTACAAGAGAGATGATGGTGACCCTAGAGGATGTGCACTATATTTTGAGATTACTTGTTCGAGGTGAGACCATCCATCTAGAGGAGGATCAAACACATAAGCAAATGAGATGGGATATTGAGCATTGGGTGGGTCACCATATTCCACTAGAGGAAATTAGAGCTTGCATTGAGCTACAATTGCTGCTATATGCTCTCTTTCCATCGTTATGGTGGATTATGGTTGTTATGATTGCTTTAGGACTTGTATCAGATAGACGAGGCACACACCTAGATGTGGGCCTCATTCACACCATTCACTAGATGGAGCGACATCAAACCATTTATACTTGGGGTCACAGTATGTTGGCTCATATTTATTATGATCTTGGGTTCTTTATTTATTGAGAGTTACACAAAATAGTACACTATACACTATTATAGGTTTGGGCCTTTGAGAATATCATGTGTACTAGGCCTATAGGTTATCCTACGGTAGGGACCATGGGTTATCCATGAGAATTTAGGTATGTATTGAGATAAGTTTGGTAGTTTGGTGATATGTTGTACTAGAGGGTCTAGTTTGATCATCTAGAGGAGGACGAGATAGTATGGAGACCTTACCACACCATACCCAGTGGCTAGATCTCACACGACAATTTGTTAGGATGTAGCAAGATAGATTTTTTCTTGGACATAATGACTATATAGTTATTCCCTTTTATTATGATAATTATGTGGTAGTTCAAATAGGTTTAGATACCTCCTAGGCCACGACCTACATACCTGAGAACAACACAAAGTGGCTCCATGCTAGGAGACATTTAATGTCCCATGATAGATGGTGTCATTTTTAGCAATTTAGATGATAAGGACCAAGAACTGCCCCCAGTATCAGACCTGGATGATGTAGGTGCCACGATAACCTATGAGCACTAGTGGATGAGAGCATGACTTGCACGTCTTCCCTTTACATCACCCCATAGGAGACATTGGACCTCTTCTAGGTTGTGGAGATGAGAGAGGACAAAGTCAAGGGTGGAGACACATATGATGATGATAGGGAAGAGGACTTAGAAGAGGATGAGGATGATGATGAGGAGGATCCACAACCCATGGGTGGCAATCTTGATGAGTTAGAGGAGGCCACAAATAACCCTAAGGAGAGATCATCATCTCACCTATGAGTCACTAGAGCATAGTTAGTAGCTACAATAAGCATTGTATTTCATGAGCGTGGGGAGGGTAGTGATGTTGGACCTTCCCTGCTTCTTGCTCATGAGGGACCTATTATCCCACATCAAGATCCTGATTAGTAGGCTAGTGATCTAGGTGATGATGTGCTATTATAGCTTTATTATCTTTTTGTTATTACATTTAGTTATCACGTCTTGTTATAATATTTAGTATGATTACCATCTTGTAGTGTGTATGAGAGAGTGGTGAGACCTCTTTCATCAAGTTACTGTAGAGATGGCTACCTCCTTTCCCCCACATTAGGCCACATGAGCGGAGCATATTCCACTGCCTAGTGTAGGGTGTCATGTTAACCTTTTTGAGTTGTTAGCTAGATGGAGGATAGTGTATGAGGAGGCTATGAGGATCACTAATCTATCTACATCTAGAGAGGAGCAGGCGAGAGATGAGCTAGTAGAGCTTCAAGCCACCCAAGTCCCAATCAAGAGCGAGTCACAAAATTTCATGTGGTTGGAACTCAATAGGTTGGAGGGAGAGCTCATAGAGTTCAGGTAGATCTAGCTAGAGTACAGGACGACAGGGACCGGATAGATTAGGAGCATGTCACAACACTCATATGGGATGGGATGGCTTTAGGTGAGGTATGAGGGCTATGAGATTAGATGAGCTCCATGAGTAGACCATGATCAACTATCTCTCGATGAGCACTACCACCAAGACCTGAGGAGTCTAGTAGCCATAGGACATACTAGATGTGCTATGTTGTTTGACACCATATTTTGTTATTGTGGTGACTATGTACAAAAACTTTCATAATAAGAATTTTTGTTTGTTTCTATGAGTTGTTTAGATTAGATGTCAATGTGATCTAGATTAAAAAATCTTTGTAAGATTATTTAATAAATGTATTCATGATCTAATTTATGTGATCTAACCTAAACACTTATGCTTACATTAGATACTACATTCTAATTAAGTGTTTTGTGTCAAACTAAATGCGATTATGATCTAATTGTAAAATTAAATGCATTTAATGATCTAATTTAACACAACACACATGGTTTTGAATAGCGTGTAAAGGGAAGTAATAATTCAACATAATGAATAATTACTCTACATAATTCAAGACACACCAAGAATGTCAAGAATGAAGCAATGCAAGATAAAATAGACAACTATCCACTTAATCTAACAACATGCTTTGATATACATACTATTCAAAAAGAGATGTTTTTAATTGTAATATCTCTACAAATGCGTATCGGTTATAGGTTCTTTGAGAGGTGTACCATCTATTTCTATTAATGTGTATGCTCCAGACCCATAGCTTTTGTCAATGACATAGGGTCCTAAACAATTCAGACTAAACTTTCCTTTTTCTCCTAGGGAAACACTAACATTACATTGATTTTCATATAACACTAAATCACCTTTATTAAATGACTGAGAGATGATATTATCATTGTAACTTCATTGTATTATTTTAGAATAGGCTTGAAGATTCTTGACAATGTTGATGTGTTGTTAATCAAGCATTTCAAGTTATTGTAATCATTTCTCTTTATAAGTGGTGTCGTCAATGAGACCTGTAAGAGCAATTCTCAATGAAGGAATTTCTAACTCTAAAGGAATTATTATGTCAGTGTGATAGACAAGGTTATAAGGTGTATTTCTTGTGGATGTTCAAATACTTGTACGATAGTCCCACAATGCGTAAGATAATTGAGTGTGCCAATCCTTATTATGTTTTCTTACTATTTTCCCAAGATTTGCTCAAGGGTTTTATTAGTTGCATTTGTTTGACCATTAGACTGTGGGTAGTAAGGTGTTGAAAAATGGTGTTGAATGTGAAATTTTTCCAAAAAATTCTTCACATCATTGTTCTTAAATGGTGTACCATTGTCTAAAACTAATATGGAAGGAAGACCAAAGTGAGCAATGATGTCTTCCAATATAAAATGACAAAATGCATCGGCGGTTGTGGAATGAAGAAGAATGGCCTCTACCCATTTTGTGAAATAATCTATCATGGTAATTATAAACGTATGTTCGAAATAAGAAGGCAGGGATATTTTTTCAATGAGATCCAAACCCCAAACCAAAAATGGCCAAATAGGAATTTGAGCACAAAGTTTGGAAATAGGTGCATGGATCAAATTGTTATGTTCTTGACATTTGTGACATCTCTGAACATGATCAAAACATTCTTGTTCCATATGTCGCCAAAATATCCCATGCAAATTAAATTTTGAATTAACGATCTTCCCCTAAAATGCTCCCCGCAAGCACTAGCATGAGCTTCCTCAAGGGATATAGGTATATCTGATTGTTTAAGGCATCTAAGTGATAGAACGTCAAAGGATTGTCTATACAAGACATCAACTAAGATTATGTATCTAGTTGCAAGTTTTCAAATATGAGCTCTAGTGTTTTTGGTGGTTGGTTCAAGAAAGGTACCTTATTTTAAGTAATTGAATATCGGTGTGTACCATTCAATAGAGACTTCAATATTGGTCACTAATGCTTTTTTCATCTTTTCATCTATTGATGGTTTTGTGGTTTTATGCATGAAAAATGTGAAGTCAATAGAAGGATCTTCAGGAGACACAAGGGAAGCAACACTTTCCATTGTATCTGCATATTGATTATCCTTTCACAGAATATTATCAATAGTATATGATTCAAAGAGTTCTAGAAATGTCATTATAAGGTCTTTATGTTGGGATAAATTATCATGTTTCGCTTGATAAGATCCATTTATTTGTTTAATGACCAATTGAGAATCACCATATATATGAATGTGTTGAACACCTAAGGATAAGGCCACACATATTCTAGCAATTAGGGCCTCCTATTCTATAGTGTTATTCATGCATAGGAAGTTTAAACTATAAGATAAGGGAATAGGCTTTCATGAAGGCGATATTAATATAACCCCTGCTCTAGAACTAGTTTGACACCTAGAGCCATCAAAATACAATTCCCATATTTCCTTTTCAGTTGTCAACACACTTTCATTAGTGAATGAGTCATGATTAGGTGATGTTAATGGTGAAGGAGCATCAACTAAATGGTTGGTAAAGGCTTGTCCTTTTATTTCCTTTTGAGGCATAAATTTAAGATCAAACTCAGTTAACAACTAACCCATTTAGCTAAACATCCTGACAAATCTGTTTTAGCAAAAAGGTGCTTCAAAGGATCAAACTTTGTAACAACATGCACTTTTGCATTTAATAAATAGTGTCTCAATTTACTAGCAGAAAACACAAGAGCCAAACATTTTTTTTCTATTGTTGTATATCATGTTTCATAATTTATTAAAGTCTGGATAATGTAATAAACAAGACACTCTTTGCTACTTTTTCATCTTGTTGAGCAAATAATGTTGCTAAAGCATGAATGGATTTCCTTTAACAACGGGTTGCAAGATAGGAGGATTAGCTAGATACGCTTTCAAATTTTCAAAAGCTTTTTTACAATCCTCATTCCATTTAAATTTTGAATCCTTAAGAAGTTGGGTAAAGGGGAGAGTCTGATCCACTGGTGATGCCAAAAAATGACGAATTGCTTGAATCTTTCCTTGTAAACTACGTAATTGAGATATATTTTTAGGTATGGTTTGTGGTTGCCTATTATTCCTTGTATTGTATGTGTGAGCAATGGTATTGTAACTCAGTTGTTGTGAAACATTGTTACTAGTGAGTTTCCTTACAAAGTTTAAGATATCACCTAGAGTTTTTGGTTTATTTTTAGGTGGTCCTATGATAAGCACATGTTTGGTTTGGACTTGTGGTTGTTGTGAAGGTGGGTAGATGATAAGTTGAGGTGTGATTGCATTAAATTCCCTTTGTTTTGGTTTTTTATGACAAGCCTTAGTGGATGAACCTTGTGAGATGAAATCCTCAAAGGCTTCATCTAACATGTCAAAGTCATCACTACTAAAGGGATTGAGGGATATATTAACTTGTAGAAAGAGATCTGACATGATCAGATAACTATGATTTCTCCAAGGTGTATCATTTAGTGTATGAATTTTTGTTTAATTTTTTGTGATAATTAATGGTTTCCAATGTTTGCAAAATGAAGACTAACCTATCTAAACTATGAAATGATGTAAAAATTAAAGCAGATATCCATAGACCTAAAATTATTTAATATTGAAATAGAACAAGAAAACTTTTTCAATTTTTTTTAATAGTTCATCAAAAGAACACCTTTATTTAATGTGCAGAATAGACTGTTTCATAATTTCAAATTCCAGTTGTAACAATAGAAATAGAAATTAGGAACATAGACAAAAATGCACCTAGAAAATTTTCAAGACACATGTATAGGGACAGATTCACCCAAGGGTGAATGGGTCCTTGCTTAGGGTCTTGGAAAATGAAAAATGCAATGTCTGACATATTGTTTATGTTTACTATTTCAGGTTGCAGAATGTTTTTTCTGTGGATAATTTTCTAGATTTTTCTATCTAAATTTAAATGCAATAAATGACAAAAGATGAAAAATAATGACAACTTTTTGAATGCAATTTTGATTGCATTTTTTGATGTAAATGATTGAAAGACACTAATATGCAAACTATTATGTAAAATGAATGCAATATGTATGCAATATTTTTGGATTTTTTGATATTTTAGATGATGCAAAATGCAATTATGAATGATGCTAAATGAAAATTTGAAAACCTAAATAAGATGCAAGACTAACTAATGCAAATCCTAGATCTAGGGTTTTAGAGGCTTCCAAATCAGAATTTATGATGTACAATGTCGGGTTCACCGAAATGAAACATAGAAAAATGTGGAAATGTGGGGTTTGATATGTGATGGAATGATCTAACACATTTATACTTTTCCTAATTTCATTAGAAAAAGAGATCTCCCACGGATAGGATTGACTTTCAACCTTGAGATGAGTCAACCCTATTAGGAAGGTTTGATATTTTCTTATGAAAGAAATAACTGATTGGTTGTTTTGGGAGATAAATTTAATGCATTAACAAACTCAATTGTATGAAATAATGCTTGAAATGTAGAGTACTATGATAAAAAAATGAAAACAATAATTTGCAAGCAGATTTGAGAAGGGCAGAATGGTATGCACCTAGCCTAAAAACTGGGTTTTGCACTTTGTAGTAGGACTCATTCGCCCAAGTGCGAATGAGTCCTTTTTTCCTTTTCTGAAACTTCAAAAGTTGAATCTGTATATGTCTATTTGCATTTCACTCTTGTACCTGCAAATATTGACTTCCAAATCCTGACCTATAATAATTTTGTAAAATGTTGTTTTGTGTATATAGGGGTTTGCCTCGGTCAAACCCCAAGTTTGGAAATTAAACCTTGATGAATGATAAAATTTGATAAAATGACAGTGTGTGTAAACCCTAACCTTAAGTTCATCTAAGGTTGTTATGAGCTAATATGCAAAGAAACCCTACTCAATGGCATTAGAGTATGATTCCTATATGATAACGATAAATGATAAAGATCCAATTAGGGAGAAGTCAAAACACCCTAATATATGTTAAATATGATAATACCTTGGTGTAAGTTGCTAGTAGAATGAATCTTGAAGATGGGATCACTAGGAAACAAGTCATTAGGTTAAGGAAAATGGCCAAATACATCTCCAAAACCTAGAATCCATCATGATCCACCATAAGAATCAACCTTAAATTATGAACAATGCTTGATTAAATCTTTGACAAAGTGAGCTTGAAGATCTACAAATATGAAAAAATTCTACTCCAAGACTTCAACTTTGCTTGCTTGAATTTTCTCTCCGTTCTCCTCAAAAAATTTATTTTCTTGCTTGTCCAAATATCTCTTCAATCTAGTTTGAAATGATGAAAAGACTAGGATTTATAGGCTTCTTCTCTAATTTCTTGAATATTAAATCTTGATAGCCAACATTTGAAACTTGAATTTTGGACTTTAAAATACTACCAAAAACATATTTAAATTTTATTTTTGGGACTTAAAGGGGACCCATTCAACCAAGGGTGAATGGGTCCTAACCTAAGAGTCCAGGACCAATGTGTATCAAAGTCATTAATTAAGTAAATGCATTTATTCAATGCATGTTTTAATGTCGAAAAACAATAAAAATAGTCCTTAGGATGCATAATAAAAGGAATTAGGGGCCTATTCAGGAAGGGTAAAAGTGCATAAATGTAAGGTCACTACAATAGGTCCAAACTAAGGGTGAAATTGTACTATCACCTAGAAGGGAGTACAATTTTCTACACTACACAAATAATTCCATTAGTTTGGTAAATTGGCCTCTAAGTGGTGCTACATACATGCATTTATCCAAAAAGTGTTAGTTAGAAAGGTTGTGGACATATCTAACTTATCTATAATGAATCTTGCTAGATCATATGTTTTACCACAATTGACTTTTAGTTATAAATACTAAAATTCACTTGTGCTGATAAGTTGGTTGAAAGTGTGACACAACTTTGTACTTTCAACCTAGTGATTGGTGTTGAAGTATTTAAATTCAAGAATAGCTTCTTTGATAATATTTTTTTTCTCTTGGAATGGGGAATACACTTTTTCGAATGAGACACCTTGCTTTAGAAGGATACAATATTGGGTTTCTTAGAAACACATGTTGGATTAAAGATCTAATTTATACATTCTTTATAATTGCAACTAATAGTTTGAAGAATAAGTGGTGGATCTTTGATATATTTTTGGTAAGGAAAATTAGTAAAATTAGGTACCTATTTCCTTAGTGGATGATGTTGGTTGTTTTTGGTAGGAGAGTGGGACACATTACTTACAAGAGTATTGCTTTCTTGAAGAGGAACAATATGACACATGGTTTTGCACATGTCACTACTTCCTCTGGTGTTTGTGAAGGGTGTGTATAGAATTATTATAAATAAATATTTGATAATACCTCTTCATAAAGAGCATTGAATAAACTTGATCAGTACATAATGACTTGATGGATCCACAATTATTAAATTCACATAGCAGTTTGATGTATTTTTTTTATCTTACTTGATGGAAATTTACCATACAAACTTGGTTTTAATTTTTAAAGAAGGATGAAGTTTCTTATATGTTCAAGGTATTCATGCTAGAAGTGGAGAACTAGTTTGGTAAATATATCAAGAAGTTATGGACATAATGACATCATATGTCAATAAAAATTTCACAAACTTCCTTAAGAATCATTGAACAACAAGAGAATTGTTGGTTCCTCATACTTCATAATAGAAGATGGTAGTTGAGAAAAATGGATCATATGCTCAAGAATATTGCTAGATGCATGCCACAATCTTGGGATTTACCCAAGGCTTAATGGGAAAAAGCAATGAATTGTGCATATCTAGATCAAGTATCATAAACTTCATGAACTGTTTAATTTTTTGAATATTTTGATTGGCTATGATGGGATAAAGGATCAAGTGGTGGATATCTTCAATAATCCTATAATATAGAGTGAGTTCATCAATTTTCAAAAGTCATGTTTCAAAGAGATATTAAGGAAGAGGGGATTTTTATCATGACATTCTTTTTTCTTTCATGGATATACTATCTGTAATGGCATGAATTTGTACCCCTTGTAAATTCCACATATACATACCTCCTACCTTAGAGAATTAAGTTTGATAATGAAATTCCATGCTCTTCATCCATTTTCCATCCACTTGTAAACTATTTTACGTGTTGATGGGGGATATTCTATAAGGGATGCTAGCACGGCATGCAGACGTCTACACGATGTGCTATCATCCTGATAGGATTCCTACCTCTAGAATTTGTAGAGGCATTACAATTCTCCATTGGCGACAAAGAGTAACGTATCTGCTCCCTTGACCGACCTTGAATGACTCCTTTGCCTCCAATTTCACCCTTCAAATGACTATCTCTTCCATTCTTTTAGTCTCTCTTTAACTCTCTTGATCATCCATACACTTGGGATTACTCTCTTCACTCTTTACACATCATTCTCAAGGTCTATCACCTCCATTGAAGCTACAAGTTGATACTTTGCTGGGCTACACTACTCTCTTCACTGTTTACACATCATTCTCAAGGTCTATCACCTCCATTGAAGCTACAAGTTGATACTTTTCTGGGCTACTTTCCTCATTGTTGTTGCAACTACGATCTTGAAGGCTTGCGAGCTCACTCCTCCCATTTTTCTTGAGTGCAAGTGGTTGAAGGTGATATCACTCCATTTCCTTTTCTCTTGCATTATATCTTTTGATATCATAGCATATTTTTGTTCAACGTATTGTTTGGTATCATTATTTCAATATATTTCTTTATCATATTTCTTCTATCATTGCTATATTGGCTATCTATGGAGGTGGAAACACCAAAGCGGGGGATTGACTACAGTAGTCCTCTATACACTGTTGGCCCGATAATTGTTGCACCACAAGGTCAACCTGTTAATGCCTGATACAACTACCAGAGTTAACAGATCCATGAGAGGTGGTTAGTCCATGTCACGAATCCTGAGGGGAGCATTGACCATTTTCCAACAATCTCCCCCTTAGCATTACTTAAGGGAATTCAAACCCAGTACCTTTGGCTCTGATACCAATTGTTGGCCCCATGGTTGTCATTGTACCAAAAGGTCAACCTGTTAATTCCCAATACAATTGTTGGCATATGGCTTCTAGTGTTGTCATTGATGGCAATTGAAGTCATCTCCATAGTCCGCAGATTAGTATCTAATCATAACAACAAGTAAAGTAAAATATTGTGTATTACTAGTATAATACTTGAGGAATAGGGTACCTGGTCAAAAAACTTCACCGGATCATTGTTTTGTGTTGTGGATCCCTGGAATTTCTTGATGATTATGTGGATTATCTTATTATTGAGTTTTGTGGTGTTGCATGAGTTACAACACGTGTTTGGAGGTCCGGTAGGATACTTTCTATCTATTTGTTTGTTGTAGCTGACTTAGTGAATGTGGGATGCTGTGGATGTGTTAAGTGAAACAATCTAAGATGTTTTCATGTTCAAATGTTTAATTATGGGCCCTAGCTATGGACTAGCCAACTTGTTTGAATACACATCAAAATTATTTATTTTTTTGGGCCGACAAGTTGCAAATATTCTTAAGTTTTATTGAGCTGACTTGTAGCGATTAAATCCTTAGTCATGGAAATATTTAGATGATTGATCTTACATCATTTGAAAAAATAAATAAGGTGTATTGGTGTATGTTGTGAACATCCAAAGAGTATTTAAGTGATATCATGCATAGTTTCACTTGTGCATAAAGATTTTGTGTGTGAACTTGAGCAGAGCAAAACATAAGTTCGATATTAGTCAAAAGGACATAAGTTCATCATTAGAGCTTACCAGAACTATAATCAAGCATTAGTAGATGCTATCCATTCAATTCATTTTCTTTTGGATATAATCCAAATCACTATAAGGGTAGCGAGCCCATCCTTTTGAGCAGTGAGCCTTAATTCATTTGCATTCCCATTTTGTAATATCTCTTTTGCATATACTTAGAACTTATTGTGGATTGGCCATCCACCGTGGTTTTTCCCTTAACAGGGTTTCCACGTAAAAATCCTTGTGTTATGGTTGTGTGGTTTCTTGCTTTCTATTTCTGCATATTACTTCTGATTAAATGTTCTAGGTGGATTAAAGGTCAAAATAATAAAATTATTTTTTGCTTGTTTCCAACAATTGGTATTAGATCCAGTTCATCAAAAGAAGTCTAACAGCTTGAGGAGATCTTGGAAAGTGTTCTCAATGGATACAAGCAGTCTTCAACAACTTATGGTGGCCTTGGATGATCTTGACCAACCAAAATCTGAGATCCGGGAATTGCAAGAAAATCTTGAGAATGCAGAAAAATTCATCTAGTAATTGAAAGACAAGATCAATGAATCAAGGGAGAAAAGAAAGGAATTATGTGGTTAGCTCAAGCAAAAGAACAAAACCATGGAAGATGAACAACTCAGTCAAGCTTTGAAAGAGAAAATAGAAGAATGTGAATTTTTTTCCTAAGAGAATGTTGCCTTGAAGCGTGAGATGGAATCTATCATGATGAGAATGACCAAGGAGATTGAGGACAAAAAGAAGAATGAATAAAATCTTGCACAATCTTTGAAAGAAAAGTTAGAACAATGCAACCAACTAGACAATGAATTGGAGCAATCCAAGAACAATGAAGAGGAGCTCGAAAAGCAGCTTGATGATTTCATAAATGAATTTGCTACTGCAAATGAGTATAAGGAAAAATTGAAAGAAAGCTCAGTCAAACTTGATGAGATAATCAAGGGACAAAGGACTGATGGTGACAGATGAGGTCTTGGATATGAAGAAGGAGAAAGCTCTGGATTTGGACAAAGGAGTTCTGGACAAGGAAATTTCAGACAAAGAAATCAGATGAATGGACCCAGAAGAAATCCGGTAAGGTAACCTAATGCTCAAATATTTAATGGCTATTTCTATGTCTACAAAAAATTTGGTTATATGGCTTCTCAGTGTAGGAGTAGGGTAAACACAAGTAGACCATCATTCTCAGGTCAGTACTTTAATTACTATAAGTATGGTCATAAGTCAAGTGAATGAAAAATTGTGATGAAAAAATTTCATAGAGATGTCAGATGCTATGCATGCAATAGATTTGGACATATTTCTAACCAATGCAAATCAAGAAAAATTCAGTGGAAAAATTGGCCTGGACAGAGAAGTGTTGTGTGCTACAGTTGCAACAAATCTGGTCACACCTCTAGATTCTGTTGGAACAGAAGAGGTCTGGTAAAACATAATAGGCAACCATATGTTAAAGGAAAAGGGAAAGTCACTACTGATGAGATCAAGAAGAAAATGTAGAAGAATCCCTCTATAGAAGGAAATGGATCCACACTAGAATCCACTTCCGGTAATACCTCAGGAAATTAATTTTAGGTCTCTGCCATAGGGGGAGTTTCCAAGAAAAACTCCTAAACCCCCTACAAGTGATTGGTACTAGAATTTGGATGAGTCTAGTAGGAAATTTGATACTTCTCAGAAATTGTAAAATGAATCTAAGGCATTAGTGAAGACTATTGGAGATCCTTATAAAGATTATTTGCCCCAGAACATAAAAGATAGAAAATCAGTTGAATTAGGGAAAGGGCATTTATTGCAAAAATTAAGGAGTTAGGTTCGAGGACAATAAAAGAGTGGTTTCCACCTTCATTTGTCATATTGCATTCAGAGGAAAGAGGTTTGGAGAGATTTGAAGTGATCATTGCCTAATTGAGAGAGACTCAAGCATAGAGGAGAATCTGTGATCAAAATCTGTTTCGTCCCCAAAATGTATTTATTGCAAAACCTATAAATTTGTGTGCTCACAATTATGTCAACTCCTCTGTTAGTCGAAATTAAGGATAGGCCGTGTCCAAAATTTTAATGGCATCTATATAAGTCCATAGATATAGAGCCCTTAGGTGTATTTTCATCGGTGTTGTATGAAGTTCTACATATGTGCACACAAATATTGAAGATTTGGGTAGTTCACAGTTATTGGAATTGTATTCTCATCACATAGTTCAAGAATATTTTTTTGTGAAACCATAATTCAAAACCCTAGAAGATAAGAAATTTTTGCAATTCACGAAATTTGCTATATTTGAAGAAGATGAGTGGGTTCAATATATACTAAGTTATGTCCATGATGAATTCATGTGGCTGGAAGTGCCATTCAAAATCTCCAAGGAAGATATTTGTACAGTTATAGGCTTAAATTCCACTGGTAGACTTTTAGTTTTGAAGTTGGTGAAGAATGATGAGGTCACTAAAGCAACTGGCTAGCATTGGGATAGAAGGGCAATGACAATAGATCATATTTCTGAAGTTAATGTAAAATTTTTATCTATGGTTATAGGCTACAAGATTTACCACTTGAGCTAGGAGAATTCTGTATCTAGCACAGCCATCTATACAACATATGAAATGATCAGACAAAATGCATAATATGATCTATGTGAAGTGCTCAGAGGTCAACTATTGGAGAATATGAGAAAAATCAAGAAGGACAAAATTAATGTATTCAAATTCAGAAACCTGTTAATCTGTCTATATTTCTACTTCTTAGGTGAGGTACCGGGAGTTGGTAAAGTTCAATGGCGTAATGATATGCTCGTAGCTACTCAAATCTAGGATATGTTATGTGGACTTGGTGACCGATAGACCTGCAACACAATCCTACGGGGACATTTTAAAAAAATTCAAAATTTGATGCATGCTAGAGAGAGAATTCCTGCCACAATAGTGGAACAGTATAAATAATCTATATGCTTCATGATAGACATTGACCAGTGTCATATGGATGTTGCTAATCCTAGAACAGTTTGGATCATGCATATGGGTTATGAAGTAGATGAAAACATTCTAAGGATGTATGCAAAACATCTGCTAATTTCATCACTAGATCAGGGTGAAGAAAGGTTTGGTACATATGCAGAGAAAAAATTACAAGTTCATTCAGAATTGAGAAATCCCATGTCAATCATAAAGGTAAGAAAAGAGACATAAGCTTTTGCAGAGATTATGGGTCTTCTAGTGGAAAAACTGAAAGAAATAAGAAGGAAAAAAGATGAAGATGAAGCAACTAAGAAGAAAGAAAAGGTTGAATTAGCTGGTTCGGGAACATCTTCTGCTAACACCAGACCTACCAGGAGTTCCCCTGTAGGACAATCAAATCAAGTTGAAGCCTCCAAAAGGAGGAAGAAGAATAAAAGCTCGAGAACTTACAAAGCTATATCTATAAATGAAGAGGAAGAAACTAACTTAGAAGTAGTAAGGGAGATAAAGGCTACTGGGACTCATGTTGTCAATCTAAACAAGATAAAACCTTTCGGTAAAGGTGGAGAAGCAAATAAAAAGACCAAAGTTGACAAGCCCAACATGTATATTGAAGAAGTTGAGAATATAGCAGTAAAAGATGGAAATCTCATGGCACTCTGTGACCTGTATGAGACTTTTGATGAATCTGGTAAGAAGATTCTTGAAGAAGCTTCAGTTAAGAAATTTTATGTTTTCAATAAAACTCTTCTTGAAATCATGTCTAGCTTGCCTACAAGCCTATATAATGCTTTGGAATCTAGGAGAGAGAATTCCAAAGTAAAGGAGGAAAATCTGAGGAAAAGAGTTCTTTCCAATTTATGCCCAGAAATGACAATTGAATAAATGGATTTATTTCTTCAAAAATTTAAAAAGGAATTCAGAAGCAAGTCAAGAGTAAATAAACTCATGATTGGTGACATTGATGCTGTTATCAGTGAAACTAAGGTAATTCTAGAAGAATTATTGTCAAAGGAGAAGACAAATATTGAGGAGATCATTACTAAACATGTTCAAGGCAATGAGGAAGTAAATGTGAAGGTAAAAGAATCAGAAGAAGGAAATGTGAATGAGGAAAACATAAATGTGTCTGATTCTCCAGGATTTGAGGATATTCTGACTTCTCCCAATATGGAAAATTTAGAGACACCTGTGGTGACTAAGGTCCAAATTGAGGTGGTTGCTAAAGAAAAAGAGGTGCATACTGAAGAATCTGAAATGGCTAAAGTCAATCCTGAAACATAATCCAAGATTGAAAAAGAAAAGCATAAAAAAATCAGAATGAATGAGGTAAAAGAATCTCTACTGGAGCAACAAGAAGAATCAGATCCTAAATTAGATGAAAATTCAATCAACCTATCTACTATGTCTCCAATCGGATGTTGAAGGTCGCTACAATTGCTCAAGCTAAAGCCAATGAGAAAAATATTGAAATCTCACATTGAGGACGATTGAAGCTGCTAAAACTTGCATCACGGAGTCCTACATAAATTAATGCCCACTTATGTTATGGACCCATTAGGCTCCTCCTTTGGTGAGTTGAAGAAGTTAATAAACTCTTTAGATTCTCATTTTGAGTCTTTTGAGAAATCAACTCTAGTTAAAGTGAAAAAAAGAAGTTCAAGAAGAAGAGAATTGGTAGCCTAAATGAATTGATTGCTAGATACAAACATCCAGGCTCATGTATAAGAATATTCAAGGTCCTATATGGAAGGAGGAAAAGTGTACAATCCTGCTTAGTCTTGTCAAAATTTATTAAAGCAAAAGAAGCATGTGAAAGATATTGGCGATAATTGGTTACTATTTGCAACACTTTTGACCCATTAGCCGGGTGTTTGTCATCAAGAAAGTCGTAATGTCCTTGCTCAAAAAATAAAGAATCTAAAGCTTGAAAATGAAATGATTATTAGCATAGTAAGTGAATTAGGGGCTAATAAGTCCAAAGATTGAGACAATAGTAAATGCTCTAAAAAGCCAAAGGTGCTAAGACCGCTCCACGATCCGGTAAGCCTCAAGAAGCAGCTTGTCATATCTTCTTTGTGGTCATATTACCATTTTGGAGAGTCTAAAAAGTGTGTGGGACTCAAACTTAAGTGGATTGAAGAATGTCTTTGTAGACATCTTCCAATCTTTGTAAGTCTCCGTGATATGTTTGTATAGTTTTGCAATTTTGGATTCCCCAATTTTTTCATTGATGTCAAAGGGGAGAGTGAAGTGGAAAATGATTTGATATTCTTAGGGGAAGCGATTATTTTGTATTTTGGTAGTGTGCTTATTAGCTTCGACACATACTCATTTTCACTAAGTGTTGCCATCAATGCCAAAGGGGTAGATTGTTGGCATATGGCTTCTAGTGTTGTCATTGATGGTACCGAAGTCATCCCCATGGTCCCAGATCAATATCTAATCATACCGACAAGTAAAGTAAAATATCGTGTATTATCAACATAATGCTTGAGGAGCAGGGGTACTGGGTTGCTTCACTAGATCATTGTTTGTGTTGTGGATCCCACGGAGGTGCTTGATGAGCACATGCATTATCTTATTATTTTGGTGTTGCATGAGTTGCAACACGTGTTTGTAGGTTTGGTAGGATGCTACGTCATTTGTTTGTTGTAGTCGACTCGAATGTGGTTGTGGATGTGTTAAGTGAAACAATCTAAGATGTTTTCATGTTCAAATGTTTAATTATGGGTCCTAGCTATGGACTAGCCAACTTGTTTGAATACAAATCAAAATTATTCATGATTTGGGCCAAGTTGCAAATATTCTTAATTTTTTTTGAGTGACTTGTAGCGATTAAATCCTTAGTCACGATATATTTAGATGATCGATTACATCATTTGAAAAAAGAAAGAAGGTGTATTGGTGTATGTTGCAAACATCCAAAAGTATTTGAGCAATATCATGCAGTTTCACTTGCGATAAATATTTTGTGTGTAACTTGAGCGAGCAGAATAGAAGTTGATATCAATCAAAAGGACATAAGTTCATCATCAAAGCTTAACCGAAACTGTAATCAAGCATTAGTAGATGCTATCCATTCAGTTCATTTTCTTTTGGATCTAATCCAAATCATTGTAAGGGCAGTGAGCCCATCCTTTTGAGTAGTGAGCTCTAGGAAGTGAGCCTAAATGCATGTGCATTCCCATTTTGTAATATCTCTTTTGGGTATACTTAGAACTTATTGTGGATTGGTCATCCACCGCAGTTTTTCCCTTAACATGGTTTCCACGTAAAAATACTTGTGTTATGGTTGTGTGGTTTCTTACTTTCTATTTCTGCATATTACTTCTGATTAAATGTTCTAGGTGGATTAAAGGTCAAAATAATAAAATTATTTTTTGTAGAACACTGATTCACCCCCCCTCTCAGTGTTGCTTGTTTCCAACAACAATCACTAGAGTTAATGGATCCATGGGAGGTGGTTAGTCCATGTCAAGAATCTCAAGGGGAGTGCTGACCATCTGCCAACATACACAACCCCAACATTTTTTTGTCTTGTGTGTATAGGTTGCTCGTCAAGTGAATACCTTGAATATATCAACTCATGGGTAGGAAGGTGCACTTTCCTCACCCTCTTTTTTCAATTCGTAGTTAGATCAAGTTAAAGTATTCTTCTTGATATTTTGTTATTTATTTCTTTTCTTTTTCTGTTATTAAATTAAACTATAATCGTTAGGTTGTTAGTGATTTTATTTTAGTCCTTGGTTGTACTTTATGATTTTTGTTCGTACAAATGCCAATGCCCCACTGAGATGCTAGTGTGTCGCACTATCATCCGCATTGCGTGTTGTAGTCCTCTGGCAGTGAGATACCTAAGTTGTAGTCTAGACTCTAGAAAATTGCTCACTTGACTTCCTAAAACTCTCAAATCGGAAGAGAAAAAGAGGCAGACTAGTTGTCCTTGCTTTTAACCCCTTTAAACATCAAACCTATCTTAAAAAATCATCTAGCTTGAGGTAGATCAAGGAAAACTATTGTTCTAGACCCTCCTGTGACCTAGGGTCTTGAGCAGTCAGTTCCCCTCCTCTACATTTTGGTGAACGTGATGTGAAATATTTTGGTTCTATTTCATAACATTGAAGGAATCTTCTGTCATGTTCTAGGTGTGTGCGTTGCAGGGTGCCTAGCCTTGCAACCCAACCTACGACCCCTAGCAACGTAGTTATAAGAGCCCCTGAATGTTGTGAAGTGAAATCTACAATAGGTCACTGTCTAATTTTTAAACCCTTGGGGGCTTATGAGAAAGTCCCTTTTTAGTGTATGTAGAAGATGGATTCTTTCATGCATCTTCCCATCCCATCCATGTAGCCTGTGAATGGATATCTTGCTATAACCTTTACATCGTAGGACTTGCCTATGAATGCTAATAGAGAACCCTCTCCTCTGTACATTCTCACTTGTATCAATGGGAATACTATGACTGGAATTCTCGTTGACCCTATGTGTTGGGTTAATGTTATCACAAAGGAGATTATGCTAATAAACTTTCTACATATGGATGGGTACGGTGAATCTAAGAGCGCGATATGTACGCATGATGGGATTTCTTTTCCTCCCATCGGTTCTATCACCCTTTCAGTCCTAGTTGGCCCTAGTACTGTGAATTCCCTTTTTGATATTATCTCAAAGTTTGACTTGTTCAGAGTGAAGCTAGGCATTCCTTGGCTAGTTTCCATGAATACAATCCTTTTGGTGATCCATAAATGTTTGAAATTCTTCCATGAGGTCTTTGTGCACGTTGTGCACGACACTAGGTACAAACCCCTAGTGTCACATGGGGCTTATTCATTAGATCATTTCTAGCCTACCCCTATTGGTCCGCTTCGCCATGGATGAACTCTTGTATCACACTTACGTAAATATATAGGAATGGGGGCATAGCACCGAAAGTGACCTATCCTCCTTCCCCCTATGCTATCTATGTAAAGGCTTGCATGATAGTGTAGCAATAGGCTACTTCTTCCTCTCAAAAGGGGAAGGGGAAGTCTGCTCATGCTTAGGAGCCTTCTTCTTCTTCCCCTATAGTTCCACCTACTTCTGCCTCTTTCCTTGCCGTAATGTCCTCGACTTCTACCCCCATGCATCTCTTGGGAAGTTCAATGGTGCCCACTTGGTGGAAGGCCAAGTGTTAGGTGTTCGACCTTCTTGTCTTACCCATAGTGCCTCGCCCCATCATATATGGTAAGGGGAAGGGTCCCCATGGAGTCATCTCTATGTCTTAGCCTCAGTGGGCTCCTACTGCTCTAGCCTCTAGGGTAGCGAATGGGAAGAGGCCCACCATTGAGGCACTGGATTTTGCTTCTCTATTGGTCGTTACCTTTGTTCCTACATCTCTTCCTCCTATTTATGTCTAGGAGTCACTCCCTCCATTGGAAATGACTGTGATGGATACTCCCATGGCAGAATAGGAGCCTCTTGCTCCTCCTCAAGCTGCAACTTTCAGCTCTTGGAGCCGAAGAAACTGCCTTGCGCGTGAGCGTAAGCATCGAAGGAAGGCTCTAGCCACTGAGCAGGTTGCTTTGCAGAAGGTGGAAGGGGAGTCAACAACTCCTATTTTGGTGCTTCCTATTGTGCCCTCCTCTTCCACCCTTCTACTTCAGTTCCCATCGCCTAGATCTTGCTTCCAGCTCCCCCTGCGAGCATGGATAACCCTCACCCTAAAAGGGTGCAAGTGTTCATCACTCCCTCGATTGAGCCTCCTCTCCTGATGTCCCTTTCAGACATCCTAACCTTTTCATAAGCCCATGGATATGTCGAATACCTTGATGGTGTCCACTGTGGTTTTCTATTCTTCTTCCTCACCTTCCACTTCTTTTGTGGGGCTCTTGCATCCTCTGATGAAGTGTTTAAGTTGGAGGATGACCATGCTTCTAATGGGGGTTAGAAGAAGGGATTGCCTTCTTCAAAAGCTGGTTCTACTTTGGCTTGTGTTGTCCTAGTAATAGAGGAAACCTCGGCATCCCTTGAGTTCATCACAACCCTCGAGTCTTTTGGTGAGGTTGGTAGTGGATCTTGGGAGCCTCCTTCATTTCCTGCTCAGTTGACACATGGCACTCTCATCAAGTGCATGTTCAACTCAGTGGATGATGTCTTGGATCTGTCAGAATTTTTGCAAAATCAATGACATTTACCTCATAGAAGTTGAGCGAAGAAGACCTCGAGGGGCCCTCTTCCTTGGCTCTTGTCACAAGAGAGTTAAAGGGTTCTCCCCTTGCTATCCCACCCTTGCAGGCTCATCTGCCTTCCCCTTACAATGATCTAGATTGAGAGAATGACAACCTCTTGGTTGATGAGGACTAGGAGGGTGCCTCTTCTTTACTTGTAGAATAGATTTATGTGTGTGTTGTGTTTCCCCAGTGCTTGTCTTATGTGATCCTAGAGAACCCTTGTCACCCTTGTAGGTACTTGGATATAGGAGTTTTTTTTATCGTAAACTTCTATTTGTTACATCATTCTTCTCTTTGTTTTTCCTTGACTTTCAACAATTGAGGACAATGCAAAGTATTGGGGGCATTTAGGCTTCTCTTCCATGTTGACTTGATTTTTTATTTCTATTTTGTTTTCACGTACCCTTCTTCATGATTTGATATAGTAGGTGATTGGTGATAGTTCATATATTATTAAATTATATTTATCTATCTATATCTATGAGTAGTTTTGACCCTGAAATATCAGATCCCCCTATCTCTTGATTTTCTTGTCTTTGCTTATGTTTTCTTTTCATATTTCTCTCTTCTTTTATTGTTTTGTGATGTTGTGGTGCCTATGTATTGTCCCTCGCTTGTCTAACAACATTTCCATGATTACATCTCGTCATGTATCATAGGCCACAACATCACTTCCCTCTTTCCCCTTAGGATGTCATGTGCCTTTGTGTTCAACACACACCATCCTAAGTGGGGGCTATCATATTTCTTTGATTTTCAAGAACATGTATCTAGTGGCCAACGAATACCTCATTGAAAATACCTTATTTTTGAACCTTTTATTTTTCAAAAAAAATGTATTCTTCAACAAGGACGCCTAGCGGAATTTTTCTTTCAAAACAGATTCATAGAGAAAGAATCTGAAAACTTTCCTTCGAGAAGGGAGTACTTTTTTTGATGAAGTCTGAAAACTTTCCCTTGCAAGTGAGTATTCTTCCTTTTTAATTCCTTGATGAAAGAGATCTTACAAAAGGATTCCTTGATGCTATAATCATTTACAAAAAATATCATCACCTTTCAAATAGAGCGTCCCTTGAGTGAACCCCTTTATTTTGAAGGGTTCCCAAGGGACCCTTTTGAACTCCTTCAATTGTTGACTATCTACATGACTATTTGTTTTTTTGCAAGCCTTCATGGATTTTCTCTATCTAACATGTTTTTTTTGTGGATTAACATGTTTCTTTATAGGAACAAGCACCTATGAAGCTGCTTTTTTCAACCAAGCTTAGAGGATCAAGGACCTCAAGATTTCCTTGTAGGACCGAGCACCTATGGCACCTCCTCTGTAGGACCAAGCACCTGCAAAGCCTTTTGTTCACCTTCTGTAGGTCTGAGGGCTTGTGACACATTTTTTCAACTCTCCTCAAGAATGAGTACTTGTGGAGCCATCTCCTCTTCTTGTGCATTTGAGTGTTTTAGATTACGGTATGCTTCCTCGACGATTCAGGTATACATATCTCAACTTTCACTCTACTTTACTGTGCATTCATTGACACTTATGCTCACTAAAGTGAGGGAAAAATTTAATGACGTGAATTTGTACCTCTTGTAAATTCCACATTTACATACCTCCTACCTTAGAGAATTAAGTCCAATAATGCAATTCCATGCTCTTTATCCATTTTCCATCCACTTGGAAGCTATTTTACGTGTTGGTGGGGGATATTCTGTCAAGGATGCTACTGCGACATGTTGACGTCTATGCAACACACTGTCATCCTGACATGATTCTTGTCTCTAGAATCCACTGAGGGGTTATAATTATCCATTGGTGATGAAGAGTAACGTCTTTGCTCCCTTGATCAACCTCAAATGGATCCTTTGTCTCCAATTTCACCCTTCAAATGATTATCTCTTCCATTCTTTTAGTCTCTCTTAAACTCTCTTGATCATTCACACACTTGGGACTACTCTCTTCACTCTTGTTGTTTCTCTATTGGCTATCCGTGGAGGTGGAAACACCAAAGTGGGGGGCTGACTATGGCAGTCCTCTATACACAACCCCAACACTTTTTTATCTTATGTGTGTAGGTTGCTCATCGAGTGAAGACCTTGAAGATATCAACTCATGGGTAGGAAGGTGTGCTTTCCTCACCCTATTTTGTCAATTTGTAGTTAGATCAAGTTAAAGTATTCTTCTTGCTATTTTTTATTTAGTTCTTTTTTGTTTCTGTTATTACATTAAACTATACTTATTAGGTTGTTAGTGAGTTTCTTTAAGTCCCTAGTTGTACTTTACACTTTTTGTTTGTATGGACGTCAGTGCCCCACTGAGACACCAGCATGTTGCGTTGTCATTCATGTCACACACTATAGTCCTCTGGTAGTGAGCTATCTAAGTTGCAATTTGGACTCTAGAAACTTTCTCACCTAACTTCCTGAAACTCTCGGGTTGGCAAAGGAAAAGAGGTAGATCAGCTGTCCTTCCTTTTCACCCCTTTAAACATCACACCTATATTAAACATTCATCTAGCTTGAGGTAGATCAGGGTAGTCTATTGTTCTAGACCCTCTTATGACTTGGGGTCCTAAGCAGTTGGTCCCCCTTCTCTACAAAATATATGTTACATTGAATGAATTATAAATCCTCAATTTTACATTAAGAGTGGATGTTAGAATATTTTAAATATTTTTTGTTAATATATTATAATTATGTATTGCAATGATTTAATGCCTATGTTTAGGGTACAGATTTATCCACATGGATTGTACATCATAAATCATTAATTTTGTGACTCTATTTAAAGAATCCAATTATACTAATTGAGTTTTTAGACAATGAGATAATTAAGTTAGGGTACCTAATGTACTCATTTTTTAATTTATTTATTTAAAATATTTCATCCTTTTGTCTTCATTGCATAAGTCCTATGAGAAGTGTTTTTTCCTAACAATCTTTCTCTAGTATTTCAATTTTTAAGACATTGATTTCGATGTACCTTTTGTATTTTTCATCATTTGATCAAATTTAGATCTTAGTGATATATGATATGTCACCTGTTTTAGGGTTAGTGATTTATTTATTCACACTAGCTCAATATTCAAACAAAATATTTTTAATTTATCATGGTTAACATAATTTTAAAAGCTAACATAATTTATCATGGTTAACATAATTTTAAAAGTTAACATAATTTATCATGGCCTTGTTTTGGCAAAAAAAATCGGGGTCTCCAAACTTTGGCTTGAGGGGGATTCTCTTAATATTATTAAGTGTCTTATGCTGAATTTTCTGCCTTCTTGGTCTATTTCCCATCTCATTAATGATTCACTTTCCATCATTAATTCTTTTGATGAGATTATAATTTTGCATGTGTTTAAGGAAGCTAACTTGTTGGTTGACGGGTTAGCTAATTTGGGAGTGGTGGCTCAAAATAATTGGGATGATTTTGAATCCTTGCCACTTAACCTTAAGATCATTTCCAATAATGACCAGGTGTCATGCTATTAAGGTGGTTGAGATGAGGGAAAGGCTCTTTGTTATTGTTTTGAGTTGGTTTTTGCACATAGAGTCTTGGCCCTGCTCTTCTCATAAGTTACTTTTAGATTTCTATGATATTATGGCTTGGCTGCGTAGGGTTGGCAGTACTTGGTTTGGCAGGCTCACACACTTTGTGGGTCTTATTTGCATTTTGTGGTTAGTCTGCCGAATTTTGTCTTTGCAAAAAATTAAGGTGTTGGTTGTTTCTTATTTGGTGCATGCTGCCATGGGAGGAGCTTGTTGTAGAGTGGAGCCAAGATCTTGTGAGGAGTTCCAGAGTAATGAAACTATGTGGGAGCATCTGGAAAAGGGTGGTGTTAGCCCATATTTGCTAAATCTACAAGGTCTAGACCCTAAAGCGACAAAGGTTTTCATTAAAGGGTGAAGTAGTATGATTTTGCGTTACAAAGGGGTGGAGTTTAATATTGATGAGGATTTTGTTGTAGAGGCGATTGGGCTTCCTTCCACTAGAAGGAAATTCTATAGAGACATAGGTGCGGCTAAGAAATCCTTTGCAAATTTCTTAAAATATGATGAGAAGAAGAAACTCAAGGAAGTTGGGAGTGGTGGGTATGCCTGCAAGTCTCTCAAGCCATTGTGGAGGGATCTAGCTCTGGAAATTATGCATTAATTCACCTTGGAGGGTAGGTTTTATGTTGTTTATAGCTACCTTTTCATGCTTCTGAATCATTTCTGCCACAAGGTGTTGGTTTCATTTCCTTTTTATCTTTTTCTCTCTATGTAGAATAGTATTGAGGATCATCAAAAGAACCCCAAGAAGGCCATTATCCATGAAGGCCTTATGAATCTCATGTTTTTTCACATAAAGTTGAAGTTGATCCTTGTGTCTCCTAAGACCTCAACCCACAAAAAGGGTGTTAAAATTTTTGGCTATGAGACTGGTGATTCTGCGGCGGAATGGGAAGGGAATTCTAATTATGGGGATTCAGATTTTGAGGAGATGTCAATTGAGGATGGTGAGTCTGAGGAGGGTTCTGAAGCTTCTAAATCTTGTTCCAAGGGTTATGAAACAAATTTTGAGTAGAAGGAAGTTGTGGTGCCATATGGGAAGAAGAGCATGAAGGGGAAGACAAAGTTCCCCAGGAAAGAAAAGTCTTCTATCAAGAGGAAGGTGGAGATGTCTAATGTTGTGGAGAAGTCCCTTGTTTCTGGTGAAAAACATTCTCTGGGCCCTGGTAAGGTGGGGGCTTCTGGTGAAAAACCTTCTCTGGGCCTGTGTTTGAGAACGAGGAGCAAGACCAAGAAGCGGGCTGCTATTTTGTTTTGGGAGCTCAAGGATGTTATGGAGATGCACAAGGGGGTTGTTGAGGAAAATTTGGCCTCGGTTAATGTTTTGGAAAATATGTTGTAGCTGTCATGTTTCTTTTTCTTGATCAACCTTGTTCCTTATGTTTTTCTTTTGGGTTGCTGATAGGTTTCATTGTTAATTTCTGTTGTCAACATTTTGGTTTTTTTGGGCTGCAGGCTCTTTAGGTTTAGTCTTTCTTGCAGTTTTTCTCCATTGTAAAGGGTTTCGGGGTCCCTTCAAAACCTTTTTTTCCTTATCAAAAACATAATTTTAAAAGCTTTGAGAAAAGCATCCAAAATATTATTTAAAAAATTATTTTATTAAATTAGATGAGTGGGAGAATATATTATCCACAAACTAAATTTGGATAAAGATATGGAACATTAGAGATGATTCTAGGATAATGAACTAGTTTTTTCCAATTGAGAAAGAAAATTCAACAATTTTGATGATGAAAAATAAATGTTAGTATGAGTATCTTATAATTTTATAATATCTAAAAATTGGTAAATTATTATATTAAATAGGGATAAATATAATATATAGGATTATAACTTAGCTTCCACATAATCAAACTTTGAAGAAGTCTAATATTCTATAATCTATGGTGTGTTAGGATTTGATATAATATTTGACCTGGTAAGTATATATTATATTCCCTACAAAATTATAGAGTGGAACCTAGAGTCATAATATTTTCCTTAGAATGATGATTCTAAAGATAACAATTGAAGTATTGACTATAATTATCAAATATGATGTTTTGAAACTTGACTAGACTCTTCAATTTATCTCAAGGAATGACTTGTATATGTCCCATATACTCCTATGTTCACATACTACATAAAGATAATAAAATTACCTTGATCTAACATTTAATTAGGTAAGAACTACTAAAATCTTATTGAATATATCCTTTGAAAAATCTCTCACTTTTTTGATGTAGAAATTTACACAGAAAGGGTGCTACTTTGTATTTATATGTCATGGGAATCTACTATTTAAAAATATTGTTTAAGATACAAAATATTTTATTGACATAAGTACTAGTAGCATCCCTTATTTCAATAAAAGATACTATTCCAAAAAAATATTGTCAACCAAAGTGGTTGCATAACTAATCATGACTAGTCATGTAAATAATGAGCTCTAATATTTATTTGAACAAAATATTGTCCAATAATATGAATACAATAATATTTATATTATAGTACTTTGTATTAAAAGGTGTTGGACAACTGAGAGGGGGGTGAATCATTTGTCACCAAATTTAACCTCAAAACTTCAACACTTATTAACTTTACAACCACACTGTTCTACTATTAATTATGAACATAAAATGCAGATAACAAAAAGTAAAATCAACACAATGAACAATAGATTTTATGTGGAAAACCCAATGAGGGAAAAACCACGGTGAGGATTAACTCACAATATAAATAGATAGAAAAACCGATTACAAAGGCTCACTGCGAAGGGCTCACTACCTAGAAGAGGACTCACTATCTAGATACAAAGGCTCACTACCTACAGAAGGGACTCACTGTCTAGCAGGGAGGCTTACTTTCCATTGATACAAAAGAAAACAAAAGATCCACCACAGTAATTAACAAACATCCACAGCCTTGATCAAAATATTACAAAAACCTTTAGCTCACCGCCTTCAGGAATCTAACACAATGAAGTACTATTGCCTCAACTCACTTTCACACACTTCTGCTCTTTTAATTTGTGGCTTACTTTGTTACTTTTCCATCCTCATACAATTCTTCGCAATTCAACTTGCATTTATACCATCTTCAACCTTAGAAACTTTCTCCAAGGTCGGCCACATACACCTCATTTCATAAATTCAAATTAGGTTGGCAACTCAACATTCCCACGGTGGAAAGGAATGAGAGTGGACCAATAAAAATACTTAACCAAGACCAAAAATAATGTCTCAGATCAACCACACACTTCCTTAATTAAATTTAATTCTTTAAATGAAGTGTAAACACCAAGTCGGCCAAACCTAATGAAAACACAAATGAACATTGATGTACATGCTTCCAAACAAGAAGATAGCATGCAGATGATTGAAAATGCTTCATTATGCACAAGAACACATCATAGGTTCCTTCAGATACATCCGCAGCAAATGCAACAATCTTCAAACACCAAACTCCTTCCATTAGTCCATCGAGACTATGCAAACACATACAACTCTGAAACTTGATTTCTAGATCACCAAACCACATGCATCTTTTCCAGAACCAAGAGAACACCATTATAAGACACATTCCATGTCCACAATATCTTAAATAGAACAACAGAGGACTGCAGAGTAGAAACATTTCTCATAGTCATAGAAAGCTAACTCTGCCAAAATGGTTCACACACCGGTGAACACAACTTTCACACTTCATCAAACCAAAAGCTACAAATCAATAGATATCACCATTAGATCATAAAAAACAACCCTTCATATCCACACATGCATAGGATCAACATAGGAGAAACACGAAGCACATAACAGAGTATATTCTGAACACATTCATAACTATGACTTCTCTCTTTATTAATTTTCTCAAAAGCACTTGGAAACTCATCAATTCAACACATCTGCAACATCATAAAGATAGCTCCATGTACTCACAAGATCTCAACAGTATCTCAACTATACATGCACAATCTACAATATACTGAATTGTGTTGACATCAATGACAACATTAATAAAAACACCACCAAATATGCTCATACTTGCAACACTTTGGAACCCCCATTGGGTTGTTGAAATGTCATCACTCTTGTCTCCTTCAAGAACCATAGCTCCTATTCAAATGATCTCTTCTCACCACATCTTGGTGTCTTTGGTGAGGTCATGTGTGATTTTATAGGATTGGTGGCCATGTCCCCCCTAGTCATGAAATATTCTCCTCTATTTCTCCCTATCAAAGGAATATTTGGTAAAGATGACAAAATTAGTTCAACTAAATTTTAAATGCCTTTTCTAAGTGGTTTTTTCCTTGATTTTTGGGTTAATAATTTTTTTGATACCTTTTTGGAACATGTAGAGGTGGTCATGGTATCTCTAGGTTAGTTTTTTTGGTAGTGTGAAGGCTTATATTAGTGATTTAGGGTTAGGTCATAATTCATAGTAGTTCTATGTGATCTTAGATAATTCAAGGGTTCTTTCCCATCCTTCTCTACAACATAAAATTTGTTCCCTTCCCTATTAATAATCCTCCTATCATGGTTTGTAGATAGGACATGATATAAAGTGAAGATTTTTATCTTCAAAATGGCTTGGTCTACAACTTTAATAATTTGTAGCCTTATCTTATTGACTTCCACAACTAGGTTCTATAATATTGGAATCCTCTCATTGATGAAAAGATCAAGCTATTTCCTTATGCTAGGGGTTTCTTCATAGTAATTTTTACTTATTTAGAGGACTAGGATTTGGTGCTTTATGAAAAGTTATGGATGCGAGAAGGGCACTCCCTCTTGGTAAAACCTTGGTATATCTCTTTCAATACCCTCTCTAAAACTTTCAATATTAGACAGGTTTGGGTTAGACTACAAAATATTTCTCTCCAATTCTTGGAAGATTCCTTCTATGAGGCCATTGATAATACAATTGGTCACTTTTTGAAGGTTGATTTCACTACTTCCTAATTATACATATGCCTATATTTTGATGGGAATAAATATCTCTAATGATCTTCATAGTGATATTATTTTAATGGCGGGGGATAGGATTTGGACTCAACTTCTTCATTATGAGGGCATCCCATTTAGATGTGGAAACTATTTCCCCTCAACCAGTTGGCTTCAAATTTTCCTCTCTCAGTGCAAGGGTGTGACTATGTGGTGGAGGAATGCTTATCTCTTTAGTTGATGATTCCTCTTAGGATGAAAAGTCTTCTCAAGATGTTGGATCTTCTCTTCCCATTCCCTTTATAGTGATTCACATTCCTGAGGGGGGTTCTCATGTGGCTAGTGTGGAGTTGGAGAGTCTTGCTCCTTCAACTCCTAGTGGTGACTCCCACCTAGCTCCTGACCTAGTTGCTCAAATTCCCCTTTCCATTATTCCTATTATACCCTTAACTTTGGCGAAAAACTCATTTTCTCTCAAGATGGTCATCATTTTACATCTCTTGCTATATGTTCCTCTATTTACATTGT
Organism: Sequoia sempervirens; assembly: GCA_007258455.2. NCBI lineage: Eukaryota > Viridiplantae > Streptophyta > Pinopsida > Cupressales > Cupressaceae > Sequoia > Sequoia sempervirens. Next base: position 400,665,743 of record VDFB02000017.1, on the reverse strand, counting down.
GCCCATGGATGCGTCCTCTAAGGGAGCATGTCACTACTCCTAGGTCCAAGGATTTTGAAGATAACATTTCTTGGACGATTATTTAAAGATAGAAGAAAGGTCTTCCTAAATTTGTCTCCTAATTATACATTGGAGTTATGGCCGTGAACTTGAATATAGTAAGGTTTGGCATTGTTTAGGTTAGATCCATGGTTACTATTTTATTCTTAGACACATAGTTGTTGTGTTAGATCTTGTTTGGAAGCTTGGCTATAGTTGTATTATTTTTACCTCATATGGAAACTTCTTGTGTAGGCTTTGAGCCATTCTATCTAATGTACAATGTTTATGGTCCCTTCAAAACCAAATTATCTTAATCAAAACATCTCCCATTTTTATTTTTTTTGAGTAAAATATTTTAATAAATAGATATGGATATAAATACTTGAAATACTAGTGGATGGATTATGTGATATATGACTTTAGAAATAATGCTTATTTGTTTGTATATTTGTTTGTTAAACAAATTTATTTTGACATGATTAATTATTCAGATGTTCATTTAATATTTACTATGGTTATTTAACAATGTTACTAAGGTATTTTATGGTTATTTGTATTCTGCAATAGGAACAAGTTATGGGGGAAGGTGAAATAGTTCTTAGTGTTGAATTATTTCATGTATGATCCAATTATTCTAAAAGATTAATTGATTAATTAAATTTGATAAGATAAACAATTATAAATAAATATATAAATAATCGACGATTAATTTATGAGTGCATAGAATAATTTTAGTTTAGTTATTTATTTTTTAATTAGTTTTTAAAGTGAATAAATTAGATACAATCTTATTTATTTTAATTTATTTAAAGATTGAATGTGCAAGTTGAGTAGTAAAAAATTAGAAAATAAAATTATTACATTTAAACATTTGAGAATTAAAGGTAAATATTTTTTTAAAATTAGTTTATGAATGAGTTTTATTATTAAACTAATAAATAACTTATATTTTACTATTAGATATTTTTTTAGGAAGATGTACATGAAGAGAATAAATACTATTTTAATATTATTTCTTTTGATAAAATATATAATATTATTATCTTGATTTTCAAATTAGAATTTTAGAATAGAAAAAATAATTTTTATTATTAAATAAAAATTAATTTGATAATTGAATTCTAATTATCTTTACAAATTGTCTATTGCAAACTTTTAAATTTAATTTTTTGAATTATATAAATAGATAAAAGTTAGTGGATTGAAATGAAAAAAATATTTTAATATTTAAAATTAAATATGAAATTAGAATTTCAAATTACTTTTTAATGAAACACATGAATTATAATAATAATATTTTAAATAAAATTTTTAGTTGAAGAAATTTTTTTTTATCATATTTTAAAATTTTATAATTAAAAAAGAAAAAAAATCAATAAAAATGGGAAACCAACTATAACATATTATATTAATATAACATAATAGATTTTATAGAACAACACAACAAAATACAAAAAAATATCATTACACTTACTAGTACTCTCTCTAGAGTTGAGATCTTAATCCATAAATGGTAGTGATTCAACTTTTAAAGGCATTTCAAAATTAGAAGAAGATGGATCAAGATGGCCAATTGAAGGGGAAGAATGATGAAGTAGACGTCAAGAGTTCTAAATGTTTCATTACACAAGCTGATAGTGAAACTACTAAGATCATCAGAATGGGCCTTTAGGGCAGCTCAAAACTTCTTTCCCTTGTGTTGTAACCCATTTGACTTTGCTTTGTAAACACATCTTATAGGGTGGAAGTCAAATAACTAGTGGTGAGAGAATATACCCCCTTTTCAACAACTCCTCTATTAGTAGATATGGATGAATATACCTAAAAGTAACTAGTGAAGAATATCCTTGTCTTGGATTAAGTTCAAGGAATTTGAGGGGAAAACATAACCTAATTTAATTGAGTTGATGAGGGTATTTTAAAAAGAAATATTTTATCTAAAATAGTCTTGATTACTTTCTCAATCAACTTATAGTCAAGGGAGAACACATGATCCAATTTTGTTATGTTGTAAGGGGTCAATTTTTTTGGTTTTCATTTGTAGGGTAGGATGGAAATTAAAAAAATTGTGACACATTGAAGTGTCAAAAAAAATAAATTTTGAATATAAATAGTCATTCAAACTCTTACTATGTTGGATTTCAATTAAAAAAATCAAATTCAACATTGAATTGGCTATACAAAATTTCACTCATTTTTGGGATTTATTGATTGTAAAATCACAATAGAGGATGGTAATATATGAAATGGTCTTAATGTATTGAAGTATCTTAATTTTGTGAATGATTTGAAATAAATATGATCTCTATAAATGGAAGAGCTTGGTGATTTGAAAGAAACTTAGATGAAATTCTATTATTTTCTAATACACTTAATTGGAGATACTCATGAAACAACCTTAAATGTCACTTTAATAGATTAAATGCATCAAAGATCACATGAATTCCTTGACAACATGAAAAAATAATCAGCAAGAAAACTATTTTCCAACTTCAAATTTTCAGTGGGAAAATTTTGAGCAAATAAAAGCTAAAAAATTTAAGCAAATAAAAGCTGATTTAATTCAACATAATCCCCTTTCTAGACTATTGTTCTAATTGCTAATGTATCCATCAAAATTTTTGTTTCCCTATGATCATTGATTACATTCAAATTCTTTGAATTTTTAAGAAGATGCCAAATCATAATAACCAAATCTCCCTCTATATGAATTTGTGAAAATCCTTGTCTTCATGCTAGTGGCAACCTAAGAGCCTATGCTTTAGCCTAATTATTTGTACTATCACCAAGATTTATTAAAAAATTTGTCAATAGAACTTTACCTTCACTATTTTTAAACACACAACTAGCTTATTATCCTCATTTGAATATTTAAAGATCTCCAAATAAGTAAACTCTTGAATAGTATCATTATCATATGGTATGACATATCTTCATTTTTTATAGTTACCCCTTTTCAATATGATTAGAGAAGGATGAAATGAAAAACCCATAATGACCTAACAAAGATCTCCAAAATTACAAAGACGGAAAAACTTCATAGCAATTAGAAACTCTCAAATATGATGAATACTAAAATTGAATCCTTCTAAAAAGACATAACTTCTTTAGGTGTCGTGATGTCCAAGTAATAAGTAAGAATGTGATAGCTGTAAAAAAATGTATAAAATGTATTTGGGGCTAAATCTGGAAAAAAGTGCATGGATAGGATAGAATATCTCCTCAATACATTTCCAATGCCACAAGAATCTCAAAAATTAGATAAACATGTAAAAAATTATGAGATTGAAAGTCCAAAGGGCAGATATGAATTAACCTAGTAATAAAATTATTTAGTAAAAAATATGATAATGAGACCCACACCACTAGAAAGTTCTCATAATTGGATTTTTTATAATATCTTATTCTTCAAAATCTAATACTTGAGTAAAAATTTATGGATTTTAGAAAAAAATTCCCAATTAGGGAATCAAAGGAAAAAATAGGCCCCACTAGGGGCTAACAATGGTGGTGGATGGGTGGTAGTAGTTGGCATGTGCCTTTGATGGACAAATGATCATAATTTTTTTCTTATGTCATGTGAAAATAAAAAATCACTGAAATTGTATGCTTGCGAAGTAGGGACAAAGACTTGTATTGTAGATTGCATTGGCGACATAATATTTCGTTGAATATGCCAAATTTATAGATTGTCGATTATATTGTGCATCAGATACTATACATTACTATATGTACCATACATATTTTGTATGATTGGATACAAATTGTATAATATTTTACTTGCTAGGATTTTTCAAAACATTCTAAAATGCCCCAAAATATCTAGTTACCAAAATATCAAGTATTTTATAGGAGTTTTTGGGCCTTCTAGACTCAATGTTGAGGTCCATTTTGTCCCAAAATGCACCAAAAAATATCATGAGCAAATCACCCTTAGATTTGAGAAGTTTGCAGATTTGGAGCTCTGATACCATGTAGGATTTGATAATTAGCTCACATGCCCCAAGATCACCTATGAACCAAAAAAATGACTTTCCAAAAGAGGGTATCGAAATATAACATCTCACTTGATTAAGGATGCAACAATGCACAATGATCATTAATGGATCAATGATAATACATCCCCTATGATATACATAGTGTACAAGAGGCCTTGTTATATAAGAAAGGTAAGAGATAAGATTATACAATATTGTGACAAGTGTCTTAATCTTATGGCATGAGATAACTAATATTAAATGAAAAAGGAAACAACAAGTATATAACATAAGATAAGATAAGATCTAATGAAAATTAAAAATTCTAGTAGTATTTCTAGGACCTAAGTAAACTTAGTATGCGAAAAAGACTTTCTAGTTGAACTAGTTAGGTAAAACACCATATGTCATTATAATTATTTGAGAAGACTATGAAGCCAAAAATTGAGTGTTATATTTGGGTATTTTCTGAGAATATATGATAGGTGTAAGGAATTCACTATTTTACAATGGATTTTATTCTCTATGACGGGTGTTGGATTTTCTACTTGATTTGGGTGCCACATTTTAGAGTGGTTTTAGCTCACAATTTTTTTGTTTCATTTGGTAATTTCATGCATTTGGATCTTCTTTAAATTGGTGTTTGATGAAGTGCATTTGATATGAAAATTTTCAAGTACATAGGTGCTATTAGAAGCCTACCAACATTCTTCTACGTAATTATTGGTGGAATACTCTTGTAAAGACTTACATTGCAAGTGTATTGTTGTATTTTAAGATTTGATAATACATTGTGTTTCTCTACTTTTAATTTTTGGATCATATTTTAAGTTTTCTATGCATCACTCCCTTCAATATTTTTGTAGGAACCTATATTTACATAACTTGCTTCCTTACACTTGATTTAATATTTTGATCTATGGGTTTGAATGGATTTCTATATGATTGATAGGAGGAATGAATTAATAAGACAATCACCAAAGCTAAATATTTCACACTTTTGGGTTATTGATATAATACTTCATTACCAAGTCTAATGGTTGAGGAGAAAATAGATTTCCCCAAATATGCAGGTTTAGTACCTCCCCCAACAAGAATTAGGGCATGGATGGATTGAATTGTAAATTGGAGTTGAAGACCTTGTATTTTTATAATGTATCTTATATAAATATAAGTTTTATGCATGTGGAAATTTGTCTCAGAGCCTATATTGTAATTATTCATGAGGGATTTTGTACTTGAACCATTACATTTATTTATTTATTTATATGCTTGTGATATATTAATTTTATGAAATTTACTTTATTTACTTTTTATATTATTGTACATGCATAACATAAGTTAAGTGTTAGAATTATTGCTTAATTGAATTTTTTTCTATCCATTTTTTGGGGTGTTACAAAAACACAATACTCATACAATATTTATCATATAACAATAATAAAACATGATATAAGTTTATAATTTATTATTTTCATAGAACATGCTACAGTACATATTGATTGAGAACCACAAAAATTCTAGTGGCACTAAATAAAACTCATACAATTTACAATGAAGCCTTATTCCGATTGTGTCCATTCTTTTATAGATTCTTAAAGAAAACTATTAAATTTTAATTATTATAGTATAAATTGACCCTATTTTTCAATATGAATATATGACTGTAGAATGTAAAATATAAAATTAATATTTTTTTTTGTTGATCTTGCCTCCTTGAAATGGGTATTCAAATAGTAAAACTTAAAGTAAGTATATATGATTATGATGTAACTATAGTGTCTAGACTTCTATAACTCTATTCTATTCTTTGTTTCCACCACTCTAAGATTACAAAATAAGATTGTATGATCTTCTACTTCTTCATTAGGTGTCACCCATATACCCATTGTCATACATGAGTTTATCCCACACAATTATCAATTGAGCTATATCATTATTTTCTCTTTTCACTTAATCTTCAATGATACATAGGTTTTTTTTTATGATGCTCATACATGGTTTGTAATTTTTTTGTCCATATGGTTAAATTGATGTAGGTTAATGTTTCACTAGTTCATTCATCTAAGTTCTCTTATTGATCCATAAGGATTTGGTACTAATCATATTGTAAACCAATGATAGTGTATTATGATACATGCCTCCTCCATTAGAAGCTAATGGATTATTTTGTGCACATGTGGTCAAACTATAAATTCCTAACTCTTAAACTTCCACATCGCACAACAAACAAAAATGTCAACCTTGTTCAATGTACTTATTTCCTAACACTTGCAAAAATTCATAATAAAGAACACAAGTTGTGGGAAGGTGAATGTTTACATTTATTGTGCATCCATAATGTTTCTTCATCCACAATATTTCTTCCTCTCCTTCTCGTGTATATTAATGAAACATATCCATTCATGGGATTGAAAAAATATAAAATAAGAATATAAATTTTAAGATGGTATTACAGTACTCATATATTCTCTTTGTCCCAATACTCTATTTGTCATTTTTCTCACAATTTGTCACTTTCAATAAAATTAATACATAACACATTAGGATCTATATTAATGTGTTTTTATCTAATATCCAATGCCTTGGATAAATATTATTATAAAATTATTTTTAATCACTTAATTGTGGTATCAAAGTTTCTCATGAAGTATTCTTTAAAAAAATTTCCTCTTAAACGTGCCTTAAACAAAAAATATTGATATAAAAATCACAACCCTTAAATTTCAAGTATTTAACTACATTAGTTAATTGATATAAATATTGATATGGTAATTGATTTTACGTCAAATATTTCAAATTTAAAACTAATTCAAAAGATAATAGAGAATACTTTTAAAAATAAAATATTTGGATCAACACTATGCATAGGAAAAAATGAGATGAGAGATAAATTCACCCAACTTATAAATAAAGTGTAATCCCTTTCACAATGTAATTGTCATGAGCTAGTAATCTATTCATAGGCTAAACATCATAATTTAAGATATAAGGATATTTCTATATGATATAAATAGATGGTGATGATCTAAATAACTAGATTTACTTGATAGATTCCTACTATATAGAGATTTTTTTTTTAATAAATAATTTATATTACTTTATCCTTTTGAGAGTTATTGGCAAAGAAACCATGAAATAAATATTTTACTACCTATGAGGAATATCCTACTCTTGTAGATACTTAGAATAATTTTTCAAATCCTAAAAAAAGTTAAAGCCCAATTAGAAAATATGAAGATTAATATATCACACTCTTTCATAAAGGTCACAAGTAGTCAATCCAAGAAAAAAATGATAGTTTCTTTTTAACTTTCAAGTTGAACATCCAAGAAATTGAGAAAAATGCAATTTAAAATATGCGCTAGGTTTAAAAACCTACAAGAATGCTTGGAATTTTGAAGTAAAATATGAGCATAATTTTAGGAATAACTATTCCAAACCTTAACCTACCTATACTAGAATAAGAACTCCAAGTCCAAAGCCAAGTCAAATACCAAGAAACAAGGAAAGGGAATTTTAAATAATTCATAATAACTCACGTATTAAAAATAAAGTAATTGCACTATAAAAAGTTTCAATAGTCACTCTACCTAGGAGTACTATGTTTGGAAGGCCTTAGCTGCATAGTTATAAGCGCCAATTTAGTACACAATAACAATAAATAAAATTTGAATACAATTTCTAGTCCCAACATAATGGTAATAATCACCAACATAGCTTCTCCTTCTAATTCAAATATAGAAGAAGCAAATGTAATTTTTTTATTATAAAATATTTTCCAACTAAAAATCTATACGTTTCTATTGTAGTGCCCCTCATGTTGTTCCCTTGTTGACTAATGATTATTTTGTTAGGACATACATTATGAAACTTTGATGATGTTAGATTTTCTACTTTTATGATATTGGATGACACTTGATGATACTTTGATGTTCTTGCTACTGTTTGAGTTTATGCATATATTATGACAAATTTATGGACTTAATGGTTTATGTGGATTAATTTAATTGTGAGCATTATGTGTTTATTTGATCATGGTTACTATGCATTTATCTGGTGATTGTTTGATGTTGTAACTAGTTGTTGTACATTGATGTGGTCACTTTTTTTACGTGTCTTGGTGAGATGAATAGTGTTGCATTACTCATTTGTGAGTACCCTGATACGCTGCAACTTCTTCTCATGGTGTGTCTGACTGTTGGAATATATATGTTGTTTGAACATTTTGTTTGATGCAGGTTGTAGGTACCAGACATTGATTCCACCTGAATTTTTCAGGTCTGAGCGTGCCTTAAACCCAATGGAAAGTTGTTGAACAGATATAACTTATGGTCCCCTACCCTTTTGATCATCCTCGATGAGGATGCATATCCAGTTGGTCACCTGTTAGTCTTGTATGTGTTCATGGTAATTTGTTCTCATTTTGACCTTGTTTGTGCTTGGTGATTTGTATTGGTATTTAGTTGTTAAATTAATTTGGTTTAATATGTTAGAGTAATAGGTTGTTTACTTAATTGATTTAATCATGTTGATTAATTAATTAAGTCACCTTTACTTTATTTCACTTAGCTAAACTTAGGAATATTTATTTATGCATTATTAAATTAGTCATGTTGTCTCGTTCATTATGATCTTGACACTTGTCACATGCTAATTTAATCCTCCTAGGGTTCTCACTTTAGGTTTTGATCTCCTTTCTTAAGGATTGATCTCTTTGTAATTATTCAATCTTCTCGGGTAATGCATCTTTTGCTTCATGTTTATAAAACACCATTCTTGTGTCTCTTGATCTCCTTTGGTGATAGGTTATTTGATTGTAGGTGTTTATTAGGATATGTGAGGTTGGATTATCAACTTCTACATGGTATCAGAGCTCCATATCTACAAGCTTCTTGTTCCTTTTTTGTGAGATCTTGCCTTGAAGTAGTTTTGTAGTGCATCCAAGGTCAAATTAGACCTCTCCATTGAATCTAAAGCTATTAGAATAGTCAAGATTGACCTTTGTTTCATCAAATTTGGCTTCAGTTTGTCAGATCTATGAGGGTTTGAAGAAAGGGATTTTCTGCTAGATCTAGGGGGTGCCTAATTTTTTAGAGCATTTTGAGCCTAAACGGACCTCACCATTGTGCTTAGAAGGCCAAAAAACCCCTATTTCCATATATAATTTATCAATTTTGGAGCAAGTCACCCCGAGACAAAAAAATTTACCTGGCAGGGGGGTCGTACAGCCTCCTGCACGCATCACAAGGTAAATTTATTTTTAAAGCTTTAATTTAAAAAAAAAGCTTTAAAAAATATTTTTAAAAAGTAAAAGTAAAAGGGGACATACTTGCATAGGTACTGCACAAGTACATACTTGTGCAAGGTACTATGTAGGTATGGATCTGCATAGCCCTGCGCAGAGGTCCTGCACCCATATTTTTTATTAATTTTTTTTAAAAAAATATTCATGTGTTTTTTTTATTTTTATTTTTTTTTAAAATAAAAATTAAATAAGTCCAATTGTGCAAATTCTTCGATGGCCATTTGGCCGTCAAATTTAGGCTCACAGTTTTGTTGTGATGACCATATGGTCGTCAAATTTAATGCCACAGATTGTGTTTTTTGCACTTTGGGAGTTGTTTTCTTCAGGAGGCCCATAAATTTTTCTCACGGTGTCAAAATCGGGTAAACGAGATATCATCGGAAAGAGGATTCATAGTACTTTCTAGTGGTGTATGTATTTTTAAGAGAATTTTTCTTTGGTCCCTACTATTTCTAGTCAAAGTCAGATCTTCTTTTCTAGAGTTTCCTTCAGTGTTTTTGGCATAACTTTTGCATACGATGTCAAAAATGGGAAAACGAGATATCATCAGAAAACTACTTCTGAGATCTTCACAATGGTGTAGGTGGTTTCCAAATTTTATTTTTTGTATTTTCCAAAAATGGTTCTTCTTATCGTTGTCCTTTTTGGACCTTATGGACTCACATTGCATGTATTTATCATTTGTAAACACACTGAAATAAAGTGACTCAGCTTTGTATGTGTAGTATTGGAATTCTTGCACATCACTTTATGCCTTGTTGTATTCAAACTATGATATAAAGCGCCATGGGGGTTGATGTTTTCCTTTTTTTGCCTTCATACCTTTCTCATGCATATGTGACTTTTGTTTTCACATCCTTTCTATTTGCTTGTACTTTCATGATTGCACCTTCAGATGTTCTTGGTTCCTCTTCATGCACTACTTTTAGGCATTTAGTTTCAGTGTACTTGTCACATATCTCCCTTTTCAACATTATGGGGGGGTTTCCACTATTGGTGTTAATGTTTCTTTGGTTTCACATTGGAGTGAGCTATGTATACAGTATTTGTTCCTATGTACTAGGCGGATGCAATGGCTGGTTACCCATGCATTTCGGTCAAATGGAGAACTTACCATATGGAAACTCTTGCATTCCTTCTTTTATCATTTCAACATTCATTCTATGACAGTGTTTGCAGCTTCTTCATGCTTTAGTGGTGTTTTCCATGTTCATCCTTTGTTCCTATCTTTTGGGACAATTTCTTCTTGATTGGAGGCTTCTTCATCCTTCACTCTTGTTTGGAAGCTTCTTATTCCTTCATTTGTATTTCTCTCTTTTGGAGAGGAGTTTTTCCCATGAGGTTTTCTCCTTTTATCCTGTTGTGAGAGATCTTTTACATTTGTACATGGGTACCTCATTTGGCCTTGTTTGTTGGGACCCATTTGTGCTTTCATGCTTTTTTTCCTTAGTTTCTTGCTTTTCCCTAAGTTCATCTTAAGGGAGGGTGTTAAAGTAATAGGTTGTTTACTTAATCAATTTAATCATGTTGACTAATTAATTAAGTCACCTTTACTTTATTTCACTTAAGCTAAACTTAGGAATCTTTATTTATGCATTATTAAATTAGTCTTGGTGTCTCGTTCATTATGATCTCGACAATTGTCACATGCTAATTTAATCCTCTCCTAGGGCTCTCACTTTAGGTTTTGATCTCCTTTCTTAAGGATTGATCTCTTTGTAATTATTCAATCTTCTCGGGTAATGCATCTTTTACTTCATGTTTGTAGAGCATCATTCTTATGTCTCTTGATCTCCTTTGGTGACAAGTTGTTTTGTTGTAGGTGTTCATTGGGATCTGTGAGGTTGGATTATCAACTTCTACATAATAATGTTGTTTGATTGTTGTTGAATTAAATAATTATTAAATAAATCATGTTGATAAATAGATATATATGTTGATTGTGGTTAATTAATTTATTAAATTAAATCATTAAGTTATAAAGTATTTTGAAAATAAATTATAAAGATATTAATTATTAATGTTGAGTTTTAATAAATTAAGATGTGGAAAATATTATAATATGCAACTAAAATATTAAATGAAATGAGATAATGGTTAAACTGTAAAAACAAGTAAAAAGATAGAAAAAGAACTATTTGAAGCACATGCAGGACTTTGAATTGCTTTTTATTTGGAAAGTTGTTATTTTTATCGAATTTTTGTCTGATTTTTGTGTTTGAAAATCTTATAGCTTATTTTTGGAATAATAATAATAATTATCTTTTGGGAGAGATTATGGATTATCATTAATTTTTGGCTTTTGAACAGAGAACTTTGTCTGCAAGAGTAATCTATTGAATACTTGTTTTTTGATTGATTGTTTTCAAAATTGGATTGGGGGAAAATTACTGAAGAATAGATTAAGGTTTTGAAGGAAAGGATTGTTGCGGACATAGAAGTCAATCTCGACACTGGTTTTTGTCTTAGTAGCATTGGAATCCAAGTTGGCTTCGTCTCTATTCTTTTTTTTTTTTTATACGTTCAATGCAATAGGAAATTTGTTCTCTCTCTGTTGTTGCAAACGATTGACTGTTCATTTTTTTGTATGTTGTTCAATGCTAAATCTGCACTGCATGATAGAGTTTGATATTCTTGTGCTATTTTCCTTTTTGTATTTGCTGGAAATTTCTGAGGCCTATTTAATAAACACCAATCGCGCGCCTCCCTTTATGTCGCCATTGCATTGTTTTTGGAAGTATCACAAACCTCTATAAAACTATTTCAGTGCCCCTTCTCTTTTCCACCAAGTCATTTTTTTATAGCTTCCTCAATGACGATAATCAAATAGGAGTGTGATGAACCTTTATGGCATTCGATAGTTTTTCTTTAGCTTCCCTTACTAAAGAGTGCAAATTTTCTTTCTACTATAGTTCTATGCTAAATATTTTAACCCCTATTGGTTTTGGTATGGTGTGACCTCAATGCTGGCATATTATCTTCATACTGAGTTTATTGAAGTTGTTTTGATGAATTTGGCCCATATTTTGCACTTGCTTGAAAGTTTTTGTTGTTGATTTTAACTACCATGCGCAACCTACTTTCTCCCCAGCTTGTGTTACTCTCTTTTCCTTGGTTGTTGCGGCAGCCTTCTATATGCTCATGCTTATGATTTGTGTTGTATCTCATATATTAGGCTATATTCGATCCTTACCAGCAGTCGATGTCATAGGCAAAGGGATTTATTTATGTTTGAAACTCGAATTGAATACACACACACATATATATATCTTGTTGGTTGTGATGGAAGGCTCTATCCTTGAGTTCAATTTAATTGCCTAGAATATGGTATTCGTTGAAACCTATTTTGTCTTTAATAATTAAGCATGTGAATTTTTAGGATGTCAATTTCTCTTGTGTTGTGTATGAATTTGTATGGTGGTTGCATGCATAAAAAGCTGAAAATCAATATTGGATTATGTTTTTTTGGGATGAAAACACTGTGTGTTGGAAATTCAATGAGTTGCTTTCTGTAGGTAATCTGAATATTAATAGAATTTGTTGAATCTTCATATTGCATATGGTATTCATTTATATATGTTTGGTAGTCAATTGTTTATTAATTCATTGTATATATAAGTTGTTGGGTAGTCAAATTTTATATATTTTAATGTGCATTTGAATTAAATCAATGGCAATTTATTTTTCATTGTGTGGTTTATCGATATTCCCTCTTTGTTAGAGTTCCATTTTCCTTGTGTCTATAGAGTGTGTTATCCTGTTGTATGTATAACTGATGCTTTAATTCTCTGTTTAAAAATCTTCGATATATATATATATAGTTCTGCATTTGAATTAAAATTGTATATAGATTTACATATCTCACTGTATGCTGAAATATGATATTCCAAGCAACATTCTGAATTATTATAAAAACCCATATATAATTGAAATATTTGGAAGATGTGATTTTAGGAGAAAATTATAATATTTCTTAGTTGACTATAAACACTAATTTATTTTATGTCTACTTAATGGCTGAATAGTAAACCACCATGTGTATTATGATTTTTTTATTTCATTTTTGCCAGTATGAAACTTTGCATTTGACTAATTGAATTTGGGGTGGTTATGGTTACTATTCAATGTGGGAGTTCATTTGTGCTTAGTGGATAATGGATGTCTTCCAAAGGCTTGGGGAAATTAGCTCGTGTATTGGAATCATGATTATGTCATTTTGAGAATAGATTGATTTTATACTTGGATTGTGTACAAGAGGGTCTTTAGTGCTGAAATAGATTGTTGTGGACATAAAAGTCAATCTTGCCACCAATTTTTGTCTTAGTAGCATTGGAATCCAGGTTGGATTTTTCTCTATTCTTGTTTCATTTATCCGTTCAATGCAATAGGAAATTCGTTATCTCTCTGTTGTTGCAAACAATTAACTGTTCATTTTTCTGTATGTTGTTCAATGTTGAATCTACATTGCATGATAGAGTTCAATATTCTTGTGCTATTTTCCTTTTTTCATTCGTTGGAAATTTTTGTGGCCTATTCAATAAACACCAATCGCGCAGCTCCATTTATGTTGTCATTGCATTGTTTTTCGAAGTATCGCAAACCTCTGTAAAACTATTTTAGTGCCCCCTCTCTTTTCCACCAAGTCACTATTTTACAGCTTCCTCAATGATGATAATCAAATAGGAGTGTGATGAACCTTTATGGAATTCAAAAGTTTTTTTGTGGCTTCCCTTGCTAAAGAGTGTGAATTTTCTTTCTGTTGTAGTTCCATGCTGAATATTTTAACCCCTATTGGTTTTGGTATGGTGTGACCTCAATACTGGCATATTGTCTTCAAACTGAGTTTATTGAAATTGTTTTGATGGCTTTGGCCCATATTTTGCACTTGCTTGAAAGTTTTTGTTGTCGATTTTAACAACCATGTGCAACTTACTTTCTCCCCAACTTGTGTCACTCTCTTTCCTTGGTTGTTGCGGAAGCCTTCTATCTACTCATGCTTATGATTCATGTTGTATCTCATATATTATGTTGTATTCGATCCTTACCAGCAGTCGATGTCATAAAAAAAGGGATTTATTTATGTTTGAAACTCGAATTGTTCATATAAATATACATATATATATATCTTGTTGGTTGTGATGGAAGGCTCTATTCTTGAGTTTGATTTAATTTCCTGAAATATGGTATTCACTGGAACATATGTTTTCTTTAATACTAAGGCATGTGACTTTTTAGGATGTCGATTTCTCTTGTGCTATGTATGAATTTGTATGGTGGTTGCATGTATATATAAAGAGTTGAAACTTGATATTGGATTATGTTTTTTTGGGATGAAAATACTGTGTGTTGGAAATTCAATGAGGTTCTTTCTGTAGGTAATCTAAATATTAATAGAATTTGTTGAATATGCATATTGCATATTGTATTCATTTATATATGTTTGGCAATCCACTATATATTAATTTGATGTATATATATAAGTTGTTGGGTAGTCGAATTTTATATATATTTTAATGTGCATTTGAATTAAATCATTGACAATTATTTTTTCATTGTGTGGTTTATAGATATTCCCTCTTTGTTAGAGTTCCATTTTCCTTTTTTCTACAGAGTGCATTATCCTCTTGTATGTATAACCGATGCTTTAATTCTCTATTTAAAATTCTTCGATTTATATATATATGTATAGAACTGCATCTGTATTAAAACTGTATATAGATTTACATATCTCACTGTATGCTGACACTCCTCCCTAATGCAACCTGACATTCCCTAGTCATGTGATCCCCTTTGTTGTGTGCATGCCTCTGGAAGCGATGTCATTGTTATGTGATGTTATGTTGTACATTATATGTTGGAGTCTTGTTAGCCCTTTGGTGTTGTGTTACTGTCTTCTTGATTGTTTTGTGTAGTGGCACCTTATTGTTATCTCCTAGCACAGGGGGTGGACCTTAAGGTTCCACATGGTCGGGTGGATTGTGCTTTTCCTCGATTGGGTTTCCCTTGCTCTTATTCATGAGTGTGGAGGATGTACCTTGTGTAGCAGATTCTAGATCTTGTACTAGTTCGAGAGATAGTTGTACATGTTATGTATTGTATCTATATATCCTTTGTATCATGTAATGTAATCTTGATGTATTCTTCCCCTTGTATTCAGAGAATCATTGATGTAAGCTTGTAACAATGAAATGATGTACCCTCATGAAAGGGAATATGTATATGTACTTTTTGGTTCTTATTTTATAACCTTTAATGATTATGTATCTGATGTTATGCATAGAAATGTATGTTTTTATTCATTTAGTGTAATGGATTTAAAATGAACTCTTGTAGTTAGATAATCCACGATGTACATTTAGATCTTGTTAAGTAATGTAGTCATTGAACCTTAGAGGACATAGCTTAACTTATATGTTATGTTTCGATATGATATACATTCATGTTATTGCACCTTAAAAAAAAATTGTGTCACTATTGTAGATAGTTGTGTTTTCCTTAGGGGTTCTTTGGCGGGGTGTTACACTTGGTATCAGAGCCCAAGTTCTAACACTAGGTACTCTAGTTTTAACTAAGCCCATTATGTTGTCCTAGTGCTTAGACTAATGAGCTTATGTTTTTCCCTCTTCTTTCATCCTCGCCTAATATCTGTGACTTGTCTTTTGGTGTTGATGTGTAGGAAGATTCCTAGAGGTTGAGGTAGGGGTCGTGGTAGAGGTTGTGGTGGTGGTCATAGGGCTAACCACCAAAATATTCCTTCTCAGAGTTCCCACAAGAGTGATCGTGAGAAACAACAGGGTTCTCAGAATAATCGAGGAGGTGGAGGTCAACATTCAGGTCAGTCAGAGATAGAGGGAGCTTAGTTGCGCCATTTACTTGATCAAGAGGTTCTTGCCTATCTAGGCACTAGGTAGGAGGGTCATCAATAGGTGGTTAGGGAAAGAGAATGGTCTCCTAGGAGGAGAGAGGTTACAGTAGAGCAGGAGGTTGTTTCAACAGGTCATATGAGAGATCTTTTGAGGTCATGTCCTCCTACTTTTGATGGTTTTGGTGGTGGATTGGAGGAAAAGACTTGGTTGATCGATCTAGATAAGTATTTTTCCATGCATCCATATGGTAGTAACACCAAGGTGAGGTGTGCCATCATGCACCTTAGAGGTTTTGCTTCTACATGGTGACATTTGGAGGAAAACAATTGCACCTTGATATTGGTTTAGTGTCTTGGGAGATAATTGATGAGCCCAAAATGTGCTCATAGTTTGGATATTATGATAAACTTTTAATGCCTTTACTTTTGTTATTCGTGGTTGTTTAAAACTCTTTTGAAACCTTTTATGGAGATATCTTGTAGCAAAACATTTGCATATTTCTGCAGCTTATTGTGTTTACTTGACTACATTTATTACCCCATTGACTCCCTAAATGACTGGTATATCGCATACGATTTTTGAATGATGAAATAGATTTAAATGTGTGATTAATAAACGGATATTGTGTAGGTGCCATACGCCTTTTCTTTCACATCTGTTACCTTTTGTTTTGCAGGTTGTTGAAGAATGATCAAGTCAAGCGTAGCCGATCTCGGCCTTGCAGTAAAGTCTATTTCCTGCACGACTTCGAGGAAGCTCGCCAAGACTCTTTGACCAAAAAGTTGGGAAAGATTTTTAATGACAGTAATTTGGAAAGAGTGGAGCACTAGATTTTTTCCGGATCGGGTTGAACGCATAAATTCATTTATGAAGTTTGTTCCTTGATTCTGGGATACACTTTACTTCCATGTCTTTCTTTGATAGGGTTAGTTAGTTAGTTGCTCTCCTGATTTTAAATAAAGTACTCCTCCTGCGTGAGTGAGAAGGAGATGATAGTTAGAGTAAGATAGAAGCATAGTGATAGAGAGATAGTAGATATCATGTAAGAGTCAGTATGATAATGAGAAGTAGAATCTATTTGACAAGAGATAGAGTTTGTTGTTAAGTTTCCATATCAACAAAGCAATGTATACCATTTTGTTTTCATGAATAAAGTTTGATGAAGTTATGAGTTCAACACCTGCATAATCAGTAGATGCTTGCTAAGGGGGACCACTTAGTAAGTATCTATAGCTAGTTAGTTAGCTGTTCTTTTTTGTTGATCTTCAGTTAGCTTTCATCTTTGAAGTTTTCATATAAACTCAGTCTTGTATTGCTCCTGCAGCATAGGGAATCCATCCATGTGCCTGTTCCTACAGTATAAGGCCAGTTCATAGTTTGTGTTTTAGTTGTAGTTGTTATGGTTTCTGTTTTAATCAAATCATAGTTGAGTTAAAGAACTTTGCATTACCTTCCTATGGCGTAGATAGAATTCCTTTCAAGTATTTATTTCTACTAAGTTTTGACCGAAACTAGTTCTTAGTGCATATATTGTGCTGTGCCATTTAAAGTATACGTCCCTTGGTTTGACAAGTAAATGAACGTCCATAGAGAGATATTAGTCACCTGTTGGAATGTCCAATTCCCAGGAAATGTTTTACTGTGATTTTCATATCCTTTTGTGGGTGCGACCATTTTTGGCGCCGTTGCCGGGGATGGCATCCAGCTAAGAATTTGTCAGAAGTCATTTTTAGCATTAGTTTAGTTTGTTAGTCAAAAATTTTCAACATCTTTCAAACCACCATTTATCATATTGCATGCATAGAAGAAGAAGAGACGCACTGGGAAGGTTCCTCCCTAAAAACCTATTTGTTGAACTACCATTTAACCCAGCTGACAACGAACCTGAGGAAAACCCATTCGCTGTGTTATTCCAGCAAGCCAATATGGCAAATAACCCACCTAATAATCCACCTCCTGCTTTTGAGTTTCCCATTGTTCCCCAGTGAGATACTGACAATTTTAAGAATATACCTTCTTCACTACTTCCAATATTCTATGGCCTAGTCACGAAGGGCCCTGAAACTTTTCTGTTTGAGTTTGATATCCTCTGTCGTAGTTATGACTACAACTCAGACGCTCATAAACTAAAGTTATTTCCTTCCACCTTAAAGGAGGGAGCTCTCAGATGGTTCATGAGTCTGGGAAGAGGCGTCGTTGATAGTTGGGCAGCCATGCAGACTAAATTCCTTGAGAAGTATAAAGAATATTGTAAGAGTGCCAGCAAAGGTGATGACATATTCTGAATTTAGCAGAAGGAGGATGAAAGTATGGAAGATTATACTTCCATATTTTTGTTTTCACTAAAGAGGAACTCAAACCATACTCTCAACGAGGACTCTCAGAAACTACTCTTTCTAAGGGGAATCAGTGATGCCTGTATAGATGCTCTGGACCTGATGGGAGGAGGTGATATAACCCAACTGCCTTGGGATGATATAAAAAAATATGTCTTAACTACTCTCGAGCAATAGTTAAGAAGGGTCGAGGTCATCATACTACAGTGGGGAAGTCTTCTTCTGTTGGAGTTTCTCGGATGGAGATAACAAATTTGCTGTCCAACTTCAAGCAGGACATCATTAATAACATGGCTACACAACTGGACACTATGCAAGCTCGGAAGAAACATGAGGAAGCTGAGGCAGTTTTGGCCGAGTTCTGTCCATACTGTAGATAGAAGAAGCATGACTGCAGATGCAAGATGGTGGCTAATTTGGAAGCTAAGCAACTACCTACTGACTTTAAGCTAGTAGAAGGTGATGATGATCAAGTGTTCTTTGTTGCACAAAGGAGACCATGGGCTCAAAGACAAGGTATGCCTCAAGATCCTTTAACTTTTGGTAATCCTTATTCTGGCTATAATAACCAATGGCAACATGCATATGGACCACCACCACCCTGGAATCCACCTCAACCAAGTTGGCCTAATTATCAGACTCCGCAATGGCAATCTCCTCAAGGAGGTTGGTAGCAGCCACAAGGACAATGGACCCCACCTTCAGGTAATTGATAGCAAAATCCTCAATGGAGAGGTCCTCAGCAATAGCAAAACCAGTCCTCTGAATTCCTGCAGCTTCCACAGCCACAACCACGGGCCCTTATGCCACCTCCTACAACAACTGCCACAACTTATGGACCTCCAAAACAAACGCCTATGCCTGCACAGTCGTTGCCCAATTCCAATAATAAGCAACAACAACAGCCACAGCAGCCCGTGTATCTTGCTAAAGCCAACCAATATCAAGCTTATGTCTTAAACGTTAATGACATCTATTTGAGGTCTGGAACCACTTTACCTGCTCTAAAACTGCCTCTAATTATTGAAATACTAGATTCTCCCCTTGAAGAATCTACTGCACCTGCTGATCCTACTGAGCATATGCCTATACCTGATACGGTTTCTAAGGAGCCTATTTTGCAAAGTCAATACAAACCACCTTTTCCTCAAAGGTTGCAAAGTACTGCATTTAAATCCATGGAAGAACCCACTTTTGACATTCTGGATTAGCTCAAAAATGTACAAATTCAAATCCCCTTATTTTAGACTATTAAAGAGGTCTGTTTAAAGAAGCCTGGACGAAAGAAAAAGGATCCTCAAACAATTCATGTCTTAGGGAAATTGGCTGATATAATGTTGGGAAATGTAGTCATCCCAAAGTATATTGACCTTGAAAGTCCTGTAGTGCAGATACATATAAATGGCCAAATTGTAAAAAATGTTTTGATTGAATTAAGTGCTGCCATTAATGTCATGACAGCATACTATGGACTCCTTGAATATTTCCAACATTAGGTCTACACCCACAGTTCTGCAACTTGCAGATAGCTCCACAGTTAAACTTGATGGGATGGTGGAGGATGTAATTGTCACTCTTGAATCTTGGGAGTATCCAGTTGATTTCACAATATTATCAGTTAAGAAAACTTTAGGAGGGTATCCAGTTATCCCTGGTAGACCATGGTTAGCAACTGCTGATGCTTTTATAGGATGCCGTTCTAGAGATATGACCATTTCTGATGGACAGTCCACAAAAAAATTGGCTCTGTATCCGCTTGCTAGACCTCAACAGATTTGTCCCAACCTATTTGGCTAGATGTGGGGGAAGAAACTGAAGAAGCCAATTCCTTGGCTCAATTAATGATGCTTCAAAATGATCCATTCTCACAACTTTAGAGTGAGGATGCTTTGCTTTTTCAAATTCTACAGTTCAACTCTGATACGGGTAGTTCATCTGATCCAAGTGGTAGCCATCTACAATGTTTCCTGCAGCAACCAAATTCTGAGAGTTCACTGCCTAAACTTCCAACAATTTTTTATAACTTGCTTCCACAAGAGGTACAAACATCACTTGTAGATTCTATGAGTAATCTCACTAAGCAGATAGAATTGTCTCCAGGTCACTGTTTGAATATCAATAGCAAGCTGTCATAGTTTCAACAGGCTGACTTATTAAAAATGCTACAAGATCAACATAAAGCTTTTGCATGGGAATATGGGGACATGCAAGGAATAGATCCTCGAGTTTGTACTCACATGATATATATCAAAGAAGATTGTTTACCAGTTAGACAACCTCAAAGAAGAGTAAATCCAACACTTAGAGAAATAGTTAAAAGTGAGCTTCAAAAGTTGCTCGATGCTGGTTTTATTTATCCAATCTCTAACAGTCAATGGGTTTCTCCATTAGTCATTGTCCTCAAAAAAGGTAGAAAATGGAGAGTGTGTGTAGATTACAGAGAGTTGAACAATGCCACTAAAAAAGATCACTTTCCACTACCTTTTGTAGACCAAGTACTAGACTCACTGTCTGACAAAATATATTTTTCTTTTTTTGGATGGTTACAGTGGGTACAATCAAATAAAAATTTCCCCTGAAGATCAAGATAAGACCACTTTTACCTGTCCATGGGGAAAATTTTCTTATTCGGTCTTTCCTTTTGGTCTATGCAATGCGCCAGTAACATTTCAGAGAGTAGTAATTAGTATCTTTGCTGATATATCTCATGACTGTATGAAAATTTATATCGATGATTTCACTACCTATGGAGTCACATTTAAAGAAGCACTGGTGAATTTAGAAAAGGTATTGAAAAGGTACAGAGAGCAAAATTTGTCTCTAAACAGTGAAAAGTGTTTTCTAATGATGGAAGAAGGTATTGTTCTAGGTCATCATATTTCAAAGAATGGAATTCAGGTCGACCCTGCTAAAATTAAAGTTATTCTGAATTTACAAACTCCTGCAAAACAAAAAGATGTCAGAAGTTTCCTTGGCCATGCAGGGTATTATAGAAGGTTTATAAAATATTTCAGTAAAATTGTCAGTCCACTTTATGCCTTGTTAACTAAGGATTCTCAATTCGAGTGGACAGAGGCCTGTGAAAAATCTTTCCTGCAACTAAAGGACTTGCTTACTCAAGCCCCTGTTCTTCAAGGTCCAAAATAAAATTTTCCTTTTCACATACATGCTAATGCCTTTGATTTTGGTATAGGAATAGTTTTAAGTCAAAAAAAAATTCAATTGAGTATGTTACCTACTTTATCAGCAAGAACCTTCAAGGTCCTGAGCTCAACTATACTATTACAGAAAAGGAATTGCTCGCAGTAGTGTATGCTTTGAATAAATTTAGCATTATGTCACAGGTTATCAGATATTTGTCCATACTAACTATGCAGTAATCAAGTATCTGATGAACAAACTTGCCATCTCTGGTAGATTGGCAAGATGGCTCCTGTTGTTACAAGAATTTGACATTATAATATTGACAAACCAGGAAGAGCTAATGTTGTAGCTGACTTTTTATCAAGACTTCAATTAGCTGCACCTGTTGAACATGAGGTCATTGATGATAGGTTCCCAAATGAACACTTGTTTTCTATTGCTACACATACACCATGGTATGTAGACATTGCAAATTATCTAGCAACAAATAGAATACCAACCCACTTTTCTCCAAAAAAAAAAATTGTTAATAGAGAAAAGTTTTAACTTTTCATGGATTGCAAATTGTTTGTTTTATACTGGACCTGATCAAGTAATGCGATGATATGTAAGAGAAGATGAGACTTATGATATATTGCATACTTGCCATGATGAACCATGTGGGGGACATTTTGCAGCAAAGAGAACATCAATGAAGATTCTTACAACAGGGTACTACTGGCCAACATTACACAAGGATGCTCTGGCCTATACAAGAAAATGTGACCGATGTCAGCGTATGAGAAGACCAAGTCAAATGAAATGCCACTATACCCACAGGTAATAGTCACCTCTTTTGATAAATGGGGAATGGATTTTGTGGGACCAATTGATCCACCATCAAATGACAAGTCATACATTCTAGTTTGCACGGACTATGTAACAAAGTGGGTTGAGGTAAAAGCTATGACTCATGCTCGCAATAACAAGGTTGCTAAATTTTTGTATGAACAAATTTTCACTAGATTTGGAGTTCCTAGAGAGCTTGTAACTGATCAGGGAGCTCAGTTCACATCGAATCTGATCACTGCACTGATGAATGACTATAAAATCAAACATAAGAAGTCCAGCCCCTATCACCCTCAAGCCAATGGTCAGGCGGAGGTAACAAATAGGGAAATTTAGGCGATCCTAACAAAGACAGTGCAGCTCCATAGAAAAGATTGGAGCAAGACTTCCTGAAGCAATTTGGGCCTACAGAACTACATGGAAGACAACAACTGGGTTTACACCTTTTGAGCTGCTTTATGGGAAAACAGCCATGTTGCCCATAGAATTTGAGCACAAAACTTTGAGGACAGCTTTTGAACTCAATATGGAAATATCTGAAGCACAGAAGGACCGTCTTCTATAGCTAAATGCTTTGAACGAAATGAGAAAAGTCACCCTGCAGCACACAGAAGCAATCCAACAGCAAAGGAAGAAATGGCATGATCAACACATCAAAACCATGAAATTTTCTGCTGGTGATTGGGCTCTGTTATATGATTCCAGATATCAAGAGAACCAAGGTAAGCTCACAACACGCTGGCTTGGCCCCTATGAAGTTGAGAATATGTTCGACAACGGAGCTGTATAACTGGTGACAATTGATCCAGTCCGTTTCAAATTGCTAGTTAATGGCCATTGACTCTGATTGTACCATAAACCAGTTTCAAAAGAAGAATTCATGTAGCAGTTCGTTTAGGTTCCTCCCACTACTCTTCCTGCAGCCAAAGACTTTATCCTTTCTCTTGTAGCTTCACCGTAATTTTAAAAAAATATGCTCATAATAAAGGTTTTCTTTTTAAAAGGAAACCCTTTTTTTTCCATTCTCATTTATCGCCCCATCTCACTTCTTTATCTTCCATCCATCCATCCCATCCATCCATTCCATCCATTCATCTCGTCTGCCCACGTCACCCATCCACTTCATCCATCCGCATCACCCTTAATTATGATATCATTCCCATCTGTCAACTCATGCAGACGCTGTCATCTTTCTTCACACGTACACACAATTATCAAATGTACACCATATCTTTTGTTATCGCATATTTAATTTATTTTATTCTATTCATTTACTGCTATGCATGTACTAGTCATTATTACCCGATCTCTGCCTATTTTTTTAGTACATGTGAGGACACATGTCATACTCCAAGTAGGGGGCGGGGTAATCCACCTTTTAAAACCTATCTTTTCACCGCTGACATAATTGCGCAAATAACCTTTCTTTATTATTTTTCTGGTACTTTCCAAATATGATTGCATGTCCTTTATTTCATATTTTTCTTGTAAACTATGATTAAAACTGCTTGTTCAAAAAGTTTATTTTTGGAAAAGAAAGAAATGTGACGGCATGATAGAAGAAAAACCAGAGCAAAAAGGGAAACAAAGAATTTGAATTTTCAGCAAGGAATTGAGTTCAACTAGGAAAAAACTGTGAACATGGGTGGTCAGCTGGTGCGACATGAGCCTGTAGCTCATGAATTATTATTGCAAAATCTTCAAATAGTCCACGCATTCAGCCTCTATGGATGGTTAAACTACTTCTTGAGTTTAAATGCTTTTGATGAGGAGGCTTCTAGAGAATTTTTGAGAACCCTTTCTGAAGGGGAAGCTACTGTATGGGGTCTAACGGTTGTTGCAACTGAAGACAAAATTGCTGAAGTAACCGGGCTTCTAACTGTTGGAGAAATTTTTTTCTTCAGATGCTGCCGCTGCAAGGGCTGAGTTTTCAATGCCCACTGATGGACCTTTGGAAGTCTCCAAGCAGGGATGCAAGTGGGTATTGTTGCCTCCTCCTTATTCAGAATACGCTGCTTACATAATCAGGTATTTAACCTGTGAAGGCCATTTCTCCTACCTGCATTCTTATCATTTCAAATTATTAAGTCATATGAGGTATGGGTTAGTTGTAAATGTTCTGAATTTCATGTTAAATTTTTTAGAACAAAGTGCCCACGGAACCCAACAAGGGAAAGATAATTCTGTTGCTCACCATGGCCTTATCAAATTACTGATTGAAAGCTCTTTGAGAGATGTCTCACCTCTTTCTTGGCAATAATTCGTTGCCTAAAAGAGCTTGCAAATTCCACAACCCCCTAGGGTACTTACTCCACGGCCTCAGAAAAAGAAGAAAGAAATTACGTCTACCAGTAGAACAGGGCAAGGGTCATCTACTCCTGTAACACCTGGTCCTGCAACTCCCCCACCAAAATCCTCTGCTCGGGTACAAACTAGGTCTGCCACTAGGAGAGAGAAGGGAAAAACAAAGGCAGGTGAGTCGTCTGGAGCAGAACAAACCCCAGATTCTGACCCTCGTTCTCAAAAAAGGCAATGCTCTTCTCTTGCAGCACCTTCCCCTGCAGCCGTCTCTCCTATAGCAACACCTATTGCTAACACCAGTTCACCATCATCCTCTGATAGGGCAAAACCCTCTAAGCAGACCAGAAAGAGGAAGGCTACAAGTACACCTCTTGCAGCCACACCAGTGCCAAGAAGAGTTTCCATAAGGAAACAATGTAAGACCTCCCCTGCTTCACCTCAACCAGAGGTTATTGTAATTTCAGAAGGGTCTGTCAAGTCTGAATTTGATGTTTCTCAGAATGTGTCCGAGAATGATGCACAA
The DNA here is from genome assembly GCA_007258455.2 of Sequoia sempervirens. Lineage (NCBI taxonomy): Eukaryota > Viridiplantae > Streptophyta > Pinopsida > Cupressales > Cupressaceae > Sequoia > Sequoia sempervirens. The sequence goes on along the minus strand of VDFB02000017.1, from coordinate 400,640,418 downwards.
AGTTCATTCATTCCTGAAGAGGAACAAGTTGAGACAAAAGAAATGAGACATAATGAAAAAGGGTTACCAAGTCTTGATGACTTGGCTACCACTGCTATGCAATTTTCGGAGGAAGCACAGTCTTCTCCACCGCAGCAACCAAAATTCATCTTGCAGCAAGAGCAGGAACTGACTAAACAATTGAATGTGCCTAGTGAAGCTACATTTCCCCCTGCAACCTGTAAAGCCATTGTTGTTTATAAGAAGACATTTTTGATTGAGTTTCTGGAATATGTCAAAGCTAATTGGGAAACAGTTACATTGCAAACCCTGACTTTCCGGCACATAGCCCAGACTGACATGCAACAAAGTCTATGGGAGGTAGAAAGGAAGAAACTGAAAAAATAAATTGAAAGTCAGAAATAGAAAATTGTTGAGTTGAAAGCAAAAATGGATGAAATATTAAAAGTAACTGGCCAGATTATGGAATGCAGACCACCACCCAAAGTTTATGCTCTGTGCCTTAAGGAACAGTTCTTATGGTTCCAACTAATGAGAATTTCTAGAAATCAAGATCCTACACTTCACACTGCTAAAGAATTTTACGAGGCATACCAGGTAGCCCCTAATTGGTTAGGAAATTCTCTTGTGAATTTTATTTACATGGATTTTTAATTCCATTTGAAACAGAATGGAATCCTCTTCTGTATATTGGTGATATACATTTGAGATCATTTATGTCATGGGTAGCAAATGAAGCGAATTATGGCAGGCAATGGGAAATATATGAGGAAGCTGAGAGAAATGAGCATGTTCCATTACACTCTCAAAGTTCAAACCCCCATGCAATGTTGAAAACCTGGTTTACTCTGACATATGACATTAATAATACTACAGCTAGAGAGAAAATATTTGATCTCAGGAAACAGGTATATGATGAATTTCAGGCACAGCCATATTTGTTTTGGAGACTGTCATACTCCAGAAGTGAGAAAAGGTGGGAAAGATTAACTGTTGGGCTAAGAAGATCCGAACCTCACAGTCCCCTAAATTTCACAGCATCTCTTAAACGATCAAGCAAATATATACATTTGGGACTTCAAAAGAGATTTGAACTATGGTTGCCATTGACATTCAGTCCTCCTGTGCTAATGTGGCCCCTCTATCCTCACCAGACTACAAATCTTAATGATGATTTAGAAGACCGTACGTATGAAAGGTGCCAGACTTTTAGAGGATTTTATTACAGGTTTGGAACTCCATTTCAAAGTCATGCTGCAACCACTGATTTCAGAGAAACCACCAGGAAAGTTAATGCTGGAGGACCAGCATTAGGCTAAGTAGGGGGCAGTGATGAACCCAAAATGTGCTCATAGTTTGGATATTATGATAAAATTTTAATGCCTTTACTTTTGTTATTCGTGGTTGTTTAAAACTCTTTTGAAACCTTTTATGGGGATATCTTGTAGCAAAATATTTGCATATTCTTGCAGCTTATTGTGTTGACTTGACTACATTTATTACCCCATTGATTCCCTAAATGACTGGTATATCGCATATGATTTTTGAATGATGAAATAGATTTAAATGTGTGATTAATGAAAGGATATTGTGTAGGTGCCATATGCCTTTTCTTTCGCATCTGTTACCTTTTGTTTCGCAGGTTGTTGAAGAATGATCGAGTCAAGCGCAGCCGATCTCGGCCTTGTAGTAAAGTCTATTTCCTGCACGACTTCGAGGAAGCTCCGATGAAGACTCTTTGACCTAAAATGTTGGGAAAGATTTTTAATGACAGTCAATCTGGAAAGAGTGGAGCGCTAGATTATGTCCAGATCGGGTTGAACACATAAATTCATTTATGAAGTTTGTTCTTTGATTCTGGGATACACTTTACTTCCACGTCTTTCTTTGACAGGGTTAGTTAGTTAGTTGCTCTCCTGATTTTAAATAAAGTACTCCTCCTGCGTGAGTGAGAAGGAGACGATAGTTAGAGTAAGATAGAAGCATAGTGATAGAGAGATAGCACATATCATGTAAGAGTCAGCATGATAATGAGAAGCAGAATCTGTTTGACAAGGGACAAAGTTTGTTGTTAAGTTTCCATATCAACAAAGCAATGTATACCATTTTGTTTTCATGAATAAAGTTTGATGAAGTTCTGAGTTCAGCACCTGCATAATCAGTAGATGCTTGCTAAGGGGGCCCACTTAGTAAGTATCTATAGCTAGTTAGTTAGATGTTCTTTTCTGTTGATCTTCAGTTAGCTTTCATCTTTGAAGTTTTCATACAAACTTAGTCTTGTATTGCTCCTGCAGCATAGGGAATCCATCCCTGTGCCTGTTCCTATAGCATAAGGCCAGTTCATAGTTTGTGTTTTAGTTGTAGTTGTTATGGTTTATGTTTTAATCAAATCATAGTTGACTTAAAGAACTTTGCATTACCTTCCTGTGGCGTAGATAGAATTCCTTTCAAGTATTTATTTCTGCTAAGTTTTGACCGAAACCAGTTCTTAGTGCATATATTGTGCTGCGCCATTTAAAGTATACGTCCCCTTGTTTGACAAGTAAATGAATGCCCATAGAGAGATATTAGTCACCTGTTGGAATGTCCAATTCCCAGGAAAGGTTTTACTGTGATTTTCATATCCTTTTGTGGGCGCGACCAATAATCTTGGAGAGGTTCAAAGCTCATTTCCTATTAGATCACTGGAGACAGCGTCTTGCTGATGAGTTCCATGAGTTGAGACAAATGGCCATGTTGGTGGAGTAGTGTGAGTGTAGGTTTTATGAGCTTAAGGAGTATGTTGGTATCGATGATTGCGAGGCTATGTTGGTGCAACACTTTATTAAGGGTTTGAATTCCTGTATCAGTGCATGAGTTTGTGTCTTTGAGCTGAAGACCATGGAGGTGGCAGTGGAGAAGGCCTATCTAGTAGATGATAATTTATCTAAGGCATTGGGAGGTCATACAGGTGTACAGATTGATAGTGCACCTCTAGCAGGATTTCATTCACGAGGTGTTCAGTCTCAAGCAACGGGTTCCTCTAGGAGCCACCATGCACCCACTAAGGGTGGCCAGTAGTAGCAACAACAATAATGTTCTTAGTCAAAACATAAGAACTCTCAGTCGCAGTAGGGTGGTGGTTCTCAATCTAAGAAAAACCAAAATTGGTGGCGAGCCAAGCATAACCGTTTTGATCATCCAGCATATAGCACATAGACTACAGCTAGTAGAGGTAGTTTTTAGTAGTCTAATGCACCCCCAGGTGGTAGAGGATATGGTAGAGGTACAAGTGTTGGCATATGTCTTTTGGTGTTGTCATTGATGGAAACCTAAGTCATTGATCCGGTCCACACTTCAATATTTGTTCATACCAGAAGAAAAAGTGAAGAACATGGTATCCGACTGAAGTTGAGTTTTTCGATCCATATGCATTACCCGATCATCAATTTTGGTTGTGGATCTCAGAGAAGGTCATTGGGAATCTAAAATATTTTATTCTCAAGTTTTGTGCCATTGCATCAATTGGTGTACGAGTTAGGAGATCTGGTTGTTTGATTATTTTTTTTGATTTTTTGTTTAATAGTGCTAGAAGGCCGATTAAGTGAATGTGGTGTGTTGCGGATGTTTGAGGCGAAATTATTTGAAGTATTTTTGGGTTTGAGGGTTTTGTTTTGGGTCCTCACTATGTTGTGGTCAACTTTGGTGGGTGCACATTAAAAATCATTTATGGATTGGGCTGATGATTGGAAAATATTTTATGTTTTACTGAAGTCGACATATGGTTGATTAAATATTTTGTTGCGGATATATATGAGTGATCGATTGTATCATTTTGGTGTGTGTTCGAAGTGTGTTGATGCATATTGTGAATATTAGAAGGTTTGTAGAGAGATTATGAACAATTTATGTTGTGCATAAAAGGATTTTGTGATGTGAGTTCAAGCAGAGCAGAGCAGAAGAGCAGAATCAGATAGAAGGTCAAGAATGTAGTTGATGAGCCTAACTAAAACTGTAATCAAGAATTTGTAGATGTTATTTTATCAATTCAAATCTTTTGGTTGTAATTCAAGCCTTTGTAAGGAAATGAGCCTTTCTATTTTTCAGAGCAGTGAGCTCTAGGTAGTGCACCTGAATGCAAGTGCATTCCCATTTTTGTAAAACACTTATATTTTGAGTACTCAAATTGTGGATTAACCTCCACCATGGTTTTTCCCCTAATAGGGTTTCCACATAAAATTCCTTGTGTTATGGTGTTGTGGATGATTGTTTTATATGTTTTCATATTTCTCTTGCTTGAATGTTATAAGTGGTTTAAAGATCAGATTAATAAAGTTAAATTTTGCAAAACACTAATTCACCCCCCCTCTTAATGTTCCTTGATTCCAACAATAAGATGCTTCTCTTGCGGCCAATAGGGCCACATAGCTAGAGAGTGTCCTCAGAATAATACAACATGATTTAGTTAGAGGTTGGAAGCTCCAGAGCTGACAATGGGAGATGCAGGTAGGTCCCACATGTTGGGATAAGGTGCCATTAACCTTGTAAATCCTAATATTGTATTTATTCCATTTATTATTTTTAATTTGTAATCACCCATAAGGGATGAATAAGTTTCACCAACAGTTTATTACAGAGTTACTTTTACTGCTCAAGGAATCTTGGTAAATAGTAAATGAGGTGAGGTGGAGAATATTGGTGCCTATCTTTGGGAAATGTATTTTTGGGCTATTATGATGCATGTCATAAGTTTGTAAGAGCATCTATGACAACTTACAACTGTCATAAGGTGTAAGAGATTCTATGACAACAAATGACAACTATTATTATCTTGTAAGTTCCTATTCTTGGTTCTAGGCGCCTATATTGTGAAGATGCCTATGAAAAGTGTAAGGGAATATGTAAGAAGATAATTTTGGTGTATCCCAAGATAGAAATATTGGATTTTATCCATCTCCCACGAATTCCTTTGGTGGGTACTAATTTTGTATAAATATGAGACTTGAGAGTAAAGTTTATGAGAAAAAGAGAGAGAGAGAGTAACAAGAGTAACAGGGTGCTGCAGGATTGAAGACTCAAGAGGAGATTGGAAGTGGATGTATTGTAATCTTGTTTTGAAGATAATACAACTTGGGCCTCTCTTCTTGGTGGAGTTTTTTCCCGCAAGGGTTTCTCCACGTAAACACTGTGTTATGAGTTTATTCTTATGTTCCATTGCTACCTTGTGTTGTGAAATCTTGCATTCTTATGTTGCTGATTTGTGCCTCTTTGTTGCTGCTATCTTATGGTGATGTTATTGCTGTTATAAGTTCATCTAAGGTGGTTTTATCAAGCATGTTAGAGTGGCTGATTTTAGCATCATAAAGAAGTTGAATCTCTTCATGGTATTTCAAGGATTAACAACAGTTATTTACAGATTTGCATACAATTTTCAGATTTCCATATTGTAGTAGTCAAATCCTTGTATCTCACCAATTGGTATCATATCTTGGTGATTTGGTGATTAACAATTGGATTAGAGATTGTTTGTTTATTCCAACAATTGGTATCAGAGCTTGTTTGTTTATTCCAACACCACAGAGTATTCGCAGTGGTTGATAACCACCAAGAAGAACATTAGGGTACAATGGTGGAGGCTACAGGTGTGTTATAGGGTATTGATATCTTTATTTTTTTTACTCTGTTGCTTCTAATTTTTTTATTTCCCCTTCCTTAGTAGAGTGATGTGGACTGATGGCAGCAAAGCAGGGTGTTAGGCAGTAGGTCGAATTGGCCTCCAGAGCTAACGTAGCGTTATAATCCCTTGTGCATGGTTGTGGTTTGAGGATTGGTTCACTTGTTACCACGGTGGATCTCCACATCATACCCCTTGGGTCTTATGATTTTGTTTTGGGTATGGATTGGTTGGATGCTCATCCAACAATAATTTATTTCCAATGTAAGTTAGTGCAGTGCATGAATGACTTAGGTAGAGAGGTAGAAGTAGTTGGCATTCAGATGCCCATCTCCTTATGAATGATTTCTGCTATGTAGTTGAGGAGATGTGAGTGTCACGATTTCTAGTTGTTTGCTGTGATGGTGAATGATTTGGAGCTAGGGGAGAGTCAAGAGGCATCCATTGATGATTATCCTATCCTTAGGGAGTTCACAGATATTTTTCCTAGTGAGATTCTAGGGATGCCACCTAAGTGTGACATCGATTTCAAGATAGACCTTGTTCCCGGAGAAGAATCCATCTCTTGAGCTCCATATTGGCTGACCACCCAAGAGCTTCAAGAGCTTCGATTGTAGTTGGAGGAGTTGTTGGTGAAAGGGTTCATTCATCATAGTGTTTCCCCTTGGGGAGCATCAATTATATTTGTAAAGAAGAAGGATGGATCCCTTCAGTTGTGTATCGATTACCACTAGTTAAATAAGGTGACAGTGAAGAACAGGTATCCCTTATCGAGAATTGATGATATCTTTGATCAAATTAAGGGAGCTAAGGTATTTAAAAAAATTGATCTTAAGTCGGGGTATCATCAATTGTGCATTTTTGAGGCAGATATTCATAAGATCGCATTTTGCACTTGTTATGAACACTATGAGTTCACTGTTGTGTTGTTCGGGTTGATGAATGCATCATTTTTGTTCATGAGTTTGATGAATGGTGTGTTCTACACTTATCTTGAAAGATTCATCCTTGTGTTCCTTGATGATATTCTGATTTACTCGAGGACTATGGAGGAGCATGAGGAGCATTTGCAACAGGTTTTGTAGTGTTTGAGAGATAATCAGCGATATGTGAATTTGTCTAAGTGTGAATTATTTTAGATAGAGGTAAGATATTTGGGCAACGTTATTTTAGGAGAAGGTATTGTCATGGATCCTTCGAGGATCCAAGCTATTAAAGATTGGCTTGTGCCCACTAATGTTTCATAGGTTCACAGTTTCATGGGCTTAGTAGGTTACTATTGTTAGTTTGTTTAGGTTTTTTTGAGGATAGCACACCCCATTACTTCTCTTCAAAGGAAAGGGAAGAAATTCATTTGGTCAGAAGCAGTGTCAGTCAACCTTTCAGACTCTTAAGGAGAGGTTGACTAGTGTACCTATTTTATCAGTTCCTAATCCTACTGGAGACTTTGTGGTGTGTACTGATGGGTCTTTGGAAGGTTTGGGAGCAGTTTTGATGTAGGATGGTCGTGTGATTGCCTATGAATCTCACAAACTCAAGGATCACAAGTTGAACTATCCCATGCATGATTTGGAGCTAGCCACCATTGTGCATGCCTTGGTGAGATGGAGCCACTTTCTGTTAGGGAATCAATTTGAGTTGCATAGAGATCATAGTAGTATACAGTACATATTTATGCAGCCAAATGTAAATGCTAGGCAGAGGCGATGGATGGAGTTCCTATGCAAGTATGATTTTGAGGTTAAGGACATCCAGGGTAAGGAAAATGTCATGGAAAATTCCCTTAATCAACGAAGACATGAGCTCTCAATAGTGACTCTTGGTGTAGATTTGAGGACTCAGATTCTTGCAGCACTTCTAACAAACAATTAGTATCAGGAGGTGAAATTCAGAGGTTTAGTCAAGTCAAGATTTGAAGGGAGGATTTATGGGTTATTTGCTTGAATCAGATGGCCTCTTGCTATATTTAGGTCATATTTTATGGTTCCTAATTTTGAGGGTCTTCACACCCTAATCATGTCAGAGGCACATCGAGCACCCTATTCTACTCATTCGGGTGTGAAGAAGATGTATGAAGACCTTCGTCAACTGTATTGTTGAGCCAGAATAAAGAGAGACATTGTAGAATTTGTTTCGAGGTGTTTGGAGTGTGGAAGAGTTAAGGTAGAGCACCAACACCCTGTAGGTCTTTTGTAGTTGCATCTTGTTCTAGAATGGAAATGGGACATCATTTTGGTGGATTTCATTGTTGGTTTTCCTATGTATTCTCATCATTATGACGCCATCATGGTCACCGTTGATATGTTGAATAAGGTGGCACACTTCTCTCCATACGATCATCATATAATGCTTCTTCTATGGCCAAAATTTTCATGGAGGATATTGTCAAATTGTATGAAATTCCTCACAGAATTATTTATGATAGAGATCTAGTGTTCACTTCAGCTCTTTGGACGTCCTTGTAGCATGATTTGGGAACCCAGTTGAACTTTGGTTCTGCTTACCATCCAGAGGCAGATGGATAGATTGAGAGGGTCAACTAGGTTCTTGAGGATATTCTTAGGATGTACGTTATGGACCAATAGTCTCGATGGGAGGACTACTTGTACTTAGTGGAGTTCACGTACAATAATGGGTACCACAGTTCAATGGGTGTCGGACTCCGTTGAGTTAGGATCGTCTTGAGTAAAAAATCCTTCAAGGACCAGAGATGTTTCAGGAGATGGAGCAACAGGTTGCTCACATTAGGGAGCACTTGGTGGCAGTGTAGGACAAACAAAAGAAATATGTAGATTCTCATAGGGTCAATCATTAGTTTTCAGGTGGCGACTGGGTATTCTTACAGGTGCATTTGTGAAAGATTTTGATCTACAATGGAAAAGGCTCTAATCTCACACCACGTTTTGTAAGGACATTTGAGGTTTTGGAGAGGATTGGTCTTGTTGCTTACTATCTTGCTTTGCCACCTAGTCTATCGCACATTCATGATGTATTCCATGTTTTTGTTCTTAGACCATACTATCCAGACATTTCTCATGTTCTTGACTAGAATTCCTTATAGGTAGAGGATAGGTAGCTAGCACTAGAGCCCATGGCCATTCTTCAACACAGGAGAATTTCCCTCAGGGGTCAAGACATTGAGCAGGTGAGGGTCCAGTGGGATCCTAACAATGAGGCTTCAGGTACTTGGGAGGATGCATCCTGGATGCGAGAGTCATATCTATACTTGTTTGTAGGCTTCCAGGAGTAAGCCTGATCCTAGGGGGAGGATGTAGTGCCCCTCATGTTGTTACGTAGTGGATTGATTATTATTTTGTTAGGACAAACATTATGACACTTTGATGATGTTAGATTTTCTACTTTTATGATACTAGATGACACTTGATGATACTTTGATGTTCTTGCTACTGTTTGAGTTTATAAATATGTTACGAAAAATTTATGGAATTAATGGTTTATGTGGATTAATTTAATTTTGAACATTATGTGTTTATCTGGTCATGGTTACTATGCATTTATCTGGTGATTGTTCGATGTTGTAACTAGTTGTTGTACATTGATGTGGTCACTTGTTTGACATGTCTTGGTGAGATGAACAGTGTTGCATTACTCATTCGTGAGTACCCTGCTATGTTGTGACTTCCTCTCACAGTGTGTTTGACTGTTGGAATATATATATATATATGTTGTTCGACCATTTTGTTTAATGCAGGTTGCAGATACTAGGCATTGACTCCACCTGAATTTTTAGGTCTGAGCATGCCTTAAACCCAATGGAAATTTGTTTAACAGAGATAATGTATTGTCCCCTACCCTTTCCATCATCCTCGACGAGGATGCGTATCCAATTGGTCACCTGTTAGTCTTGTCTGTGTTCGTGGTCAATTGTTCTCATTTTGACCTTGTTTGTGCTTGGTGATTTGTATTGGTATTTAGTTGTTAAATTAAATTGGTTTAATAATGTTGTTTGATTGTTGTTGAATTAAATAGATTATTAAATAAATAATGTTGATAAATAGATATATATATGTTGATTGTGGTTAATTAACTTATTAAATTAAATCATTAAGTTATAAAGTATTTCAAAAATAAAATATAAAGATATTAATTATTAATATTGAGTTTTAATAAATTAAAATGTGGAAAATATTATAATATGCAACTAAAACATTAAATGGAATGAGATAATGGTTAAAATGTAAAAACAATTAAAAAGATAGAAAAAAAATTGTTCGGAGCACATGTGTGACTTTGAACTGCTTATCACTTGGAAACTTGTTATTTTTGTGGGATTTTTGTCTGATTTTTGTGTTAGAAAATCTTATAGCTTCTTTTTGGAAAAATAATAATAATTATCTCTTGGGAGAGATTATGGATTATCATTGATTTTTGGTTTTTGAATAGAGAACTTTGTCTAGAAGAATAATCTATTGAATAATTGTTTTCCAATTGATTGTTTTCAAAATTGGATTGGGGGAAATTACTGAAGATTAGATTAAGGTTTTGAAGAAATGGATTGTTGCAGACGTAGAAGTTGATATCGTCACTAGTTTTTGTCTTAGTAGCATTATAATCTAGGTTGGATTTATCTCTATTCTTGTTTTGTTTATCTGTTCAATGCAATAGGAAATTTGTTCTCTCTGTTGTTGCAAATGATCAACTGTTCATTTTTTTGTATGTTGTTCAACGTTGAATCTGCACTGCATGATAGAGTTTGATATTCTTGTGCTATTTTCCTTTTTACATTTGTTGGAAATTGAACCGTAGATTTTTGGGTGGGGCTTATTAACTACTCTTGCGCTCTTAGGATGTTTCACCTAAAAGGGGAGAGATAAACCCCACACAAAAGATCTACGCTAGGTTCACTCAAATTAATATGTGTATAATGTTACTAAGGCTAAATGAGGTTATCTAAATAAAATTCGATGATCTATGTGATTGATTATGTATGTAAAACCTAAGATTTATTCCATGTTGGAAAATGTAATGTGATATGCAAACATGAACTAAGAAGGAACAAATGCAAAACAAAAAGGAAGAAGGTTGATTCAAAGTGCACTTGGGTAGATATTGGAGAATCTGGAATCTTCTGAATGCTGACTAAGATTACAAAAAATCACCAGTGGGACTCTTTTTCCACTGATAGCGAATTAGTCCTACTTTTGATGAAAATTGTTGGAAACTGGTTTCTGAATGTCGGGATCCGAAATCTAACAAAATCTGGATTTCCAAGCTTAAGGTGGGACTCATTCAGCACTGATGGTGAATCAGTCCTCTCCCAAAATTCTATGAAATCAGGGGACAATTCTGCAACACCAGATCTAAGGTTGTCTACCTGTCGGGTTGACGAAGTTAATTCTACAAAAAATGGACATAAAGTCTTCTCCAAGCTTGAAATGAGGTTGGTTTGACTTGAAGCACCTTGTTGACTTGTTGACCACCTTTCAACACCTAATTGCTTGTCTAATCTACATACACAAGTCAAACCCTTGTTGAAGAAAATATGAAGATATAACAATGGTTGCTCCAAAATACTTGATTAATGCTTGATTCATTGATTGAAAGTGCTTGAATGCTTGAATGAATGTGTGAATAAGTGGACTTGATGAATGGGGGTTAAAATGAGAAGAAAAACACTTATTTATACACAATTGTGCCTTAGTAACCCAATTATACCTCATCACAAGCTGACATCAAGTAATTTTGAATAAAAACCTGAAAGAAATTTTGAAATATTTTGAATTTGGAGCCAAGAGGGACTCATTCACCACCCATGTTGAATGGGTCCCACCTTGGACTTGAATGTGGGTGTCGATAATTAAGTCACATTTAATGTTGTTTGTCGGGCTTACATTCAAAAATATAGTTAATTAAGCCTTATAAGGGCATAAAGGGGTCAAATAAAGCATAAGAAAGGTGTAAATAGTGAAATTATGCCTAGAAAAGCATGAAATATTGTTACAAGACTTTATAACACTTCAAAATAGGAATTAATAAGTGATGAAAAGGTGATTTTTAGGTGAATTGTAATGAATAGAGTCTAGAAAATTATAGAAATGTTTTACAACACTTCACAACACCTTCACAAGACATCATTATTTTAATTTTAAGGACCTAAACATGCATGTTCAAGTCATATTACATCGATAAATCAAAGAAAAATAGATCAAGCATCATGAAGAGAGGACTAAAATACCATGAAAATGACAAGGGGCCATTTTTCTATAGTGCATTTAGCCCCCACTTCAATGAGAGGATGAACTTGCTTCACACTCACACTAAATTAGCCATGCATATTGAGAAGGATCCAAGCACACTTATTCTAGCAAGATGGAATAACAACAACCAAGAGGGATGATCAAGCCCCAGGATGAAGATCCCATGGAAAACTAAACATAAGAACAAATGAACACAAGTGTTGAAATTAAAGAATAGGATGAAGCTTCGATCGTCTATCCAACTAGTTGTGGATTAGATCTAGGTTGTTTATTTGAAAAAGAGAATGCATACTCACTTTGGGATGACAAAACTTATGGCAACTTCCGCTGAGTGAGAAAACCCAAAATATAAGATACATATGCTAGTTGGTATGCACTCACAATCACAAAGGTGGCTATGGGAAAGTCGTACTACTGAATGGGCTTCCTGCTCAACCATATTAAAGTTATACCTCCTGATAACTTTAACAAGGTGCCACAAAGGAAAATGTTGGTTCATGCTTCATGAGAGAAGAAAAAATTCATATGCTTAGAACTCATGAACAAAAAGCAAGGCACCATAGGCATGCAAGTTGTGTTATGCAAGGTGGCAAAAAGTGCAAAGTGTAAAGTGCAAAAATGTAAAAGTGTAAAAGTGTAAAATGGAAAGGATGTTCAAAGGATTCTTGTTAATTTTATGCAAGGTCTATCACTTAGGGAACATTGTTTCTAATGTCTCCAGGAGAGGACCGATCAAAGAATAAAATATTCACAACTTAGGGAATGTAGTGTGTCACATCAGGCCACCAAGAGGAATGTAATATGCTAAGATAGATCACTCTTATGAAGGACATCATTCCCAATGTCATTCACAAAGTGACAAATCCATCACATGAAACAACAAGGTTGCATTAAGAACCAAGAATTCAAATGAAATTATGGTAATGTATGCCCCCCACTTTAAAGGAATTTCTACACATTGTTCTTTGAGTAATTAATACTTTAAAGTAGTGAAGGAAAGAAAAATCAAAAAGGAAAAACAAGACATGAGAGCCAACTCAAAAAGCCCTATGCCAAGTCATATGTTTCTGATTTAAGCAATTAATCTTATTAGTTTCTTACATTCAAACATTGCATCTTGGCATTTCACATCCATATTCCATCCATATTGCATTGATTTTGAGTGTAGACATAAGCATTTTGGCCCTCCTTTCTCCTTTTAGGTGAAAAACCCTAGAAGTGCTAGAAAGGATTAGGATGCCAAAAATCTATGCTACATTTTGGTGAACTTGCATTTTGAATATCTTATTTTTTGATTTGGATTCCATTTTCATCCTAATCCTAGCTTGCATTGAATTTGCATTAGAGTTCAATTGGTTAATTTGCATCTAGAATTTCAAATTTTTGCATTAGTGAAAAGGTCATTTAGTTTGTATTTTTGCATATAATTTTCATTAAAAATTTCTACAATTCTGCATCTCCATCTTAGTTCTGCATCTTACAACATCAAACACATCAAAACAATTCAAAATTTCTGAAAATTTTGCAAACAACCAATACTAGGACTCATTCGCCATACTGGGCGAATCAGTCCCTGTCTAGATTTTTGACTAACTGTTATAGCATCAAAAATCTCATTTTTGTGCTTCCTAAGCCTCCTAGTATCATATAGTATAATTCTGGAAAGTTTCTGGAACTTTTTTTATGCGTCTCGCTCAAAAACATCATTTTAGATTACTCATTCTTCAAATCACTTCATTTGCACACATCCTTACATCTGAAAATGCTTCCATTGCTACAATTTTGCATAACATTGATAAAAGTGCTTTTCACTTTCGCATATACAATATTTCTATTCATAAAGCTTTGCAATAGTTTGGTAAAACTACTTTTCATTCTTGCATATACATTTTTTACATTCTTAAGGTGTTGCATACATTGGATAAGACTGTTTTGTACCTTTGCATATACATTGTTCATCTTGCTGAAACATTGCATGAAATGGTTACATGTACTTTTCATTTTTATTCAAACAATGTTAGTGCCTTACATATTTAGACATGCTAAGAAACATTTCCTATCCCCTCCCTATGAGAGTGTTTTTGTGAAAGAGACTACAACCTTGGAGATTCCTAATGATCATCTTTGTTCCTCTCCTAATATCTCTCCTATTGGTGATGAAGATATTTTGGTAGAAGAACAAATTCATGAGATTTTTGAGAATCCTAGTTGTTTCTCTCCTCTTACCTCTCTTAGTGGACAAGATATTGATATACAAGACAATACAACCATAGGTAATCATGACAGCAACATTTGTTCTTCTTCTAGTATCTCTCTTAGTTGTGAAGTAGATACTTTGATGATATACAACACAATTGATGAAGGTCATAAATATCCTAGTTGTCCCCCTTCACCTCATCAAATCTCTCTTGAGAAACAATATTCAACCATTGATCATTCCCCTACTTATGATGAAGTCCTTTTAGAAGAACTAACCTATGAATGTCAAAAACATTTGTCTTGTTGTTCTCCTAAAAGCTCTCCTCCTAGGAAAACTATCATAATGCAAGAAAATCATAACGTGAAATTTGAATCCTCTTCACCAACACATCATGCCAATAAAGAAATTTTTTTTTAGGTTTTGACAACACAAGTGGGATCTCCTTTAATTAGTGAGCTTCCTAAGTCACCTTCCATTAGTGAATCACACAAAAAATTCTGAGAAATCTTAAAAACCATCATGCAATCTACTCATAACAATTTTTTGTAGCCGCTAAGTTGTAACTTAGTGACTCAAACATCTAGGGGATCACACAACACTTCTACACCCTTACCTTTTCCTCAAAAAGTGCCTAGTGTTGAAGACCTTAAAAAGACTCCTGCTAATATATCTGTATGGGAACTCATTCAACTCTCACAGACAGTCAAACTTCTTTTTCATGAAATGTTGCAAATATAGAAGGAGGAGATCCAGTCTTATCTAAAATAAAATCATGTAACATCCTCCTCTCGTCCCATGCAAGCCACCCAATCATAAATCACATTCCCTAAACATGAATTACCCTCACTTGAGATTCAACACAAGAATGATCCCTTGATGATAAAGGTGATCATTAATGAAACTTTAATTAGGCACACTCTCATCGACAATGGAGCATAAATTAATGTTTGTAGCATGGACCTCCTATACAAACTTGGCTTGGAAAAAAATCTCATCCAACTTAATGATGTTCATATTCATGGCTTTAAGAATGTTAATTGGAAACCACTTGGGATGATCACATTACCTATTAAGGTTGGACCTGTAGTGTTTCCTACCTCTATTCATATCATGCAAGGACCCCTTCCATACAATCTTCTCCTAGGGAGACCATGGATTCATGCTATGAAAGGAGTCCCATCTACCCTTCATTGTTTAATGAAATTTGAATACAACAACAAGATATACACGATTGATGTAGATGAGTGAAGCTATGTGTCAACTGATCACAACACTTCCAACTCCCCTAATCCTTTCACTCCTAGGTCAAAAATTGAACCTATACAAGTTGCTCCTAACTCTTCACCTACAACAAAACTCTTTCATGATAATTAGGGGTCATTATATTCTACATCCTCCTTTCCATAACATTTCCAAAGTCTCATCCTCATGGTCCAAAGATTCATATACAAATGATTCATTTTCAGACAGAAGCCCTAGTAGTGAACGGAGTTTCACACCTACCTTTAAGGGAGGGTGCACAATATCCCAATCTCAACCCAAACAACCTTGTGTTCCATTCGCTCAACTTAGCTCTACCATATCACCCCATGGTGGTGATGGGGGAAATATAATTCCCATCCCTCATGAAGCAACGACACAACATTAAAAAGGATTTGTGTACTTGTAAAGAAACCACTCCTTATCACAAACACACACCCCCTTCATATAACTTGGAATATTGTTATGGTATTAGTTACAATATTCCTATACATGGATACAATAAACAAACGAACAAAACTGACATATCATACTCTTTTAAGAAATATCTAGGGGTATCTCCCTTATCTCCACTTTCATCACAAACTTTGCACACCAATAACATTCAAACTCTCAAGGAGTGTGGTTCTCTTCATTATGCTAGAGCACCTAATTCCTCTACTTGATACTCACTTTCATCCATTCTAGGCTCACCTTTCTCCTAGACACTAAGTGGGGGCAAGGCGTTCAATAGCCTTGTCCTCATATGTCACTTGTGGTTGCCTCTTTTGACTAGTTGTTAGCCTTTCATGAACACATAAGAGAAAGCTTGGGATGCAGATGACATGTCTTAAGATTGAATTACATGTGACATACTACCTTTCTTCATGATGTAGCTTATCGAAAACATATGACTTGGCATAGGGATTTTCGTATAAGCTCTCCTACTCTCTTCTACTTTAAAACAATTTCTCACAGTACAGGTGCTCACAACTGCTTTAAAGTGGGGGCATACATCACCACTCAAATTTCATTGTGTGATTTTTTTTCTTCATGTGATGCATCCTTTTCTTGGTGGAGTCATTGGGCTTGATTCCCTCCAATATTGTGATACTTGTTTTGAATTATCCTCTCTTGGAGACATTGAGCATGATGTTCCATAAGATGAGACCTTGCATGAATTAAGTAAAATCACTTTGAACAATCCTCACACTATTTTGCATGAACAATGTCTATGAGTGTCAAGCATATGAAGTTTTGCTTACTTCATAGAGCTTGAAACGACATCATCTTCTTTGTGGCGCCTTATTAAAGTTATCAGGAGGTATAACTTTAGTATGGTTGAGCGGGAAGCCCATTCTGAGGCATGACTTTTCCCATAGCCACCTATGTGTTTGTGAGTGCATACCAACTAACATATGTTTCTCACCTTTTGGGATTTCTCACCTGGTAGACAGCTAAGAGTTTCATCGCCCCAAAGTGAGTATGCATATTCTTTTGAAAAAATAGCCTAGATATGATCCACAACTAGTTGGACAAATGATTGAAGCTTGATCCACCTTTTCATTTTCATCTTTCTCTTCCTCCTATTTCTTTCCATTGCATAATTATGTATCTTGATGGTTTGACTTAGAATATTGGATCTTTGGGGATTCACTAAGGTCTTCTTGATTTTTGAATTATTTTTCATCTGTATTTGTACACTCAAATCTCTCTTGAATGTCTACTTTAGTGTGAGTTTGAAGCAAGTTCATCCTCTCACTAAAGTGGGGGATAAATGTACTATATAAAAAAGGAACTTGCTTGATGTATGAGAATAATTCATGATAAATGAGGCATTGATTCAAGTGTTGTGAGGAATTTTATGCATCCACACTAGGTCTTGGACCCTTGCAAATTGAATAACATGCTTTTATTGATGTCTTGTAAAGGTGTTGTAAAGTGTTATATGATGCTTTCATGCTTTTCTAGACTTAATGAACCCATTTCTCCCTAATTCAACATTATAAAATGTGTTTAATAACATTATTACATCAATCTAGAAGGCTTGTAAAATAAACTTAATGATAACCTAGTGTTGTAATGTGTCTTGCACATTCACATTGGTTCTTGTAGCTTCCTAGGCTGTATGGACCTCATTTTAGTGTTGTAAAATGTATTTAATCACACTTTCACATTGAATTTTTTGTCCCAAGCTCCAATTACTCTTTACATCATCAATAATAGGCCCCTATTAACCCATATTGTGCATCCTGAGGCAATATTTGATAAAATACTCGACAAAGTTGCAATCTAAACCTTATTTCCTTATCTCCTAGCATCCTACCTATCAAAATGGTGCCTATGGGACCCATTCACTATCCATGGTGAATCAGTCACATCCAAGTGGGACCCATTCGCCATGGGTGGTGAATGAGTCCCATTTGGCTCAATTTTGACCTTTGAGCAAGAAAAAGTGAAATTTAAGTTCAATATTCTTTCATGTCGGCCTTAGGGATCCAATTAACGGGTGAATAAGGTGAGATGCCTATAAATATAAGTATTTTAACCCTAATTCACATCTCTTATCATTCATTATCCATCATTCTTCCATCTCAAGTCAACCAACTTTGGGTTTCATCATTCCAGGTCACCAAGATATCAATTTTCAGACATTCAAGGGAAGATTCTTCATGTTTTGTTGTAGACTTTCAAGATCAATCTTCATGGAAAGGTAATCAAATCCATTTTTACATGTTTTATTAAATTCTTTCATCATTTTGGTTTAATTACCTAAAAGGGGTTTGACCAAGGCAAACCCACATGCCCTAACATTCACCATTTCTCTCTCTCTTGTCTTGTGTGTTTGTATATTTAGACATTTTGGAAGCTTGGAAATCATTAGGAATCAAGTTGCAAGGTTCTTCAAGTCTTTTCTTCATTCAAAAAGTCAAAATATCAACAAAAACTCACTTTTAGGCTAAAAAATCAGAGTTTCAGAAGCAAACACTTGGAGAAGTCTAAAGTGTAGATCAGAAGCTTTGGATTCCATCTTTGAATATTCATAAATTAAAAAGTGGAATCATTCACCAAGGGTGGAAAATGAGTCCCACTCTAAGGTTAGTTTTTGGTTTTCTACATTTTTAGACACCTTTTTGTCAGAAACAGGTTATGACACAGTTTTGCAGAACTGGTACTAATACACCCAAAATGGCAAATGAGTCCCACCAGGCCTAAAAATCAACATCATTAGCATTTCAAATGTCATTTATAGACTCCATCCATATTCCAGGTGCACACTTTTAGTTTTTTCAAGTTCTGTTTAGTTTTGCATTCATTTCTAGGTGTTTTTGCATTACACAATGTGTTTTCAAACATCACTTGTTTCTTAGGTTTTTCATTCATAATCAATCAATTATTTAGCTTAGTTGCATCTAGATAATCTCATTTATCCTTAATAACATCATACACATCTTAGTTTGAGTGAACCTAGCTAGATCCTTTGAGTAGGGTTTATCTCTCTCCTTTTAGGTGAAACATCCTAAGAGTGCAAGAGTAGCCTATAAGACCTACCCAAAAATCTAAGGTTCATTTTTGTGTAGGTATTATGAACTACTCTTGCACTCTTAGGATGTTTCACCTAAAAGGAGAGAGATAAACCCCACACGAAAGATCTACGCTAGGTTCACTCAAATTAAGATGTGTATAATGTTACTAAGGCTAAATGAGGTGATCTAAATGCAATTACATGATCTATGTGACTGATTATGTATGTAAAACCTAAGTTTTATGCAATGTTGGAAAACACAATGTGATATGCAAACATGAACTAAGAAGGAAAAAATGCAAAACAAAAAGGAAGAAGGCTGATTCAGAGTGCACCTGGGCAGAGATTGGAGAATTTGGAATATTCTGAATGCTAACTGAGATTACAGAAAATCACCAGTGGGACTCAATCACCACTGATGGCGAATCAGTCCTACTTCTGATGAAAACTGTTGGAAGCTGGTTTCTAAATGTTGGTATCTAGAATCTGACAAAATCTGGATTTCCAGCCTTAAGGTGGGACTCATTTGTCACTAATGGTGAATTATTCCTCTCCCAAAATTTTGTGAAATCAGGGGACAATTCTGCAACACCAAATCTGAGGTTGTTTGCTTGTCGGGTTGATGAAGTTAATTATGTAGAAAATGGAAAAAAAGTCTTCTCCAAGTTTGAAGTGAGGTTGGTTTGACTTGAAGCACCTTGTTGACTTGTTGACCACCTTTCAACACCTAATTGCTTGTCAAATCTGCATACACAAGTCATTGAACCCTTGTTGAAGAAAATATGAAGATATAACAATGGCTACTCCAAAATACTTGATTAATGCTTGATTCAATGTTGCAAAGTGTTTGAATTCTTGAATGGATGTGTGAATAAGTGGACTTGATGAATGGGGGTTAAAATGAGAAGAAAAACACTTATTTATACACACTTGTGCCTTAGTAACCTGATTATACCTCATCACAGGCCAACATCAAGTAATTTGAATAAAAAATTGAAAGAAAATTTGAAATATTTTGAATTTGGAGTCAAGGGACTCATTCACCACCCATGGCGAATGGGTCCCACCTTGGACTTGAACGTGGGTGTCAGGAATTAAGTCACATTTAATGTTGTTTTCAGGCATACATTCAAAATAATAGTTAATTAAGCCTTATAACAGCATAAAGGGGCCAAATAAAGCATATGAAAGGTGTAAATAGTGAAATTATGCCTAGAAAAGCATGAAATCTTGTTACAAGAATTTACAACACTTCAAAATAGAACTTAATAAGTGATGAAAAGGTGATTTTTAGGTGAATTGTAATGAATAGAGTCTAGAAAAGTGTAGAAATGTTTTACAACACTTCACAACACCTTCACAAGATGTCATTATTTGAATTTTAAGGACCTAAACGTGCATGTTCAAGCCATATTACATCAATAAATCAAAGAAAAATAGATCAAGCTTTATGAAGAAAGGGCTAAAAGACCATGAAAATGACAAGGGGCCATTTTTCTATGGTGTAGAAATTTATGAGGAACTCCAATCACGCTCCTCCCTTTATGCCACCATTGCATTGTTTTTGGAAGTATCGCAAACCTCTGTAAAACTATTTCAGCACCCCCTCTCTTTTCCACCAAGTCACTATTTTACAGCTTCCTCAATGATGATAATCAAATAGGAGTGTGATGAACCTTTATGGAATTCAATAGTTTTTATTTGGATTCCCTTGTCAAAGAGTGCGAATTTTCTTTCAATTGTAGTTTCATGCTGAATATTTTAACCCCTATTGGTTTTTTTATTGTGCAACCTCAATGCTAGCATATTATCTTCAAACTAAGTTTATTGAAATTGTTTTGATGGCTTTTTCCCATATTTTTCACTTGCTTGAAAGTTTCTATTGTTGATTTTAACTACCATGTGCAATCTACTTTCTGCCTAGCTTGTGTCACTATCTTTTCCTTTGTTGTTATGACATCCTTCTATTTGCTCATGCTTATGATTCATGTTGTATCTCATATATTAGTTTGTATTCGATCCTTACCAGCAGTCGATGTCATAGAAAAAGGGGTTTATTTATGTCTGAAACTCGAATTGAATATACATATATATATATATATCTTGTTGGTTGTGATGGAAGACTCTATTATTGAGTTCAATTTAATTGCCTAGAATATGGTATTCATTGGAACCTGTTTTGTCTTTAATACTGAAGCATGTGACTTTTGAGGATGTCGATTTCTCTTGTGTTGTGTATGAATTTGTATGGTGGATGCATGCATATATAAATAGTTGAAACTTGATATTATATTATACTTTTTTGGGATGAAAACACTGTGCATTGGAAATTCGATGAGTTGCTTTCCATAGGTAATTTGAATATTAATAGAATTCACTGAATCTACATATTGCATATTGTATTCATTTATATATGTTCGGAAGTCCACTATATATTAATTCATTGTATATATATACGTTGTTGGGTAGTCGAATTTTATATATATTTTAATGTGCATTTGAATTAAATCAGTGACAACCAATTTTTCATTGTGTGGTTTATCGATATTCCCTCTTTGTTAGAGTTTGATATTCGTTGTGTTTGTAGATGTACCGTAGATTTTTGGCACCCACAAGACTCCCTAACTCTTCTAGGGTTTTTCACCTAAAAAGGAGAGTAGGGCCAAAAATGCTGAAGGGTTCATTCAAATTATGTAATGTAGGATGTTATTATTCCTAAATGAAATTATCTAAATGCAATTAAGTAATCTAAATGACTGATTATAAATGCAAAACCTAAGAAACAAGTGATGTTTGAAGACACATTGTGTAATGCAACAATGAACTAGAAATTAATGCAAAGCTAAACAAAAATGAATGAAACTTGAAGTGTGCACATGAAAGCATGAAGGAGACTGGAAATTGATTTTGAAATATTGTTGATGCTAATTTTCAAGCTTGGAGGGACTCATTCACCATTCTGGGCGAGTTAGTCCCAGTACTGCCAAACTGAGCCGGGACCTGTTTCTGACAAAACGGTATAAAAAATGCATAAAACACAAAAATGACATGGAATTGGGACTCATTCACAACTCATGGTGAATGAGTCCACTTTTAAATTTCTAGATTTTGAAAAGTGGATTCTGGAACTTTTGATTTGCACTTTGACTTCCTACAAGTGTCTGCTTCTGAAACTTTGATTTATAGGTCTAAAAATGAGTTTTTGTTGATATTTTGACTTGATTGAATGAAGATAAGACTTGAGAAACCTTGCAACTTGATCTTCAATTTTTTTTAAGCTTATGAGAGTCCTAAATCTACAAACACACAATGCGAGAGAGAGATGTTGAATGTTAGGGCATGTGGGTTTGCCTCGATCAAACCCCTTTTAAGTAATTAAACCAAAATGATGAAAGAATGGAATGAAACATGCAATAATGGAGTTGATTACCTTTCCATGATGTTTGATCTTGAAATTCTGTAGCAAAACATGAAGGATCTGCCCTTGAATGTCTAAAAATTGATGTCTTGGTGACTTGAAATGAAGAAACCCTAAGTTGCTTGACTTGAGATGGAAGATTAATGAATGAAAATATATAAGAGATGTGAAAATGAGTTAAAAGACTTGTATTTATAGGTGATTCATCTATTTTACCTGTTAATACCTCATCACAGGTCGACATGAATCAATATTAAACTCAAATTTCACTTTTTTCCTGCTCAAAGATCAAAATTGAGGTAAATGGGACTCCTTCACCACACATGGTGAATGAGTCCCATCTAGACAGGACTGATTCACCATGCATGGTGAATGGGTCCCATAGGGGCCAATCTGACAACTAGGAAGCTAGGAGATAAGGAAATAAGGTCTAAATTGCAACCTTGTCGGGTATTTGATGAATTTAAACCTCAGGATGCACAATATGGGCTAATATGGGACTATTAGTGATGATGTGAATGTCAAATAGGGCTTGGGACACAAAAATCAATGTGAAAGCATGATAAATACACTTTACAACACTAAAATGAGGTCCACATAGCCTAGGAAGGCACAAGAACCAATGTGAGTGTGCAAGACACATTACAACACTAGTTTAACATTAGGTTTAAGTTATAAGCCTTCTAGATTGATGTAATAATGTTATTAAACACATTTTATAATGTTGAATTAGGGAGAAATAAGTTCATTAAGTCTAGAAAAGTGTGAAAGCATCTTACAACATTTTACAACACCTTTACAAGACATCATTAAAATCATGTTATTGAATTTATAAGGGCCCAAGATCCAGTGCGGATGCATAAAATGCCTCACAACACCTAAATCAATGCCTCATTAAGTCTAGTTTATCATGAATTAATTCAATGTCAAGAAAAGGGTACTTTTTTCTAGGGCACATTTAGCCCCTACTTTAGTGAGAGGATGAAATTGCTTCAAACTCACACTAAAGTGGACATTCGAGAGAGATCTAAGTGTACAGATGCAGATGACAAAGAATGAAAAAAATCAAGGAGGTTGTGCAAGCCCCTAGGATCCAAGATCCTAATTCAAACCATCAAGATACCAAATCATGTAATGGAAAATAGATGAAATTGAAAAGTTGGATCAAGCTTTGATTGTTTTTCCAACTAGTTGTGGATCATATCTAGGCTTGTTTGTCTTAGAAAGAAAATGCATACTCACTTTGGGGTGATGAAACTCTTGGCTGACAAAGTATACTCACTCTGGGGCCATGAAACTTTTGGTTGTCCATGGGGTGAGAAATCCCAAAGGTGAGAAACATACGCTAGTTGGTATGCACTCAAACTCATAGGTGGCTATGGGGAAAGTCGTGTCGTTGGATGGGCTTCCCGCTCAACCATATCAAAATTATACCTCTTAATAACTTTAATAAGGCGCCACAAAGGAAAATGGTTTTTGATCTCCATGAGGTAGCAAGACTTCATATGCTTGACATTCATAGACATTGTAAATGCAAGGTAGTGTAAGGATTGCTCAAAGGGATTTTTCTTTGTTCGTGCAACGTCTTATCTTAGGGAACATCATGCTCAATGTCGCCAAGAGAGGATAAGTGAAAACAATCTCATCTTGTTTCCAAGAGAGGACAAGTACAAGGTCTCATCCTGGGGAACATTGTACCTAACGCTTCCTAGAGAGGAAATTGCAAGAAAAAGAAAATCACACAATGAAAATGTGAGTGGTGATGTATGCTCCCACTTTAAAGTGGTTGTGAACACCAGTACTATTAGAAATTGCTTTAAAGTAGGAGAGGACATGAGAGCTTACTCAGAAATCCCTATGCCAAGTCAGATGTTTCTAATAAGCTACATCATTAAAAAGGGGAAATATGTCATATGTGAGCCAACTTATGGCATGTTGTCCAAATCCCAAGCTTGCTCTTATGTGTTCATGAAAAGTTAACAACTAGCAAAAGAAGGCGATCATAAGTAACATACAAGGACAAGGCTAGCGAACCCCTTCCCCCTACTTAGTGCAGGAAAAAGGCGAGCCGAAATGATTAATGAAATGTAGGTGAGAGTGAAAATCGGTATCAAGTAGAGGAATTAAGCCCCCATGGATGGAAGTAGACCAAACTCTATGATAGGCACAATATGAAGTCTTGTAATAAAATTTCTTTCGAGTTCTAGGAGGAAGAGAGATCAAATGATCTTGGAGGAGTCTCAACAAGATACCCTTTTGATCAATGGTAGAAGGTGGTTTTGTGATTGGTGTCAAAGAGACATCTTTCTTAGTAGTAGATGTCATACTTACACAAGACTCTTGAGATTGCAAGATTTTGTTTTCTCTATAGGAGGATATAAAATCTAACGAATTCAAATCATGATCATTTTGCGAGATGACATTGACATTAAGAAAAGGTGTAGTTGTGTGTTGTATGTTTGATAAAGGATGATGTTCAATACCACTATTTGTTGAAGATGATTTAGGAGTGTGTTGTGTGAGATTGTTGATGTTGGGTGAAGGTTTGGTGATTTCTATTACAAGACAATAACCGAGACCATGAATTGTTTATTGTGTGAGGGGGTATATAGGGTTATGGATACCTTTTTCGTTAGCACCACATCCTTTTCCACTATATCCAAGCTATTTCATAAGCTCAAAACCTTTTCCATAAAGCATTTTCATGGCTTTTGGATTGGGTGGTTGTTCGTTATTGTTTTCATCAAAGGTTGTTGTGTAGTTTAATTCTTTGTCTAAAATGGTTGAGGTGGATGCTTTCAAAATGTTGTCCGAAGTTGGTGTTGATGTTATTGTTGTGTCTTTTCCCTTATTTGAATCTTTGTGGATGATTTTGTATTCCCCTGTGAAGTCATGCTCAAAATCCAAGGAACCCCAATTGTTGTCCAATAATGTTGTGTGATTTTCAATGTGTTTTTCATTTTGTTGTGTAGGTTTCACTTGTGTGGTTGGTGTTAATGTGTTAAAGGGGTTTTCTTTGGTTTTGTCAAGTTGTAAGACACTATAAGGTTTAGGGTCAACGTCAAGGGTGTATACTTTGTTGTTGTAAATATATTTCATTTTGTGATGAAGAGTGGAGGGCACACCGTTCATGGCATGAATCCACTCTCTACCTAAGATAAGATTGCATGAAAGTTCATAAGGCATGACATGGATTGGTGTATTTAAGGTGACCACTCTAGCAGTAAGAGGTATAATGATTACCCCTAGCGATTTCTTTGCGACATTGTCAAATCTCGTAATAGATAGAGAATCAGGTCGAATGGTTGATTTATCAATGCCAAACCTATCCAAACAACTCATACTACACACATTAAGAGCATAACCAACATCAACAAGAGTTCTCTTTATCCCTTTTGTGTTGTATTGAGCAATGATCATGAAAGCTTCATTTTGTTTTCACAACTCTAAAGGAGGGAGCTTGTGTTGATGGAAAGTAATGTTGAGATTCGTGTTATGGATTAAAGTGGCCACATCATTCAGAGTTGTACTAGGAGGAACTGTAATTTGTTGTAAGGTTGTTTGAAGAATAGTGTGGTAATTTCATGAGTTCTGAAGTAAATCCCAAAGGAAAATCTTTGTAGGAGTATTCTTTAATTGTTCAACAAGATCATACTCCTTTGTGTGTGGGTTGTAACAAGGAACACTAGGTGGATTGGGTAATGGTAAAGGGTTTGGGGTTGGGGATTATTTCAAGTGTTATATGTATGAGAAATGGTATTATAGCTTAGTTGTTGTGATACATTATTCTTAGGTGGGTAGAGGATGAGTTCAGGTTTGTTTTGAGTTTTTTGTTTGTGTGAAGGGGGTTAGAGAATTAGAGGGTTGTTAGGATGTCCCATGAGGTATGTATGAGGTCCATTGATTGAGGGGGATCTAAAGGGAACTTGTGCATTCATAACCTCAGCGGTCTTGGTTTGATGTAGTTCTAATTTAGGGCAATAAAGACCACTTGTTTATGGAAGGAAGATACTTTATGATTGTTTTCATTTTCTAGCATCATGATATTCTCCCTAGAAGGAGAGCTTTTAGGAGAACAACAAGCCACATGTTCTTGACAAGTAAGGCTAGGTTCTTCCAAAATGACTTCATTGCTAATAGGGGAATGACCAATGATAGGAAATTGTCAAGAGGAGGATGATTAGGAGAAGGTATTAGGTGAATGTCCATTTCCCTTAAGGTATTATCTTGTGCTACATTATCTACCCTACTAGAAGAGCTTGTAATATGTCCATCCAAGTGTGAAGTGTGTAAAGTGGCTTCATGAAAAGTGAGGTAGGCATCAAGAGAAGGATCACCATGGTTTTCAAATAGATTATCCCAAATGGGAGGAGCATTAGGGAAAGGAGGGTCAAGATTCTCATGACTCATAATAGGGATGTCTTATAATACCAACCTATCCTCTTGACATCGAGGAGGGATATTAGGAGATGGAAAATTTTGATTGTAATGGTTATGGAGATTAGGGAAGGTGGTATTCAGGAATGTTTCTATGTTTTCATCTTCTTGTTTTTTGATGTCTTCCAAAGGCTAAAGAGGAGAGGGACAATCAAGACCCACAGTACTTGTAGCTCCTTTCACCAAAATACCTTTGTCACTAATACAAGAGGTATCGGGAGAAGAAAAATTATGAGTGTCATGATTATCGACACTTGCATCCTCTTGTGTAATTATATTCTTGCAAATCCGATAGGTACTAGGAGGGTATGCAAAATGCTTATCAAATGTTTTTCTTTATTGTCCTAGATTATGTTCATGAAAAATAAAATCATCCAAGGCACTTGATATTCTAGAAACATTGAATGCTTTAAGAGAACACATACTAACATGAGAAATTAAATAAAGTGCAATGCAATAACTTAAAATGAAATGCAATTTTCAGATATGAAGCAAGGTAATGTTCTGATTACACTATGCACCAATCGGAAAATGACATGAAAAATGTAAATGCAAAATGAAACAATGCATGAAATGAGATATTTTAAGTGATATCTATTGAAATGCATGCTACAAAAATGCAACTAACTAATATAAGTAGGTTAAGGCACTAAAAAAAAGTTGAAAAATAGAGTTCTGAGTTCAGTAAAATGTAATTTTAGGGGTCAAAAGGGACTGATTCGCCCAGGATGGCGAATGAGTCCCAGTATGGAATTTTTTTCAGAATTTTCATAGAGTTTTGATTGATTTTGATGGTTTATGAGTTCTATGATGTAGACCTAAATGAAAAATACAAAATTTTAGAAAAGTTACATTAAATTAGATGTCAAAAATGCAACCTAAATGCACTTTTTATGAATGCAAAATTTGAAACCTAGCATGCAAAGGAAATCATGCAAATCCTAATGCAAGACTGATGCAAGTCTAGATCTATGATGAAAGACTCCAAAATCAGAAAAGAAAGTGTTCTAAAAAGCAGGTTCACCAAAATGAACTGTAGATTTTTGGCATCCACAAGACTCCCTAACTCTTCTAGGGTTTGTCACCTAAAAGGAAAGAGTAGGGCCAAAAATGCTAAAGGGTTCATTCAAATTATGTAATGTAGGATGTTATTATGCCTAAATAAAATGATCTAAATGCAATTAAGTGATCTAAATGATTGATTATAAATGCAAAACCTAAGAAACAAGTGATGTTTGAAGACACATTGTGTAATGCAACAATGAACTAGAAATGAATGAAACTTGAAGTGTGCACCTGAAAGCTTGAAGGAGACTGGAGATTGCTTCTGAAACACTACTAATGTTTATTTTCAAGCCTAGAGGGACTCATTCACCATTTGGGTGAATCAGTCCTAGTTCTACCAAACTGAGTTGGGACCTGTTTCTGACAAAAGGGTATCAAAAAATGCAGAAAACATAAAACTGACCTAGAAGTGGGACTCATTCGCCACTCATGGAGAATGAGTCCACTTTTCAATTTCTAGATTTTCAAAAGTGGGTTATGGAGCTTTCGATCTGCACTGACTTCCTACAGGTGTCTACTTCCAAAACTCTAATTTACGGGTCTAAAAATGAGTTTTTATTGATATTTTGACTTTTTGAATGAAGAGAAGACTTGATCAACCTTGCAACTTGATCTTCAATTATTTTTAAGCTTCCAAGAGTCCTAAATCTGTAAACACATAATGCAAGAGAGAGAGATGTTGAATGTTAGAGCATGGGGGTTTGCCTCGGTCAAACCCCTTTTAGGTAATTAAACCAAAATGATGAAAGAATGGAATGAAACATGCAACAATGGAGTTGATTACCTTTCCATGATGTTTGATCTTGAAATTCTACAGCAAAACATGAAAGATCTTCTCTTGAATGTCTAAAAATTGATGTCTTGGTGACTTGAAATGAAGAAACCCTAAGTTGCTTGACTTGAGATGGAAGATTAATGAATGAAAATAGATAAGAGATGTGAAAATGAGTTAAAAGACTTGTATTTATAGGAAATTCATCTATTTTACCCGTTAATACCTCATCACAGGTTGACATGAAGCAATATTAAACTCAAATTTCACTTTTTTCCCGCTCAAAGAGCAAAATTGAGCCAAATGGGACTTATTCACCACACATGGTGAATGGGTCCCATAGGGGCCAATCTAATAGATATTAATCCAAGAGATAAGGAAATAAGGTCTAAATTGCAACCTTGTCGAGTATTTGATCAATTTAAGCCTCAGGATGCACAATATGGGTTAATATGGGACTATTATTGATGATGTGAATGTCAAATAGGGCTTGGGATACATAAATCAATGTGAAAGTGTGATTAAATACACTTTACAACACTAAAATGAGGTCCACATAGCCTAGGAAGGCACATGAACCAATGTGAATGTGCAAGACACATTACAACACTAGTTTAACATTAGGTTTAAGTTATAAGCCTTCTAGATTGATGTGATAATGTTATTAAACACATTTTATAATGTTTAATTAGGGAGAAATAGGTTCATTAAGTCTAGAAAAGCGTGAAAGCATCTTACAACACTTTACAACACCTTTACAAGACGTCGTTAAAAGCATGTTATTCAATTTATAAGGGCCCAAGACCTAGTGTGGATGCATAAAATGCCTCACAACACCTGAATCAAGGCCTCATTAAGTCCAATTTATCATTAATTAATCCCATGTCAAGCAAAGGGTACTTTTTTCTACAGCAGAGCAGAGTGCATCATCCTCTTGTATGTATAACTGATGCTTTAATTCTCTATTTAAAAGTATTCGATTTATATATATGTATAGATTTTCCTCTGAATTAAAATTGTATATAGATTTACATATCTCATTGTATGTTGTAATATGATATTCCAAGCAACATTCCAAATTATTATAAAATCCCATATATAATTGAAATATTTGGAAGATGTGATTTCATGAGGAAATTATAAGATTTCTTAGTTGAATATAAACATTGATTTATTTTGTCTACTTAATGGATGAATAGTAAACCGCCATGTTTATTATGATTATTTTATTTTATATTTGATGGTATGAAACTTTTTGTTTGACTAACTAAACTTGGGGTGGTTATGGTTACTATTCAATGTGGGAGTTTGTTTGTGCTTAGTGGATAATGGATGTCTTCCAGAGGCTTGGGGAAATTATCTCAGGTATTAGAATCATGATTATGTCATTTTGAGAATAGATTGATTTTATACTTGGATTGTGTACAAGAGGGTCTTTAGCCTTGCACTACTTATTCACTATTATGATTGGGATTTGTGTGCGATCTATGGTTCATTCCTCACTCTATGTTTGTGTTCATGTGATTTTGTAATTTGTGCAAGAAGGCTTTACCCTATTTGATGTGTTGGGTCTCTAGTTGCTAGTAGGGGGAGTGGCTCTCAATGGGGGTCGGAACCCAAAATGGTTGACCAGGATAACCCATTGGGATTTTCTTAATCATATGATAACCTAAATAATGTATTAGGGGGTTGGTTAGATTTCACACTAATCAAGATAATTGGATTCCTCGCTCATGGATCAAGTGCTTTTTTAGGCTTGAGATGAGATGAGAAGGCCTAGAATGGCAAGATCAACTGCCTTCTCCTCATGAAAGGTATGTTGATTTTGTATGATTTTGAATGGGGGCCAGGGATTGTAGAGGTCAACAGGATAACCCAGGATGGGAGCATGGCCTAGGAAGATCAACCAATATAGCCCATATCAAGCTATGCAATGGCACTCCTCCCTAATGCAACCTAGCATTCCCTAGTCATGTGATCCCCTTTGTTATGTGTGTGCCTTTGGAAGCAGTGTCACTGTTATGTGATGTTATGTTGTACGATGTATGTTCAAGTCTTGTTAGCCCCTTGGTGTTGTGTTACTATCTTCTTGACTATTTTGTGTAGTGGTACCTTATTGCTATCTCCTAGCACGGGGGTGGACCTTAGGGTTCCACATGGTCAGGTGGATTTTACTTTTCCTCCATTGGGTTTCCCTTGTTGTTGTTCGTGAGCATGTAGGATGTACCTTGTGTAGTAGATTTTGGATCTTGTACTAGTTCAAGAGACAATTGTACATGTTATGTATTGTATCTATATTTCCTATGTATCATGTAATATAATCTTGATGCATTCTTCATGTTGTATTCAAGGAAGCATTGATGTAAGCTTGTAACAATGTAATGATGTACCCTCATGAAAGGGAATATGTATATGTACTTGTTGGTTCTCATTTTATAACCTTTAATGATTATGTATCTGATGTTATGTATAGAAATCTATGTGTTTATTCATTCAATGTAATGGATTTAAAATGAACTCTTGTAGTTAGACAATCCATTATGTACATTTAGATCTTGTTAAGTAATGCAGTCATTGAACCTTAGATGACATAGCTTAACTTATATGTTTTTATAGGTAAAAATAGGTTTTGAAGGGACCTAAAACTCTTTACAATCGAGGATACAAAATGCTGCAAATAAGGAAATTCAAAAGACCACTAGCAGCAACCCAACAACCAACAAACATAATCGAGCGAGTGCTATACTAAAAGTAAGACAAATAACTGTCAACAACACCCAACAGCCACAAAACAACCAAAAAGAAACCTACACCCAACAAGAAATAGAAAGCAACAAAGAAAAAGAACAGACACTAATTCAAGCCACTCAGAGTGTTGGCGACCTCAATTTGCTGGTTCTTATGCCTCTTGACCATATCCAACAACTCCTTCTCAGTATCAAATTTTTTCTTCCAATCAACCAACCCTCTACTAGTAGGACCTTTGTCATCATCCTTAGAAACTTTTTACCCTTTCCCTTGGTCGTATGCTCTTTCTCGATAAGCTCAAAGAAAAAAACCCAATCCTCCCTGAGCTCACTTATTTTCCTAAAAAGGACTTCCAAGGAGTCCACACTGTTCTTCACAGAGATATGGAACACCTGCATTAACTTCTTGATATCTGTATTTATGCCTGAAACCTTGGCTTCTAGAGCTGCCAATATTTCATCACACAGAGACTTAAAGTCATGATAGGAACCTTCGAGGTCCACAATTCTATCTATAAGAATGTCTGGCACCAAACCCTTCAGAACATTCTTCATATTTTCCTTCAAACCTCTAATTTTTATATTAATCTTATTGAACTCCTGTAGAGTCCATTTGGCTAATTCAAAGGTACCAATGGCCCAGCTCTATCCATATCCAATAAATCAAACATGGATGTAGCATCATCATCAAGGTAATAAAAGTCATTAGAAAGAGGATTTACCTTTAAAGGCCCATGTTTGGCTTTTTTCTTTTTTGCATCCTCATCATCCAGACCCCTAATTTCCTTGTCCTGCGCATCCTTAGGTGAGTCCTACATGGGAGAATCCTTAATGGCTACTGTCTTTTTACCAGAATCCTTATCCTCACCAGCCAAATTTGGGTCCTTGGTTAGAACCTCAGATGCCTTGTTCTTCAGGTTAGCAATGCGTTTCAACAACATCCTTGGTTTAACAACCAAACCCTCAACATTATCCTGTGTCCACACCTCCAGACCACCACCAACAACATCTTTACCAACAACCACCTCTGTAGACTTGGGAGAAGAATCACCCAACCCCACCTCTGTGTCCTCACTCTCAAAAAGGGCTAGCCGCTTAGCAATCCTTTTACACTTAGTACCAACCACCTTTCTCTTCTTTGAAGATAGTCGCAGCCATAGGAGAAGCATCCTCCTCATCTTCATTCCATTCCTCCTCCTCCCAACTTAACTTATATGTTATGTTTAGATATGATTTACATTTCTTGTTATTGCACCTTAAATTTTTTTTGTGTCACTATTGTAGATAGTTGTGCTGTCTTTTGGAGTTCTTTGGTGGGGCGTTACATCCATTGTTGGTAAGGTGCTTCTAAATAAGATATTTGTATTGAATTATTTTGAAGATTAAACTTTTATATAATATATTACCTAGGACTATACATCATTAAATTATTCACCTTGGGTGTTAGGACCCTTTAGTCACAAATATTTCTTTATTAGGCTTTAGGTCATATGCTTTGTACGTTATCCCTTTAGCTCTTTTTAATAATCCCATTTTCTTGGTAAATATTAGTTAGCTTGAATATAATTAGTATAGGCTATGGTTTGAGTATCCATAAAATTATATTGTATTTAGATTAGTTAAAGGAAGTTTCCCCCTTAAAGAGGCTTGCAATATTTGTAATAAGATTTTAATATTCAATTGATATAATAAATATTTTTTATTTCAATTTTAGTGCTCACTTATTTTCTAGTATTATATATTTTGGATAATCTATTATAGGAATGATGATCTAGGTGGATCCAGAAGACCTCAAAATTTTACAGTCTCAGAATGAGACAAAAATAGTCTCAGATCGAAGAGCTTGCTGACATGATCCCGATGCAACTTGAATCGCGTCAAAAGGAGATCGTAGGTGGAAGTTATGCTTGGTCAAAGGTCCAGTCAAACAGGGTACCAGGGGCCGATAGGAAGCGAAAAAATTGATCATCTCCAAATTTGCAGAAATGGGCGTCAAATCGAAGTGTTCATCAAGATGATTACGGTGGCGTTAGTTTCGCTGAAAACGGAGCTCGTACGCAGGAGATATGGTCAGTCAAAGTTCCTATTGACTTGAAGTTACAATGATGACGTTAGCATCCGTACACGATGATGTCAGCAATATGTACAAATTTGAAGTGGACCAATCGGAGCTCGACATGTGTCATCTGTACGATGACGTTAGCATACTATATAGGATGACGTGGTAGTACAGGTGGCATCTGAGTCAGCAGTCCAGTCAATAGTCGTACACCTAGTCAGCGATGACGTGGCATCACAGTGGTGGCATATGTGGCAGACAACTCAGAAACACAGTCAGCGACATGTCAGTAGCTTCATCAGCGTCATCGGTGAATTGCAGGCTAACACGTGTCCTCTGTTCGGCAAATTCATTGGTTAGTTCTAACAAAAGTTGTTGGGGTTTGACCCCGTGACCTCACCCATGATAGCTGGCCGTTGCACCGTTGCACCACCACTCGCGTGTTAACTATGTATAGACCTCACTTTGTTTTGTTGTTTGTTGGTTCGGCAGGTTGGTTGAAAATGTGGCCGGTGGGGATTGAACCCCCAACCACATGGTATCCAAAAGATTTAACATTGTTGCACCACCGAAACACATTTGTTATTGATTGGAGCTTAGTTGATTTTGTTGAGTTGTTATGCCCGAATTACAAAACAAATAGCCTATTTTTGTAAAACAAAAAAAAAAAAAAACCAACCCTAACCTTCAAACCTAAAGGCCATTAGGGGACAAATAAGTTATGGTACGGGTTGTTTAAGGGGTTATTTTGTTATTGCATTAAATAAGGTGGTTTTGGGAATTTCATGTATAAAAGGAGGTAAAGGTGAGTGAGTGGGTATTCAGAATTTTTCAAGTGTTAGAATTCAGAAATTCAGAGATAGAGATTTCTTGGAGAGTGAATATTTTCAAGGTGTTTTTCTACACCAAAAATTGTAAACTTGAGAGTCTGAGAGGAGGTCATGCTGGTTCTGTGGCTTGGAGAATTGTAAGAAGACACCTTCAGCGTTTGGAAATCTTAATAAAGCGGTCCTACGATTGAGAAGCGGACCCGAAGACGTAGCTCATCCTGA
Organism: Sequoia sempervirens; assembly: GCA_007258455.2. Taxonomy (NCBI): domain Eukaryota; kingdom Viridiplantae; phylum Streptophyta; class Pinopsida; order Cupressales; family Cupressaceae; genus Sequoia; species Sequoia sempervirens. Next base: position 400,606,032 of record VDFB02000017.1, on the reverse strand, counting down.
GCGAACTTCGTTATCAAGTGATCTCTCTCTATTCTTTTTGTCTCATTATTCTTTCAGCACTTTGATTCCTTAAGTTCTTAGCTTATGTTTTCTTGAATCTGGATTAAAGTGAACTCTACTTGTAATAATTTCAACGGTTTAGACACAATCACGCATTACTATTGCGATCAGGGAATAAATTTATATTGGATTAAGTTTTCAAATAACTTTAACATCCTAGTTTATAGATCAAGTTGGTATCAGAGCTAGTCTGACAAGTTGCAGGTTGTGGAATACTTGGAGCAAATTCAAGCAGAGAGGTGATGGCACATCACTTTCAGGCAGTGGTGACACATGCAAGATGTCCAAGAGAAGAATGAACACAGATTCTTCTCGACATGCATGCACCAAGGGTGACCATCAAAGGTATAATAAAGCTGATTGTTCTAATGTTTCTTTTGATTTTAAGAAGATTGGCAATGTAAAAATTTTATGGTATAGAAGACCGTGCACATTTTGTGGGTTGAATAACCATAGTGTTGCCAAGTGTTGGAAAAGAATGGCTTTGTATAGGAAGGTAGAGTCAACCAGGAAAGGGACACAGCGTAAAGACTCATCTCCAATTCTAAAGAAAGAGGAAGGTGAAAAGCCTACTTGTTCGCATTGTCAGAAGCAAGGGCACATAGATGTGAAGTGTTGGAAACTGCATCCGAAATCTAGGCCTAAGTGGTTTAAGGATCGTAAAGGTAAACAAAAGACTACATCTGTTGTTCAGGATCTTGGATCAGATTCTGATGATGAAACAAAAATTTCAGTTGTAGGTTTGAAAGGTAAAGCTTTTGTTGGTAGTGATTATGCCACTAATGTTTCATGTGCTCCTACTTCTAAGAGTATAGTTCCTGAAGATAACAAAAGATGTGAATTGTTTCATATAAGGGTGATTTCTAAGAACACTAAGATTAATGCATTGATTGATAGTGGGTCTCAAGTTAATCTAATTTTAGAGGAAGTTGTTAAACAGTTGGGATTGAAAACCAAACCGCATAAGAAACCTTATCCGTTAGGTTGGGTGTGCAGTGATAACAGATTGTGAGTAACTAAGGAATGCAGTTTGAAATTTGCAATAACATCTAAGTTTATAGATGAGGTTGAATTTGATGTGGTTCCACTTGATATCTATGGCATTGTGTTGGGTAGCCCATACTTATATGATAGAAAGGCAATCTTCTACAGGGAACATAATCAGTATCACTTGTTTAAGGAAGGAATTGAATACATTGTGCATTCTCATTCAATTAAGACTGATAAATCTTTTGTGAAAATGGGGAAATTGAAAAGGGTAGTTAATGCAAGTGATAATTTGGCAGTTATGTCTGTACCACAAGAAGTGTCAAAGAATAAAAGCATGCCTAATCCTGAGATTGTTTCAGTTATGAAAGATAAGCATGATGTTGGTACATTTTTCTTCTCGTCTGCAAATTTGGTTTTGTTGTCAAGCCTACTATTCTCTAGCAGTGTTTAGTTGATAGAAGCAACACTGAATGTGGATGTATATATTGCAGTATAGTTTTGATTGTTGTTGTGATGAGTCAGATGCACAGGTTCCAAGAAAGAAGGACAACTTATACTAGGTAGGTAAGCCAAAGATTCCCTCACTTAAATTGCATGTAAAATAGACCTTTTGGAGGTCCAAAAGCTTCTCAATGGGGAGGAATGATCCAGGTGGAACCAAAAGACCTCAAAATTTTACAGTCTCAGAATTAGCCAAAAATAGTCTCAGATCGAAGAGCTCGCTGACACGATCCTGACACAACTTGAATCGTGTCAAAAGGAGATCGTAGGTGGAAGTTATGCTTGGTCAAAGGTCCTGTCAAATACAGTACCAAGGGCCGACAGGAAGCAAAAAAATTGATCATCTCAAAATTTGTCGAAATGGGCGTCAAATCGAAGTGTTCGTTGAGACGATTCCGGTGGTGTTAGTTTCATTGAAAACGGAGCTCATACGCGGGAGATATGGTCTGTCAAAGTTCCTATTGACTTGAAGGTACAATGATGATGCAAGCATCCGTACATGATGATGTCAGCAATCTGTACAAATTTGAAGTGGAACAATCGGAGCTTGACATGTGTCATCCGTACGATGACATTAGCATACCGTACAGGATGACGTGGTAGTACAGGTGGCATTTGAGTCAGCAGTACAGTCAGCAGTCGTACACCTAGTCAGCGATGATGTGGCATCACAGTGGTGGTATACGTGGCGAACAACTTGGCAACACATTCAGCGACACGTCAGTAGCTTCGTCAGCATCATCGGTGAATTGCAGGCTGACACGTGTCCTCCTCTGTTCGGTGAATTTGTTGGTTAGTTCTAACAAAAGTTGTTGGGGTTTGTCCCCGTGACCTCACCCATGGTAGCTGGCCGTTGCACCGTTGCACCACTGCCCGCATGTTAACTAATTATAGACCTCACTTTGTTTTGTTGTTTGTTGGTTCGGCGGGTTAGTTGAAAATGTGGCCAGTGGGGATTGAACCCCCGACCACATGGTATCCAAAAGATTTAACACCGTTGCAACACCGAAACACATTTGTTATTGATTGGAGCTCGGTTGATTTTGTTGAGTTGTTATGCCCAAATTACAAAACAAATAGCCTATTTTTGTAAAACAAAAAAAAACCAACCCTAACCTTCAAACCCAAAGGCCATTAGGGGACAAATAAGTTATGGTACGGTTTGTTTAAGGGGTTATTTTGTTATTGCATTAAATAAGGTGGTTTTGGGCATTTCATGTATAAAAGGAGGTAAAGGTGAGTGAGTGGGTATTTAGAATTTTTCAAGTGTTAGAATTCAGAAATTTAGAGATAGAGATTTCTTAGAGAGTGAATATTTTCAAGGTGTTTTTCTACACCAAAAATTGTAAAATTGAGAGTCTGAGAGGAGGTCATGCTGGTTCTGTGGCTTGGAGAATTGTAAGAAGACACCTTCAGTGTTTGGCAATCTTAATAAAGCGGTCCTACGATTGAGAAGCGGACCCGGAGACGTAGCTCATCCTGAGCGAACTCTGTTATCAAGTGATCTCTCTCTATTCTTTTTGTCTCATTATTCTTTCAACACTTTGATTCCTTAAGTTCTTAGCTTATGTTTTCTTGAATCTGGATTAAAGTGAACTCTACTTGTAATAATTTCAATGGTTTAGACACAATCACGCATTAATGCTGCGATCAGGGAATAAATCTATATTGGATTAAGTTTTCAAATAACTTTAACGTCCTAGTTTACAGATCAAGTTGGTATCAGAGCTAGTCTGACAAGTTGCAGGTTGTGGAATACTTGGAGCAAATTCAAGCAGAGAGGTGATGGCACATCACTTTCAATCAGTGGTGACACATGCAAGATGTCCAAGAGAAGAACGAACACAGATTCTTCTTGACATGCATGCACCAAGGGTGACCATCAAAGGTATAATAAAGTTGATTGTTCCAATGTTTCTTTTGATTTTAAGAAGATTGGCAATGTAAAAAGTTTATGGTATAGAAGACCGTGCACATTTTGTGGGTTGAATAACCATAGTGTTGCCAAGTGTTGGAAAAGAATGGCTTTGTATAGGAAGGTAGAGTCAACCAGGAAAGGGACACAACATAAAGACTCATCTCCAATTCTGAAGAAAGAGGAAGGTGAAAAGCCTACTTGTTCGCATTGTTAGAAGCAAGGGCACACAGATGCGAAGTGTTGGAAACTACATCTGGAATCGAGGCCTAAGTGGTTTAAGGATCGTAAAGGTAAACAAAAGACTACAGCTGTTGTTCAGGATCTTGGATCAGATTCTGATGATGAAAAAAATATTTCAGTTGTAGGTTTGAAAGGTAAAGCTTTTGTTGGTAGTGATTATGCCACTAATGTTTCATGTGCTCCTACTTCTAAGAGTATAGTTCCTGAAGATAACAAAAGATGTGAATTGTTTCATATAAGGGTGATTTCCAAGAACACTAAGATTAATGCATTGATTGATAGTGGGTCTCAAGTTAATCTAATTTCAGAGGAAGTTGTTAAATAGTTGGGATTGAAAACCAAGCCGCATAAGAAACCTTATCTGTTAGGTTGGGTGTGCAATGATAACAGATTGCGAGTAACTAAGTAATGCAGTTTGAAATTTGCAATAACATCTAAGTTTATAGATGAGGTTGAATTTGATGTGGTTCCACTTGATATCTGTGGCATTGTGTTGGGTAGCCCATACTTATATGATAGAAAGGAAATCTTCTACAGGGAACATAATTAGTATCACTTGTTTAAGGAAGGAATTGAATACATTGTGCATTCTCATTCAATTAAGACTAATAAATCTTTTGTGAAAATGGGGCAGTTGAAAAGGGTAGTTAATGCAAGTGATAATTTGGCAGTTATGTTTGTACCACAAGAAGTGTCAAAGAATAAAAGCATGCCTAATCTTGAGATTGTTTTAGTTATGAAAGATAAGCATGATGTTGGTACATTTTTCTTCTCATTTGCAAATTTAGTTTTGTTGTTCAGCCTACTATTCTCTAGCAGTGTTTGGTTGATAGCAGCAACGCTGAATGTGGATGTATATATTGCTAATGTGCTTAACAATGTCAGTACAGTTTTGATTGTTGTTGTGATGAGTCAGATGCACAGGTTCCAAGAAAGGACAACTGATAATGGGCAGGTGAGGCAAAGATGCCCTCACTTAAATTGCATGTAAAAATAGACCTTTTGGAGGTCCAAAAGCTTCTCAATGGGTAGGAATGATCCAGGTGGATCTAGAAGACCTCAAAATTTAATAGTGTTAGAATCAACCAAAAATAGTCTCAGATCGAAGAGCTTGCTAACATGATCCCGACGCAACTTGAATCGCGTCAAAAGGAGATCGTAGGTGGAAGTTATGCTTGGTCAAAGGTCCGGTCAAACAGGGTACCAGGGGCCAATAGGAAGCGAAAAAATTGATCATCTCAAAATTTTTCAAAATTGGCGTCAAATCGAAGTGTTCATCGAGACGATTCCAATGGCGTTAGTTTCATTGAAAATGGAGCTCGTATGCGGGAGATACAGTCGGTCAAAGTTCCTGTTGACTTGAAGGTACAATAATGACATCAACATTCGTACATGATGACGTCAGCAATATGTACAAATCCGAAGTGGACCAATCGGAGCTCGACATGTGTCATCCATACGATGACGTTAGCATACCGTACAGGATGACGTGGTAGTACAGGTGGCATCTGAATCAGCAGTCCAGTGAGTAGTCATACACCCAGTCAGCGATTGGTGGCATACGTGGCAGACAACTCAGCAACACAGTCAGCGACACGTCAGTAGCTTCATCAGTGTCGTCGGCGAATTGCAGGCTGACACGTGTCCTCCTCTGTTCGGCGAATTCGTTGGTTAGTTCTAACAAAAGTTGTTGGGGTTTGACCCCGTGCTCTTGCCCATGATAGCTGGCCGTTGCACCGTTGCACCACCACTCGCGTGTTAACTAATTATAGACCTCACTTTGTTTTGTTGTTTGTTGGTTCGGCCGGTTGGTTGAAAATGTGGCCGGTGGGGATTGAACCCCCGACCACATGGTATCCAAAAGATTTAACACCGTTGCACCACCGAAACACATTTGTTATTGATTGGAGCTTGGTTGATTTTGTTGAGTTGTTATGCCCGAATTACAAAACAAATAGCCTATTTTTGTAAAACAAAAAAAAAAAAAAACCAACCCTAACCTTCAAACCTAAAGGCCATTAGGGGACAAATAAGTTATGGTACGGGTTGTTTAAGGGGTTATTTTGTTATTGCATTAAATAAGGTGGTTTTGGGAATTTCATGTATAAAAGGAGGTAAAGGTGAGTGAGTGGGTATTCAGAATTTTTCAAGTGTTAGAATTCAGAAATTCAGAGATAGAGATTTCTTGGAGAGTGAATATTTTCAAGGTGTTTTTCTACACCAAAAATTGTAAACTTGAGAGTCTGAGAGGAGGTCATGTTGGTTCTGTGGCTTGGAGAATTGTAAGAAGACACCTTCAGTGTTTGGCAATCTTAATAAAGCGGTCCTACAATTGAGAAGCGGACCCGGAGACGTAGCTCATCCTGACCGAACTCCGTTATCAAGTGATCTCTCTCTATTCTTTTTGTCTCATTATTATTTTAGCACTTTGATTCCTTAAGTTCTTAGCTTATGTTTTCTTCAATCTAGATTAAAGTGAACTCTACTTGTACTAATTTCAACGGTTTAGACACAATCACGCATTACTGCTGCGATCAGGGAATAAATCTATATTGGATTAAGTTTTCAAATAACTTTAACGTCCTAGTTTACAGATAAAGTTGGTATCAGAGCTAGTCTGACAAGTTGCAGGTTGTGGAATACTTGGAGCAAATTCAAGCAGAGAGGTGATGGCACATCACTTTCAGGCAGTGGTGACACATGCAAGATGTCCAAGAGAAGAACGAACACAGATTCTTCTCGACATGCATGCACCAAGGGTAACCATCAAAGGTATAATAAAGCTGATTGTTCCAATGTTTCTTTTGATTTTAAGAAGATTGGCAATGTAAAAATTTTATGGTATAGAAGACCATGCACATTTTGTGGGTTGAATAACCATAGTGTTGCCAAGTGTTGGAAAAGAATGGCTTTGTACAGGAAGGTAGAGTCAACTAGGAAAGGGACACAGCGTAAAGAATCAACTCCAATTCTGAAGAAAGAGGAAGGTGAAAATCCTACTTGTTCGCATTGTTAGAAGCAAGGGCACACAGATGCGAAGTGTTGGAAACTACATTCAGAATCGAGGCCTAAGTGGTTTAAGGATCGTAAAGGTAAACAAAAGACTATAGTTGTTGTTCAGGATCTTGGATTAGATTCTGATGATGAAAAAAATATTTTAGTTGTAGGTTTGAAAGGTAAAGCTTTTGTTGGTAGTGATTATGCCACTAATGTTTCATGTGCTCCTACTTCTAAGAGTATAGTTCCTGAAGATAACAAAAGATGTGAATTGTTTCATATAAGGGTGATTTCTAAGAACACTAAGATTAATGAATTGATTGATAGTGGGTCTCAAGTTAATCTAATTTCAGAGGAAGTTGTTAAATAGTTGGGATTGAAAACCAAACCGCATAAGAAACCTTATCCATTAGGTTGGGTGTGCAGTGATAACAGATTGCGAGTAACTAAGCAATGCAGTTTGAAATTTGCAATAACATCTAAGTTTATAGATGAGGTTGAATTTGATGTGGTTCCACTTGATATCTGTGGCATTGTGTTGGGTAGCCCATACTTATATGATAGAAAGGCAATCTTCTACAGGGAACATAATCAGTATCACTTTTTTAAGGAAGGAATTGAATACATTTTGCATTCTCATTCAATTAAGACTGATAAATCTTTTGTGAAAATGGGGCAATTGAAAAGGGTAGTTAATGCAAGTGATAATTTGGCAGTTATGTCTGTACCACAAGAAGTGTCAAAGAATAAAAGCATGCCTAATCCTGAGATTGTTTCAGTTATGAAAGATAAGGATGATGTTGGTACATTTTTCTTCTTGTCTGCAAATTTGGTTTTGTTGTTCAGCCTACTATTCTCTAGCAGTGTTTGGTTGATAGCAGCAATGCTGAATGTGGATGTATATATTCCTAATGTGCTTAACAATGTTAGTACAATTTTGATTGTTGTTGTGATGAGTCAGATGCACAGGTTCCAAGAAAGAAGGACAACTGATACTGGGCAGGTGAGACAAAGATGCCCTCACTTAAATTGCATGTAAAAACAAACCTTTTGGAGTTCCAAAAGCTTCTCAATGGGGAGGAATGATCCAGGTGGATCCAGAAGACCTCAAAATTTTATAGTCTCAGAATCAACCAAAAATAGTCTCAGATCAAAGAGCTCACTGACACGATCCTGACGCAACTTGAATCGCGTCAAAAGGAGATCGTAGGTGGAAGTTATGCTTGGTCAAAGGTCCGATCAAACAGGGTACTAGGGGCCGATAGGAAGCGAAAAAATTGATCATCTCAAAATTTGTCAAAATCGGCATCAAATCAAAGTGTTCGTCGAGATGATTCTGGTGGTGTTAGTTTCATTGAAAACGGAGCTCGTACGCGGGAGATACGGTCGGTCAAAGTTCCTGTTGACTTGAAGGTACAATGATGACGTCAGCATCCATACACGATGACGTCAACAATCTGTACAAATCTGAAGTGGACCAATCGGAGCTCGACATGTGTCATCCGTACGATGACGTTAGCATACCGTACAGGATGACGTGGTAGTATAGGTGGCATCTGAGTCAGTAGTCTAGTCAGCAATCATACACCTAGTCAGCGATGACGTGGCATCACAGTGGTGGCATACGTGGCAGACAACTCAGCAACACAGTCAGCGACACATCAGTAGGTTCATTAGCGTCGTTGGCGAATTGTAGGCTGACACGTGTCCTCTGTTCGGTGAATTCGTTGGTTAGTTCTACCAAAAGTTGTTGGGGTTTGACCCCGTGACCTCGCCCATGATAGCTGGCCGTTGCACCGTTGCACCACCGCTTGCGTGTTAACTATGTATAGACCTCACTTTGTTTTGTTGTTTGTTGGTTCGGCGGGTTGGTTGAAAATGTGGCCGGTGGGGATTGAACCCCCGACCACATGGTATCCAAAAGATTTAACACTGTTGCACCACCGAAACACATTTGTTATTGATTGGAGCTCGGTTGATTTTGTTGAGTTGTTATGCTCGAGTTACAAAACAAATAGCCTATTTTTGTAATAAAAAAAAAACCAACCCTAACCTTCAAACCCAAAGGCCATTAGGGGACAAATAAGTTATGGTACGGGTTGTTTAAGGGGTTATTTTGTTATTGCATTAAATAAGGTGGTTTTGGGCATTTCATGTATAAAAGGAGGTAAAGGTGAGTGAGTGGGTATTCAAAATTTTTCAAGTGTTAGAATTCAGAAATTCAGAGATACAGATTTCTTGGAGAGTGAATATTTTCAAGGTGTTTTTCTACACCAAAAATTGTAAACTTGAGAGTCTTAGAGGAGGTCATGCTGGTTTTGTGGCTTGGAGAATTGTAAGAAGACACCTTCAGTGTTTGGCAATCTTAATAAAGCGGTCCTACGATTGAGAAGCGGACCCGGAGACGTAGCTCATCCTGAGTGAACTCTGTTATCAAGTGATCTCTCTCTATTCTTTTTGTCTCATTATTCTTTCAGCACTTTGATTCCTTAAGTTCTTAGCTTATGTTTTCTTGAATCTGGATTAAAGTGAACTCTACTTGTAATAATTTCAACGGTTTAGACACAATCACGCATTCCTGCTGCGATCAGGGAATAAATCTATATTGGATTAAGTTTTTAGATAACTTTAATGTCCTAGTTTACAGATCAAATGATCATCACATTTGGTATCAAATCTCTTCCCAAAGATGAGTCTATTGTATAACTTCATTTTTTTTGTAATGTGTCATCTTGATGCTTCTATTATTATCCATTATATGCCCACCTTGCCCTTTTTAGGGATCTTGATGATGAGAAAATGGTTACACTAGTAATAATATTGAGTTTCCTCATTTTTGTAATAGCTATTTTTTTTAGAACATAAACCTTGTACTAGGGGTTTTAAAATAAGAATATAAAATATGCCATTTTTAGGAAATAGGTAGATTCCTTGTATGGGTTCTTAATGAAGGAGGGAATGTTTTCCTTCCCAAGTCATGCCATCAAAAATATTTTTATATAGTCTTGTGCTTCCATGTACCCTCATGTATATTGGAAGATGCCTTATAGTTTCTAAAACATAGCCCTAGGTAGCCATTGATTCTTGGTAACTTGTGATTCATTGATATGTGTTAACCTTAGAAAGCAACACATTATAATAGATGTTCGAAGATCTATATATTTGTGAGCTTGTGGACCATAAACACCCTATAACAACCTTCTTTCCCTCCTCTTGTCTCCTTTCCATCCTACCATATTTAGAAAGAAAAAAAAACCACCACCACCAATGAATACTTTTTTCAAGATCTAGTTAAGAATAGTACATGTAAAAGGAACAATTATAAATACAGAAGGCCATTTATACTATAAAAATAACAAAATAATCAATAAAATAATAGGTTGTTTATTTAGAAATAAAAGAGATTAGAAAAACTAGAATAGGATATAAGCTTTTTATCCATGCATCATACAAATACTCAGTCAAAAGATCTGCTCAAGTTGGATGTAGAATTGAAAAACCCCAAAATTAAAAAAAAAGTTAAGAAAAAAGTAATTTTTTTATTTGTCATTTTTGACAACTTGTTCTATGGGAAGTGTATCATTATTTTGATCATTGTGCTACATAAATTTCTAAAAAATTTGCACCCCAGCTACCTTATGGTTATGATAAATTTCTTTGGAACCCAAAAAGGACCAAACAATTATAGATTTAGAGAGTCAAGTTTTTAATTTAACACAAATGGTTTGGTTCTTAATGACCATACTATGGCACTCAATAATTTATTCCATAATAAGTGGTAATTTGATGGTGGAAACCCATTTTTATGCCTTGTGGCCCAAAACTAGACTTCCCTTAATTTGACAAGAAAAATCCTACTAGTTGGTAGTATAGAGCTAAATAATAATTTAGTCTATATAATGCTCTAATAAATAGGGTACCTATTTCATCCTTCAATCTAGAAAAATAAGTTATTATATGGTATTAGTGGTATCTCAATGCTAATGATGAACCCATTCAAGAGACCTCTGTCAATAAATTATTGGGTTGGTTTGGAATTGGTGTCTATGAGGATTTTATTTGTGCTCTTACCAAGATCCATCAAATTAGAATGGTTTGAGAATATTAAACTAAATTTGAGCGACTCACTAATCACACTAATGGCTTTTCTCTTACCTAAATATTTAATGTTTTATTCTCCTACATCATCAAATGATTTAGAGAGTAAAAAAATATTTAAAGGAGGTTATATAACCTCTATAGATTCATACATATTTTTTCTCTAATTTGGTGAAGTGTAACATTTTGGTGATTTTTGAATCATTTCTATCTCTTTTGTTGTATTTGGGAGGCTCTAGAAGGTTAGAATGACCTTTAGTTCACTATATTTGGAAGTTGTATAAAACAATAGAAAATTATGGTTTGAAGAATAGATATGGTTAAATTTTAATAAAAATGAGCATTTTCATGTCAAATATACCTAGCCATTGTGTCCAAAAAGCCCAAGAAATCCCATTTTCATATAAAATTTGTCATTTTTCAAGTTCATGGGCTAGAGGAGGTTGATTTTTTTTTACCAAGCTATATTCATCTATGCAATCATATTGCCATATTTCCTATACTTGTGCATATTTATTGTATTATTGTGCATTGATGATGTCATCATACGAATTGCTGACATCATTACTTCAAAAAAGGACCCCTCTCCACTAGTTATTTTAGTTTTGGAAGACCATAATGTGGTCATTTAGAATCAAAATTAGGTACAATTTTTTATTTGGGTAAAATTTAATCTATTTTGCATTTGTGTTAATGGGTTTTTACTTAACACTTTTTTATGTTTTATACTTTTAGTTTTATCAAATATTTTGTTGAATTTAGCTTTGTTTTTTTATCTTTAAGTACTTGTAACTTTCAAATTGGCCTCCTTTTTAGGTACCATTTTTAAAGTCAATATTTTCTGAAATCTACATAATGTTTTAATATTTGAGTTTTCATTATGTAATAACATAACACTTTCATCAAATTTTCCATGTTGTGCCCTATAAACTTGATTAAATATAGAATCTTGCATTGTAATCACACTACAATAAAGTGCCAAACTTTGTACTTGTTGGGGGTTTCATTTTAATAAGTAAAGCGTTAAAATTGAATAATATTAGGGGTTATTAATACACATGCACTCAACTTATAAAGTGCCAAATTAATGTACTAGCCTTGGGGGACCTATACATAAGCATTTTAAAATCATGAACTGAGATCAACTTCCATTTTAGGGGCTTTCATCATGGATTTTAGTATTAAATTATATCCTTTCGTTGTAATAATAACTTCAAAGAACTATTTATCCTAGAATAATGGATAAATAATCACTAACTTGAGCAAGATCTATTATAGTATCTCCTTGGACTCATTCTTGAGCTAAGTGACTATGAATAGAAGAATGCATGGTTTAAAAATAATTACATGGTCTATGGAATAATATGTTTACTATTTTTGAGGTTATTTTACATCATTTAGAGCACAATAAGTGCTATTTCATTTCATTGACTATCATCTAGTAGTTGTATGAAGACTTTGATATTGATGTTTCCTTGGATGACCAAGCACATGTGGATGATGCTAAGACTTTTATTGCCCCATCTTGTGCAAAAAACTCCTCATGGGATGATCAATCTATTTGGTTAATATACATTGATTCCCCATATATAATGGATGAAATAATAGATCCCCATTCTCCTATTGCTACTATAGCTCATTCAAGGTTACTCCATCGAGAGCTTCCAATGATTCTCTGTAGCATACTTGTCTTTTAGATTAATCTCATTGGGACCAATTTATACTAGACATCTCTTTCTTGTTTTTAGAGTGTCACATTTATAATCTAGATGAAACACATGAGGATATTAAATTACTCTTTGATGATAATTCTTTCACCACTATTATCTCATATTCCTTTCCTTTGGATCTTGTACCTCTTAATTATATACATAGGTTTGGATTGCTTCCACCTTTGTGCATTGAGGTATATTTTGATATTCACATGAGGGTCCACTTGAGTAGAGTTTTGAGATATGATACACCATTAGAATTCCTACCTCACCTCAAGGTTCTTTGAGTGGAGTTACTTCAACAATTACTATTGGAGTTTTTTCTTCCTAACGGGAGTAATTTTATCTATCACTATTAGATTCTTTAAGAAGCAAGAATTGATCCAAAATCTGATGTTAATCGTAGATCACATGCACTCCAATCAATAAATGATTTAATATAAAAATAATGAAATAGAGAAAGAAATATGAAAGAGAGAAATTTGAGAATACTCTCAATACTCTCACCGAGCTATCACCAAAATAGTGAAGGTGAAAGTAGAGTGTTGTATAAATAGAAAAAACATGACATATACATCCAAGAGGTGCAATAACTCCTACTATCCATAAAAGGTGGAAGGTTTTACCTTCCTAGTAAATGCCAAAAAATGTGGCATAACCTCCTCAAATGGAAACAAAAGAGAGGCTAAGACGTGGCACATAAAGCCAAAAAAAGGGTGAGAAACCCAACTACCCTATAACCTACTCAGGTTAGAACATAATACTGGTTATGAGAGGTGGCACAACAAGCCAAAAGAGGATGTGTAACTCAACTACCCATGTGTGGGAGAGAATGACACATGTAGCTTCATGTGTCCTCATATTAACCACACATAATAAACCTAAGAAATCTTAAATAATATGTGTAGGAAAAAATAAATTCCCTAACATAAGGAAAATAAAAAACCTACACTAACACCCCCCTTAAGTGTAGCTTCTAGGAATAGGTGAAAATATGGGTTTCACAAAGGAATTATGATGAGTTACCCTTGTACATAGAGATCCTACCAAAAAAGAAGAAGATACCCCATAAGAGGAAAAGCCCCCCTAAATAGAGAGAGAAAATACCCCCCTAAATAGTGTGAGAAAATACCCCCAAGTAGAGAGAAAAATGAAGTACTAAAAAGCCCCTCTTGAAGTAGACACTTTTACAGCTATATCAAAGCTCACAAATAAAGGAAATTTCTTTTGTGAAGGGTTTTGCAAAGATGTTTGTAGTTTGCTATGATGTAGAACAATATTTAAGACCAATGATACCTTCCTAAATAATCTCTCAAATGTAGTACATATGTATCTCAATATGTTTCATCCTCTAATGATGAATTGGATTTCTTGAGATTAGTGTTACACTTTGATTATCACAAAAGATATTTGAAGGATTTTTTAATGGAATGACTAACTCAGTAAGAATATTTTGAAGCCATATAGCCTTAGTGGTGGAATTAACTACCCCTCAATACTCAACCTCTATAGATGAAAGAGTAATTGCAAACTACTTCTTGATCGACCAATATATTGAATTGGAACCAAGTGATTAGTAATACCATAAAGTAGACTTGTGATCTTGAGAATAACCAACCCAATCAAAATCTATATTTCTTACCAATTAAATATCCATGTTCACTGCATACTGAATCCCATAATTGTGAGAACCTTGAATATAGTGGATGATCCACTTAGCTTCTTTCCAATGCAACTCGTGTATCTTGCATGAATTATGAGACAATACCCATAACATATGACATTTTGAGTCTTATATGAGTCAAGTAAATGAGACTCCCAACAAGATGTTAGTATAAAGTTCCATCAACAAAGGGTGAAGAACACTTAGCCTCAAGTTTGACCCCTAGTAGAAATGGATTCAAAGTAGGCTTACAGTCAACCATGCAAATTTGAAGAGCATATCAAGTTCATACTTGGGTTGGCCAAGGAAGATACCAAAATATTACCGAGTGATCTCAATCCCCAAGAAGTAATGCAAAAGACCCAAGTTTTACATCAAAAATATTTCATGCAAAGAAATTTTCACTTACTTAAATGGTGGATGAGTGACTCCTTGTGATCAACAAGTCATCAAAATAGAGAACCAAAAATATGAGAGTATCATCCTGCTATAGTATGCATATGTTCAAATTAAAATGGCATTGAGTGAACCCAATTGTCAAAAGGAAGGAGTAGCTCTTGGAATACCAAGCTTGAGGATCCTATTTGAGGCCATAGAGAAACTTTTGAAGATGGTGAAAAAGTGAAGGATCTTGAATGAACCACTTTGGTTGATACATGTAGATTTCCTCTTGAAGTTCGCAATGAAGAAAGGAACTCTTCACATTCATTTGATGAACTTCCCAATGATGGGATACATCTATAACAAGGACAAGTCAGATGGAATTCATTTTGGTAACTAGCACAAAAGTCTTAGAGTAGTCAATCCCTGGAACTTTGGAGAATCCTTTCGTGACCAAGCAAGCCTTATGCTTATCAAATAACCCATTTGCAAAAAAAATGTTTGATAGATCCACTTGCATTGAATAATTTTTCTTCCCTTAGGAAGAGGAACTAGATCCCTTGTACAATTTATTTCCAAGGAACTTAACTCTTCCTACATAACAACATCCCACTCGAGGACACTTGAAGCTTCCAAAAATGTCTATGGATTTGAAGATGAAGCAATGAAGAGATGTGGAGCCTAATGAAATTATGACCTTGTTCTTATCATATTTGAAGGATAACCAATCCTCTCACCTAATAACTGTAATGTAGGACAAGACCAAAGAGGCCCAAAGGCTAGAGAGTGTGGAGGAGAGTCATCAACCTTTGAATAATAACTATTTGAAGTGGAGGAAGAATAATTCTCATCAAGATTAGGAGGATTTAGATCCTCTAAAGAAATATCATCATTATGCAATGTTTCCAATATAATGATGGATGGAGAAGCGGTAGGAGAAGGACTGGAAGTGCTCTCCTAAAAAAAAACACTCCTCTCAATGAACAACTCATACGTAGTGGGATGAAGCTTATAACCTGTGACATCATCTGGGTACCCAAAAATATGTAAGGCTTTCTCTATATATCCATAGCCTTGTGTTTCTCTACTAGAATGCGAGCCCATGCAAGATAACCAAGCACTTGAAAGTGCTTAGTTGTGGGTTTCCAACTAGTCCAAGATTGAAATGGAGTTGCTCCCTTCACAACTTTGTGAGGAACTCAGTTCTAGACATGACACACATAGTTAATGGCCTCTACCCAATACTGAGGTGCCAAATATTTGGAGTGTATCGTACAATTTTCCATCTCCTTCAAGGACATGTTCTTGTGTTCTACGGCACCATTTTGGTGATATGTCGACTTTGAATATATCATCACAATTTAGTGTTATATTTATGCATAAAAAGACACTCATTACCTTCATTCTAATCATGGAACGTGCATCAAATCATCTACTATCTAAACAATAATTCAAGAATCTCTCGATACAAAAAATTAAAGAACAATCATTCACATTTGTCATATCTAATCACATACTCATTCTACCATGCATTGGAATCACCTATCAACCATTTTAGAATTGATGTGCTTGTCTAAACCTTGTTGTTTGTAAAGGTTTTGTGATAAAACTAGCTTGAAGGAGAAACCCCTAGAGTGTGATAAAAACTATCATTGTCCAGAGATCTTTTTTATGAGAGTTCACAAGGCAAGATCCAGAGATCATTAGAGGTCATACGAACACAAAGTCAGTTCGTAGGCATGAATTAGATCTAAAATTGTGAAGGCAATTTGATAGTGAGCAAAAACGAATATTTTAATTTTGATTTTAATAGACATTTATCTCAAACATCTACAATTGAAACAATTTTCAATTAGAAAGCTAAACATTCTCTCCCTTAATACTTACATTATTA
The DNA here is from genome assembly GCA_007258455.2 of Sequoia sempervirens. Classification (NCBI taxonomy): domain Eukaryota; kingdom Viridiplantae; phylum Streptophyta; class Pinopsida; order Cupressales; family Cupressaceae; genus Sequoia; species Sequoia sempervirens. The sequence continues at coordinate 400,589,578 of VDFB02000017.1, read as the reverse complement.
TACTTCTCTCCCTTAATACTAGTGAATCAAATTAACTCCTGTCGCCAGGGGCCTGTAACCTCTGGGGCTCTGCCCCATATTACAGCACACAGTTCCTCAATTATAAGACATCGCCAACACAACACTCAGATTCTCCTCCTAAAGAAACAATACCAAAATCAAACCTGTAACAGGTACCTACCTATACATAATCAAAATACTCAAAACACAGAAAATTTTCTTGCCCTGAAACGTTCATTTCCAACTGCCATTGAGATTTTCCAGAACTACTTATTCTATTATGTAGGCAAACACAAAATAAGTACATTGTATGTGTTACAGAGGCCTAGAAAGGCCTACATAAACAAGGAAAACAACAATCCATTCCACGATTGTGAAGGCCTCAGTGGAAAATGCAGGCGAAAACAGCAACAAGTGAACCCACAAGAGCAGTACCCAAAGATGGCACAATCGCCATTGAAGCAGCGCCCGTCACCAGTGAAGGACTGGGGGCCTCTGCCTCCTCCTCAGCGTACACAGCGGTTATCATCATTATTACACCCAACACTGCTACAAATCTGATCTTATCTGCTCCTGTCATTTTCACTCTGTAATTTATTGATAACAAATACCCAAATCAACAGCAGAAAAGAATTGTTGTTGCTACACAGGTCTACAAGCTGCAAGGTTATGGAGAATGGGATTTTTTTAGCAGATCTCACAGGGAACACCCAACAGAACAAGGGGCAATGGCTGAGAAAGACTATGGAGGAAGAGAGGTTGTGATGGGCTATTTATACAACTTTAATTGACCGACCTCCTCCATGAGTGAGTGACTCCAACCAAAGTAGCTTCTTGGTGGAATGGGTCCCACGGAAGTGGCTGCCATTCCAATTCATTTTGTGCAGGCGGTCCCATGATGAAATTTTAATTAGTGAGAAAAAAAGAATCTTCTTCATGGAAAGTAGAGCGGCCTGTTTTAGGAGGGAAATGGATCAGATTGAAGAGAGAGTTTAAGGTTGGTCTTAATAATTTAAGACAGAAGGATTTGAGGAGTTTAGATGTTCAATTAGTAACTAATATTATATTATTTTTTGAACAATAATATGAGTTAACAGGCTGTAGTTTACAGGACGTGCTAATGATCTATCATGTCATGGGGCCATGTTTCAGAAATGACAGACTTTGTTTCATTGTTAAAGTCATTTTTTTCAAAGCTGTGCTGTATACACGGATAGAAAACTCTGTTTGAAAAATGTGGCGCAGGCTTTGACAGGAAAGGGCATAAAGAAATGGGTAGACATGATTCTTTGACAATCTAAGCCAGGGTATCATCAGTCAGCCAGCCAGTGTGATGGTGATTGTGATATTAACAAAAGTGATGAGATATTAACAAAAGGATTGACACTCTGGATGTGGATTTGATTCCAGATTTTTAAAATTTAAAATTGACTGGAACCTTTTTTTTCTACTTAGGATGAACTAATAATATGGTTGTCTCAAATATTTTCTTGTATTTAAAGGTATTTAGTTGATCTCATTTTTATCATCAAATAGTATTGAATATCATTTGCATTTACAAAAAGATCATGTTAAGAATATTTGGATCGATCTAGTTCTTCATCACATCATTCTAGAATATTTATATGATTGAAGTTTGTTGTTTTTTTTATCTTTTAGACAAGTTTTTTGGGGGATTAACCTAGAAGAAAGTGTCCCCTAGAAATATACTATCCATTCAAATGTATTTCTAAATACAACTAGTCTTCAAAGTAGAGAAAAAAAGCATAGAAGAAAGAGATAAATTAGGTGAGTAAGAGAGGAAGAGTGCACATAAGCAAGATTACATTCATATAGCAAAGGTTGAATTCATGGATGCAAAAAAGATCCTTCGGTGCATTCGAACCCAAACAAAGCGTAAGTCTTGTGAAAAACCAAGGCATTGTACATATAGAGAGGTATCATTTCTATGGTAGTAATATACTAGATTCCAAAATCTTCATCAAAGGCATACATTCTTAAGTCATCAAGCTAAGTAGTCGTATATGCTTTTCATTTACCTTCTTACCATGGCATTTAGTTTAGAATTACATTAACCTAGAGATCACCATTAACTTATCTAAGTTACTTTGTGCTCAATGGTAATCATTTCATTAGATTAGCCTAGATCAAGTATAGGAAAGTGTTATTTTCCTTCTAAATTTATAGTGAACTCATATGCTCTTATATGACCTTATTCCTCCTAGGTTTCTTCATAAATATTATGGTTTTCAAATCTATCATTTTAAAAAAAAATTGACATCTTATTTTTAGATCCAATCCTTCTTTCATTCTTGTGCTCCATTTATGCATTCATGTTCTAAGGTTTGGTGTGATTATTTGAACACTTCCTATCTTTTGACAACCCTACCCACCAATGTATTCACTTTAGAGTTTACATTTTACATCTATTTTATATATAATTTAGGACTATTTTTTAATTATTATCTATAACAGATTGTATCTCATTTTCATGTCATTAGTTTAATCTTATTAGGGCTTTGGGCCTTTAGTGCATATTTTGTGAACCCTAACCCACACACACTTAGAGCTCCATTATTTTCACATCATGGATTCTCATGGACCTCTATCCTTGGAATCTATGTATGATTCTGTTACTAATTTTGACATGTTTACACACTTTGTGACACGTGGTCTATTCATCCTTGATTCACTTATGACATTCTATTACAAAAATAAGATAACTTTTCCCATAGAATCATTATATCACCATATATGTTCATTTTTTTAATTTAAGGATTTGATCATTTTTCCTTCTCTATTACACACCCTTACTTTGCTCATCCATGATTATCATTTGTTGCATATACCTTCTATATAGAGTGATAGTAGTGTGTTTAATTCTAGTTGTATTTTACCTTTGAGCACCTTTCCTTCATGAGATTCACTTCATGCTACATTTGTTGTGAAGGATGGTCATGATATACCTATACCCCTCCCTCCATCACTATGAATGGCATTATGTCATGAGGATACACTTCACCTACTCATGAAATTCTTTCACCTTGTGATGATAATCTTTCTACATGTAATGATAATTCTATTATTTATTTGATTCACAATTCTTGATGCATTATATCTCATGCTAAGCCTAGCCCTATTCCTACCTTTCTAGTCTAGGGTAAGTGCAAAAAGATGGGAGACCAAAAAGGGGGTCTTAAGTGGCAACTTTTTTTCTGAAATCAACAAAGACTGACCTTGGATGAGAATTTGAAGATAGTTAACACTCAAAATTTTAAGATGCAACAAAAACAAGAGTTGTACAAAAAACAAGAGTTGTAGTGCTCCAAATTTATTTTCTAAACTCCTTATATTTTTTGAAGATGGTAGAGATTAAGGGATTCAAAAAGGGGAGCCACAAAAATTGGTCTTGTATTAAAAAAAAACATAACATAGTTTCTTGTGTGGCCCCCCTAAAATGTTAACTTTTTTTAGTATTTCAAAAAACGCTTTAGTGAGAAATTAGCTAAAAACATGTAGTTTATGCTCAATTTTTATGCTATTTTTTTAATAAAGATATGATTTTTTTACTAATTTTCAAAGTGGACACATCCTAAAAAATAGAAAATTGAGCATGTTCCCTCCTAAAAATTTTGAAAACTGAATGAAAATCATTTTTTTGAATGTGTAGAATGGATTCTAGTTTCTAAAAATACAATTTATTTTGAATTTTGATGAATGGTTAAAAATTACAGTAAAAAATACCACACATTGGTTTTTGACAAAAAATGGATACACTAACAAAAGAAATTAAAGATGAAAACCTTAACATACTCAAAATGTGAAAAATAAATACATGATTAGATAGCTATGAGAGATCTTAACATTATTGTGGTATTTTTTTGACTTGACATAGAAACACATGCAAACTTGATGGGGAAGATGCTCGAGATTGTGTTAACTTTTTTACTATTTAAAAAAACACATCTTTAGATGTTGAAAAGTCACTCCAAACCTTTGGGTTGGAAGCCCAAGGAAAATCCAAGCCAAAGAATTGGCAATTTCCAAAACAAAAATATAATGTGAGAACATTATAACACACTCATGTTATGTTTTTCTTTAGAAATTTCTCTCTATTTCTCTTTCCCTTTCTCTTCCAATGAAACTATATACATGAAATAAAAATTTAATGAAAGTATAAGTGGAATTTATATATGGACATTTACTTTATTATACTTTAAGCTATATTTCATGTCTATAGTTTCAAGATGTTTGAAAATGGTTTCAAATCTCTAGGAGTTATAATGCAAATTCTAGGTTTTGGAAGATCTTACAATTTTTTCACATAGTCAAATTTCAATAATCAGTATGTCAAACTTCAATACTCAGTAGGTTCTCATCATCTTACTTTCTCTCTCTTTCTATCTCCATCCCTTTCTCTATCTCTCTTCCCTAAGATCAAGATCTACCTCTTTGTCCTCTCTCTCTCTCACCTCTCTCTCTCCCTCCCTACCTCTCGCTCTCTCTCTCTCTCTCTCTACCTCTCTATTTCTCTCTATCTCTCTCTCTCTACCTCTCCCTTCCTCCCCTCTTTCTATCTCTCCTCTCCCCCTCTCTACCTACCTCTCCCTCTCTCTCTGCCTCTCCTTCCCTCTCTACTTATCTACATCTCTCCTCTCCTGCTCTACCTACCTCTCCCTCCATCACTCCATACCACTCTCTCTTTACCTTCCTCCTCTCTCTCTCTCTAAACCTATCTATCTCACCTCTCTCTCCCTCCCTACCTCTCCCTCCTTCCTTCCCTCCCTACTTCTCTATGTCTATATCTTTATCTCTATCTGTTTGTCTACCTATCTGTCTCTTTGTCACTCCCTATATCTCTCCCTCCCTCCCTCTCTCCCTCTCTCTCTCTATCTATCTATCTATCTATCTATCTCACCTATCCCTCTTTGCCTCTCCCTCCCTTCCCTTTCTCTACTTCTCTCTATCTCACCTAACCCTCTCTACTTATATCTATCTCTCCTCTCCCTCTCTCTACTACTTCTCTCTCCCTCCTGCTCTCTTTATTCCTCCCTCCATTCCCCTCTTTCTCTCTCACTCTCACCTTCCCTTTCTCTCTCTATTTGTCTCCACTTCTCTATATCTCACCTATCCCTTTGTACATCTCTCTCTTTCATTCTCTCCTTCCCTCTCTAATTCTCTCTATTTCACCACTCTCTCTATTTCACCACTCTCTCTCCCTCCCTCCCTCTCTATCTCCCTCTTTACTTCTATCCATATCACCTACCCCTGATCTCTCTCTCTATATACTTCTCTATCTCTCTCTTTCCTTCCTTAATTCTCCCTCCCCCCCTCCTTCCATATCTACTTCTCTATATATCTCCTCTCCCTCCCCCCTCTCTCTCCATCTCTACTTCTCTCCATCTCCACTCTCCATCCCTCCATACATATCTCTCTTCAAGTAGGAAGAGGTAAGTAGAGAGAGAGAGGTAGTGAGAGAGAGATAGGGAGAAGTATGGAAGGAGGAAGAGGTAGGTAAAGAGGGATAGGGGAGATAGAGAGTAGATAGAGAAGGAGGGAGGTAGGGATAGAGACATGGAGGGAAGGAGAGGTAGGTAGAGAGAGGATGGAGGGAGGGAGAGAGAGAGGTGAGATAAGTATAGAGAGAGAGGTGAGATAGATAGAAGTAGAGAGAGAGAGGTGATATAGTGCTAAGTAAAGAGGTAAGGAGGAAGGGGGAGAGATTTAGAGAGAGATAGAAGAAGGGTAGAGAGAGGGAGGTCAGATAGAGAGAATTAGAGAGGGAAGGAGAGAGAGAGAGAGAGAGGTGGGAGAAGGAGGGAGAGGTAGATAGGGATAGGTGATATAAAGAGAAGTAGAGAGGGAAGGAGATAGTGAGAGGGAGAGAGAGAAGGGGGTAGGGAGGGAGAGGTAGAGAGGGAATGTGGGAGGGAAGGAGGAAGAGAGAGAGAGAGAGGGGGGGAGATAAAGAAAAGTAGAGGGGTAAGTGCAGGAAGATGGGGACCAAAAAGGGGTCTTAAGTGGCCACTTTTTTTTTTTGAAATTTGAAATACTAACCTTGGATGAGAAATTGAGGATAGTTACACTCAAAAATTTAAGATGCAATAAAAACAAAGGTCGTAGTGCTCTGAGTCTACTTTTTAAACTATATTTTTTTTAAATGATAGTTATTAAGGGGTTCAAAAAAGGTAGCCACAAAAATTGGTGTTGTTTTTGTCAAAAAAACATAACATAATGTTTGTTGTGGCTCACTCAAAAGGTTTTTTTTTTTAAAAAATTGCTTTGGTAAGAAATTAGCTAACAACATGTAGTTTATGCCTGATTTTTTTGATAATTTTTTAATGAATATATGATTTTTTACTAATTTTCAAAGTGGACACATTTTTAAAAATAATTTTTTTGTTGTGCTACCCCTATAATTTTTGGAAACTAATCAAAAATCATTTTTTTTAATATGTGTAGAATGGATTCTAGTTTATAAAAATATAACTTATTTGAAATTTCAATGAACAGTTAAAAAATAAAGTAAAAAATACCAAACATTGATTTTTGACAAAAAATGAACACACAAACAAAAGAAATTTAAGATGAAAGCCTTAACATAGTCAAAATGTGAAAAAAATTATATCGTTAAAAATATAAGAGAGAGCCTAACATTACCTAGGTGTTTGATTTACTCAACCTTGAAACACATGCAAACTTGATAGTTAGCACAAATGAGATTATGTGAAATTTTGTAGAATATGCACAAACACATCTTTGGATGTTGGGAAGGAACTCCAAGCCTTTGGGTTATAAATCCAAAGAAAATACAAGCCAAAGGCATGGGGATTCCTAAAGCAAGACATAACATGAGCGTGTTATAACACGCCCATGTTATTTGAATGCATTACAAAATGCGAGCGTGTTATAACACACTCGTGTTTTGTGAATGCATTGACAAAACACGGGCACGTTATAATGTGTTTGCATTATAATGTGCTCAAATTTTGTCAATGCATAAAAAAAAAATGAGTGCATTGTAATGCGCTTGCATTTTGTGAATGTATTGACAAAACACACACGTCTTATAACACGCTTATGTTTTGGTCTGCATTGAAATATTTTCTTCTCTTTTTTTCTCTTTCTTCTTGTTATCTTTCAAGGAAACTATATACATGACATTTACATATGGATGTTTACTTTCTTATGCTTTAAGTTATATTTCATGTATATAGTTTTAGGATGTTTAAGAGTGGTTTCAGATCTCTAGGAGTTATAATGAAAATTCTAGTTTTTGGAAGATCTTGTAATTTTTTAGACTTAGTCAAAATTTAGTAATTAGCATGTCAAATTTCAGTAATTAGGAGGTCAAATTTTAGTAATTAGAAAGTTGTATCATTTTTCTCTCTCTATCGAGCACTCATTGTTTATCCCTTACACTCTAGACCTCTCTCTCACTCTCTCCATCCCTTTATCTGACTCTCTCCCTTGAGCTCAAGAACTACCTCTCTACCTACCCATATCTCTCTCTCTCTCTCCATCCTTCCCTCTCTACTTCTCTATATCTCCCCCCTCTCTCTCTACCTACCTATCCCTCCATCACTCTGTACCACTCTCTTTATTTCTCTATATCTCACCTCTCTCTCCCTCCATACTTTTCCCTCCCTCTTCTTCCCCATCTACTCTCTATCTACCAATCCCTCTCTCTACCTACCTCTCCACCCATCACACCCTACAACTCTCTCTCTCTCTACCCCTCCTTCCCTCTCTACTTATCCTTATCTCCCTTCTCCCTCTCTACCTACCTCTCCCTCCATCACTCTCTCTTTTTGTCTCTCTATCTCACATCTCTCTCCCTCTCTACTTATCTATATCTCCCCTCTCCCTCTCTACCTACCTTTACATCCATCACTACCTACCATTCTCTTTATTTCTCTCTATCTGACCTCTCTCTTACCTCCCACTCTCTCCCTCCATACCTCTCCCTCTCCCTCTCCTTCCCTCACTACCTACCTCTCCATCCATCACTCCTTACCACTCTCTCTACAACTCTCTATCTCACCCTCTCCCTCCCTCCCTCCCTCATTCCCTCTCTAATTCTCTCTATCTCTCTCTACCTCTCCTTCCCTCTCTAATTATATTTATCTCCCCCTCCCTCTCTCTATCTACCTCTCCCTCCATCATTCTCTCCTCTCTCCCTCTCGCCTCTCTATCTCACCATTCTCTCTTTCCCTCTCTCTCACTCTCTCCTCTCTATCTCACCATTCTCTCTCTAGTTATCTTTATCTCACCTATCCCAATTTACCTCTTCCTTCCTCCCCTCTCTCTCTCACCCTCCCTCATTCCATTTGTATAGGAGCAAATTTGCACCCCTTATGCAAATTCCCCTTTTACACATCCTCACCTTAGAAAATCAAATTTGAAGGAAAAATTCCACATTACCAAACTGCCTTACTTCCACTTGGCATCTGTTTGTTGTGTCGGTGAGAGAATTTATGTTGGGGATGCACATGCAATGCACAAACATCTATGCGGCATGTTGTCGTCCCTGATGGATTCTTGTGTCTGAAGTTGGTAGAAGTGTTACACTTTCGATTGGGGTCAATTTTTAATGTCCCTCTTCGACTAACCAACCCTGAAAAATAATAGATTCTTTCCTCTTCTCCTTCAAATTGATCCATTCTCATTCCATTTCATCATCTAGCCATTCTCTTGCATCCTCTAGCAATTTTATTGATCTCTTCACAATCTCTCTTGCATTCTCTTAGCATTTTCCAACATTCTCTTCACTCCTAAGAATCACTTCAACACTCCATTGAAGCAACAACACTCCATCAACTTCACATAGCAAGTGTGACGCAAGCCATAGAAACGTGGGCTTGGAGTCTTGCGAGATCTCCCTTCATCACAGTTGTGGTTGTGGTGACCTTGCCAAGTCTATATTCTCCTCCATTGGCTAGTGAGATTTTGGGTGGAGGTGGTAATGTTTTGCTCCTCTCCTTTGTGATTTGGTTGAGTAGGAATTTACTGTTTTGTAGTGTTTATTGCAACTTCTAATTTCTTTACCTCTTTATCACATATTTCTATCTCATTTCTATTTGGTTGTCCGTGGAGGTGGAAACACCAAAATGGGGGTCTACTGAGGAAGACCTCTATACAAGCCCAACAATTTTCCCCTTCTTGCTTGTGTGCAGGTGAAAAGTATGCGTGGAGCTAGCTGGCGAACATAAAATTTTGTGAGATTATCTTCGTCACCCTAGTTCTTGTTTACTTTCTTTATCACTTTAGTCTTTATTTCCTACACTTTCTCATTTTGTTTTTACCATCTAGATTTACTAGCTAAGCTATCAAATTTCTTTTCAGTAGTTTGTGTTGTGTTCACTATTTTATGACCGTACAGATGCCAAAATTCCCTAGAGATGCCATCACACCACACTATCATCCTCAAACAAAGAGTTGTCTGATGCACAATACTGACTCCAAAAACTAGCTTGCCTAGCCCAAACCTAAGTTGGGGATCTGTAGAGTGATTCAAGTACATTATAGTCCTCATCATTCTCGATTCTTGTCATAAAACACCTTTTAGAGTGACGTAAGTTAGGGAAGCTCTCCACTCTCGGCTCTCCGTGACTTGGAGCCTTGACGTGGTTGGTCCCCCTCTCTTACATTTTTGGTGAACCCGACATGAACCATTTTGGTTTCATTTGGCAGTACTGAAGGGCCCTTTCCTCACATTCTAGGAGCATTGTAGGTGTGAGTGTTGTGAGGAATTTCACCTTAAAGCCCTACCTACAACCCCTAGTAGGCGTAGTTGGAAGGTTCCATAGGTGTTGCAGAATGAAGCCTTAACTGGGTCACTATCCTATTTTGAGCCTTTAGGAGATTTTTGTGAGAGCATTGTTGTGTGTGTGTGATGGTCTCTTTTCTGCATCTACCTATCCCCTCTGCACAACCTGCGAGTAGTAGTATAGGTATAACCTTCACCTCGCAGGACCTTCCGATAGGCTTTAATAGGGAACCATCTCCTCTTTATATCCCTGCGCAAATCAACGAGAATACTATAGCAGGTGTTCTCGTTGACCTGATGTCTCAGGTGAATATCATAACTAAGGAGATCATGTTAATTAACTTCCCATAGAAAGATGGGTACGACACACTCATGAGCACCATTCGTACACATAATGGGCTTTTCGTGCCTCCTCTTGGTAGTATCATTTTATCAGTCCTTGTTGGACCTTAATCCATGAAATTGTCATTTGATATAATTCCAGGGTTCAAACTCTTTAGAGTGAAGCTAGGTATCCCTTGGCTGGTAGCTATGAATGTAGTTCCCTTGGTTGTGCACAAATGTTTGAAATTTATTCATGAGGGTTTGATGCATGTGATCCATGACACTGGTTACAAACCACTGGTTGCGCATGGCAGTTATTCTTTAGATCACTTTTGGCCTGCACATGTTGGTCCCCTACCACCTAGAAAGGACCTCTTGTACTTGACATATCAAAAGTACAAGAAAGGATGCTTAATGCCTAGGGTGAGGTACCCTTCGTCACCTTATGTTGTTTGGCATAGAGCATGCCTAAAAGTTTATAGTGATGTTTCCAAGCCCCATAGAAGAGAAGAAGAGAAGCCCTCTTAGGGCCCCTCTTCTTCCTCTTTTGCTATCCAACCTGACACTTCTTCTTGCCCCACTGTGGCTCTATCAGATTATGTTTTGCATTTGTGAGAGAATTCTATGGTGCCTGCTTGGAAAAAACCTAAGCGTCCTCCATTCAAGCTTCTTGTTCTTCCCACGGAGCCTAGGCTCATTTCATATGGTAGAAGAAAGGGTCCCCATGGGGAATCCTCTATGTCTGGGCCTCCGTGGCCTACCATTGCTTCTGCTCCCAAAGCAGTAAATAGGAAGAGGCCCACTGTTGAGGCACTAGAGCTGACTCCCCTTGATGTTTCTCAATATATTCCTCATGCTCCCATTTAGGAGCCTGTCTCTCCACTAGAAATAGTTGTAGTGGACACTCCCATGGCTGAGCAGGAGCCTTATGTCCCTTTGTAGCCTCTGGAATCTAGCTCAAAGAGTCATAGAAACTTCCTTGCACATGAGCGCAAACATCAACAAAAGGCTCTTGCAACTGAGTAGGCTACTTTGCAGAAGATGGAAGAGGATTCAACCACCCCTACTTCAAGGCCTCCTGACATGTCTTCCTCTCTCCTCCCCTCTGCTTTCATTCAACTGAGGTGAGTATGAGTGCGCTTGACCCTAAAAAGGTGCAGGTGTTTATCACTTCTTTGGTGGAACTGCCCCTATTGATGTCCCTTACAAACATCCCACCATTCCCTAAACTCATGGATATGCCGAATACTTTAGTGGCATCTGTCATGGTTTTCTCCTCCTCCTCCTCCTTCATGCCTCTTGCCTCATCTATGGGGATTTCACATCCCCCAATGAAATAGAAGGTAGAGGATGGCCCTTCTAGCAATGGAGGGCATAAGAGGAGCCCACCTTCTCTGAAGGGTGGTCCTACACTAGCTTGTTCTGTCTTAGTTACATAACCAATTTTGGCTTCCCCTGAGTTTTTCACCACTCCTGAGTCATTCGGTGAGCCAAGAGGTGAACCTCGGGTGTAGCCTTCTCCATCCAATGAGTTGCAACATGGCACTCCAGTAAAGTGCATGTTTTACTCTTTGGATAAAGTTTTGGCCTTATCAACAATCTTCACGGAATCATTGACCATAGCTCCACAAGATCCTAGTGGAGAAGACCTTATGGGGTCTTCTTCCTCATCCCTTGTTGTGGGAAGGTTAGAAGCTCCTCCCCTTAAAATTCCACCATTGAAGGCTCGTCCTCCTTCCCCTTATAATGATCTAGATTGGGAAGGGATGACTTCTTGATCAATGAGTGTTAGGGAGTGGCCTCTTCTTTATCTTTAGATTAGATGTGTGTGTGTTGTGATGTGTTCCCCCATGATTGTGCTATGTGTTCTTGGATGAACCTTGTCACCCTTATTGGTGCTTGGATATAGGAGTGATTTTGTGTCGTGAACCTTCTTCTATATGTATCATAATTCTTCCATGTTTGTGTTTAATTTTCTACAAATTGGGGATGATGCGAAGTATTGGAGGCATTTAGGCTTCCCTTCCATGTTGACTCAATTTTTATTTTCACTTTTTTTTCTCATACATTCTTCACATGGTCTGATAGAGTAGGGGGTTGATGACAGTTCATTTATATACTATTATTATACTTCTATATATTTATGAGCAACTCTGACCCCAAAATATCAAATCACCCCTGTGCCCTTTGTTTGTGATGTCTTTGTCTCTTTTTTATTTTCTCTTATCTTTCTCTCTTCTTTGCTTGAATTGTCCCTTTCATGTGAGACAGTGCCATTTCTATGACACTTGGATTTTTAGAAAACACATTTTTTTCCAATGAATCTTTTCTTGAGAATCTTTACAAGCTTTTTTCAAGAATTGCATTCTCAATTAGGACCCATAATGGAACATGTTTCCTTCATCATGGGTTTGCAAAGAAAGAACTTGAGAAATTTCCTTTGAGGTGGGAGCAACCTTTACCTTCCCCTCACGAGGGGGCATCTCCTTCCTTTTGAATTCATTGATGAAGTGAACATCTTTCGAAAGGATTCCTTGATGATGACTTGATTTGAGAAAAACATCTCTTTCGCACTTTCAAATAGTTTGTTCCTTGAGTAGACCCATCTTCACGCTGGGTTCCTAAGGGATCCCTTTGAAATCCTTTCAACTTATTTACAATTTGTGTGACTGTCTGCTTATTTTCTTGTGTGGCCGCTTTGTTTTTTGACATGTTTTATCTGTAGGTAATCATATCACTTTGCAGGTGCGCCTGTAAAGTTGCTTTCCAACTCTACGGAGTCTCCTCCTTTGGGCTTCCTCCATGTGAGAGACCTTGGGGGGCTCCTCCTTGTAGGCTATGGGCCCTTAAGGTGCTTTTTCTAGGTTTCCTCCATGTGAGAGATCTTATGGGATACCTACTTGCAGGTCTACAGAATTGTAAGACGCTTGCTTCTTTGGGTTTCCTTCATATGAGAGATCTTGGGGGATACATCCTTGTAGGTATGCAGGCTTGTAAGGTGCTAACTTCTCAGGGCTTCCTTCATGTGAGAGATCTTGGGGGTTGTCTCCTTGCAAGATTGCAGGCTTGTGAGATGCTTTCATCTTGTGGGATTTTCCCATCATTGGTTTGAGGCCCTACAGTGTACCTTGTGCAGCTTCATAATTTTGTGGAGATATGGAGTATTTTGTCTGAAACTCCTCAAGGAGAGTACCCGTGGAGTCATTTTCCTGCCCTATGCTTTCGAGTTCGCCAGATTGCGGTCTACTTCCTCGATGATTCAAGTATAAATTTCCAACCTTACTTACTCTTCGATCTACTTTACGGAAGCACTCATTAGTATTCATGCTCACTAAAGTGGGTGAAAAATGTATAGGAGCGAATTTTCACCCCTTACACAAATTCCCATTTTACACATCCTCACCTTAGAAAATCAAATCCAAAGGAAAAATTCCACATCACCCAACTGCCTTCCTTCCACTTAGCATCTATCTATTGTGTCGGTGAGATAATTTTTTGTCTGGGACAGATGCGCGATGTGTAGACGTCTGCATGTCGCATTTCCATCCCTGACGGATTCTCATGTTTGAAGTTGGAAGAAGCATTATGCTTTCGATTGGGGTCGATTTGTAACATCCCTCTTTGACCAACCAACCCCAAAAATGATAGATTCTTCCCTCTTCTCCTTCAAATTAATCCATTGTCATTCAATTTCATCCTCCAACCATTCTCTTGCATCCTCTAGCAATTTTATTGATCTCTTCACAATCTCTCTCACATTCTCTTAGCATTTTCCAACATTCTCTTCACTCCCAAGCAACACTTCAACACTTCAATGTAGCAATAACACTCCTTCAACTCCACATAGCAAGTACGAAGCAAGAAATAGCAACACGGGCTTGGAGTCTTATGAGACCTCCCTTCATCACAGTTTTGTGGTGACCTTTCCAAGTCCATATTCTCCTCCATTGGCTAGTGAGATTTTGGGTGGAGGTGGTAACGTTTCTCTCATCTCCTTTGTGATTTGGTTGAGTAACACTTTACTATTTTGTAGTGTTTATTACAACTTCTACTTTCTTTACCTCTTTATCACATATTTCTATCTCATTGCTATTTGGATATCCATGGAGGTGGAAACACCAAAACAAGGGTCTGATTGAGACAGACCCCTATACAACCCCAACAATTTTCCCCTTCTTGCTTGTGTGCATGTGAAAAGTATGTGTGGAGCTAGCTGGAAAATAGACACTTTTGTGAGACTATCTTTGTCACTCTAGTTTTTGTTTACTTGCTTTATAACTTTAGTCTTTATTTCCTGCACTTTCTCATTCTGTTTTTATCGTTTAGACTTACTAGCCTATCAGCTTGTTTTTTGGTAGTTTATGTCGTGTTCACTATTTTCTGACCGTATGGATGCCAGCATTCCCTAGAGACACCAGAGAGTCGCAATGTCATCCCAGAACTGTGTTGCCATCCTCAGATAGAGAGATGTTTGAGGCATAGTACCGACTCCAAAAACTAGCTCGCCTAGCCCAAACCTAATTTTGGGATCTGAAGAGTGATTGAAGTACATTATAGTCCTCATCATTCTTGATTCTTGTCATAAAACACCTTTTAGAGTGAGGTATGTTAGGGAAGCCCTCTGCTCTCGACTCTTTGTGACCTAGAGCCTTGACGTGGTTGGTCCCCCTCTCTTACACCATCTATCTTTATCTCCCTCTCTCTCTACTTCTCTTTATCTCACCCATCCCTCTCTACCTGCCTCTCCCTCCATCACTCCCTACCACACTCTTTATTTCTCTTTATCTCACCTCCCTCTCACTCCCTCCATACCTCTCCATCCCTCTCTCCTTCCTTATCTACTCTCTATCTCTCCTCTCTCTCTACCTCTCCTTCCCTTTCTACTTATCTTTATCTCCCCTTTCCATCTCTCTACCTACCTCTCCCTCCATAACTCTCTTTTTGTATGTCTCTTTGTCTCTCTCTAACTCACCCCTCTCTATCTCTCTCTTTGTCTCTCTCTCTCCCCTTTGTCCCTCCCTCCCCCTTTTTCTCTCTCACTCTCTTCTTCCCTCTTTACTCTCTATCTATCATCTCCCCCTCTCTCTCTCTCCATTCCTCCCTCCCTGCCCCCTCTTTCTCTCTCCCTCGACAAGGGTTGAGGGTGTAAGCTTTAGTGTTTAAGGTATAGGGTTGACGTTATAGGGTTAAGTGTATAGGGTATAGGGGTTAGGATTTAGGATATTAGATATAAGGTTGAGGGTATAGGGTATAGGGATGAGAGTTGAGGGTGGAGGGTTTATGGGTTAAGGTATAGAGTTGAGGGATAGTGTTTAGGGTTGAGGGTATAGGGTTAAGTGTATAGGGTATAGGGATTAGGGTTTAGGATATTGGGTATAGGGTTGAGGGTATTTGGTTTAGGATTTAGGGTACAAGGTTGAATTTAGGGTTTAAGGTTTAAGTATAAGGTTTAGGGTTGAGGGTATAAAGTTAAGTGTATAGGATATAGGGCTTAGGGTTTAGGATATTTGGTATAGGGTTTAGGGTGTAGGGTTTAGGGTATAAGGTCTAGGGTGTAGGGTTGAGAGTATAAGGTTTATAGTTTAAGTATATGGTTGAGGGATAATGTTCAAGGTTTAGGGTATAAGACTGGGGGTATAGGGTATAGGGTTGAGGGTTGAGGGTTGAGGGTTGAGGGATTTTGTTGAGGGTTGAGTGTATAGGGTATAGGGATTAGGGTTTAGGATATTGGGTATAGGGTTGAGGGTGTAGGGTTTAGGGTTTAAGGTATAGGGTTGAGGGATATTGTTCAGGGTTGAGGGTATATGGTATAGGGATTATGGTTTAGGATATTTGGTATAGGGTTTAAGGTATATGTTTGAGGGTATAAGTTATAGGGTTAAGGGTTGAGAGTGTAGGGTTTATGGTTTAAGTATAAGGTTGAGGGTATAGAGTTGAGGGATAATTTTTAGGGTTTATGGTATAAGGTTGAGGGTATAGGGTATAGGGATAAGGGTTGAGGGTGTAGGGTTTAGGGTTTAAGGTATAGGGTTGAGGGTTTGGGGTTGAGGGATAGTGTTCAAGGTTGAGGGTATAGGGTTTTAAGTGTATACAATGTAGGGATTAGGGTTTATAATATTAGGTATAGGTTTGAGGGTATTGGGTTTAGGGTATAGAGTACAAGGTTGAATGTAAGGTTTAGGATTTAAGTATAGGGTTAAGGGATAATTTTCAAGGTTTAGGTTGAGGGATAATGTTGAACCTTAATGTGAAAATTACTATTTGAATTACCTTTCTTGAATCCTTGCTAAATTAGGTATTTATCCAATCTAGCATACTAAGCTTTGGGAGCTTGCTTGAGACCATATAGAGCTTTCTTGAGTTTGAAAACCATGTCTGAATTCTCTGATAATTGAAAGCCATCTAGTTGCTCAATATATACTTCTAAATCACCATTCAAGAAAGTTGAATTGACATCCATTTGATATACCTTGAAGTTCTTATGAGCAATAAGAGAAAGAAACATCCTTATTACTTCCATTCTAGCTACCAAAGAAAAAGTCTCCTCAAAATCAATTCCTTCAACTTTTAAATAGCCTTTACAAACCACTTTGGCTTTATTCCTTACTATTTCACCATCTTCATTCAGTTTATTTTGGAAACAACCACTTTGTTCCTATCACATTCTTATTATCTGGCCAAGGAACTAATTCCCAAGTTTGATTCTTCTCTATCTAATCCATTTCTTCCTCCATTTCCTTTATCCAATTTTTATCTTTGTTAGCATCAACAAAGTTTTTGGGTTCTAAATTTGATAGTAAACACAAATTAACTTGCTCATTTTCTCTTGCAAACATTCTCCTGGTCAACACACCTTCGTCTTTATCCCCCAATGATATGATTTGTATAATGATTCCTTTGGACATACTTTGCTGAAGTTTTGAGAGTCATCACTGGTTCTGGTTTCTTTTCTTCTTTCTCCTCTATTTATTATTCTTCTTCTTCAATCCAAGGAAGCATATCAGATCCAAAAACTTTAGGTTCATGTGAGATCTGACACAAGTCTTCATCTACCTTGAAATTTTTACTTTCAATCATCTTTCCCAATCTCTTTTTGTAGCATTTGTATGCCTTGCTCCTAGTTGAGTAACCAAGAAAGATTTCTTAGTCACACCTTGAATCAACCTTTCCAAGGTCTCCTTCATCTCTTCTGATGTAGCATCTATGGCCAAAGATTCTGAAATATCTAACAGTGGTAGGTCTTCCATACCATAGCTCATAAGGGGTCATATTATTGTTGACCCTGAGCTGCACTCTATTAAGTGAATAGACAACAATATTTATTGCTTCCTTCCAATACATATCTATAAGGTCAACATCTTTTATCATTATCATATCCATTTCTTGCATTGTTTTGTTCTTCCTTTCTACTACCCCATTCTTTTGAGGGATTCTAGGAGTAGAAAAATGTCTCCTAATTTGCTATGATCTTCACAAAACTTTTCAAACTCATATGAAGTGAAGTCATCTCATCTATCTGAACTTAAACTTTTGATCCTCACATCCATTTAATTTTCAACTTTTACTATAAAAATATTGAATTTATCAAAGGATTATGATTTCTCTCTTAAGAACCCAATTCATTCTAGTGTAAGATCATCTACAAGCAACATAAAATACCTTTCACCTCGTTGGTTCCTTATCCTTGTAGGTCCACATAGATCAGGTTGGATCAACTCCAATGGCATTAAAACAGAGGACTCCTTGCTTTTGAAATTGGTCTTTGTTTTCTTTCCCATCTAACATTCTTTGCATAATGTGTTTGTAGGATTTTTTATTCTATGTATATCTCTCACTGTATGAGAGGATCTGATCTTCACCATGTTGTCAAAGTTGATGTACCCCATCATTTTGTGCCACAATCAACATTCTCCAGAACTGAGCTAATAAGAAGATTCTTCCAATAACCTCTTTTAGATGATAAAAATTACCATTTGTCCTTGTTCCTTTAGCAACGAGCCTTCTAGAACCTTCATTTCTAATATCACATCCATTTGCATGAAAAGTAAGATTGTATCCTATGTTGCACATTTGGCTAACACTCAGAAGATTATGTTTTGGACCTTTGAATTAAAGGATATCTTCAATTCTATTTTTTCTGTCAATTGTTATATCACCTTTTCCATATATTTGTGCTGACTTGTCATCACCAAACTAATAGCTCCCCCATTGACCTTCTTGAGACTGATGAACTTACTTTTTTCACCCATCATGTGGTGAGAACACCCACTGTGAATCAACCAAGAATTTGCCTCTTCCTTTGCATGAAATGCAGTCCATATTTCCATTGATCTCCCATTAACCTTACTAGTCTACAAGGTACAAACCTTTTACATTCTCTAATGTTGTTCTCTTTTCCTTCTAGAGCTATGAATATATTTTCACCATTTGAATCATTATCTTCATCTTTAGAGGACTAGTTGCTCTCCTTAGAATAGAATCCTCTTTTGATTTTCTCTCTTTTATTATCATCAATAGAATCTTTATAGGGACATCTAGATGCAAAATGGCTAATCCTTCCACAATTGAAACATTTGAAATATAACTTACCTTTGTACTTTCTAGTGCCTTTATTCAATCTTCTTACAAAGTTAGCTTCAACTTCATCAAGGTCATCATTTTGATTAGCAACTTCATCTTCAATAAATTTATTGGCTTTGAATGCAACTTCCCTTTTTGGAACATCTTGATCAAACTCTATCATTTCAAAGGAAATAAGTGCATTAGAAATTTCATCAACAAAGTACTGATCCAAGTCTTTAGATTCCTCAATGGCAGACACCTTATGACTATAAATATTAGGGAGAGATCTTAGAACCTTCTTTACAATCTCACTTTCTTTAACTTCTCCACTAAGACTAGTGACCCTGAGCATGTAATTTGCAATGTTTTCATCTTCTATAATCTTCAGAGTCTCAAATCTACTTTAAAAGATTTGCATCTAACTTGATTTATTTTATATCAACAGACCCTCTCTTTTCGCTTTGTCAGGTCACTTTTTCCTTCGCCTCATTTTGTGTGCCCCTATTTTGAATCCTAATTGGTCAAGGAGTCTTAGAGGTACCATATTAAGTTGACTAAGTTTTACCACCTTCAAAATTTTCAAGTCTTTAGCCTCTATAGAGTTCCTTTGGCAGTTTTCCCTAAATCCTCAAAATTGTCCTCATTTTCCCATTCCAGGTTCGCCTATGCGGGCCGCCCTATGCGGAATTCCATTTTCCTTTCACCATTTCCACCAGCATTTGAGATGGGGCATCTACCCACTTTGCAGTATTAGCGGTCTTTGTTTCCATCTCTTTTTCCAACCAACCGGACATCGAATGCTTGGCTACCATTCACCCTGCGGGCTCCACAGTTCCCACCACCAACCTTTTTTGAATTGCGCACCCACCAACTCTGCCTGCCACCATACCAATGTTTATTGAAGACATTTAATGCCTAGGAGTCTATAAATATCAAGTCCTGATGGGTCATTTTCATCGACATTCCTTCTAAAAATTTGTCAGAGCCCTCCAGCTTTCGCCGCCTCTGCGCCCGCAAGATCCTGTTGCCATTCGTGCATTGCAAGCTTTAGCTTCTTCATCAAGATCTTGTGGGTCTACTAGGTAGGACTTTTGTTGCCACCTATTTCATCATTTTTCTTTGAAATATGCAAAATTATTAAAATCTTAAGCAAAAAAACCTCAGAACTAGATAGAAGACATCACGACACACAAAACCCACCTTTTAAAAATTGAAAATCATTTGAAAATTTTCCTATGAAACGCTTGTGGAACTTGAGACCTCCACAACCATTCTTGAACCAGGACAATCAAGATCTTGTGGTCCGCAAAACCATCATTGTCGTTATCTCGGCTTCCCCAACAACAAACTTTAAACTGCAGCCATTGTCCCTTGTGGACCCACCAATGCAAGTGACCACCACCTCCTTTCCTCCCAATCAAAACAAATGATCCTTCTATGGGTCATCCAGGGCAAGTTTCCCTCATCACTTCACCACCATTTACATGTTCATCTCCAAGTGGGGAGACCGTTAGTTCCTTCTGTTGGGCGGGCCCCACGCTGTCAAATTTCGTTCAACCCCTTGAGCAAAACGATTAAGGGTAAACCCTTTGCGGGCTTCCATTCGTGATCACCGCCCCGCGTTCATCGTTCCAAATGGCTTGGGCATCCCAACCATCTGCCTTGCAAAATCCGCACCAACCGCCTCTGTCTAAGCCCCGAGAAGTGAATCAACCAAGTTCACCATTTGCAGACCCTTCAATGTGGGTCATCACTGCCCTTCGTCCATCATTTTGGACGGCTGAGGGACTCCATCCTTCCACTCTGCAGGACCTGAAGCTGAATTCTACCGAACGATCATCAAAAATCATTAAGTATAAGTTTCTTGTGGGCAAGCCAATGCGAGTGGCCACTTGTGGGCTGTTGTCCTGCTTTTGCCACTCTTAAACTGCCAAACCAAGCCTGCCTCCCACTGTGTGGAGCCTGACCTCCCTTTTATCTGGTCAAACTTGAATGAACAACTCATGCCAATGCATTATGTGGGCTTGATGATGCAGACCACCGTCTGTGGGCCATTGTCCTGTCTCCATAATCCTAAGCGACCATCACCCCACATCCTTCCATGGGTCCCTGCCTGCATCATATTGAACAAACTCAACTTTAAGGTTGAACCGACACCACCCTTCTTGGCTGCGGATCCCACATTGTAGGATGTTGTCTGTGGGATTCTACCTTGCCAGTGTTGTTTCGAATGGTGGAATTCCTAACAGCCAAGACACCTCCTGCACCTGCAACCTCTAGACCCACATCACAAAATAATTGAATTAGCATTTCAAGGACCTCAAAGAAGATCAAACCCACATGTCCAAATGATGTAATACCTTGGTGGGCCCTATCACAACACGAAAATCTTAATGCAAGTTGATCCATGCGGGCCGTCATGCCCTCTTCCCCATTTGTCTATAGCTTCCTTCAAAACAACCGCCAGCCCAGGGAAGTCTGCATCCCCGGGCCCACATTGCCATATCTTCCCTGAACAAAAAGAAAATGATGATCTGAAAGGAATTTTATGATCTTTAAATGATAAATTACTTGATCTAACATCAATTTTGTAGGGTTTTTCTAACACTCCCCTTGTTTGTCACATGAATATGCTTATTGCTCCTTTGCTTGTAGGATTTATGGAATCAGTTGCAGGACCTTAAGGGGCATCCGCAGAGAAGGAAAAGGGGAAGAAAACTGCCAAAGTACCAAGAGGGAAGGAAGAAAAAGACCAAATGAAGTACAAATTTCAAGGAGCGGAGGTCACTTCCAAAGTTACCACATAATGGGATACAGTCATAGACACCAACTTGGGGCAGGTTGATTTAGATGAATTCAGACAGAGAATCATTTCCAACCCCACCACAAAAAACATAAAGAGAATTAAGAAAAGTGGGTTGGCCAAGGCAACTGATTTCTCGCCTGCTCTTGAACTCCTGAGCTGGTGATGGCCTGTAGGGAGGCATTTCAAGAGAAAACCAAAAGAATTTTTGACCATGATGGCAGAGTGTTGGCTAACTTGTCCTCCAAGTCCATAGGGAAAAATTTCTGCATCCCCATCTTTGATCCAATGGAGAAGACCACAAAAGAATATGCAAAAAGTATGTGGAAAGTCAACCCTCTAAAATGCAAAAAATTGATCAATCAATACTGGTTGATAGAGAAGAGGGGCAACACAAACAAAGTGCCTCAAGAACTCTTCAGGAGTGATTTTCATGAAGATTACCATGATTTGGTAACCTTACTAAGCAGAGTCATGGGCATCCCAACTACGGCATACTTCCAAGATTGGATGTTTTATTTTATAGAAGAGATTATCAGGGGGAAGACCAAGTTCAACTGGGCAGGAATGATCAACATCTGCTTGCATGAGCAGTTTGTAGCAGTCATGAGGACTTCTCAATTTTGCATGACCTCTTACTTGGTCTATTTGTTGGTTGACCCTGTTCCATACAAAGGTCTATTTGTAGTACATAGCACAACTCTAGGGAGAGAACTAAAGGTATATGATAGGAACCCGTAGTTTCAATAGTGTAATTTCAAGAAAGATTACTAGAGGGTAAATGATGCCTTCATAGGGCACATCATCAGACTTCTTGGAGGAGAATTTGAGAGAAGGGTCACACATAGTGTGTAAGGAAAGACTCTAGTGCGGAAATCACTTTCCTAATGTCAATTCACGGGGAAATAATGTAGGAGTACTTTTAATTTCAAGATTATAGAGCATTAAGATTCACACATAAAAGAATAGACAATAATATCAACGAAGAATAGACACCTGATTTATGTGGGAAACCCCTTTCGGGAGAAAAACCCACCACCAAAGAGAAGTCACTTTATTCACAATCAAAACAAATTACTGTAATAAAGTTACAGATCCCTCCTTCATAGGTATTTTTTTTCTGATATTACATAGCAGCATTACAATTAGCCAACCATAGTCAATTGCAACACTGTTATAATGTTCTTTCAACATACAGTTTGCTCAACTAATGCTAAATGTTTTCTTCTTGCTCTACACACAATCCCAACCGGTCTGCTTACTATACTCATTTCAACCCTTCGATTTCTAGGAATCTATTATCCAAACTGATTCGGTTCACTCAACTGCTAAGAAGCTCAACCGATGACATTATCCCACATTGATGGGGAATATTAACAGTCATTAGTTTATAAACAAAATCTTGAAGACTTTAGGTATCCACGAGTTAGCCCTTTTGATTACCAGCTCACTCGTACACCTGCGATCAAACCAACCATCGACATGGCCCCACCAAAGTGAACACGTTGGCACGTCACTCAAAATGTTAACTTCATAACCACCACATACAAGTTACAAATTTATTGATCCCTGCGACAAGCTGATACCACTGTCGCCCAGTCAGAGAAAACTCAAACTTCATAACTCCCGCATACAAGTTATGAATTTACCGATCCCTGCGAAAATGAAGAAGATTTGTCAGTTGGGAAGTTACGAAACTTACAAACTCCATGACAAGGTTACAAAATTAGGAACTCCAACAATAGGCTGACAATGAATACTTGAACAGAGATACAAGCCAGCAAGTTGAGGCACAATTTCCAACAATCTCCCACTTGACGAAGACTTACTTGCTTCCTTCAAACTCAAAGTTAATGAAGTTCATGGGCTCCAAGGCCCATCAAACTAACACACCACCTATACTTTTCCATGCTCATGGGCTTTGTCAATGCATCTGCAACATTTTTCAGATTATCCACCTTTTCTAAACAAACCTTTCCATCCTCCACTATATCTCGTACAAAATGATACTACACATCAATATGTTTCATCTTGGCATGGAAAGTTGTATTTTTCATCAAAAAAATAGCACTCCGATTGCCACAACAAATTAAAATTTTCCTTGTATTGAACCCAACATTAGAACACAAACATTTAAGCCATACAACTTCTTTGTAGGCGTGTGTTTCTGCCATGTATTCAGCTTTAGTAGTGGATAGAGTGACTACAACCTACCGCTTACTCATCCAACTAATTGCACCACCATTCAACATGAAATATATCCACTGGTGGATCTACAGCTATCAAAGTCCCCTTCCCAATCAGAATCCACATAACCTCTAATTCTAAGAGAATGTTGTGATCCAATTGAGTCACCATGATAACACAAAGTGTACTGTGATGTACCTTTTAAATATCTAAAAACTCTTTTCACAACATCCCAATGTGGCCTTCCTGGATTTGCCATAAACCGGCTAAGAACTCCCACTACTTGGGAAATGTCTAGCCTTGTGTAGACCATTGCATACATTAAGCTTCCAACTACACTTGCATAAGGCACTCTAGTCATGTCCTCCATTTCAGTAGGATATTTTGGACAATCTTCAACAGATAGTTTTGTTCCCTACAAAACTGGAACAACTAGCTACTTGCAATCAATCATACTAAATCTCTCCAAAACAATGTTAATATACTTAATCTAGCTGAGCCAAAGTTTTTTCCTCTTTTTGTCCCTGGTTATTTCCATCCCCAGAATATACTTGGCTGCACCAAGATCTTTCATTTTGAACTTTACAGAAAAATAAGCTTTTAGATCAGAAATCATAAGCTTACTATTCCCAATGAACAACATGTCATCCACATACATGGCAATAAATAAGACACAATCATTTTCAGATTTGAAATACACACAATGATCAAATTTTTATCTTACAAATCCCGAAGACAAAGCAAACGTGTCAAATTTCTAGTACCACACTCTAGGAGATTGTTTTAATCGATACAGAGATTTTTTCAACTTGCATATCAGATATTCTTTACCTTTTTCCACATAGTGCTCAGGCTGGGACATATAAATTTCTTCTTCAAGATCACCATGAAGAAATTTTGTCTTCACATCCATTTGTTCAATCTCTAAGTCATACGTTGCTACAAGTGATAGAAGAAATTTGATAGATGTCAGCTTAGCTACAAGAGAAAATATTTCTCCATAATCAATTCCCTCTACCTGGGAATAACCTTTCGCAACCAACCTTGCCTTATACTTTTCAACACTACCATCCAAACCTATTTTCTATTTAAATACCCATTTATAGCCAATAGCTTTGCTGCCTTCAAGCAAGGGCACCAAACTCCAAGTGTCATTCTTTTCTAATGATGCCATTTCTTCATTCATGGCTTCCAACCAAGAGTTTGCATCAGTCATATTAATTGCCTCTTTAACAGTCCTAGGCTCATCAATGCTAGTAATCAAAGCATAGGCACAAGTAGAATCTAACATAGAAAACCCATACCTATCAGGTTGCTTTATTTCACGTGTTGACCTCCTCAATGGTTGAGGCTGAGGTTGTTCTTCTTCTTTAGAACTCTCAGAACTACTCAATCTCTCCTCAGATTCAGGTATGTTTTGAATTTTTAATTCCTCTTTATTTGGTGTTGGAGGAATTTCAACTACATCCTTTTATTTTCCAGATTTTATCTCTGACTGCATATCCAAAGTAGAAGGCTTCAGTTCACAAAAAATAACATTTCTGCTGTACAAAACCTTCTCAGTCACAGGGTTCCAAAGCTTGTATCCTTTTATGCCAGCACTATAGCCAATAAATATACATTTAACAGCTTTGTTCTCCAACTTAGATCTTTTTTCATTCAACACATATGCATATGCCTCACATCCAAAAACTCTAATGTGTCTAAGAGAGGGCTTCTTACAAGACCATGCTTCCAAAGGTGTCTTCTCAACAAGAGAAGAATTAGGAGAACAATTTAATAAATAACATGTTATTGCAACTACCTCATCCTAGAACTTCTCCTCCAAACCAACGCTGCTCAGCATACTTCGTGCTCTTTCCATCACTGTCTTGTTGAACCTTTCAATAACTCCATTTTGTTGCAGAGTATAGGGTGTAGTCTTATGTCTTTTAATTCCATGATCTTTACAATACCTTTCAAACTCATCAGAACCAATCTCACTACCATTGTCAGTCCTTAAACATTTTATTTTCCTTCTAGTTTGATTTTCCACAAGGTTTTTAAATTCCTTAAAATGACTGAACACTTCTGATTTACTCTTAAAAAAATACACAAATGCCATTCTTGAATAGTCACCAATAAAAGAAACATAATATTTAGAATTCGATAATGAAGGAACATTTACTAGACCAAACACATTAGAATGAATATAATCAAGTAAACCAGAAGATTTATGAGGACTGGAATAAAATGAAACACGATGTTGTTTACCATATATACAATGCTCACAAAATTCAAATTCAAGGTTACAGTCATCAAGCCCTTCAACCAAGTTTTTATTTTTCATGGTTTTTAAACCTCTTTCTCCAATGTGGCCTAGCCTATGATGCCACAACATTATTTTCTTAGTTGGAAGCTTCATCTCCAAAGAATTAGCTCCTGCTGAAACAATCACCTCTTTCCCTATAGATTTACATGGTTTTTCAGAAGCACTATTGCATTGAACTGCATTTGCATCCAACTTATAAAGAGTACCAATTCAAGCACCCTTTTCCAACAACATAGAGCCTCTTGTCATCTTAAAAAAACCATTAGAGAAAGAGACCTATACACCAGCATCATTCAACCTACTAACAAAAAGTAAATTTTGAGCCAAACCTAGTATATGCATAACATCATTGATTCCCTTCACCCTTCCATCAGGGAACTGAATTCTAACTCTTCCACGACCAACTATATCGAGGGATGAATCACTTTCCAAGTACACATTTCCACCATTATATATTTCATACTTTGTGAACCAATCTCTATGAGATGTCATGTGGAAAGATGGTCCAGAATCAATCAGCCAGACATCATCTGATGCCTGAGTTGCCAAGGCTGCAATGAAGGCATCTGCTTCGCTTTGAGAAGAATCATTTTCAGAAGAGTTATTCTTCTTCTTTTTCTCCTCTTTGCAATCCTTTCAGACATGACCGGGCTTCCCATAGTTCCAACACTTCACCTTGAACTTTTTTACAGGAGACTTTGGTCTCCCTTCTGATTTCGATTTGGATTTCATGTCCTTCTTCTTTCCTTTTTCTTTCGATCAGCCTCGAACAACAAGAGCCTCCTTCACCATCTCAGAAGATTTTCTTCTCATTTCTTCTTATAACAAAGAAGCAACAACATATTCCATCTTGAAAGTGGATGTTGTACTCCCAATGGCCATCACCAAATGATCCCAAGAATTAGGCAAAGAACATAACAACATACAACGATCTTCTTCTTCAATCTTCACACCCACAGATGTTAACTGAGCAATCAACATGTTAAAAGTATTCAAGTGATCAACAACAAATACTCCTTCCTGCATTTTCAAAGAATACAACTTCTTCCTCAAGAACAAATTTTTTACCAAGGACTTTCCCTAATAAATATCTCCAAGTATTTTCCACAAGGAGGCTGTAGTCTTATGTTCATGCACATTAAGAAGAACAGAGTCTGCCAAATAGAGTCTTATCAACCCCTTTGATTTTTGATCTGCAAGATCCCAATCTTCTTGCTTCATGCCAAAAGTTTTCGTTCCAGACACAGCCATCCAAAGATCATGATCAACCAACAGATCTTCCATTTTGAGTTTCCACAACTCAAAATTGCAGCCATTGAATTTCTCAATTTCAATCTTTCTAGATGTACTTTCTAGTGCCATCTCAATCTATAATTTGACAATTACCAGACTTTTACAAGACTCCCAATGAACAAAAATGACACAAAAAAACCCAACCAACCCACAATGATAACACAACTAGCCAAGCTCTGATACCACTTGTAAGGAAAGACTCTAGTGCGGAAATCACTTTCCTAATGTCAATTCATAGGGAAATAATGTAAGAGTACTTTTAATTTCAAGATTACAAAGCATTAAGATTCACACATAAAAGAATAGAAAATAATATCGATAGAGAATAGACACCTGATTTATGTTGGAAAACCCTTTCAGGAGAAAAACCCACCACCAAAGAGAAGTCACTTTATTCACAGTAAAAATAAATTACAATCAAGTTACAAATCCCTCCTTCACAGGTATTAGTTCTCTGATATTACACAACAACATTACAATCAGCCAACCACAGTCAATCGCAACACTGTCACAATATTTTTTTATCATATAGTTTGGTCAACCAACGCCAAACTTTTTCTTCTTGCTCTACACACAATCCCAATTGGTCTGCTTACTATACTCATTTCAACCCTTCGATTTCCAAGAATCTACTATCCAAACTGATTCAGTTTTCTCAACCACCAAGAAGCTCAACCGATGAAATTATCCCACATTGACGAGAAATATTAACACTCATTAGTTTATAAACAAAATCCTGAAGACTTTAGGTATCCACGAGTTAGCTCTTTTGATTACCAACTCACTCATACACCCGCGGTCAAACCAACCATTGACATGGCCCCACCAAAGTGAACACCCATCGGTGCATCGCTCAAAATGTTAACTTCATAACCACCACATATAAGTTACGAATTTATTGATCCCCGTAACAAGCCGATACCACTGTCACCTAGTTAGAGAAAACTCAAACTTCATAACTCCTGCATACAAGTTATGAATTTACTGATCCCCACAACAACGAAGGACATCGGTCAGTCGAGAAGTTACGAAACTTCTAAACTCCATGAAAAGGTTCTTAAGTTACAAAAATCACCGATGCCATGACAACAAAGGAGATCGGTCGGTCGGGAAGTTACGAAAGTTCCAAACTCCACGACAAGTTTACAAACTTAGGAACTCTAGCGATCGCCCGACAATGAAGACTTGAACAAAGATACAAGCTAGCAAGTTGAGGCACAATTTCCAACATAGTGCTCATGCATTCATCCACCAGTTCAAATTCTTATTTATTTAGTTTCCCAAGTTTACTTACATCTGGACTGAGGGCTTCTCTGAGAGGCCATATAAGCTACCTCAGTATCTAAATGACTAGTTAATCTTGTTGGAAATCTCCAAGCAGTTACAACACACACACATGCTCCTGAGTGACAAACATAGGTCGAGCATCCACTATCCTCTCACTTTTGGCCAGGGTATGTATGCAATCCATGCATCCCAGTGTGCAGAGTATTCTGAAAAGGAAATCATTGAATATAACTTGTTACTCCACTCCTCGACCAAAAAAAGATCCATATGAAAAATTGAAGAAGATGGTCGGGAAAGAGTATGCCCATTTACACAATGTTAAAGACTTATGGGCTAACTACAAGGATGATAAGGAGGTGTGCATGAGGCACTTTATGTGCATGATGACATACTTCGTTAAAATGGTCAAATTGTTCCTAGTACCAGATCAAATTATGGGGGATGAAAACATAGTGATAGAACTAAGATTTGATGTTGTTGCCAACCTGCCATTGCCCTTGATTGAATGGGATGAAGAAGAGGTCAATGACTTGGATATTATAACAAAACCAATAGAGCACATGAAAAAGTTGTGGATTGATGGGAAAAGTGCTCAGTAGAAGCTCCAAGGAGAAACTCTAACCTATGGTGAGTTCGAAGACGAGCTCGAGAGCGAAACTGATAGTGGGACTGCTTCTGCCCCATTTGGAGAGACTCCAAAATCTCCTCTCACTACCAAGTCAAAGAAAAGGAAAGAGGTAGCAAAACGTCAACCAAAGCATAAGGTGTATTCAAGGAAGGCTTCTGAGGGTGAGTCCTCAAAGAAATCAAAGAAATCGGGTGGATTTGCTAAAATGACCATGATCCAAGAGGACCCACTCCATGAAGGAGAGGAAGAAGAGGCTGAGCAACCAAAGTCTCTACCTGTTGGCTCTGCTCTTGCTACCACCACTGTTGTTGCTACTATCACTCCTCCACCAGCATCTCAAGTACTACTTGCTTCCTCTCCACCTACGGTGGATATCTCATTTCACCTTGCCTGCACCTCACCTACTACACCCATCATGGTGAGGGATTCTTCCTCTACAACCATTCTCCACTCTCTTCCTCAATTTCTCCATCAACGACTACTCCCTTAGCATCTGAAACAACAGTTCCCACTCTCACTCTTCTAGAAGCTTTTCCTCAATGCATGTAAAACATACCTATGGAGCTCTTTGGAGTATTAATGAACCCTACAATGCAGGATACCTTAGCTCAAGCCATAGCCGGTCTCCTTGTCCCTTCTCTCACTGAACTATCTAAAATGGAGATGACCATGTAGATATTTGAGGAGCTAGAAAGATAAGAGAGGGAGGCAACTAAAGAACTGGTTGAGGAATTTGATGACTACCATGAGCATCTAAAGCATCAGCACTTGGTCATTGATGAGGTGGTGCATGAAGAGGAAGGATCACAATCCTTTGAGGAAGATTTTGAAGAACCCGATGCCAAATATATAGTGGAGACTTCTAATCAAGAACTCAAGGAAGAGTTGGCCTGGCAACTTAAAGATGTTGGGGAGGAAGTTGAAAGGAAGTCCTCTAAAGAAAAGAAGGACTCAGATGAAGATATGGAGGTATCCATGGAGCCTCCAACCAAGGAACAAGACAAAATCCTAGGTCATGATGAAGAGATGCCTCTTGTAGGAGAAGAAGAAAAGAAAGAGGAGAAAGCTAAAGAAGAAGACAAGCTTGAAGAAGAGGCTAAAACAAGAAGAAGCCCAAAGACAAAGCATTATGTAGAGCATGGGAAAGAAGAAGAAGAAAATTCATCTGAAGGGGAAGATATCCCCAAGGAAAACATAGCCACCACTGAGTCTCAAGAAGAAAAGGCTATATTTATTTGTGAATCAGATGAAGAGGAAGAAGAGAAGACAAAACAAGAAGCTCCAGATCATCATGAAAGGGAAATCCAACATGAAAAACAAGGAGAAGGTGATCATGAATCACCAAAAGAGGGATCTCAGATGCCTGAATGAATGGAGAAGCAATTACAAAAGAAGACCCCCTCCCTCATGGACCCCAAAGAAAGGCTAGAGGTCATCCTAGCACAAGCTCATATAGGATCAAAGAAGGAGAAGAAGCCAAAGGTCTGATCCCATATTATGATGGATGCATTAGGATCAAGGACCATGCAAATAGCTACTCTAGTGATGGATAAAGGAGAAGGAGTCAGCTACAATATCTCCACCATCGACCTAGGGACAATGACAAGGGAAAAAAAGATAGATCATCTCCAGGGATCTATTGCCACTATTGTGCATCAGATGAACAAAGATCAACCCTCCAAGGAGGATTTAAAGGCATAGGTGGCAGACCTTATAGCCTACATACTTGACAATGGTATTATACTGAAGACATGCCCACAACATCATCAACCACTCCTCTATTGCTTTCTAAAGATCACATCAACAAATTAGAGAAGAGGAAGAACTAGACTAAGGCCATCGAAGACTAGTTCTGGCGGGTAGTTTACAATGGAGATAAGGGTATTAACCATGCTACCCGAACAACAAATAAATTTAGGGAGGTACAAAATTAGCTTGAAGGCATGAGGAAATTCTATACTGACTTCCCAGAGCTATATAGTATCACATACCCTAAACTTGAGGCTATCCTCAAGACGCCTGAGAGATCCTGGGAAAAGGAGCTGGCACTAGCAAAGGATGACCATTAGCTTGTTGAAACATGGAAACTAGGCCTTGATCACAGGAGATAAGTCTTGGAGTGGGTGCTCCATGAAGTGGAGTTAGACCTAGATTGGGTCAAACAACACCAAGCAACTTGCGAAGAATATTTGAAGCTCATGACAGACTATGACATGCTTGTCATCAAGCTAGATCTAGAAAGGATAAGGTCATATTTTCATAAGAAGATGGAGAATGGAGCCACTGATTCACTAACACCATATTTTATGGATTTTTCTGCTTGGGCCTTTGCTCAATCAGAGCAGGTGATAAAAAACACACCAAAATGCAACAAGGATTGGGACTTGATTACCAAAAGATCTAGAAAGTTAAGCTTCTAGGTGCTCCAATCTGATATAATGGGGTGGAGAAAATTTTAGGCATTGATTGGCAAGTTCATAAGATATGCCACGTTGAAGAAGAGTGAAGGAAATCTAGTCATTGATGACGAGTTCCTCATAGTGTAGTTGTAGCAAAGGCAATTAGCTAGAAGACAAAAGTGCTACAACACCAGTCACTAGAGGAAAAAGTAGTCTAGATGACAAGAATGTAATTTTAAATTGTAAAATATTAAGGGGTATGTGAAATCCTAATTTGTAGTGAATCTTGGTCACATAATGAGATTAAATCTTGGCCATTCATTCTACTTTTTGAAAACTATAAATAGTGGCTCTCCTCTCATTTTCAAGAGAGAGTTGAGTTGTTGTAAAGACATGTTGCTGAAATTCTAATAGAAATTCATTGCTTTTGGTAGATTCTTGAGTTTCATTCATGTTTCATGATTCATCTCCTCATAGTTAATAGATTTGTGTAGATTTACTTTGTTGTTTTATGTGTTTATCATGCTTTAGTAGATTATTTAATGTTGTTCATTGATGCTGAAGAATTCTACTATGTTGATTCCTTTCCTTGTTCATGCTTTTTGTTGTTTATTGATGATAAATAGAAGTGTAAATCTAGTCTAAACATACTTTGATTGCTGCACTTAAAATTAATCCTTTATTCATTTTTCATGGTGAATGAATGATTGAAAATTTGCAAACCTTAGAAGATTGCACTAGTTTCATGATACTATTAGTTCATTTGGTTAAGTGGGACTTAGTTTCAAGAAGGTTGTACGTTGTAGTGTTCTCCATTATCACTGTTCATCAGTAGTTTCAGGTGTAGGAACTTACTCTCTTCCCTTCCCTTTTGACCTTTCTTTAAAATAGTGATTTAGGCGAAGTTCAAGCATCATTGTAAAGCCAAATCTGATGACAAAAGTGGAGTTACAGACTACTATCCTAAACTTGCAACAATAGAACAACATTTCAAAATTTTATAAACTCCATTTAAGGAACCAATTCCCTTCCAACTTAACATATGTAAGGATTCCCTATGATTACCAAAAAATCACATGAAACAACTGAAATATTCCAAGCACTGTCATGACTTGACATCCAAAACCTTGGGATAGTTTTCTGCAATTTACTTGTAGGAAATTGTCTTTCAAGAGAGGTGATGGACTTATGCATTACCTGTGTTGAGAAGTGCTAAAACACCCATCAACATAGCAAAGTTTCAAAAAGCTTTGAGTTGAAGCCAATCCACATAAGAGAGTTGTTGCCTCTATTTCACCTACAGTTAAATTAGGCAAGATGATCAAATGTCAGATCTTCAGAGGCTAGGTGGGATATTCACATAAGGGCAAAGACTCTACTTCAGTTGCCAGGTCGCGGGAACTCAGTGGAAGAAGCTACCCTAGGAGTATTCGGCATGAAAAAATCATCTAAGGAAAAGTCGGCAGGACTCTCCTATTCTTTGGCCAACTGACTGTTTGTTTCTTCCCATCTTGAGTAGGTTGCTGAGACCTAGTTTCAGTCACGTCGAATGACCCTGTGGAGCTATCGCTATAGCGGAGGAGGTTCGGTATGACCTCTCACCATGCAGATTTTCCTTGGTCGATAGGCCTTTCAATCACTATTCGCCAGGACTCCCGGCAAATAGGGGCTTTAGGGTAGCTTTCGGCATTCGACAAAGGGTCTTGCCGATCGAGGGGAGGTCCCACCAGAACACAGGGTGTTATTGGCAAGAGTCTTGCCGAGCAGTGGAGCCTGCAAAAGGGAAAAAGCAGTTTCGGCCAAGGAAGGGTTCTCGATGAAACGTCTTGTCGAGACAGAAATGTCACCTCGATTCAAAGAGTCCTCGGTGTAATGAAACTTTTGCCGAGATGTCCCAGCGATAAGGTGAGGTCTCACCGACAACTGAGGAGCCTTCAGCATAGCGCAAGGAGCTCGGGAAGACTTCTTCCCGACTAGCGTGAGTCTTACCGAGTAGCGAAGCCTTCTGCCGAAATGGATCCCAACGGGATTACTTCTGAGGACATCGGCGAGGGTCTCCCAGACATGAATCTTATTGATGAAGGGATTGACTGTCAGAGTGATGTCTTGCCGATATCACATGGTCTCAACGATAGCAGAGATCTCCACATGATTCATTAACCCACAGATCTCTTGGTGATGGACGGTGACTTGTCGATGGTTCCAGTGGAATCGGTATGACTCTTTGGGCTCGTGAGGAGCTCTCAACAACGGCTCTATGCTATGTCGATTCTTGCGAAAATATTTAATCGCATCGGTGAGACACTTCTAGTGTCTCACCGAGATGCGATTCAATTGAAGAAATTGAGTGTCCGGGAGTTTGCGTATAGTTCACTCAGCCAATCAGAGAGGTCTGAGGGTCTCCATGGCAGTCTAAAGAATGTCAAAGGGATGAAGGGCGGTGTGTATCTGTAGCAGGCTCAGAGCATTCATAGTGCAGCCGAGGTAACTCAACTGGACACGACGACAAGGTCAGAATGAATGCAGTAGCTAAAGATATTTGAAGAAGGCTTCCTCGGGATGACTCTTCACCGTCATGGACACGCAGGGGCTTCAGCATTAACTTCATCCAAAAGATCTGAGTTAGATATTTTTCCTAAGCTGGGATATTTTTTGTAAGCCCTAAGGGGCCGACGTATCAGTTTGTATATAAGGCATTTTTTCCTTTTTGTAAATAGTTCTGATTGCACACCCTGAAGAGTTAGTGATTTTTAATCAATCCTTTCTCTGTCAATGTATGTTTTCTGTAACTCAGCTGAAGTCTTGAATACAACACAGAGTTTACCTTGGAGTTTTGTCTTCATGTCTATAGGATTCTTATTTATGTATCTTTCTTTTTGAGCTTGCAAGTTTCTAACTGTGTTTTCCATAATACTACATTCATATCTTAGAGTTGTGAAAATCAATCTTTCCTTCCTGAGATGCGTATGTAGACCAAACCTATTAGGAAGAAAAGCATTAAGTCTGAAAGATGTTGTTTTGAGAATAGCAATTGGTCTTTCAAGTGTATGTTCTTTTTGTGTTCATTTCATGATTTCTCATCATTCGATGTATCATCCTAGTGTGGTCTTTTAATTTATGCATCTTCTTCCTCTTTTCTCTCAAAGAATCAATAGTTTAGGTGATACCCAAAGGAATCCGGCCTTCTCCGAAGGTTCATTTCAGTTATAGGTGACCCACAGCCTTGAGATGATCCCATGTTGCTCTAGAATGCTCAATTTCTTGTAAACTCTGCACAGGGTGCAATTCTAGGTGACAACAAGAGCATTCTTAGCTTTTGAATTACATTCATATAATCTAATTTCAACAAGATTTATTGGAGGAGTAGTAGGAGCAATATAACCATCTTTGATTGATTTCCAAACACAAAACCCTAGGGAGTTTAGGTTCCCTTCCATTCTCAATTTCCAAAAAGCATAATTAATCCCATCAAACCTAGGACCCTTGTATGAACCATCATGTGAACCATCATGTGCCATCCCATATCTTTACTTCAAGATGTTAGTCCTTAGCTTTGGCATTACATTCATATAATCTAATTTCAACAAGATATGTTGTAGAAGTAGCAGGAGAAATATAACCATCTTTGACTGATTTCTAAACACAAAACCCTGGGGATTTTAGGTGCCCTTCCATTCTCAATTTCCAAAAGGCATAATTAATCTCATCAAACCTAGGACCCTTGTATGAACCATCATGTGCCATCCTAGATCTTTACCTCAAGATGTTAGTCCTCTTCATAGGAACTTGTCTTTGATACCAATTGTTGAAGACACCCAAAGGTTGAGAGGTGGAGTGAATTAGTTTACAGAAAAAACCTTCCAAAAAAAGAGTTCTTCAACACAGTACAAACTTTAAATCCCTAAGTAGATCGATAGCAAAGAAGATGTATTTTAACCCTTTAACCAATTCAACAACTATAAAAAAATGAGAGATACACCAATCCTAACCTTAACCAAAACAAAAAAAATGATAAATGAGACAAGAACACACATCCACAAGATGACACTAGATTTGTGTGGAAAACCCAATGAGGGAAAAACCACGGTGAGAGCTAACTCACAATATAAAGGCTCACTACCAAAAGAGACTTGTAAACTAAAGCTCACTACCTCAACACAAGATATAGAGGACTTACAGGACTAAAGAAAACACAACTCTAGATGCAATATACAAGGAACTAATGAGATTCACTATCTCAGAGTAGGATGCAAAATTTTTATGAGAGAATCACAATATTTGTACACATAACACTCTATTGACTGAGGCATTGTAGAACATCTAATCTTTCCTCTTCACAAACTAGCACTAACTCTGTTAGATTTTCAATACATTCCACACACTTTCTTTTTGCACTTGTACACTTCTCCATCATGTTGCATCTGAAATGATCTTGCATTTATATTCACCATAACACATCAAATCTTCAATCAGGTCATCCAAGAAGAGGATAAACAATGAATTCAACAAGTCAGCCACCAAAGAACAATGTAGAACTATCCTAATGATAGAGAGGACCAAAACCAACCTTATTACATCTTCTAATTGTTACCTGATTTTCACCTGTGGGCTCAATCAGGCAAGGCAATCTATGTTTCAGGTGTTCATGAAGGCCAAATGGAGGCATTGTTTTGCAAGGTTAAATCATACATTTAATGCTATTTCACAAGGAGGTCTATTGGAAAGTATGCCTTAGTCGGATCTGGCACAAAACTCCTCAAAGAAGAAAGTTGCTGAGACTAGCTAAAGGTCTTGCCGACAGTTGTATGCTATGCCGACTGTTGATGTGAAGTCTAATCACATCGAGGAGACACTACTAGTGTCTCACCGACATACGATTCCGTTTGAGTAGCCTTTGACTGCCTGGAAGCCTAAGTGGCATGTGTTCAACCAATCAAAGAAATTTGAGGGTGAACCATTGACTGTTTGACTGTTGTGACTTCCCCTATGGAAGATCAACGAAATGTGAGCGGTATGGATCTGCTCTATGATCAAAGGATGATGGATCGGTTCGGTGTCCAGTTGTGTCGTCTGTGAAGAGATCTAACAGGGGAGGTCGGATGCTGCTTCTCAAAAACGGTCAACTTGCAGAAAGATCTTGAGTAGGAAAAAGGTAGAAAGGGAAGAAACTGTGAGTCTCAGTGACAGCTGTGGTGTCTACTAGAAAAGGTAGATCGAAATTTATGATTTTGCTCAAGAATATTCAAGGCAACTCTAACGAGGTTTGAGGGTGGACATGAGGGCCAGAGGTTAATGCGATTATTCCAAAAGATCTGAAGGCCATTCCGGGAGCGATCCTTCACCGACATGGATAGCAGGGATACACATTTAATGCAGAAGTAAATTGATTCAAAAGATCTGAGGGCCGACATGTTCAGGAACCGACTCATTTTTGTAAACCCTAGGGCAGGGGCCGACACTTTTTAGTTTTTGTATATATGGCTTTTTTGCCTCTTTGTAAAGGAGTTCAGATTATGCATTCTAGAGAGTTAGTGATTTTCCTCAAATCCTTTCTCAGCTAATGTATGCTTTGTAACTCATTTGGAATTTAGAATATAAAATACAAAGATTACCTTGGAAACAGTGTTAGTGTTCATATTATTTTCTTTTTTCTTTTAGATTATGTAAGTTTTGAACTGTGCTATTCTAAATCTGCATTTGAACTTTAAAGTTGTGAAATTCATCTTTCCTTCTTAAAATGTATATGCAAATTAAGCCTTTTCATGAATTATGCATAAGTTCACAAAATTATGTTGAGTAAATGAAATAACTATCATTAGTTTTCCAAGGGTATGTTCATCGATTTTATTTCATGATTCCTGTCAGCTCGATGTATCACCATAGGGTTTAGTTTTCATTTTTATGTACTCCTCCCTTTTGCTTACAAAATCAATAGTTTAGGTGATAACACAAAGGAAGTCGACCTTCTCCGGAGGTTCTTTTCCATTTTTAGGTAACCCACAACCTGGAAAAGTTTCCATGTTTCTCTGAAGTATCAAGTTCTACAACTTGATAAGGGTGCAATTTCAGTAGACAATAGTTTTTGGCACACCCGGTGGGACAAGTTCCACATTATATTGTTGGTTTGGTATGCAACTAGCAAGTTTCAGACTTTGTAGAAGTTATTTTAGCATACTTGGTGACTCCGTGAAGAGAAAGAACTTCAGAATCAGAGCTTTTACAGCTTATGAGAAGAGTTCAGACAAGGAGTAGCTTAGTTCCTTTTGAATATTTATAGCTTTCCCCACCAAGGAGAAAAGGTAGGGTAACAAAAAGGCCATGGACAACATTTGTCTATTCTAGAAGAACCAAATCTACTCCTCCATCTGTGAGATCCCATATTGTTGTCTTGTCTTTTGTTTCACCTAGAGTGTAAGTAAACCCACCTCTTGCTATACAGATGGAAATGAATCAACCATTTGTTGCTTTTAATGAAGGTAGTCCATTAAATTTGGCACAACACAATGACATTCTAATGGCAGCTTTGAAAATTTTGCCAACTTTCACTAGGGAAGATCAGACTACCCCAATTGAAAATATACGAGATGTGGCTTCGTTATGCAGAGTCCATCACATAACTCAAGAGGATGTTGCTGTGAGATTGCTAGCTGCTTCATTGAAAGGAAGAGTTGTGCAATGGTATAGGGGTTTAGCAGTAGGCTCAATCGCAACTTGGGATGAATTTGGAGACAAGTTGCATAAACAGTTTCAAGATAAGTCAGATAACTTGTCTTTGGTTCTAAACAACTTACAACTATAAAAAGAGCCCCTCAGGAGAAAATGATGGATTTCAATTTCCATTTTCAAAGAACATGGGATATGATTCTTGCTACGGTAAGGCCTTCACCTGAATATGCCTTCCTATATTATCTTAGAGCTATAAATAGCGATATTTCAGTTTTAATACAGTCAATGGAGGAGTGTCTTTGTCAGATGCTTATGAAGTAGCAATCAGAGCTGAAAACAGCGTAATACAAGCTAGTAAACTTGCTCCTAGGCCACAAATGCCTATATTTCTAGATATTCATTTGAATATCCCTCTGCAGATACCACCTTTTGCACCTTTGCCACCTGTTCCAGCAGTATCAGCTATTGTTCTAGCTGCTGTAACAAAATAAACTGTTGTTTCAAGTTTTTCAAATGAGTTACAGGAGATCAAAAGTTTATTGCAAACTTTTGGTAATAAGGTTGTGAGCTTGGAAAAATAACAATCATATAACATGCCTTATCAACAGTAGAATTCAGGTCAACAACAACAATATCAAGGTAATAGACAGGCTTATCAAGGCAACTACCAGGGCCCAAGATAAAATATAAACACAAGACCTTTTCAGGCTTATGCTATAGCACCTGTTAGTGCAGTTAAGGATCTTGTCCCTATTCAAAAAAACTTATCAGAAGATTATGAGTGGTACGACCCTTGTAACCAATCTCACAATCAAGCCACTTGCTCAAATGGATTTATTAATCAAGCACTTATGGTACAGAATGCTTCAAGTTCACAACAAAATGCACTTAATGATGCACCTCCACAACACCAAGATTTTCTTACCAATGAAACTACCCTACTTAACTGGCAAGGTGAAGAATTATGTGGATTGAATGTAGATAATTCTCTAGTTCCAGCTAACACAAGGGAAAAGAAAAGAGCTTTCAAGCTTGATCAAGCAGCTGATAAAGGAAAAGCAATAGCTACAGAACCATCTACATCTCAAGTGACTCGCAATTTGCAAAGAAATCAGCAACTCCCAGTCAAGGAGAAGCCACACTTGCAGGCTGATCATGCTGGTATAAAGGTACATCATAAAGTAAACCCAGTTGCACCCTATAATATTATTGATAGTATGAATAAGATGAATGTAACGATGT
The DNA here is from genome assembly GCA_007258455.2 of Sequoia sempervirens. Lineage (NCBI taxonomy): Eukaryota > Viridiplantae > Streptophyta > Pinopsida > Cupressales > Cupressaceae > Sequoia > Sequoia sempervirens. The sequence goes on along the minus strand of VDFB02000017.1, from coordinate 400,550,107 downwards.
CTATGTGGGATTCATTAGCTATTCCAGGTCAAAAAGATATGTTACAGTCAGCCTTGTCAAACTTAAAAATGTCTGATGAATCTGAGTCTCCAATAGGTCAAGTTAGAACCGTTTTGACAAATAATCCTCAAGAAAATTATAAACAGCCTAGCAAAGAGACCGAAAAAGAAGTCAAACCTCCTCCATTTTACGTATCTATAATCATAGGTGATAAGTTAGTTCATAACTGTATGGTAGATAGTGGAGCTAGTAGCTTAGTATTGCCAAAGCAAATTGCTGACAAGCTTGGACTAAAGTATCAGCCTTTAGAGAAAGGAGTGATTCAATTGGATGGTACTTTTGTTAATACATTGGGTTTTATTAAAGATTTGAATCTTACCCTTCATGCTTGTCCAAATTTTTTAGTTCTTCAGGACATATGTGTCATAGATCTCCCACCTTTCTTTTCTTTGTGCCTCTCAAGAGACTTTACAGCTAAGATAGGTGGTTATGTGTTAGTTGCTTGGTCACATATACTATTTAGAACAAGATATGAAACTAAAGTTACCATTAAATCTGAAAAGTTGGCTAAAGATCACATTGAGCCATATAACTCAAGTCCTATCAACGCTGTTCCTATTGCTCCAGACACAAATTGTGTCATTTTTACTGACAATGAACTGGCTACTACTCAAGAACTTCAAGTAGAAGTTGTTCTTGATGTGCTACTACATGAATGGGCAGCTGAAAATGTGTTGGAGAATCATGTAGATTTTATTCAAGATGTTGGTATGGGTAATTATGTGATGCTTGAACCTGATGCAGAGGTTCCAAACCTTGAAAAGGGTATAGATCAGTTGTTGCAACAACGAAGTGAACTTTGGGAAATATTTTTTGATGGTTCCAGAAGAAAGAATGGAGCAGGTTGAGGTGCAATGCTAGTTTCTCCATAGGGTGATAAGTACTTTTCAACCTTTCATTTTGTTTTTGCATGTTCTAACAACAGTGTTGAGTATGAAGGACTCATTCAAGGCCTTGAGTGTGCAAGAAAAAGAAGAATTGATTATTTGAAAGTCTATGGAGACAATGAATTGATAGTTAACCAAGTTAGAGGACTGAATGTTGCCAAGAATGATGCTTTGAAGTCATACAGAAACAGAGTTTGGAACATAATTGAAGAGTTTAATGCTTTCAATCTAATTTCTATTCTAAGAAATTAGAATAAGTATGCTGATAGACTTGCAACAATTGGAGCACAGTTTGAAATCCCGGGCGATATCAAAAAAGATAAAATACAGCAATATGTCAAGGTGGTTATTAGGCCTTCAATTCCTGATAACAACATTAACTAGCAGGTATTTGAAAGTGATGAGCAAATATTAACCTTTCTACTCCAAGAAGATCAATTCTCTGTAGTGAACCAGGAGAGGATTAAACAGCAGTATGATGATCAAGTAATACAGCTGAAGACAAATAAACTACCCAAAGGGTTGGTTACCTTGGAATCCATATTCAATTCTGATGATCAGCTTAAGAAGAACAAAGTCGGCATTCAAGTCAAAGAAGATCATTATGAGGAAGTTGAAATTTTTATTTAGGTAAGCTTCTCAAATTAGGTAAAATTTGTTCAGCTGAAGATAAGAAAGCTTTCATTGCTTTATGCCAAGAGTATCATGATGTTTTTTCTTGGAAATATTCTAATTTGAAAGAGTTTGATCCTCATAGTACACAACATACAATTGAGTTAGAACCTGGAGCCAAGCCTGTTAGACAAAAATAGACCCTTGAACCCCAAGCTCGAACCTTTAATGATCAAAGAGTTAACCAAGTTAGTCAAGGGGGGTATTGTGTTTCCAATTAAACACACATCTTGGGTTTCTAACCTTGTTCTGGTTAGAAAAACGAATGGTGAGGTAAGATTATGTGTAGATTTTAGAGACCTTACCAAAGCGTCTCTGAAAGATCATTATCCCTTACCATCTATGGAACAAATTCTCCAAGCTGTTACTGGTTCAGAGAAATTTTCTCTTCTGGATGGATATTCTGGTTATAACCAGATTCTAGTCAAAGAGGAGGATCAGTATAAAACAACATTTACAACAAAATGGGGCACTATGGCCTATAAGAGAATGCCTTTTGGTTTATCTAACGCTGGTGCCACCTTTCAGTGTGCCATGGATATGGCATTTTAGAGTTTAATTCAAATTTTTTTGTTGGTTTACTTAGATGACATAACTATATATTCAAAGAATGCAGATGAACACTTGTCACATCTCAAGCAAGTTATTGAAAAATGCAAAGAATATGGAATATCTCTCAATCCGAAAAAGAGTATTTTTGCAGTTCATGAAAGTAAACTGTTAGGTCACATAGTATCAAAAGACGAAGTTACCATTGATCATGAAAGAGTTAAAGCTATACTCAAACTGCCATTACCTAATCACAAGAAAGGATTGCAAAGATTTTTAGGGAGAATCAACTTTTTAAGAAGATTCATTCTTGATGTTGCAAAATTACTACAGCCTTTGATTGCCATGCTTAAAAAGAATGCAGTTTTCAGTTGGTCAAGAGAAGCAAAACGTAGCTTTGAAGAAATCAAGGAAGCTTTAGCAACAAACCCAACACTAGTAAATCCAAATTTTTCTAAAGACTTCTTTTTGTATGCTTTTGGCAGCATTAGTTCAATTTCTGCTATGCTTATTAAAAAAATAGTGATAATTTAGAGCAGCCAATAGCTTTCTTTAGTCGAGGACTTGCTGATTATGAACAAAAATATACATTTGTTGAAAAACATTGCTATGATCAGAAGTCTAAAGAAGTTTAAACCTTTAGTTTCAAACAATAAAATTCATATTTTGGTTGCACACCCAAGTGTAAAGGAATTTCTGTTGAATAAAGATCTGAGTGAGAAAAAAGTAGGGTGGATCACAAAAGTAATGGAATTTGATGTTGACATCAACATCACAAAACTTGTCAGGGGTAGAGGACTTTGTGAGCAACTTGCCTCAACCCCCAAAGATGTACAAAAATCAAAAACTGGTGTTGTTTTAGCTAATACTGATGAGCCTCAAAATTTTCAAGCTGCTGCACCTGTATTAGTTGCAGGTTGGGTTCAAGAAATGACCCACTTTCTTCGTACTAGTGAATGTCCACTAGGTATAGACAGAGAAAAACGAAGATACAAGTTCAAATTACAATCAATTCCTTATGTCCTCATTGATAGTATTCTTTCAAGAAAGATCTGAATGGTGTCTTATTAAGGTGTATTGATGCTGATCAAACAGAGCAGGTACTTCATGAGTTTCATGATGGAGTTTCGGGAGGTCATTTTGCTCCAAGGACAACTACTTGGAAAATCATGAGAGTTGGTTACTACTGGCCCAGCTTGTTTAAAGATGCATATGCATGGTCAAGGAAGTGTATTAAGTGTGCTTTATTTGTAGGAAAGGAAAAGTTACTTGCTATGCCTTTACATCTAGTTCAAGTAGAGCAACCCTTCATGAGATGGGGGATTGACTTTATCGGACCAATTAATCCTCCTTTCAGTGCTGGTCACAAGTGGGTGCTCACTACCACAGACTATTTTACACGGTGGACAGAGGCAGTAGCTTTGAAAGAAGCAAATGAATCTTTAGTTTTGAGCTTTTATGAAGATATAATCACCAGATTTGGAGTCCCTGACTCCATTTTAGATAATGCTCTTACTTTTGTTGGGTTAAGAGTCACATGTTGGGCTGTTAAACACGGAATTCATCTGAATACTTCCTCCAATTATTACCCATAGGGTAATGGTTTAGCTGAAAGTACAAATAAAAATCTGATCAGAATTATTAAGAGTCTGACCATGGAGGAGAATCAAAGGGTTTGGCATACTACATTGAAATCTGCACTTTGGGCAGATAGGATAACCCCTAAGAGATCTGTTGGTAATTCTCTGTATGTACTAGTTTATGGTAAAGAGGCTAGATTACCTCTGTCTGTGGAGCTTCCAGCTCTAGACATTGTTCACTAGTTGGAGATGTATGAAGAATAGGACACGATGTCCATGAGATATGCAGAGCTAATGGAGCTTGAAGAATCAACAGATAAGGCAATGAAAACTTTGGAATATCATCAGCTCCAAACAAAGGGAACATTTGATAAGAAAGCTACAGCCAAAATTTTTAAAGATGGTGATATTGTTCTCAAGTGGAATGTGCTAAAGAGTGGACCAGGCAAGCACACAAAGTTTGATCATTTTTGGGCAGGCCCGTTTATTATTACTGAATGCAAGGAGCATAATGCATTCCAGTTATCAAACATGGATGGAGAAAAGCTACCAATCCCAGTTAATGGAATTCACCTCAAACACTGTTTTGAGGTATGATTTGTCATTGTGCATACTTTAGGTTAGATTTCATACTTTCAATAAGTGTTGCCACAATTTAGTTTAGTTGTCGTTTCATTCCCTAAGTGTTGTTCCAACACAGTAAATAGTTTCACTTCTATAGTTTCTTGTTTTCATAAATGTCTAAGTGATCTATTTCTTGAGTTACAAATGCATTTGAGCCATGCACAAAGCTGATATTTTAAGTCAACCTCTAAGTTATCAAGTGACTCCATGCCCAATGGACAAGTCTAGGCTATTGGTTTGCATGTTTAGCAGGCAAACATCCAGCTGAGGTCGCCATAAATATTACCTGTTTTTCACCTGCGGGCTCAATCAGGCAGGGCAATCTATGTTTCAAGTGTTCATGAAGGCCAAATGGAGGCATTGTTTTGCAAGGTTAAATCATACATCTGATGCTATTTCACAAGGAGGTATGTTGGAAAGTATGCCTTAGTCAGATCTGGCACAAAACTCCTCAAAGAAGAAAGTCGCTAAGACCAGCTGAAGGTCTTGCTGACAGTTGTATCCTATGCTGACTACTGCTGTGAAGTCTAATCACATTGAGGAGACACGACTAGTGTCTCACCAACATGCAATTTCATTTGAGTAGCCTTTGACCGCATGGAAGCCTAAGTGGCATGTGTTCAGCCAATTAGAGAAAGTCGAGGGCGAACCATTGACTGTTTGACTGTTGTGACCGCCCCTGTGGAAGATCAACAGAATGTGAGCGGTATGGATATGCTCTGTGATCAAAGGATGATGGATTGGTTCGGTGTCTAGTGGTGTCGTCTGTGAAGAGATCTAACAGGGGAGGTCGGATGCTGCTTCTCGAAGACGGTCAACTTGCAGAAAGATCTTGAGCAAGAAAAAGGCAGAAAGGGAAGAAACTACGAGTCTCAGTGACATCTGTGGTGTCTATTGGCAAAGGTAGATTGACATTTGTGATGCATCTCAAGAACATTCAAGGCAGCTCTAACAAGGTTCGAGGGTGGACATGGGGGCCAAAGGTTAATGCGATTATTCCAAAAGATCTGAAGGCCATTCTGGGAGCGATCCTTCACCGACATGGACAGTGGGGATACACATTTAATGCAGAAGTAGCTTGATTCAAAAGATCTAAGGGCCGACATGTTTAGGAACCGACTCATTTTTGTAAACCCTAGGGCTGGGGCCGACACTTTTTAGTTTTTGTATATATGGCTTTTTTGCCTCTTTGTAAAGGAGTTTGGATTATGCATTCTGGAGAGTTAGTGATTTTCCTCAAATCATTTCTCAGCTGATGTATGCTTTGTAACTCATTTGGAATTTGGAATATAAAATACAGAGATTACCTTGGAAACCAGTGTTAGTGTTCATATTATTTTCATTTTTCTTTCAGATTATGTAAGTTTTGAACTGTACTATTCTAAATCTGCATTTGAACTTTAAAGTTGTGAAATTCATCTTTCCTTCTTAAAATGTATATGCAGATTAATCATTTTCATGAATTATGCATAAGTTCACAAAATTATGTTGAGTAAATGAAATAACTATCATTAGTTTTCCAAGGGTATGTTCATCAATTTTATTTCATGATTCCTGTCAGTTCAGTGTATCACCATAGGGTTTAGTTTTCATTTTTATGTAATCCTCCCTTTTGCTTACAAAATCAGTAGTTTAGGTGATAACACAAAGGAAGCCAGCCTTCTCCGGAGGTTCTTTTCCATTTTTAGGTAACCCACAACCTGGAAAAGTTCCCATGTTTCTCTGAAGTATCAAGTTCTGCAACTTGATAAGGGTGCAATTTCAGTAGACAACACTAATATGATCCAAAATAATTCACATGCTAGCACACATCAGTCTAGGTCAACATTAAAGGAAACATGTAGATGAAACATGAAACACATAACCAGTCAGCTCAAACATTCCTTCAAATGAATTTGGTCAAGGCAGTTCTAACCAAGATAGGTTAGGACTCAAATCTATCATAACATGTCTTCAATTGTTGGTGTAGACCCCCAAGCACATGGTGTAAGCAAAAGAACAAGCCCTCTCAGCCAGATACCTACAAATAACCCAAAAATCTAATTCATGACACAATCTAGCACCAAAGTGGTCAATCAACAACATGTATATCACATTGGGATGTTCAATGAACATCAAACAAAACTTCCATACACCTTTTTTATACTATCATGCCATCAATAGCCACCACAGACCAAATAGGAACATAATACTTCATCCAAGAAGCACATAACACATAGTTAGCAGATATAGCATTAACATATCAACTTGCAAACCATTTTAACACATGAATACGTTGAGAACACATACACCAAACTGCAAAATCAAAGACATCAATGGGGAGAAATTTAGAGCATTTTTCAAACCAGTCCAGACAACCAACAACAAGCTACCACCCTTCTGCAATACATAGAAACCTCCTTGGCAAGGTGACATGAAAAGATGGGAGTGCAACATCCACATAGCACTAAATTTGAATCCCAAACCACAAGACCATATCATCAACATCGGAGGAATGCAAAGCATTCTCCCAAGTAGACTTTAAAGCAACTTTTTGAACCAGAAACACTTAAGCAACTTGCAGAGACTAGATCTTTCTTTCAACAACACATGATTTATTAGGAACATCGGGAGAGATCATAAAACATAGTGTAGACCTTCAACAACATCTCTCCACTTTTAGCAATACTTTAAATTCTTCTAATCCTCATCTTAATATGTCATTATGAAACTAACACTGTTGAGAAAAATCATACTCAATGACATCCAACCATGAAATTCAACAAACATCAGATAAGGCATGACATCCAGTCATGAACTTCAGCAACTCTTCTTAGATAAGGCATATCATCCAACCATGAACTTCAACAACCCTTCCATACACAATGTGAGCCCATATTGAATGTTGTCAACAATGACAACCAACTGCCAACAATCTCACACAAATCTCCTCAAGTTTTAACATCAATGACAAGCAACCATTAGTGTTGACATCAACGACAACAACTACCAACAAGAGATGCATGATTCATAGAGTCTCACATATACCTCAAAGTAGGGGTAACAAGCAATGGTGAAAATTGATGTATTTTCCATTTAGTTTTATACATAGTTTGAGACAATGCATTAATGCATTTATATAGCTACATATGACACAATTTTGTGCATATCTAGACTTGCATACCTAACCTTTTTTGCACCTTTCCTTATTCTTATCACTTACCCCTATGCTTATGTACACACAATCCTATTCCAATTGGTTTATTATCCCATTTTGATCATTATTCCAATCTTGATCCATAATCCCATCCAACCAAAACATTTATCTAATCTAGTTATTTAACCTATCATGTCAACAGGTGTGAAGTTGTCCTCATAGCTCTGATCTTAATTCACTTAAATGAAAAATCAAAATCAAATATTTTAATTGACTAGCTCCATCTAACACTTTGGCCCTAGGCTAACGTTATATAAATCTTTGCAATTTTGTGTTATTTTTATACATGAAAAGACATTCATTCTAATCATGAAACATGCATTTATATCATTTACCATCTAAAGAATAATTCAAGAACCTCTCAATACAGGTACCTTTAAGAACTATCATTCGTGAACATTTGTGATATCTAATCATATACTCATCATAATGCATGTGAATCACCTAGCAATAATTCTAGAATTCATTTGTATGTTTGAAGCTTGTTATCCATTAAGATATTTTTGAATACCACTAGTGTGATAGAGAAACCCCTTGATTGTGATAGCAATTGTCATTTTTTAGCAATCTATTTTCTAAGAGTTCACAAAGCAGAATCTAAAGATAATTAGAGGTCAAGTCCATAGACACAAAGTGAGTTCATAATCATGAACTAGATCTGAAACTGTAAAGGAAGTTTGATAAAGAGGAAAAAAGGAAGACTTTGATTTTGATTTTGATTTGAACACATGATTGTCTTAGGCATTTATAAATTTTGACACACCTAAATCTCACTATCTTCATCAATTGACTCAATCTTCATTTACAAGACTAAACAATCTCTCTTTAATAATTATTATTTATAACATAATTATTGTTTTTACTATCTAATATTACTTGATCCAAGGTATTTCATTTCAATAAAACATCAATTTAATATCAATTACTTAATTAACCTAGATTAATCCTAGCAAAGCATATTTTTCCTTTTCTCTATCGAAGAAAATTTAAATGTCATCATACTAACATCAAATTTAACTCTTGTCGCAGAGGCCTGGAACCTGTGCGGCTCTGCCCCGTATTACAGCACACACTTCCTCAATGATAAACATCATCAACGCAACGCTTAGATTCTCCTCCGAAAGAAACAATACCCAAAATCCAACCTGTAACAGCTACCTACCTATACATAATTAAAATTGTCAAAAGACAGAAAATTTTCTTGCCCCACAACGTTGATTTCCAATTGCCATTGAGATTTTCTAGAACCACTTATTATATTAAGCAGCCAAACACAAAAAAATAGATTGCATGTGCTGCAGAGGCCTGGAAAGGCCTACATAAACAAGGAAATCAACAATCCCTTCCACGATTGTGAAGTCTTCAATGAAGAATAGAGGCGAAAACAGCAATGATTGATCCCACAAGAGCGGCAGCCAGAGATGGCACATTCGCCATTGAAGCAGCGCCCGTCACCAGTGATGGGCTGGGTGCCTCTGCCTCCTTCACAGCGTACACAGTGGTTATCATCATTATTACTCCCAACACTGCTACAAATCTGAACTTATCTGCTCCTGTCATTTTCACACTGTAGTTTACAGATAACAAATGCCCAAATGAACAACAGAAAAGAATTGTTGCTGCTACAAAGGACTAGAAGCTACAAGGCTATAGAGAATGGGACTTATTTAGCAGATGGTACAAGGAACAAAAAACAGAATGAAGGCCAATGATAAAGAAAGACCATGGAGTAGGGGAGCTTGGGATGGGATATTTATTCTTTACTTGACCGAGCTCCTCCATGAGTGAGGCCAACTAAAGTAGCTTCTTGGTGGAATGGGTCCCACGGAGGTGGCTGCCATTCCAGTTCATTCTGTGCAGGCGGTCCCAGAATGAAATTTCAATCAGTGTAAAAAAGGAATCTTGACAGGAATGCGCCTATAGGAATAGGTACACATGATTCCTTGACAATCTAAGCCAGGGTATCATCCTTCGGCCAGCCCATGTGATGGGGAAAATGTCTCCTCAATGACGATGGAGAATCATAAAGTTGATACGGTAAATGATAGATTGGAATCTTATAAAAAACATAATTGATATGTTTTTTTTAATTAGAGAAAGAGGGAAAACAAGATGGATACAAAATAGTTGTTCACTAATATCACTGCACAAAAATTTCTTAGGTCACAAATAGTTAAAATAATAGTTGTTCACAAACAACAAAAATAAGTGTTCAATCATATAATTCATTTATTTTTTTACTAAGTGAAGATTCAATTAGAGAGGTACCACGTCTTTGTTTATAAACCACGGTCTAAGAATTATACATGCATTGATTATAAGGGACTATCTTTAATAGGGAGAGGATTGTCTAAATAATTAGAAACACACAAAGTAGCATCAACAAAAGCTCTAACAACAATCACCACAAGAATGCGATTAAGAGCAACAAGAACACCAAGACCCAATAGTACTAGTGCCTTACCCAACTCCACTAGAGAATCCACATCAATTGTACCATTAGAAACAAATGATACAAAAGGCACAACTTGAGTATCCATATTTGAAAGTGAATCCAATTGTGACACACAAGATGAATGATGAAGTCCTGTAGGCTGCAACTTGGCATGACAAGAAGTAAACATAATCCAGAACAACCACATGAACTCAATCCTGCCATAGTCCTTGGGAATCCTTGGGAACCACCTTGAAGCCTAATTTAAGTAACCACATGTGCTACTAGTAGAAAAAACATTGTTGCCATAAAAGAAAAAAAAAACTACCATGTGTTGAAGGCAACAAAAAGAAAGAACTAAGGAGGCTTAAAAGCCAATTAGTCTCACCAACCCCCTCAAGAATTAGGTTGCATATTGTATAATGTCATTAATGAACCTTAGTCCACACCTAAATTGACAATAAAATTAGCCACCAATTCACTTTTCTAAAACAATACAAGAAACTAACTTCATTAGAGGAGAAATAAAGAGCTCAATCTTTATACAAAAAATGCTCAAGTTTCTAATTAAGACAATCATCTTTACGAAGATCCTTAATAATATTTTTAAACTCTCCTTCAACCACCAACTTTTCAAAACCTAGAACAAAGACAAAAAAATCTAAACAATTATTCTTTTCCTATTTTATTTCATTATTTAAACAACCAAAAATCATGAAACCTTCTTTATAAACAAAGTGATCTTAATCATACGACACCAACTCTAATCAAACAATTATTTTCTTTATAAAAACCCTAAAAATTAAATTTCTCAATAATTACTAAAATATCAAACAAACCAATTATTTTCTGACTATTTATCTCTCACCCCATTAAGAGAGTGATATCACTTATTTTTATTAAGTATATGATCATGAAAAGAAAAAGAAAATCATACTGTAAGTCCTAACAAGTTTTTAAGTTTGTGAAGTTTGAGGAACCGACCACAAAAAGCCGTAGTTGAGCTTTCTCAGTTGTATACAACCAAAAGAAAAGGTGAGACTGAAAAAAATGCTATAAAATAAATGTTGTTAAAATTTATTTATAGTTTAATCCTTAAATTCAGCTATCTAAAAACATAAATTATTTGTATAAGCCAAAACATGCTCACCAATAAACACAAATGTTGTATTATCTTGAAAAAAATCAAAGCTCAATCACTGTAAAATAAATGCTTTGAAAAAATGTTGTAAAAACAGAGAAAATTTGTGTTATGTTATTCATATGGATATCCTATATATATTAAAAAATGTAAAATTAGAAAATATTGATAATTAGAAATAAATGTAAAAATATTAAATTTATTGTTATAATTAACAAGAAGTTTCTAAATTCATAAAGAAAATAAATCTTGTGAAAATATTCAAAAAAGTTAAAAAACAATTATATTCTATTTTGAAAAGATTTTGTATTAATATATATTTTTATAAAGCATATATATTAATATAAAGCAATGGTAACTATTAGTCAAAATGTTAAAATCTTAAATTTATTGTTAAAAATATTTTATAAATTAGAAAGAACCATATTTAATCTTGAAAAGATTCTATTTTGAAAAGATTTTGAATTAATAAATATATTTATAATAAATCATATATATTAATATAAAGTGAAATTAAAAAGAATTATTCCAATTTTAAACTTTTATATATATATATATATATGTTACAATAATTTTTTACAGTTTAATAATAATTTTAAGTGTCATATTTACGGTTATATAAAAATATCACAAGTCAAATAATACAGTCTAATAAATTTTTAGGTTGTAATATACGGTCCAAAATACAAAAAACGATCAGATAGACCATCAAATTCCAAGCCTGGAATGAACCTTCACCCAGTCACTCATAAAGGCTCCATATCTTCAAACAATAAAATCATAGAAGGTTGTCTGTCTTTTCAGAATAAAAACATAATATTACGAGATCATCTGGAAAGCTATGGAAAAAATGCTTTCTTGTCCTCTTCACATGTTACCTTCAAATATGGAAAAAATGCGTTTATTAATATATACCTATCTACATTACAAATCAAACACAATGCATCGAATAAATCTCTTCCCACTGCCTAAAATAAAATAATAATATTAAATAATGATGCAGATAATTTTATATCGTTGGATTATTCGAACGCGACCCAAGAAAGGTGGCATCATATCTTTCTCATCTACCGAATTTTGGTAGAAACCAAATTTCTGTTTTCTTTTTTCTTCCTTGCGGTTGCTGCCTTCGCTTATACGGCCAAACACACAACACCTTACTGTATTTAGGTGGCGTGTTCACATACACGCTACGCATCACCACAAATATTTAATACTGTTTTTTTTTTAATTTTTTAATTAGAGGGGATGCGTGTTTGGTGTCCGTTAGACGCGGCGGTGTGTATAAATATCCTCTCCCGAAACAAATTTTCTCATTCCTTTCTCACCATTCCTTCTATATTTTACAGAGCTCTACTTTTTTAGGTTATTCAGGCGTTTGGGCTCAGAAAATGGCAGGAGCAAACAAGTTGGCATACGCAGCGGCCTTCGTAATGATGGCGATGATGATAAGCGCAATGGCAGTGAACGGGGCGGAGGCGCCCGCTCCATCAATGCTTACTGGTGCAGCTTCTATGGCCTTGGTTCCGTCTTTACCAGCTGCTCTTTTTGCATCTTTCATTCTTGCCTTAGTCTGCTTTTGTCATTGATCTGTTCAGCAGACGGAGATGGAGATGGAGATGATAGATCGCTTTTAACTTTTCCTTTTTTAAAGTCTGACTATATTGATGGCCATTGTAGGCGAATTTTCAAAGGTTTTCTTTGTTTCCCCATTTATCAAATAAGGGCACGTTTCCATGTCCTGGGTAAAGCATTTGAATAATGATATTATGACCTTTTTGGAAATTATTGGCTTTGCTCTATTGTGCTTATCAATGACTGTATTGAATGGCAAGGTATTTTAGATCTAAGGTGTAGCGGATCCATGTCTTTTCTAATTACAAATTTTACTATCTATATTGTTTGCCTTGCTCTGTTAAACGATTGGCGGTGGCATTCAGAGTATTGCCCTGTTACCATACTGTGATTGCCCCCATTAATGGGAGGGCAAAGTTGTTTTAAAATACAGAGAATTTTACTGTCATTATGAGGCAGCATTCTTGCCGTTGAATTCATTGCACAATAAATCTTAATGAACTCTGTAGATAAAAATAGATCTCACACAATTTTATCAAGCATTGCCCCGATATTGATTCCCACACCGTCGCATCTACAATGTTGGGAGGCCAATAACTTTGAAAACTGCTGAGACCTAGTTTGCTATTTTCCCTATGTACTATAAAATAATGGCTTTACAGAACAGATCGATCGATGCAACATCTACCTATGTACTAGAAAATAAAATTAAATGGAGATCCACGCATTGCAATTTTTTTTTTTTATAACATAAAACAAATTTATGAGTTAAATTAAAAATATTTTGAAGAGACATTTTAGTTGAATAGTCCAGGGTTTAAATTTGATGGTCGATCTGTTCTGTAAAGCGCCATTATTTGTGCTTTCTTCATTCTGAAGATAAATCGTAGAGTATAATTAGACATAATTAAACCAAAATTTATCTATGTACACATTTAATTCAAAAGTTTTCTATATAAATCTTCATAAATTGTGCGAAAATTATATCCAAAATATATAGATAAAATATATATTTAACTATGATCCTATGTAAATTTGGACCACCTCTGTCCAAAATTCCCACTATGTTTTCACAGTATACAATCTTCCCAGTATTTTGACTGTATTTTATAGCTCAAATTCCTGAATATAACTGTACGGTCATCGAATTTAGGCTCTGCAAGAATCAGGGCACACGCCATCATTACTACGGCCATGACAGCTACGCAATAAAACTTGGTTGTTCTTGCCATTCCGAGACGTTGGGATTTGACTAGTAAAAACCACAATAAAACAGAGAAAAAACCAAGGGAAATGAATGCAGAGATTTGCTTCGGCGAGGGATATTTATAGTGCGGCACCGTACACGGGGCCACCAGAAGCTTAGTATTAATAGAAATACCTAGAATATATTTGTCCGTCCAACCCTGACAAGGAACCTAATTCTTACAATTACAGCCGAGACAGCTAACACTAGGTTATTTGACAATCTTAATCATGGTGCAACGTGTGGGAATCTTCATAGTTTTGTATTAAAAAATCTCAAGGAAAATTAACCACATTCGCTTTACTCCCCAGTCAAGTCGACTCTATTTTAAAGATGCCTTGTCAAATATTCGCCGGACATCGTTGAGCTGTAGAGAGTCTTTTCAGGCGATGTGATTATACCTAATCAATAATTGAAAAATAAAATTTGTGAAGGGACTCGGATATTACGCTAACAGGACATAGCCGGTTTCACACGTATTGTACCATTATTACGATTGCGAGTGAGCTGTCTTGGCTGTAATTCTGAGAATTAAGTTCTTGTCAGATTCGGACGAATGTATTCTATTGCGTTTCTGGTGATCCCTTATGCGGTACGGCAATAGAACTAGACTTCGCTCAGACGAAATCTCTGCATTCATTTCCCTTGGTTTTCCTCTGTTTTATTGTGGGTTTTGCTAAACAAATCTCAAGTGTTGAAATGGCAGGAGGAGACAATTAATGCTATGAGATTTTCACAATCCATAATGCTTACAATTTTCTATTTCTGGATTTTGGTTGTGTTTGAATTTTTTGCATCGATGTTTCGGATCACACTCCATGATCCATCATCAGGATGATAGAGCACATAAGGAGATGAATAATGATAGATCACAAAGTGTGATCCGAAACGTTGATGCAAAAAATTCAAACACAATCAAAATCCAGAAACAGAAAATTGTAAGGAGCAGACAAATTATGTTGTGTAGCAGTTTTGGCCTTGGTAATGACAGCATGTGCAGTGAATGCTGAGGAAGCAGTGACGCCCAGCCCGCCTCCGATTGCAAGTGTCGCTTCAGTGGTGATGCTATCCTCTTCAGCAGCTGCTCGCGTCAGATCACTTGTTGCTTTTTGGGTATTCTTTTGTGGATCACAGTCGATTGTTTGGTTGTTTATAGGAAAGGTTTTAAGGTTGTTTGTTTATTTCATCATTTTTCCGTTAAGCACAAATACAAGCATATATTGTTGTGATCCACTTTGATACAATGACAAAAAGACTATCTGTGGAAATTTTGGGTTTTCTATGGGGATTGAATGTTTGAGGGGCATGACAGAGACCTCCACGGATTTCGCCATAATGTTCACTACGGCTACACAGTAATATAATTCACAACTATTTTTTCGCCGAGTAGATACCTATTTCTTCTTTTGAATTACAAACATTTTGATTGTTTTATTCGCAAAAACTTTTGTGTCATTGAGTAGGGGAAAACCCCCGATTGACATTCATGATCTGATTGTTGTTTACTCCTCGTTCACCTGTCCCCCCAATAACCGTTTACATTTTAGTCATTACAATGTTTTAGTTATGCCAATAAAAAATTAGACATTACACGAGTATATGTTCACTACTTAGTGTGTAACTAACCAACAAAAAAAACAAGTTTAAACATATATTGGTGCAAATATGTTTTCAACACAAGTCAACTTGCACAAAATAAAGTCATTTTTGAATTAAATAAAGTACAGTGATGTTTACAATAACCACTCCATGCAAGTGGCTTAAAGCTTCTAATACATTGTATTTACATGTATACATAAATAGTTAATGGTGCACAATGTCACATAATTTAAAACATTATGAATAGTTAATGGTGCACATTCTGAAATAATACAAAACATTGATTAGCTTTATGAGCTATCAATTGCACATTCACCCACAATTCCCTTCACATCTTCTTGCATTAACTCCATCTACTTCTGGTACCTGCATAGACAATTAATGGTGTAAGGCTCCCTAATATACCAAAAAACATATTATAATTCATATATCTGACTGAATTTAATCAAGCCACCTATTTTGTCAATTAAACCAAATATAAAATTGATTTCCTAAAGTCCACGACAAAACTCAAGCATAAATGGCCACTGCAAAAATGAAATGATAGATTGTTTCCCACAAAAATTCAAATTTGAAATTCAACCACCACAATTCAATGCATTCAATTTACACATTCAAATGATTTTATAAGAGGGAATTTCCATGGTCATTTTCATTACAAATTCTCCTCTGCTTTCACTGAATATCCTCTGCAGAATTCAGAGCTTACTAAGGCAACTTCTGCACATTCCTCTTAAAAGGGAGCTTATTCAGGTCGGTACACCCAAAATAAGTAAATTCATGTTTTTATTTATCAGTATACTGGATTTACATTTATGTTGTTTGTTTCATTATTCAATATTCTCTTTTATATTTACATACTCAGTGTTTACATTTTTTTCAGCCTCTTTGTTTTACATTTACGTTGTCTATTTCAATATTCAATATAATCTTTTATATTTAAGTACTCACTATTTACATTATTTTCAGGCATATTGTTCTACATTTATGTTGTTTGTTTCATTATTCAATATACTCTTTTATATTTATCGGGCATAATGTTTTATTTATTCAATATACTCAGTGTTTACATTATTATTAGGCATAATGTTTACATTTATGTTGTCTGTTTCATTATTCAATATACTCTTTTATATTTATGTACTCGGTGTTTACGTTATTTTCAAGCATACAAATAATTTTTCTTTTAGTCAGTTGTTCGACTTAGCATTATCCATTATTTAATCATATCGTAGTTACATTATATTTATGTACTCAGTGTCTACATTATTTTCAGGCATACAAATAATTTCGTTTTCAATTAGTTGTTCAACTTAGCATTATCCATTATTTAATCATATCGTGGTTACATTTTTTTCACCTGCATTCATCATAAATCAAAGATAATAATAGCAGCATTATACCATACATCAAATATAATAACAACATTACCCATTTTTTAATCATATCATAGTTATATTCTAAATCCCTCTTTAATAATCATGATACATCATGTCATGTAGGGTTTCATCATACTAGATTGTATACATACACACACACACACATATATATATACAGTCATGCCATGTACTGTTTCATCATATCAAGCCGTGTAGGGTTTACATGTGACCGGTAGAAATTTGATCCACCTCTCTTCACCTGCAATATTGTTTGTTCAACAGTGGGCTCTTCTTGGCGTTGACAGTGTTTGAGTGCATTTTGGTGTGTTTACAAATCATTTATTTGTATGGCATTAAGGGTTTGACTGTAATCATTTCTATTTACATGTGACTGGTAGAAATTTGATCCCTCATGAATTATTCTGTCTATGACATCTAGGGTTTGACTCTATGCTTTTTTTTGCCATTATTCTATGAACTAATCACATGCAATGTGATTTAAACAAAACATTGACGGAATTTTCACCAAGTATAATCATGAAATTTAATGGGTATACTGTCAATCGCCAGTATAATCATGAAATTTTATGGGTTTCAGGATACGGGTTAATTTGTAGACGTTTTTTATTTTCAGTAATTATAATATACACATGAAATTAAATGAGTATATAGATTTTGTCAGATTCTCTTCGAATCCTTACATTATAATCATGAAATTTAATCACATGAAGCTTTGCAAACAATGATATGTTCTAATTAGATTGTATATATATTTTTGCAGAGAATAATATGTTCTTATCAGATTGTATATATATATCTATATAGATAATCATATATTTTTTGCCGCACTAACAAGTTATTCAATTTTTACTGTCCGTGCAGGTTAAGTGGGAAATTATGGCACTTGCTAGGACAAGGGTTGTAGGAAGAGGAAAATGCATAATTAGAGTCACTCGTGGGGTGCATTTCGTTGAAACACAGCCTGCTGAGGAAGTTCATGTAATTCCCAGCCCAGAAGATGTTCCTGACTCTGTGGATGAAGCCACCAACACAACAAAAGTCGAACCTCCTGTTTAGCCAAATGTTCAACTTGCTGTGCAACTGCCCTCACCTATACCCATTAGGCAATGGACATATGTTGATATGGAAGGAGCAGTTAACAGTGTCGAAGAACACATGTCAATTAGGGAAGCAACAATCAAGTGGGGGTATGCCACCTAGTAGTTTGAGGGCGTGGCTGTTAGGATGCACCACCATGAAGAGGAGGGGTCCACGTACCATTTTATCTGAAGAGGAGGAGATTGAAGTTGTCCAATGGTGCAAGGACATGGAAAAATTGGGCCACAGACTGTAAGTAAATCAGCTACAAGCCACAGTTGCCCAAATAACTGCAAGTCGATCCAATCCTTTCACAAATGGGGTCCCTAGGAGGTCATTGTGGGTAGGTTTTCGAAGAAGGCACCCAAATTTGAAAATCAGAATAGCTGAAGGAGTGGACAGTGATGGAGCGATTATGGTTCATCTTTCTGTCGTGCAAGCATTCTATGACAACCTCGAGAATCTGATCAACCTTAACCACTATGGTGCAAGTCGAATATGGAACTACGATGAGACTGGTATTCAGGCTGGTAAGAACTGTGGCATGAGAGTTATTGCCAAATTGGGTACAAAATGTGTACCATATTTGGTGTCAAAAAGTAGAGAGTGGATCACAGTGCTGGCTTGTGTAAGTGTGGCTGGGATAAGCATTCCCGGGTTCTACCTGTTTAAATCAAAGAGGCACATGCAAAACTATATCATTAATTGCAAGATAGGGGCATTGATGGTAGTCCAAGAACATGCTTGGATGACAAAGGAACTATTTGTCAAATGGTTAGACCATTTTGCAGCTAATATCCTAGGTGAGGTTTCACCAACAAATAGGGCCCTTCTCATTTTTTATGGTCATGGCAGCCACGTGGCTTTCAAGACCATTGAAGAATCAAAAAAATTAGGAATAGACCTACTAACGTTGCCTGCTCACACCAGTCACAAGCTACATCCATTGGATGTCAGTGTTTTTGCTCCATTCAAGACATATTTCAGAGAGCAAAGAACCATTTGGCAAGCTGCAAACCCGCATATTGATATTGGATGTGAAGAGTTGGCAACTCTTGCAAGACAAGCTTTCAGAAAAGCCTTCAAACCAAGCAACATTGTTAGTGGGTTCCGCAAAACAGGAATTTGGCCTCTTAATCGTTCAGCCCTTGATAGTGACATGGGGCCAAGTGAAGGCTATGTTGTTGAAGATGATGTTGCAACTCCTACAACAAAAGATGAACCAGTTATAATGGAAACTGAAGACGATGTTATGGCAGCAGAGACATGCTTGTGTCTACTTGGTTACAATGAGGATGTAATAGATGGTTTTGTGAGGGAATACGATGCAAGGGATGTGGCAAGTGATGTTGTAGCAAAATGCAATGGGGGTGAAGAAACTACAACACACATTCAACCAGAAATCCAACAAGTTTTTGTAGATTTCCAACCAGAAGTTCAACCAGTTATTGCACCTTGCAATGAAGATATAACCACTACATTAGCAGGCCTGAGTTTTCCAACTCAAGTTAGCCAAATGGAATGGATGCATGAAGTAGCCACAAACCTTGGAGTGCAAATAAATCTGGCCAAGGAAGAAGTCATCCTCTCTATGTCTTCCCCACCACACGTTGATCCAACTGGAGTAATACATTACTTCACTACTGCAAGGAATTGGCAAGAGCATAGTGATGGTCAAAGTGAAGATGACAATGCTATTAGTGAGGAAGAAGCTGAGTTTGTGCCATGCACCCCACATGATGGATCGTAAACAACAAGACCAAACAAAAAATTCTTGAAACTTCCAGTGCAGAGGATGCAAGGAACATCACAGGGAGGTCATTCGGGAGTGCTTCGCCTTAGTAGGCAGTCCCAAGTACTAACATTTGATGCCTTCATCGAATTGTTCAACCAACAAGTGGCAAAGAAGAAAAGGCAAGAGGAGTTGTAGCAACACAAGAAGGAGCAGATGTTGTAGAGAAAGGAAGATCGTGACGCAGAAGCAATTCTAAAGGAATCAATGAGGGCTGACAAGCAAGCAAGGAAAGTGATAGAAGATGAGCAGAAAATGATAAGAATGCGAGAGAAATCCATTAAACAGGAGCAGACCAAGGTTGAACATCTACAAAAGGCAACATAAAAGAAAGAAAAACAAGCAAAGAAGATAAAACGTAAATCTATAGTGGGGGATCCATACCCTCCCAAAATCCTATCCTGCTTGATATGATGAACATTTTGTCACCAACCTTTACATCCATCAACAATATGTAGGTTGGGAGTGGCTCACAACAAATGGGATTGACTGCAGATGCGAGCCAAGTATTGTTTGCTCAAATAGCAACATGCCTTCAAGGAGGTATTAGCCAAGTATCACCTCCTACAAGTGGACTTGACTCAACTATTGGCGGATATCTCACGCCACCTCCTTTTCCTAGAAATATGGACAATTGATTATGTGCATATTGAATTTTCCTTTTTGATCAATGTAGCAGTATATTTTGGTGATTTGGTTTGCAAATCAAATCTGTTTATCTGGTTCAAGTTATAACTGTGATATGATTATAAGATGTGATAATGCTGTTGTAATTATGTTTCAAACCTCACATATGTTTAAGGTGAGAAGTTCAATACAAACTTTGAGTAATATTTTCATATGTTTCAAGTATGTTCAAGCCATGTTTTTCTCTCACACCACCCAATCAATTATTGCAGTTTGATTCAAAATATAACTATGATATGATTATAAAATGTCCTAATGTTGTTGTTGTTTGTTATTAGAACCTAAAATTTGTATGCCTTATATGTTTGATAGGGTTTTAGCCTTCTATTTTTTGTGGTCTCACTAATTACACAATGTTTCAGTGTTTGTCAATAAAAATAATCACAAAACTTTGTTTGCAAACACAATTTGCAAACAACGATATATTTTTTGCAGACAATTTGATATTATATTATAAGATTGTATAAATATATTTGCAGACAATGATATATTCTTATTAGATTGTATGTATATATATACACACAATTTGATAAGAATATATCATTGTTTGCAAATAGTAACCTGCCATAAAATCTGCGGGAGATGATGGGTTTAGGGCTCAAAGATGCCCGACAACCCGTGGTTAGGTAAAACCATACACATGGTTTGATGAAGGCATATGGGGCATGTGGTTAACAAGGTAATGTGGTCAAGTTGAGATTAAAGCGACCACCTCCTAGTAGACAATGATATGTTCTTATCAGATTGTATATATGTATTTGCAGACAGTGATATATTCTTATCAATTATCAGTATCAAAATTTAACAAAATTACATGTTAATTATCAGATTAATTATATATATACACATAGACACACACACACACATAGCTATATATGTACATACATATATGCATAACCATATATATGTATGTACGTATATACCTATCAATATATATATAAGTATATACATGCAGATATATAATTATATCTAATACTAACTAATCTCATAATTACTATATACTATTACTCATTTCATCTAACTTTCAGCCATATATATAAAAAGACACATTTTTCAGTATTACTAGGTCATTGCCAAAGTAAAGTCATAGACTTTACCTGTCATTAATGTTGAATGTCTTATGTTGATTGCGGAGAAGTCCTCACATGCCTGCCATTAAGAGACCAATGCCAATAAATATATTCGTCCAATCAAATAAGCATTTATAAGAAAACTATATATTTATGAACATATGTATATCAAAAAATGTAAACATATCATAAAGCATTCAAAGCAAAATGTCCCTATAGAGTTTATTGTGTTAATAATCACAGCTTCGTTGGTATGTTGATAATCCACATACTTGATTCACCTCTCCATGCTCCTGCTTGCCTGCAAAATAATTGTAATAAATGGGGGTAGTAATCAGTACTCGTAACATTCCCACATCAAATCATCCTTACAACATTGCATACACAACAATAAGAGTTTTGATTGGAGCATTAAAATCCACAATGTTTTGATCCTTGGTATGAAGTTGAAAATAACAGTGTGTATTGCATATGATGGCACCATACATGGAAAAGTGCAATAGAAAGGACATATATATACATGTATATGTATGTGTATACATGTATATCTATATGCATATACATGTACATATACATATATTTATTGACAATTGTTGCACGAATCTGTTTGAGGGTGTGTATTGTGCATATACTTTGTGCCACGACTTTAAATAAATATATGTATATCTATATAAATATACATGTCTATGTATATACATATACATGTATACATATACATTCATACATACATATGCATATACATATGTATATATATTTGTATATGCATATACATGTACATGTATATGTATATGAAGGTACATATACATGTACATGTATATGTATTTGAAGGTACATATACATATACATGTATATGTATATGAATGTACATATACATATATATGTATATGTATATTTATATGAAGGTACATATATATACATGTATGTATGTATATACAATGTATATGAATGTACATATACATATATATGCATCTGTATATACATTCATATACATGTACATGTATATGTATATACAAATATGTAATCTGATTATTGAAACACATGAAATAAGTGGAAGAAAATAGATAAAATAAAATAAATATATTGTATGTTGTGATATGATTACATAATAGATAATGCTCATTTGAGCAACTAACTGAAAACTGAATAATTTGTATGACCAAAAATAATGTAAACACTGTGTACATAAATATAAAAGAGTATACTGAATAATGAAACAAACAACATAAATGTAAATCTGGTATACTGATAAATAAAACATGAATTTAGTTATTTTGGGTGTACCAACATGAATAAGCTCCCTTTTAAGAGGAATGTGCATAGGTTTCCTTAGTAAGCTCTGAATTTTGCAAAGGATATACAGGGAATGACCCTGGAAATTCCCTCTTATAAAATCATTGGAATGTGCAAATTGAATCTTTGTGGGAAACAATGTCATTTCATTTTGCAGTGGCCAATTATGCACAAGTTCTGCTGTGGCTTATAGGAAATCAATTTTATATTTGGTGTAATTAAAAAAATAGGTGGCTTGCATAAATTTAGTCGTACATATGAAGTATAATATGTTTTCTATTTTTTTATATGTACGGAGTTGAATTTTGCAGAGAATATGCAGTGAAAGCATATGAGAATTCGTAATGAAAATGACACTGGAAATTGCCTCTTATAAAATCATTCGAATATGTATATTGAATGCATTGAATTGTGGTGATTGAATTTCAAATTTGATTTTTCCTACCAATCAATCGGTCATTACAATGGTGTGTTGAATGAAAAAAAGCCTATTTACAATTATCAATTAACCTATTTCAAGTTATGTTTGTATGTGGGCCCGGTCAAAATATCACGTGGGTCCACTAGGAGGTGGTCACTTTAATCTCAACCTCATCACATTACATTGTTAACCATGTGCTCCATAAGCCTTCATCAAAGCACACATATGAGTTAACCACGTGCCCCATATGCCTTAATCAAACCATGCGTATGAGTTAACCTATCCACGAGTTGTTGGGCAGCTTTAAGCCATAAACTCATCATCTCCCACAGTTTTCTTCCTCATTTTCACTTCTATTATCCATATAAGATTATACATATATAATATGATCTATATATATCAGATTACATATGTACACTCTGATATAGATATATATCTATATTAGATTACATATGTGTAGTCTTATATGGATATATATCTATATCATATATCTATAGAAGATTATGCATTTGAAATCTGATATATATATATATATATATATATATATATATATATATATATATATATATATATATATATATATAATGACATCAAAATTGACATCCCTAAGATACCAAAAAAGAAAGGGTTGCCATGTATAAAATTTCAGGTATAAAATTTGAGAAAGCAAATAATGAAATTTTATGCAATGTATATGGAGGTTGCCATTGATGTTAGCAGCTGCATAGTGACTATCCATTGTTATTATTTAACTGAGGTTCATAAGGGATGGGAGAATAGTTCATGGGGAAGGAAACTAATTGTGCAAAAGCGAAGAGCTGCATTAAATGACTTTGATCAATTTAAAGTCATGCTTGTGAAGATTAAGGTTTGTTTTAATCTTCAAGAAGTTGGTTTTACCTCTAAGCTGAAAAAGAAAACTCTGGTTGAACCAACACTGGTTTTATCTTTTTGTAGTTGGATGATATTTTTAGCATTTGTGGGTTTCCATGAGGATATGAACAAATGCAAAGTAATTGAGTTATAGGGATATTAAACTGATAATTCCAATGTGTTTTTTAAAGATAACTGAGTTATAGGGATATATGGCAAGAAACTTGGGTATTATTAAATGGCAGACATTGATAGAGGATCATGTTAAGGTCCATGTGATGAAACCGTACACGGCTTGATATGGTGAAACACTACAAGGCATTATTGTATATATATATATATACAGTCATGTCGTGTATACATATATCAAGCCTCATGCTATAAAAGTATATATTTGCATACAATGACATATTATTATCAAATTATATATATATATATATAGAATCTGATAAGAACATATCATTGTTTGAGAAGAATATATCATTGACTACAAAAATATATATACATTTTGATAATAAGATATCAAATTGTCTGAAAATAATATATCATTGTCTGAAAAAATATATATATAATTTGATAAGAACATATCATTGTCTAAAAAGAATAAATCATTCTCTGCAAAAATATATATACAATGTGATTAGAACATATCATTGTCTGTGAAGCTTCATGCGATGAAACCCTACACAGCTTGATATGATGAAACCCTACAAGATTTGACTATATGTATATATATATATATATAATTGTCTGCAAATTGTAATCTTAAAACTGGTTTAGAAATTGGGACAAAAAGTTGTATACCCATCATTTTTTTAATTCTTATAATGTAGGGATTCGAAACCCCATTAACCCGTACCCTAAAACCCCTCAATAATTTGGGGCAAAAGTTGAAACCTATAAAATTTTATGATTATATTGGTGTTTGACAATATACCCATTAAATTTCATGATTAGACTTGGTCAAAATTCCATCAATGTTTAGTTTATATCACATTACATGAGATTAGTTCATAGAATAATGCCAAAAGAAATCATAGCACTCAAACATCGTCGACGCAAAAAAAAACCCACTGTTGAACAAGCAATCTTGTAGGTGAAGAGAGGTGGAGACGTTTTATGCAGCTCCATATAAGATTACATAAGAAAAACTTTGAAGATTAAGTTCAAGATTATATACCCATTAAATTTCATGATTATACTTGGTCAAAATTCCGTCAATGTTTTGTTTAAATCACATTACATGTGATTACTTCATAGAATAATTTCAAAAAAAGGCATAGCAGTCAAACCCTCGATGCCATAGACAACATAATTCAAAAGGGATCAAATTTCTACCAGTCACATGTAAATAGAAATGATTACAGTCAAACCCTTAATGCCATACACATAAATGATTTTTAAACACACCAAAATGCACTCAAACATCGTCGAAGCCAACAAAAACCCACTGTTGAACAAACAATCTTGCAGGTGAAGAGAGGTGGAGACGTTACTTGCAGCAGAAGGGAGCCGGAGGACGTTGCCATGGTCGCAAGAGCAAAAGTCGACGGTGGGAGAGAGGAGGTAGCCATGAAAATTCTAGAAGGAAATCGTAGGAGATGATGAGTTTAGGGATTAAAGCTGCTCAGCAACCCGCAGTTAGGTTAACACATACACGTGGTTTGATGAAGGCATATGGAGCACGTGGTTAACTCATACGCATGGTTTGATGAAGGTATATGGGGCACGTGGTTCGCATTGTAATGTGATGAGGTTGCGATTAAAGTGACCACCTCCTAGCGGACCCACGTGATATTTTGATCAGGCCCACATACAAACGTAACTTGAAATAGGTTAAACGATAATTGTAAATAGACATTTTTAAAGTTTTTTTTGGATTTATAATGAATGGGTATGGGCGAAATAATGAAGATGTAGGGGACAGAGGTTAAAAAACCTCCTTTTTGAGCACCTTTGGCTTTATGGGTTCCACAAGGCATGTTTTAAATACCCAAAAGCCAATTTTTTCTTTTTAAGGTCCTAACTCACTTACGAAGAAGCACAACTTTTTGTTTTTGAAATTGGACCTATTTTGCACTCTGCACGAATGTGCGAAGTTAGCCTTGACAGCTACTGGTATGTTTCCCCTAACCGATACTTATTTTCCCGGGCCCATTTCTTATGCTAGGAAAATATCACGATAAATGGTAGGTGGTGATTTATCATGTTTTCTTTCGTGTTTTTAATATGACACAAGATTTTTAATTTAAAAAATTTATTAGTTAGCACCCTCATTTTAGATTTGGGTCTTTGGAATTGATATCCGAGCATGTAGAAATGACCTTTTGACCATGTTGTCAATATAGCAAGCATAGTTAATGGATGATAGGGTTTTCAACATGTTCTCATAATTATTTTATGAAATTTTAGTAAGTTATTTATATAATTTTTAAATGATTTTAAATTTTAGTAAGTTTTTTTTGATAAAATGATTTTTAGATGGAATGAGAGAAGGGTTTTAAATTAAATAATCAAGTTTATAAATCAATATAATTTTTTTATCAATTCATTTCATAATGGTTAATGAAATGGTCATTAATAATGTAGACACTAAAACTTGTCTTATGTTTGTGGCTTAATTTTTGTTTAACTTAATTAAATATAGGCTAACTCCTTTCTTCTAACCATAAATTCATTTTTCTTCCTATTTTTTATAATTAAATAATTTTAAATTATTTAATTATCCTAACTTTCCTATAAGGATAATTAAATATTCTTTTTTTCTTCATTATTCATTAATAAAACAATTTTAATTAATCGATTCTTTTTTATTATCTTTAATTATTTAATCCCTAATTTCATTTATGATTAAATAAATATATTTTTATTTATTTAATTACTCACTTAATTTCTTCTGTAATTAAATAAATATGTTTATTTATTTAATTATTCACATGTGGTTGAAAATAGATAAATTTTATTTATTTATTTTAAACTTGCCTTATTTTCTTCTCTACTTAACCCCCACTCATCATATTTTCTCTTTAGTTAACTCTTTCTTTCTTCCACTTAACTCTTCCATTTTTCTATTTCCTTTTCCACTTCCCACATTTCTCCTTCTCCACTTAACTTCTATCTTCCATTTTCAAAATGGGCAATTTTCCCATGCACATTCTCTCCTTCGATCTTGTCCATCGATTTTCTATCACATCCTCTCCGTCGATTGAAGCTACATCCTCTATAAATACAACTTTCATCCTCTTTCAAGCTAACCACAAACTTTGAAATCTCTCAATCATTATCTTCTTGAGCTTTTTTTTTAGTGCATGTGTAATTTTGAGAGCAACAACAACTCGAATCACAAAGATTCATAAGGACAATGGAGGTAAATTGATGAGGATGCTAGAAGGTATAATGTTTGCTTAGTTTTCGTATTTCTTGCATTTCCTTTCTCATTCTTCATTAGTAGATTGGAATTGTTAGCATAAATCTAATGGTTTTCATAGTTGTTATTGGCAGTTTATGCATTGTACTAATTTTTTGATTTTACAAATAAAAAATTTGAAGCTTAAATTTTAAAAATGATGCCATTAAATTTGTGACTATAAAATTGAGCTATGTTAGATTTGCGCACACACACATATGATTTAATTTGAGAAATAATAAAGTAATAGACCAAAAATGAAAATTTGAAAATTAATGATACAAAAGATTAAAATATGAACTAAATTTATACAAAAATAAATTGTATATAAGTTAATTATTACATTTAAAACAACCCTAATCAAACAAAAACAAAAAAACAGAACAAATAATTGAATGTGCCATATTCACTACTACAATACTCTAATATCTTAAGTCAAACTTACTTAATCTTACTCTTTCTACACTAACTTATTATACCATCACAATCCCAATATTTATTTGGGTCTATTTTTAAATTTGTAATTTTTTCCCTAAGTAAAAGTAACGTAAGTCACCTTGTAAGGAGACACCAAAAATTTTGGTTGGAACTTTTTTATGTTAAAATTTTATATAACTATTTTCTTATTTGTTTTAAATATTATTAAATGATATATATTATTATTTTGAAGATTCATTTATAATTTTAGTTATAAAATATATATTTGATATTATTTTTTAAATATATTATTTTTTAAAAATTACATATAAAATTTAGTTTCTAATATTTTATGAACATTTTATATTTTAATCTTTTTCATCTTTGTTATTATTTTATTTAATTATATTCTTACTTCTTTCTTACTTTTAAAAATAAGTTTAATTTTGAAATCTTCTTTTTTACTTCTAAAGCATTGATCTAATTGTTTCAATTTTTTGCATTACTATACACACTTTAAACCATTTAAAAAAAAAAATTATTTAACAACTATCCATCAAAGACCTTCATATAGTAGACTAAAGAGATCATATTCCTTTAAATTATTAATTATTAATCTAATGGTTAAATCCTATCACTACCATACCCTTTCGAAAGTCAAATATTATCCAACAAAATGTCTGAAAAACACTAATGATTGATCTAGTATTTAGTATAACTAATTATTGGCTTGATTTTTCTTTAGTTCCAAAATTCAAAGCTTCCTAATTTTTGACAAAAAAATTCTATTAGCTCTATTATATATTACAATTTATGATCTTAAATGTTTAAATATCTTTCAAAATCAAGGGACTTTGAACAAAAATCTCAAGCATCTTCAAGAGTCCACTTGCAAAAATATGTGTTTTATATGTATGATCAAATTTCTTTCATTGTATGATGATTTTCTTAAGAATGTGAACATTAAATGTATTCCACAAGATTTCCAAATATGCCATGTAAGATCAAAAAAATATTTAAGAAAAATTGAGAAGTCAAAAATCAAGCCATTGAGATCTCAAATGGAGATCAAATTGCTTTGTAACTACAAATGAAAGATTGCATGTATTTTATTCATAAAAATTAAGTAATTTAAGTCTTTTCAATAAATTATAATTCAAAGGACCATATCTATAGTATTGAAATTAACAAAAAATTGCATA
Source organism: Sequoia sempervirens (assembly GCA_007258455.2). Taxonomy (NCBI): domain Eukaryota; kingdom Viridiplantae; phylum Streptophyta; class Pinopsida; order Cupressales; family Cupressaceae; genus Sequoia; species Sequoia sempervirens. The sequence goes on along the minus strand of VDFB02000017.1, from coordinate 400,520,909 downwards.
TAATGTATAGTGTACATGGTATATTCGGCCGAATAATTACTGATATATGAAATATAACTTATCTACTATAAAAAAATCCTAGAAAAAATTCATATAACCATATAGTCTAACTGTAGACACTAAAAAATGTCTTAAACGATATCATACACTTGAAACAAATTTACTAACATCATTTCCTCTTTAAACCCATCTTCTTTTCACTTAATTGATTAAATTAGCCTAGCTATTTAATTAATTGCATCATTTTCATCCATTAACCTAATTCATCAAAATCGGCTTAATTCATCTTCCTTCACGCTAACATTTCATCCTATTAAATTAAATAAATCAAAACATTTAATTTAATTCACTAAGTCATCTTATTTAATTAAATAACCCTAAGTTATTTAATTAAATATCATTTCATCTCTCTCCCCCCATTTATTAAATTATTTAATAAATATCACTTTATTCCATCAAATCCCCTAATTGCATAATTAAATCTTGTTTAATTGGCAATTAAACTAATTTTCATCTAAAAAGGAATATTCCCTTGGAATATTCCTTATCTCCTTTTTTGCACAATTAAAGTTTTCTTTTAATTTGCAAAATTCCTTTTTCCTCACCCAAATGAATATTCTTATTCCTCCATCATTTGAAAAAGGGATATTTTCACTTAGCTTCTTAAGCAAGTTTTAACCTTTAACCTTTTGAACAAGTCACCTTTGACCTGTGTGTGTAGGTCAAAAGTGTGTTTGTTTGGAGCAAATATGAATCCTTGATTAAATCCCATCTTGCATGCTCACCTATTGATGAAAATACATGATCCATGCCTCTCATCTCCTTCATCTTTGACTGTTGATTAATCTTTTCAATCTCAACCCTACATTCCTCATTTGCTCTCCTATAAATAGGTCACTATTTGGAGACAAATGGATCCATCTTTTTTAGAGCAAACTCATGTTGTTGAATTCATATGCACTCACACTCATATTTCACTCACTTTTAGCTTGTTTTAGTTTATTTTAGTTGCATAATAGCTTAAAGTATCCATTAATGGCTTCCATGCATCCATCTTCATTTGTATATGAATTAGGGTTTCCATATTTTTGCTTAGAATTAGCTTAGATTAGCTTAGCAATTGCATAGTTAGATCATTTTTAGCATAGAATCATGTTAATTTAGTTTGCATAATGTTTAATTTAGCATAAAATAGGTTTTCATCCATTAATCACAATGGTTTCATCGATTCTCTTCAATAGAATAGACTGAAATAGGCTCACTAATCATGGGATTGGGAAAGGGTTGTTGTTTCACATCAACATGACACAAATTCCAAAACAGGATAAGTTTCAAATGGGTTAGAGTAGGAATTTAGCTATTTTTTGTAGTTTGTAACTTTCAATTTCAATTAAATGTTTAGTTTAATCTTCTCAATTTGAATGATCTTGTTTGGTAGATTGAGGTTAGTGGATAGATTGTGCTTTGATTCATCATGGATCAAGCATAATCGACCCACCCTAACATTTCCTTATCTCACATTCTGGTGCTAGGAGGAAAAACTATTAATTTAACTAGTTTTTAGCTCGAATTATGCTTGTTTGTTGTTTTGTAGGATGCAACAACGCCCAAACTACAAACAATGATGCACTTTGAAGAGTGTCGCCATATAGCAACACTGTTACAATTTGAAACACCAATGCCAATTAAATGCACCAACGTTGATTTAAATTTGGCAACGTCGATTTAATATAGAGGTATTGAAAAGTTCAAATGGCAACACCCGACTTCCCCAGACTGAAACCTCCAAATTTCAAAACACGACGCTACCTTAAGTAGCGATGTTGAGCCAAATCCTGACGCTATTGTGCTCTCTATTTCTGCTATAGAGCGATGCCCGTTTTCACTAGAGTGATGCCCATACTTCAAACTATGATGCTATCATGTTCAATGATGCCCAACTAGGGTAAGAAACTTTACGATCATTTTTCGACATGCGTTTTAATTTCCTTAATTTATCTAATCACTGATGCGCCTTTGACTATGTTCTAGTTGTTAGACTAACAAGGTTTTGTAGGTTGAAAGACATGGAGCTCAAGTGAAGAAAGTCTTTCCTTATCTTAAAATTTTGTGATTGTAACAAGTGTTTGACGCTTTGGGGCAATTATAACCCAACTTTTATGCTTTCCAATTTCCACTTTAGGACATGCACTAAATTTTCATTGGGTTTAAAAAGAATGCTCAAATAGAAATAAAATTGAACCCTCATCTCATCATTGTTTTTTGGGTTTAAAATTGAACAAGGCAACTTCATATTTCAATTGGTGCTTAAAATGAACTCATCATTGCTTTGAAGGATTAAAATTTACAATTGTTTGCTATGTTTTGTGATTTTCAATGTTGTTAGTGGATGCATATGCAATTCTCTCGTGCCATTTGGTGACCTTGAGAAACATAAACATTCTTTAACACTTTGCAAAATCAGCTTCATCTTTCAATTTGGATTAAAATATAACCCCCTTTATGAGTGTGAGAAAAAGGCAAAGTGTGTGTTCTCTCTTCGTTTATACGAATGAAGATGTTCAAACTACGGATGTAATTCCTCACTATTGTTTACCTTTAGAGGGCCTACCTTGGTGGGGAAAAGTACTCACCCCAAGGGAACAATCCAAGTGGTAACGAGCTAACACCAAGCTCTTCCATGCCGCGATATAAATGTGTGGTTGCAATGAAAATTATGATCAATGGGAAGCGGTGCATGATAGATCTCCCCCAATATCAATAAGATGCGTAAAACCCTTGTTCCAAGGGTTGGGAGACCTCTTGACAGAGTTTATCATTGCACCCCCTAAACTAGAATCCCTTATTAAGAACCCTTGTTTAGAAACCAAAAAATCCTTAATATTTGTTGGTGCATGAACGATCGTTCTGAAGCTGCCCCACATTTGTACCATTCAATTGAAGAAACAAAAGTGTGTGCCATGGAGGAGAGCTAGTGTTGCCAAATCTCGAATTGTTCACATTGTTTAGTGTTTGGAGAAGTTTGGGTGGGGACTCAACAAATATAGCCATTTCGAACCTAGGTTGTAATGATTGTGAGTTAGTTTAACACTTTGCTTGGTTCTAAAACGATGCAAAAACAAACATTCACTATCTTCCTCAAAATTTCAAACACTTTGGCTTAAATATGGACCTCTTGAGTTAGCCTTGATATTACTGCTTGTCCTTGAAACATATAAAATAGGTGTCTTTCTTTTGCTTCTAGGGTTTTGGACCTAAAAGAAGAGAAGTTATTTTCCATCTTTCACTCAAGAACAAACCCTTGAGATTTCAATGCAAGGAAGATTGAAATCTGACAAAGGGAAGGTTCTAGGGAAGTGATAACAACAATTGAGGGTTTACCGCCAAGTGCAAACTTGGAAAACATGAAATGTTTGAAAACACAATGTGATATGCAAACATATACTAAATGACCTAGAAATGATCATGAAACAAAACAAAAAAATGTAAAACTAAAAGTGTGCACCTGGAAATTTGTAGAGGCTAGAATGGAGACTGAAAATGTTGCTGATTCTAAAATTTTGACCTACTGGGACTCATATGCCATTCTGAGCAAATCAGTCCCAGATCTGGAAAACTACATCGGAGCCTATTTTAGCCAAATGGGTATCTGAATCTGCATAAATATCTAGAAAATAGGTATAGTGGGACTCATACGCCACTAATGGCGTATGAGTCCACTTTGACTTTTCTCAAAACCCGAAACTGGAATCTGTAGCTCTCGGTCTGCTTAATCTGAATCTGCAGGTGTCCGGATCTGAAAGCCTAATTTCTGACACTATAAGTGAATTTTTGTGAATATTTTGACCTTTCCAATAAGGAGATGAATTCAAAAAGTTTGCAACCTATTCTTCAATCATCTCCAAGCCTTCAAAGTAGTCAGATCTACAACCACACAAAGAAAGAGAGAGAAATGCTGAATGTTAGGGAATAGGGGTTTGCCTTGGTCAAACCCTGTTTAGGTAATTAAACCAAATGAAGAAATAAGATGAAGCATGAACATGATATAATGGAATTAGAAACTTACCATGATGATAAATCTTGAATTGTTGCAACAATGGATGAAGAATCTTCCCTTGAATGCCTTAGAAAGCTATCTTGATGACTTAAAATGCTAAAACCCTAGCTTACTTGACTTGAGAAAGATAATGAATGATGAATGAATGGGTGAATTTTCGTTGGGGGTGAAATGAGAGGGAAAACCCTATATTTATACACAATTATGCAATAATTCCTAAAAATACCACATCACAGGCCAACCTTAGGTCTTAGAAAATAATAACCCCCCAAAATTTTGAAATTATTTTGATTTTTGTGCCAAAGGGGACTCATTCACCTCTAGTGGTGATGGGCCCCACTTAGGAATTTTAAGTGGGTGTCAGAAATTAAATGTATTAAATGATGTTCATCAAGATTATTTTCAAAAATACACTTAAGTAAGGCCTATAAGTGTAAAATGGGGCCAATTAAAGCATAAGAAAGGGACAAATTATTGATGACAAGCCTAGAAAAGCGTGAAATTTTGTTACAACACTTTTAAATAAGGCTTGGTAAATGATAAAAAGAGGTTATTTAAGTGAAATATAATAATAAGATCCTAGAAAAGTGTGAAAGTGTGTTACAACACTTCACAACACTTTTGCAAGGCATCATAAAATTCTTATTAATTCACAAGGGCCCAAGACCTAATGTGGATGTTTAAAAAACCTCACAACACTAAATCAAGGTTTCATTAGATTTAATTTATCATTAATCATTCCCATATCAAGCAAGAGATACTTTTTTCTACGCTATAGTCCTAAGGATTTATCCTTAGTGATTTCTAAATATCTTGACATTAATCTCAAATCCATATTTTTTCCAAAGCCAACATAGGAAATTATGGCTCTAATCTTATAATTTTCATGAAATGGACATTGTGAAAGCTCTGATGTTTTTGACATAAACATTTAGTTTGAAAACATAATCAAGACAAGTGTTTATAATATCAACTCATTAAGCAAGATAAATTGAAAAATGAACCCCACATGACTATTTGGAGACTAATTGCTCCCATTGAACAACCTGATCTTCCATGTGCCATAATTCAACCAAAATTTGAACTCATTAACGAAGAACAAACCGATCTCATTAGCAGTTTGAGAAGCTTCACTTTTGAAACAAAAGAAACAAATACCTAGTGGAGAAACACAACAACCATTTTAGACGAAGAAGAGGATATTGAGGCTGGAAGGCCCACATTACCACCACCCTCGTGGCAATAAATATATTCATTTCTTCCATAAACTTGAACTGTTTCTACATAATCTCATGTAAAGTCAGGATCCCTAAAATAAAGTTACAGGTCATCATTTTAGACTTAGGCATCTTAGTCCAAAAGCTCTCAAGAAACATCTTTTAAAACTTCACAAGAATAGAGACAAGTTGATAGCAAACTTTTACAAGCACATTTCAAGAAACAGTCTAGAACTATATGCATTCTTTTGGAGTCAAAATCTTGGTCTTTTTCGCGATACTGAACTCCTCTAAATGATCCATCGAACAATCAAAATCCATAGGGGAAGATCTCCATCCTGTCATTGCAAACATAGGTATCATAGTTCACAATTTAGTAGGAAGTGGGCCTCAATGCTTTATCGCAGTTGCTACCACTTGTTAAGAAACTTTTATGCTGGATCTAGGAGGATTTGAACAATTCTAAACATCCCCATCCATCCTCTCATCTAAATCAACATTGGTTCTTTAGGATTTTAACATTTTAGAGGTCTAGCATCATTCTCGCTACCTTGGTCTTGTCAAAAAAAAAGTTCACTTTAAGTCAGCATTGGGTCAAACATCTCACTTACCCCTTCATCAAAATTCATCTTTCACTTCATCCAACTTTGCAAAATTTTGATTACACCAACACTTTGTGACTTAAACATCAAATTAAACCAACCATCTAACTTGCCTATTTTGTATGTGAAATGCATCCTTTTCCATGCATTTAGAAAAGTTAGTTATCATCTTTGAACTAGTTCATCTTGAAGGTCACGAGTCTACCCTAAAGATTTACAAGTTCATAAACATCCTTTATCCTAACATCAAAACATCAAGATAAAGTCAAAAGTGTTGTTCCAAAATGTTTGCAAAGATCGCTTTCCACATCACCTATCTTTACATCCCCCACTATCATCATTGCTCCCAAAAGACTTAAAGCATCTCTTTTACCTAGATTTTATTCAACTAGAGAGTTCAAACATCATAAATCTCAACACAACTCTCCCATAGGTGACACAAAATTTATCGTAAAGACTTAGAGATCACAACACAAGAGAATCATGGAAAAAACCAAAGTTACATTAATCTCCAGTGATCCAGATCCTTTAGAATTTGATCCAAGAAGTCAAGTTACACCAACAAAACAACCTTCATCCCCATCAGGACCATATGAGATAGAAGATATCACAAACAACCCATTTGAACCCACTAGGGAGGAAATTATGGAACATTAAGCCTTTGACAATGTAGCTCCTGTCTCCCTGACATTTGTGGCAAATAATTTAACACAAGGTTTCAAAACTCCATCAAAATGGCTAAATAAAACCTACATTCTCAGTATTACAACAAACCTTGCTAAAGACTTTGGACATGCTCTTTCATTTGAAAACAATACACTTGTAGGAACACTTGAAACCAATCCTCCATCTAATACAACCACTTGGACACCTAGCTTTAGTGCTCCTCCTGTTATTGAAGATCCTGAAAAGATATACACACCTCTTAAGCTTCATTACTTAACCACAACTCAACATATCAATGGAATCCTTCTTCATCCACATCCATGAGTACTACAAGTGTTCCTACCATCACACAAAGTAGTATAGATCAGGTATCTCAAAACGGTGAGCAAGGGCATACCAATACCATACGACAAAGTCAACCCTTGAAGCAAATGGGGACATCCTTACCCAACCCTCCAATGGGTTCATCCATACCATTGGTTTCACAAAATACATCCACACCATCCATTATCAACCCATCTCAAAGCAATTCCTCAAGGTAACTAATCCTATCAACAAAGGTAATACATTACTAACACAAGGCAATCCTCAAAACATGGGACAAGGAAACATTTTTAACCAGTGGACTCAAGGTCCTAGTGTGTCATTTCCATCACATAATCCAATGGCACCATCCTCATCTTTTCCCACAATCCCCTTTGCTATGCCAAATCAAACAGGATCTCAAACATACATTCCTCTACCTCATTCTACCATCTTACAAGGAATGTTGAACAAAGGGAATCTCCAACACTTCATCACCAATCCATTACCCACTCAAAATATCAATATCCATAATCCTCCACAGATGTCTCAACAACCACCTGATCCCACATTACAAGCACATGCCTTAGCCTTATAGCAAGCACAACAAGCTTATCAACAAGCAACCTTAGCACAACAACAACAACAACAACAACAAGCAACAACACAATAAGAAAACTTAACACAACAAAAACAAGTAGTAGCACAACAAGTAGCCTTAGCACAACAACAACAACAACATCAAACTCATCAAGCAACCTTAGCACAACAACAACATCAAGCTCAACAAGCAGCCTTAGTAGTACAACAAGTAGCACAACAACAATATCAAGCCCATCAAGAAACCTTAGTATCACAACAACAACAATATGCCCAACATGCCCTAGTGGCACAACAACAACAAGCTCAACATCAAGTCTTACTAGCTCAACAGTATGCTCAACAATAGCAACAAGGTTCCTATTATAATCCTCAACAAAACATCGTCAATCTAAACATGCTGGGAACATATACATTGATATCATAGTCACCTCCATAGAATCTTACACCACCATACACTCCATACAACACCTTCTCATATCAAAATCTCACATACAACTCATCCATCATCCCACCATATGTTCCTCCACCCAATCCTAAGATGATCTAGCATCACAATTCAAGGTGCTATCACAAGAAATACATGATCTTCGACTAGGAAAGATCAAGAATCCCCATACATAGAACTTGTGTCCATATCTATTCGATTGAAACATTGCAATTGTACCATTCCCTCTTGATTTTAATAATCCCCAAATTCGATAAATATAAAGGGAGAGGAAGTCTTATGGACAATATCAAAGAATTTAATGTCATGTGCATGGAGGTGGCTTACAATGATTCATATCTAACGCGCCTCTTCCCTCAAAGTTTAACAAGTCATGCTATGGATTGGTTATCTCATCTACCTCCTGTTATTAAAACTTTTCAAGAAATCACTAATAAATTCATCGATCACTTCTCCTTCAATCTTGACATGGACGTTAGTCTAGAGGAACTATATACTCTTAGACAAAACAAAGTGGAAACTTTCATTAATTTCTTACAATGATAGAGACAAAGAGCTAGTAAAAGAAAGTGGCCTCTTCCCGATGAACAACAAGTGGGAATCATCATAGCTAATCTAGATCTATCTTTCCACTTGAAAATGCAGTGCATCACATCAGATGAAAAAGTTGTCCCTAGAGCCCTTAACATCAAAAGAGATCTAATATCACAAGGAAATACTCAAGCTTATAAAGACAACCATCCTTCAAGTAGTTCGAATGAGAAACCTCGTTTCTAGGAAAAGAACAAAAACGTAACAAATGATGGTGTGGTAGATGCAAAAGTCATACTGAGTTCTCCTAGACCTAACAACAATCAAGTTGCTAACATCCAACCAATTGTGCAACAAGCAACACCTCCTCAGGAAAATCATATCAATAAAACTGACATGCAACAAAGGAAAATCGCTAATAGGAACAGCTATCCCAAACACAAGTACACATAGCTATCATAACCTATCCAAACAATCATGAAGAAGTTGGTAGAGTCAAATCTAATAACACTTCCCAACTTTGAAAACTACCAAGAACCACAAGAGAATTCATCCTGGTACAACGAGCGCGATCTCCGTGACTTTCACAAAATCAAAGGACATAAAACAACAAACTGCATGAAACTTAAAAACATCATTCAAGATCTCATAGAAAATGATACCATATTTGTTGAGGTACCAACTGGGAATCAGGATCTTAAGATATATAAGACCCTATGTCAGATCATAACAAAGCAAACAACAATGAAAAAGATAAGGATTACACAAACATGCAACATACCTATTCCAATGTAGTTGCCTCCTATGATAGCATTGTTACTGTTGTCACCATCAAAGGAGCTAGTACAAAATGTGGAGTCACCACACAACGTGGAAAAATAACCATTCAAGGATTCCCATCTCAATCTAGGACACAACCTACTTTTCCCACATCTAATCCTAGCAAGTACAATCTTCTAGATTAGCTTAAGAAGACCCATGCGTAGATATCTATCTTAAAAATCTTAAGATTATCCCCCACACATAGGAAAATATTGGAGAAAGCCTTGTTTGAGTCATCCATTCATGAGAATATTGATACTGATTAGTTTCAAGCTATGGTAGGTCACATCACCAACCATCTTCTCACCTTCTCTGAGCAAGACCTACCATCACAATGATCTCATAACCGTTCTTTACACCTTGAGGTTGGAATTCATAAAAACAAGGTCAAGCGAGTCTTGGTAGATGGAAGTGCTGGTCTGAACATTTGTACCCTGCAGTTGATCAAACATCTGAGTTATTTAGAAGATACTATGGAGAAAGTAAAGGTACCACCAGGCTGATCCCACAAAGTTGGTTTACAATTTCTGGGAGGAACTGATTTTTGTTGAAATCACATATTTTTAGAAAATTTAATGATTTAATCCTTAAAAGGTTCCATTTAAAGAATTCCAATTGAAGAGGGTTTGATCAAACTACCTTAAATCAAACCCCCTTAGATAGAACCCTGCTAGTTTTAAACCATACGTATAACAGAGTCTCCTTTACACCTATCAAAATGCTGATAAAAAACCACTTTTCATTTACCTTTTGGGGGATCAAATGAATTCATTTAAAATTTATTTTTTGTAAGTATGTAATCCTTATTATAAGCTTCCCAAAAAGTATAATTTTAAATAAATTTAATTTAATTATTATATTTATTTTTTATTTCTCATGAATGTAGGTTTTTCACCAAAAATCAAGATCTCTGTTCTACACATGTGGAAAAATAGAAAAGTATTTTTTTTAAAAAAATTAAAAATATTAGTGCACCAGATATTGAATTCCTTAATCCAACAAAGAAAAAAAACTGAATTTTGATACATACAAAAAAAGTTACGCGTTATACAGTCGCGCTATGTCTGAATTATAATTGGTTTGAATTCAAAACTTAATTAGAGAAAAAATATTCAATAAAAGACTATCTAACCAAGTGGAAGCACTAGATATTAGAGTTACAAATCTAAATCCGAAAGAATTATAATTTTATCCTTCATGGAAAAAAAATTATGCATTATACGGTGAGCGTCACTTTTTGAAAATGTTGCTTTCTGAAAAAAACTAGTTTTCGAGGGAGATGGAAAAAGAAATGCAATCTAATTGAAAAAATTTTGAGAAAAATATATTTAGAATCTATAGACAAAATGTCACAAAACTCTAGTTTGCATCATCTTCAAATTCCTCACAGTTTAGCCACTATAGGTGCCCGAAAGTGAATATTTAGTTAAATTTTTTTATTTCAGTGTCCAGTTTGGCCAAAAATTGTAAACCACTATTGTGGGGTCACCCACCATCAGAGCATATGACGACCAAGAATGGGTATCACAAGGAATCATTGCACTTCCCATTCAGGTGGGACCTCTTATTGCAAAAACTACATGCCAAGTGCTTGATCTTGATCTTCCCTATAACATCCTACTTGGCTGACCATGGATCCATGCTCTAAAATTTGTAGCCTCAACCTATCATCAAATTGTGAAGTTTCCTTTTGAAGGCAGAGAAATCACTATCCATGGAGATCCCGAGCCTTTTTACTACTGCAAAAGTCTTGAGGCCAAGTTCTATAAAATACCCCAAATACCCAAAAATGATGAAGGTCCTACATCATCAAGCTCATTTGTTGACACAACATCCCTGGCTTCTACCTCATTAGCAAAAATACCCATTGTGCAAAGTATACCCGATGTCAAAGCAAAGATCTAGGATGATGGTTGTGGAAACTACAAACTATTGAAAGACACCTTTGTCTTAGGAGAGTTACCTATTTCTCCTCAATATCATGGGTGTAAGAGAGGGGGACCAACCACATCAAGGCCCCAGATCACAGAGAGCCAAGAGTGGAAGGCTTCCCTAACTTATCTCACTCTAAAGAGGTGTTTGATGTGAGGGATGAGAATGATTAGGACTGTAATGTCCTTCGATCACTATGGAGACCCTAACTTTAGTTTGGGCTAGGTGAGCTAGTTTTTTGGAGTCGATTATGTGCCTTAGACAACTCTCTATCCAAGGACGATAGCGTGGTGCTTGGCGTCCGTACGGCCAAAAAATAGTGAACACAGTAAAACTTCCAAAAAGACCTACTAATAGCCTAGCTAGTTCAATCTAGATGGTAAAATTAGAATGAGAAAGTATGCAAAATAGATATTGAAATGATAAAGTAAATAAAAAAGAACTAGGGCGACAAAGATAATCTCAAAAAACCGCCTGTTCACCAGCTAGCTCCAAATACATGTCCACCTACACACAAGAAAGAGGGGAGATTTGTTGGGGCTTTATAGGGGCCTGCGTCAATCAGACCCCTGTTTTGGTGTTTCCACCTCCATAGATAGCCAAATAGCAATGATAGAGAAATGTATGATAAAGAAGTAAAGAAGGAAGGAATGCAAATAACACTACAAAACAGTATATATCTAATCAACCAAATCGTAAAGATGAGGAGCGAAACGTTACCACCTCTACCAAGAACTCACTAGCCAATGACAGAGAAAGAGAGCTTGAACAATCACCACAACCTCGACTGCGATGAAGGGAAGTGTTGCAAAACCTCAAGCCCCTGCTACAATGGCTTGCTTTACACTTGCTTAATAGATTTGATGGAGTATTATTGCTACAATGGAGTGTTGAGAATGATAGAAAACGCTAAGAAACTATGAAGAAGGATGAAGTGAATGCTTGAAGATTGCAAAAAGAGATGAGTTGAATGAAGAATGGAAGAATTTGAAGGAGAAGAGAGAATTTGCCATTTTCGGGGTCAGTTGGTCAAAGAGGGACGTTACAAATTATTCCCAATAAGAAGTGTAATGCCTTTTCCAGTTTCAGATGCAGAAATACGTCAGGGATGTAAGCGCACCACGTGGATGTCTACGTGTCGCGCAAGCATCCCTGACAAATATTCTTTTACCGATACAACAGATAGATGCCAAGTGGAAGGAAGACAACTTGGTGATGTGGAATTTCGCCTTTGGATTTGGTTTTCTAAGGCGAGGATGTGTAAAAGGGGAATTTATGTAAAGGGTGAAAATTTTCTCCTATACATTTTTCCCCGACTTTAGCAAGCATGATACTGATGAGTGCTTTGGTAAAGTAGATTGAAGAGTGAATAGGGTTAGAAATTTATACCTAAACCGTTGAGCAAGTAGACTGCAATCTAGCGAGCTCAAAAGTGTACGATATGAAAAGGAATCCATAGCCCCGTAAAACTATGAAGCTATAGAATGAAAGTGTCTTACATGCCCCTAGACTTGTAAGAAGGTGACCTCCAAGATCTCTCACATGAAGGAAGCCCCGAGAGGTAAGCGCTTTACAGGCCCGCAAACCCTCAAGGAAGGTGTCCTCCAAGATCTCTCACATGAAGGAAACTTAGAAAAAAGTGCCTTACAGGCCCACAGACCTACAAGGAAGGTGTCCTCCAAGATCTCTCACATGAAGGAAATCCCAGAAAAGCGCCCTACAGGCCTACAGACCTACAGGGAAGGTGTCCTCCAAGATCTCTCGCATGAAGGGAACCTTTGAAAAAGTTTCCTACAGACCCGCAGACTTGCAGGGGAGCGACCCCCAGGATCTCTCGCATGGAGGAAGCTCAGAAGAAGCACCCTACAAGTCTATAGACCTGCAGGGAGGTATCCCCCAAGATCTCTCACATGGAGGAAACCCAAGGAAGGGAGACTCCAGAGAGTCAGAAAGCGGCTTTACAAGCGCACCTGCAAAGCAACATGTTTACCTACAGATATAACATGTCCAAAAGCGACCACACAAGAAAGTAATCAGATAGTCATGCAGACCGTCGATAGACTGCAAAGATTTCAAAGGGATCCCTTAGGAACCCGGTGTGAAGAAAGGGGTCCACTCAAGGGACTCATTGTTTGAAAGTGCAGAAGAGATGTTTCTTCCTCGAATCGATTCATCATCAAGGAATTATTTTGAAAGATGTTCATTCATCAAGGAATTCAAAAAGAAGAAAATGCCCCCTCGTGAGGGGAAGGTCAAATTTTCTCCCTCCTCGAAGGAAAGATCTCAAGTTCTTTCTTTGTGAACCCATGATGAAGGAAACACATTCCATTAGGGGTCTAAGTCGAGAATGCGATTCTTTGAAAAAGTTTGCAAATATTCTCGAGAAAAGATTCGTTGGCAATGAATGCATTTTCTAAAAATTGAAGTGTTATAGAAATGACATTGTCACATATGAAAGGGACAACTCAAGTAAAGAAAAAAGAAAATCTAAGAGAGACAAAAACATCACAAACAAAGGGCATAGGGGTGATCTGATATTTCGGGGTCAAAGCTGCTCATAAATATATATAAGTATAACAATAGTATATAAAATGAACTATCATCAACCCCCTACTATATCAGACCATGTGAAGAATGCACGAGAAGACAAAGTAAAAATAAAAAATTGGGTCAGCATGGAAGGGAAGCCTAAATGCCCCCAACACTTTTCATTGTCCCCAATTTTTTTGAAAGTAAATCACAAACATGGAAGAATGATAATACAAGTAGAAGAAGGTTTACAACACAAAAAACACTCTTGTATCCAAGCACCAACAAGGGTGAAAAGGGTCATCTAGGAACACATAGCACGATCATGGGGGAACACATCACAACACACACACATCTAATCTAAAGATAAAGAAGAGGCCTCCCTCTAACACTGATCAACTAAGAGGTCATCTACTTCCAACTTCAGATCATCATAGGGGGAAGGAGGATGAGCCTGTAGTGGTGGGATGTTAAGAGGAGGAGCTTCCGATCCTTCCGCAACAAGGGCTAAGGAAGAAGGCCCTGCAAGGTTTTCTCCACTCAGGTCTTGTGGAGCTATGGTCAATGATTTCATGAATATCACTGACAAGGATGAAACTTCATCCAAAGAGTTAAATATGCACTTCACTAGAGTGCCATGTCATACCTCAACGAACGGGGAAAGCTATGCCTGAGGTTCATTACTAGGATCACCCAGTGACTCAGGAGCGGTGATGAACTCAGGGGAAGCTGGGACTGATTCTGTTACTAAAATAAAACAATTCAACGTGGGACCACCTTTCAGAGAAGGTGGACTCCTCTTACATCCTCCATTGCTAGAAGGACCACTCTCCACCTTCCGCTTTTTTGGGGGACGTGAACACCCCACTGATGAGGCAAGAGGTGTGGAGGAAGAGGAGGAGGAGAAAACCGCAACAGATACCACCGAAGTGTTCGACATATCTACGGGTTTTGGGAGAGGCAGGACATCAACAAAGGTGGCTCTATCGAAGGACCAATGAAAAATTGCACCTTTTTAGGGTCAGGTGCATTCATACTCACAGTAGAAGTCAGAATCAATGCAGAGCTTGGTTGAATAGAAGCACAGGGGAGGAGAGAGGAGGATGCGGTAGGAGGCCTTCATACAGGGCAGTCATCTCCTCTTCCTTCCTCTGTAAGGTAGCCTGCTTAGCTGCGAGAGCCTATTGCTGGTGCTTGCACTCACACACAAGGTGGTTTCTATGACTCTTCGAGCTAGAGACCAGAGGTTGTGAAGCAAAAAAAGGCTCCTGCTCAGCCATGGGAGTGTCCTCCATAGTTGTTTCCAGTGGATGGACAGGCTCCTAAATGGGAGCAGGAGGAGCAGGTTGAGAAACGGTAGGGGGAGTCAGCTCTAATGCCTCAACAGCGGGCCTTTTCCCATTTACTATCTTGGGAATAGAAGTGGTAGGAGGCCATGGAGGCTGAGACATAGAAGATTCCCCATGGGGACCTTTTCCTCTACCGTAGAAGTAGTACCAAGGTCCAGGTGGTTTAGTACGGAGGTTTGATATCCTGATCTTAGGTCTACGCCAGGGTGGTATCATCAGACTCAGTGGATAAAAGCCAGGCATATTCATCCAAAACTCCTCCCTAAAAAGAGGATGAGGAGAGCCATCCCAAGGATGGGGTATCTTCTCTTTTCATTTTCAAGAAGGGGAAGCAGCTGGTTATTGTATCATCGGAAGAGCCAATTTTGGCTGTCCTTTTCCCCTGGTCTTATACTTCACATAGTTTTTGTAAAGTAGATTGTTCTTAGAGGGAACGGACTGACCAGGGTGGGCCAAAAGTGGTCTAATGAATATCCCCCATGGGATACCAAAGGTTGGTATCCAGTGTCATTCACTACATGTACAACACCTTCATGGAAGAATTTTAAACATTTGTGGATAATGAAGGTGATTCCATTCATGGAAGATAGCCAAGGTATGCCTAACTTCATCCTGAATAGATCTGACTCTGGGATAACATCAAAGATTGTGTCTACAGTCGTAGGTTCTACGAGGACAAATAGAGTTATTGAGCCATATAGATTTAGACAAAGACCATCGTGCATCTGGATCGTAGATTTTCTTTCTTCGTACTCTTTTCTATGTAATGAATTAAGCCACAACGTCTCCTCTGCAATGACATTCACTCGACTCGTGGGGTTGATTAAGACCCCTGTCACAATGTTTCCATTGAGGTGAGTGAGAATGTAGAGGGGAGAGGGCTTGTTGTTTAAGGGTAAATCCTGCGATGTGAATGCCATGTCCGAGGAGCTGGGCGTAGGTTGTGTGGTAGGAGTAATTGTGACCATGTTAACATATGCCTCAGGCTAAGTGGTAGAATCAGAGGGATTGATAATCATGTTGGAAGAATGTGACAAAAATGGGTTTGTGTATATCTGCAACTCGCTATTCACTTTTTCCACTGATTTGTTTGTATTTTGTTTACTTCCATCAAGACAGAGTGTACCACATGATGCAGGTGCATACAATGTTTGGTATCATGTATGTTAAATCGATGATACTAATAGAAGGTATTCAGATCGTACCAACTAGGGAAAGGTTCTTTAAGAGGCTTAGGGTTCTCCAAACTTATGATCTTATCCTTTAGCAGTATCTATAAGATGGAAGAATAAGATTCTGCTAACTTTGTGAACTTTTGGTTGCATCTGAGGCTGTTATCAATCATAGTAGCTACTACATTCGCAACAACCTTACCTTTCCTAGAGATCGATACAATGGACTTTCCTTCCGAATAGGAGCACAAAGAGGATCCCCCAAACTGAACTACCATTTCATGATACTCCTGTAATACAGCACACAAATGCGCAAAAGAAGGGTATTTCATAAGGGAAAACTTCTCCTACCAGGGTCTTTGCAAGTTCCCTATGAACACCTTTTGTATGTCAGAATCGGGCAGCAAATATGATATTTGTGAAAAGAGTGCTTGGTATCACGCTATAAAATTAGTAATCTTTTCATTATCACCTTGTTTGTATTGGACGAGATCTAAAAAGGTCATCTTCGGTTCGATGTTAGCTTGGAATTATCGTAGGAATTGGTTTACAAGTTGGTCAAATGAGAAAATGGAATTATCGGGAAGGAACAATACCATTTGAGTGTTGTATCCTTAAGATATTGAGGGAATAGCTTCGCCATCAATGCATCATGATGGAAGAAATCTGTACGTAGGCCAGTAAAGGCAAACAAATGTGCTTGTGGGTCCCCTTTGCTGCCATATTTTTTAAATTTAGGAATCTCCATTCCTTGGGGGAAGGGAGTGTTTAAAATTGCTATTGATAATAGGCTATGCCAAAAAAATGGTTGAAAGATAGGTTGGAGAGAGGCCTAGGAGACACTCGCCAACTGGCTTTGCATCTTACCCATATTCTAAAGAAGAGTGTTCAGAATAGGGTCACTAGAAGACATAGGGCCAGAGGGACCTCCTCCAGAACCACCACCGGAGTTGCCCCCAGAACTGCCGATGTGACCACCGGTGGAACCATTGCTAGAGCCATCGCCATCAGTAGGGCCTCTGCTAGATCCACCCCTACTTCCAAAGCCACCACCATGGCTTCCACCTCTGCCAATGTCACTTTCGCCGCCAAAACCACTGCCACTACCAAAGCCCCCACGATCCACCCCGCCGAAACCTCCACCACTAGAGGTGATAGGAGGGGTGAAGCTAAACCCTAAGGGTACCTTATTCACCTTGATAGTTTCAGATCTCTCAGGGGTAGAAGGGATGCTGGTCGAGGGGACTGCATCGACCATGTACACAGACGTGGGAGGCATCGACATTCGTAGTTGTATCTCATGATCTTCGAAAGCGATCCCTTGTACAATGTTAGGATTGTTTGTAGGAGCACATGCTTAAGTCAAACTAGAGAGACTAGTGAGGAGTTCTATGCTTTTTTGATCTTTTCCAACCATATATTTTATTTCACTGAAAATCCTAGCAACCCTAGCCATATTTGGGTCCTTTTACAAGTGATTTTCCAAGTCACCTAGTCCTATGCTAAGAACAAAAATATACTCCAAAGGAATGTGAATGGCTTTGTACTCGTCTATCGATGATGGTGTAGGAGACACAAGAGGAGTGGGGATGTGGTCAGTCTTATCAGAGACCGCTACCTCACCCCTTGACAACTACTCCTGTGTGGCAATACCAATGGTGGATCGAGCAAAAAGGCCTGTAGAGAAACCAGTAGTGACCTTCGTCCTCTCCGTTAGAAGGTGTCGTACACTTCTCCTAACAATATACTTGGAGGTTGTGGACTAGGTTGTGATGCTCATAAACCTTCACAATACTCAGGGGCATAATGATCACAAGCTACAAGGGAAAAGTCTCAACACCAACAAATGAGTAGATGTCGGTTCACGTTGGGTTCACCAAAAATGTAAGAGAGGGGGACCAACCAAATCAAGGCCCCAGGTCACATACGGCCAAGAGTGGAAGGCTGCTCTAACTTACCTCACTCTAAAGGGTTGTTTGACGTGAGGGATGAGAATGATGAGGACTGTAATGTCCTTCGATCACTCTGTAGACCCTAACTTTAGTTTGGGCTAGGCAAGATAGTTTTTTGGAGTTGGTTCTGTGCCTCAGAGAACTCTCTATTCAAGGATGATAGTGTAGGTTTGGGATGTTAGCGTAGTGCGCTCTTAGGAACACTGGCATCCGTACGATCATAAAATAGTGAACACAGTAAAACTACCAAAAAGACCTACTAACAGCCTAGCTAATTCAATCTAGATGGTAAAAACAAAATGAGAAAGTATGCAAAATAGATACTGAAATGATAATGTAAATAGATAAGAACTAGGGTGATGAAGATAATCTCAGAAAAGTGCTTGTTCACCAGCTAGCTCCAAATACACGTCCACCTACACACAAGAAAGAGGGGAAATTTGTTGGGGCTGTATAGGGTCCTGCCTTAGTCAAACCCCCATTTTGGTGTTTCCACCTCCATGGACAGCCAAATAGCAATGATAGAGAAATGTATGATAAATAAGTAAAGAAGGAAAGAATGAAAATAACACTGCAAAATAGTATATAGCTACTCAACCAAATCGTAAAGGAGAGGAGCGAAACGTTGCCACCTCTAGCAAGAGCTCACTAGACAATGATGGAGAAAGAGAGCTTGAAAAATCACCATAGTCTTGATTGTGATGAAGGGAGGTCTTGTACAACCTCAAGCCCCTATTGCAGTGGCTTGCTTAATAGTGTTGATGGAGTATTGTTGCTATAATGGAGTGTTGAGAATGCTAGAAAATGCTAAGAAACTGTGAAGAAGGATGAAGTGAATGCTTGAAGATTGCAAAAGGAGATGAGTTGAATGAAGAATGGAAGAATTTGAAGGAGAAGAAAGAGAATTTTCCATTTTTGAGGTCAGTTGGTAAAAAAGGGACGTTACAAATCATTCCCAATAGGAAGTGTAATGCCTCTACCAACTTCAGATGGAGGAATCCATTAAGGACGTAAGTGCACCACACGGACGTCTGTGTGCCGTGTGGACGTCCTCGACAAATATTTTTTTTACCAACACAAGAAATAGATGCCAAGTGGAAGGAAGGAAGCTTGTTGATGTAGAATTTCACCTTCAGATTTGGTTTTCGAAGGTCAAGATGTGTAAAAGGGGATTTGGCATAAAGGATGCAAATTCACTCCTATACAATGGGAAACACACATCTAGCACCAAAGAACCTAAAAAAATCAAGATGGAAGCTATTACCTTCACCAAGTGTGGGAATTTAAACCAGGAAGATGTCAATGAGGAAGATATCTCTAAACTCCTCTATCAAGATGAACGACATGTCCCTGTTCTTCCCATGGAAGATGATAAAAAAGTCCTACAACTCATGCAAAATTGGGGATATAACAAGAATGAAAAGCTAGGACAGAATGACAATGGCTTACTAGAACCCATTGTTCTTGAGAAACGAATAAAGAATCTTGGCTTAGGTTGTACTACTAGCAAGGTTACATTTATTGGCAAAGGTATTTCCACTGAACGAGTTGAGGCTTCCTCTTGGTTACCTACATCATGTGATACAACCTTAGATGACTTTCCCCTTGATGTTGCTGACCTATTTGAGAACGCCACCCTCTTTATGATATCCATAACATCCTTTGTCCCAAGCAACCAAGCAATCGAAATACACCTAGTGTACCCAAAAATTATTGACATGGACCAACAAGGACCACTGATTCTAGATTTATTCAAAAATGATGAAACAATCTAAGAATTCATGGGACTCTGTGACAACTTATCATGGGAAGATCACAAAGTAGGCTTTGGCATAGAGCTTGACATAGGGGCATACCATGGGGAGATGATTGAATCCTTTAGTTGCAAAATTAATGAAATGCAACTAACATGCAAATCCTTGAGTGAAAACCACCTAGTGGCACTCTCTGATCGTAATATAGTAAAAAAAAAGGATACATTCGACGGTGAAAACCTCTTTAAGGCACCCAAGGATGAAGGATTCAATCTCCCCCTTAGTATAATGCATCCAGAAAAGTCAGTAGTACTAGCAGAAAAGGCCACCCTAGTCAATGTGGGTACAGACGAAGCACCTAAGATCACCTTCTATGTTGAATCCTTGTTGGATGAAGAACAAAAGAACCTAGTATCATTCCTCAAAGAGTGAAGAGCCAATTTTGCATGGCCATACACATATATGACAGGCCTTGATTTTGAAGTGGTTGTGCATCACTCAGTAGTTTATCTTGAAGCCAAACCAGTTAAGGAAAAATTAATGAAGATGCATCCTCAAATAACACTCTTGGTCAAACTAAAATTACAGATGCTTCTTGACATTGGATTTATTTGACCGTTAGATTATCCCAAGTCAGTTTCAAATATGGTACCAGTCTCAAAACCCATTGGGGGCATCAGAATATGTATTGACTTCAAAGACTTAAACAAGGCATGTTTGAAGGATGATTTCCCTCTTCCTAACATCGATCTTATTGTGGAATTAATAGCTGGGCATGAAATGATATCACTCATGGATGGTTTTTTAGGCTATAATAAAATCATAATCACCAAGGAGGATCAACATAAAACTGCATTCACTTGTCCATGGGGAACCTATTGCTAGAATGTAATGCCATTCAAGTTAAAGAATACAAGAGCAACCTATCAAAGAGAAGTGACTCTCATCTTTCACGATATGATCCACAAAATAGTTGAAGATTATGTGGACGATATTTTGGAAAAATTAAGGAAGAGAAGTGAGCACATACAAGTCTCAGGACCCATCTTTAACAGGCTTGAAGAATACAAGGTGCGGCTAAATCCAAAAAAGTGTCTTTGGGGTCACATCAAGGAAACTCCTTGGCTTCATCATTTCACAAAAAGGAATAGAAATTGATCCAACAAAGGTAAAAGCCATCCTAGATATGGAACCATCACAAATACTAAATAAAATGAGAGGATTACAAGGTAGACTGTAGTCTATCAGAAGGTTTATAACACAACTATCAGATAAAATCCACTGGTTCTCGCATCTTCTCCATAAAGGGATAACCTACAACTAGGATGAGAAGTGTGATAAAGCTTTCCATAAAATCAAAGATTATCTACCGACACCTCTAGTACTCATGCTACAAGTACCAAACAATCCATTGATCGTGTACATCTCAGCAACACCAGCAACACTAGGAGCTCTTTTGGCACAACATAATGAAAATGGAAAGGAAAGGGCTATCTACTACATTAGTAGAACCTTGGTGGGATATGAGATGAACTATTCACCCATTGAGAAGGCATGCCTAATAGTAGTTTTTGTGTCAAAAATTTTTAGGCACTACATGTTGTCACATCAAATCAAGCTCATTGCGAAGATTGATCCATTGAAATACCTATTATCCAAAGCAACTCTCACAGGACACATGGCTAAATGGGTGATTATCTTAATAGAGTTTGACATAGAGTATGTGAAGTGCAAAGAAATCAAAGGGAAAGTAATCATAGACCAACTGGCAGAAGCACCTATCTATGTTGAGAACCCCTTGGTATCTGAATTCCCTGATGAATCAGTGTTCCTTATCAATCTCATAGCTCGGTGGAAGATGTACTTTGATGGATCATTCACTCAACATGGATCTAGAGCAGGAATTATTTTTATCACCCCCCAAGGTGATTACATTCCAAAATTATATAGGATATCATTCCCATGTACTAACAACATTGCTGAGTACAAAGCCCTAATCACATGCCTAAGGATAGCAGTTCAGTGGCATATTCAAGAGATGAAAGTCTATGGAGACTCACAACTGGTTATCAACCAAGTCAATGACTACTATCAAACTAAAGATGACAATGTCACTCCTTACAAGAAGATGGTGGAGAATCTCAAGGATCTATTCATAGACATAACTTTTGAGCAGATTCCTCACCTAAATAATAGAGCAGCAAACACCATGCCAATGATTGGATCATTGTTAAACATGTCGAACAACGTCCTCCAATGTGAATTCTTGGTAGAACAACTTCTCGTACCAACATTTGAAATCCTTGAATCTAAATTTGTGTGTGTCATTGTTGGTCCTAGATCCCCATGGTATCATGAAATATTCACTTACCTAAGCAGAAGAACCCTCCCTTTGGATATCACCCCGAACCTTAAAAAGACCTTTGTCAAAAAGACATTCTGATTCATGATCGTAGGTGATACCCTTTACCATCAAAGCATCAAAGAAAAATTACTAGGATGTATTAACCAAGAGGAAGCCTTGACTGCTTTAACAAAAGTACACAATGGCATATGTGGGTCCCATTCTAGCAGTATGACATTAGCTAACAAATTGTTGAGGACGGGATACTATTGGCCAACAATGGAAAAAGAAGCCCATCAGTATGTGTAGAAGTGTGTCCAATGTCAACAGCATGGGGATTTGATTCATGCTTCAGCTCAAGAATTGCAACCCATGATCACACCATGGACTTTTTCACAGTGGGGACTTGACCTCATAGGAAAAATCACCCCAACCTTATCCAACGACCATAAGTTTATCATAACCTCCACTGAGTACTTTACTAAGTGGGTATCTAAGCTATTCCTATGACCTACATAATGTGGAAACTGTAACGCCATAGAAAGTGCACAAAGACAACAAAGAAGATTAGAAGCAAACATGCAATACTAAAATCTAAGATGCAAATCTAAATGTTAAGAAACAAAGAACAAAGGAAAGTAAAACATAAACTGAAACAATCTCACCAATTTCAAACGTATTTCCATGATGCATCTCGATTGCCCTTCTCCATTTTGCTTGTGTAGTATAATTGCCCTCAGATTTTTTGTAATTCGTGCAAGTATAATCTAAGATAATGATTAGCAAAATATCAAAGATTCAAGATTAAGTGCTCTCAAAAGTCATAAGAATTCGCAAGTTTTCGAGAGAGATTGGAATGATGAATGACAAATCAATTTATAGAAAATTGATTATTCAAACGACAGGCCAAGATTGAAAGATCAACGGACGGTTGAGATCGACAAATAAGACATGCATTCTGATAACTATTAGTAATGACATGAGTGATACAAACTAGGAATAGAATTAAAGATTAAATAAATGATTTAATCTTCAGTTCAACATTCGAAAATATAAGAAATATCTTTGCATGAAAAAGATGAAGATTGATTATAACGACTCTTGTTCGAATGCACGCACAACATTTAATTAATTAAATAGGAATATTTAATTAATCCGCATGTACACGCAATTGAGTTAGAACTGGACGATTGAATGATCTGACGAAGAGATTACTCGAAGACGCCACGCAGACATCAAATGAAGAGTTAACTGAGCGATTAAAATAGATGTTGAGTCGAGTAAAAGTGAATACTTAGATAACTCGCATAATTATCTAAAATATAGAGGAATGCGTTAAAATATAATTAATGAATTAAATAATTCATTTAATTCAAGACTCGATATTTGAAGAATAATTAAATAAATAATATTTATTTAATTAAATGATGAAGGGATTTTACATGAATAATTAAATAAATAATGAATTTATTTAATTATAGTTGAAATATGATAAAGAATAAATTAAATAAGAATTTATTTAATTTGACAAGACGGATAAGGTTAATTAGTAAAATAATTAAATAAAAAGCGTTTATTTAATTAATAAGGTAGAATAAAGAAAAGTGTGAATTAATTAAATAATTAATATTATTTAATTAATAGAAGAATTAATAGAAGATGAATTAATTAAATAATTGACATTATTTAATCAAATAGAAGAATTTATGTTAAGATGAATTAATTAAATAATTAAGATTATTTAATCATGACCATGAAGAATAAGAATTATGAAGAATATTGAAGTCGCAGGCCTAAACCAAATTTCGGTGTCTACATTTGCCCCTCTTTGATACAATGTCACTTAGGCATTGTGTCAAAGAAAATTGAAAAAGAATTATGCCCCAGTCATGCTCCAGATTAAAACAGGTGAAGGTATGCCCCCTCGGGAAAATTGACAAATTTATGAAATGTTCAGAAAAATTTGGAAATGCTCCTGATTAATCCGTTATATAGGCAGAAATGCAGTGGAGTTGACGGAATTGGGATGGGAAATGGGAGGGACGGGTACGGGATGAAGGAAAATGGAAGTTTACATGGCCAGTAGAAGAGAAATGCCACCTAAGCCCTAGGTATATATAGGAATAGGGTTGAAAAACTATTCATTTGCACCCACCTAGTTGAGAAATTGAGAATTTGCTCTAACTTTCTAGCGAGGATGTCTCCAGTTCCAGCCACTCACCATCGCGCATACAGGATCCAGACATACCAGAGACCAGCCGGCGTGGACCCCCCGGTATGGACCTAAAACTTTCCTTTTGAAATTTTTTGATTTACACGCATTTTAAGGCATTTAATGCATTTTTTACTTATGCATCATTTTAATTTTGCACCGCATATGCGTGCGCGAATGACGCATGTGTATGCGGAAAACCGCATTTGCATTTTTACGTTGGTCATTTAGAATAGGGTTTAGCGGTTAAACGCATTTGATTATTGTTGAAATGCATTTGAATTTTTGAAACGCATATGCATATTTATAGCTGCATATGTATATTTAGAAACGCATTTGATATTTTGCAACGCAAATGGCTGTTTTGTAACACATTTGATTACTATTAGCTGCATTTTCTTAATAATGACGCATATGGAATTTATGAACTGCATATGTGAAAAAGCGATGCATATGAAAAAGAATGACGCATGTGCAAAATAGCGACGCATTTGCATCTTATGTAGTATAGGCAGCTTGCACTAGAATAGATGATTTAGGCTGACATGAGGCATGTATAATGTTGTTGCAGGTTGTATTAGACCCTATTTATACTCTGGAGTTGAGACCCACGACATTTCGATTCAGAGACAGCTTGCGGCCGGCCGAGTGACGGACTCTATGGCATTTGGGTTTGTTGCATGTGACCGATATGCCCTAGATTCGGGCAAATTGGAGACTACTGACAGCATTATGTGAGAGATGGCACTCGAAGACATCATCCTTCCATCTACCGACTGGAGAGGCCATAGTGACATTAGAGGATGTATATAGGATCCTTAGACTGCCTATTAGAGGCACACGGGTAGCATATGATACTCAGAGGGGTGCTGCTGAGATGTGCAGGTACTATCCCCATGCCGACATTAGAAAACTAGGGTTTGATGACTATGAGATTAGGTGGCGGGTGTTAGCCAAGAGATATAGACAGTTAGACTGTCTATTGGCTACATTGATAGGCGGTATAGTACTCCTGATCGTCGAGGTCATGGTTTTCCTGTGGGATGGGGGAGATGCTAGTGGGCATGCTTGAGCGACGAGTTGTATATGCCTGGGGTTTGTGTGTACTTGGGATGTTGTACTTCCACTTACATGATATTTCCTACCGAGAAGCATAGTCGATGAGCTACGGTACCACGCTCCTGATGATATGGGCGTGGGAGCATATAGCTATTTTCAGACCACCTGTTACAATAGATCTACCTCATGGAGCTCCATACGCCTTCCGTTATGCAAGGGTGACCACACAGCATCATATTGGGGATACATGCTACTTTAGACATGCTATAGACACCATGCAGGAGTTTACATGGAGACCATACCTGGGCTGCGAGCAGTGGTCAGATGAGGACGAG
Source organism: Sequoia sempervirens (assembly GCA_007258455.2). NCBI lineage: Eukaryota > Viridiplantae > Streptophyta > Pinopsida > Cupressales > Cupressaceae > Sequoia > Sequoia sempervirens. Next base: position 400,495,025 of record VDFB02000017.1, on the reverse strand, counting down.
CACTTGCCATTTTGTAGACAGGCACAGTACTTGGTGGGACGGACAGTGTCTCATGTGCATATTATAGAGTGGCAGTTGCCAGACCGGGTCCTGAGATAGTTTGGGGAGGTACAGGATGTACCTCAAGGGAGAGCAAAGTTTTCCAGGTCATCACGAGAGGTCCTGCTATGGGGGCCAGAGATTCCAGTCGCCACTGCAGAGGCAGCTATTGATGGGCTACAGGCACTTCCATGGGGATGGAGGGACAGACCAACAGATCCAGGGATCACTCCAGCTTATGATTAGTGGTGGGCAGCACACAGGCCGATCCCCTTGACAGATCTAGAGTAGCCAGCGCCGGTAGAGTGGCGTGGTACAGGTCCATGGGGCAGACGGGGTAGAGGTAGAGGCCGAGGAGGGAGAGGAGGTCATGGTGATGGAGGGGATGATGGCCAAAGTGGACGGCGTGGAGGTAGGAGAGGGAGGCATGGTCGGAGGGGATGAGGACCAGCCTTGTCACCGATCCGGAAGGACGGAGGAGGAGAGGAGGACGTGGCCATGCTAGATGTGGCCAGAGGTAGAGAGGAGGATGTGGCCAGGGGTGGAGAGGAGGCGCAGCCGATAGAGGCAGTTATCCCAGAGATCCTAGTAGAGGAGGAGGCAGGCAGAGAGGAGGGAGGTGCCGAGGAGGCAGAGGTTGATGCTTTGGGGTTGCTAGGTGCCTACCAGGGGGACGATGATGAGGATGATGATCACAAGAGAGAGAGATTCGAGATCAGATCCTGGAGGAGCTAGATGAGGAGGATGGGATAGACAGGGCTGGACAGGATGATACAGGGGCAGAGGATCCAGACATGGATACATTGCGAGCCCAGGTTGCATCCTTGGAGGAGCAGATGAGAGTGTTGATGGCCGAGAGGGACGCCTATCGGGTGGAGAGGGACAAAGCTTTTATGGACAGAGATCAAGCTATAGCTCGATGACAGGAGACTGAACAGAGATTCACAGAGCTCAGGGCATTATGTACAGGACCATCAGCTACGTTTTCCAGAGAGCTAGTCAGAGCTGGAGAGAGGGAGAGATACTATCGGGATCTGTATGAGGCAGAGATTCCACCAAAGAGATGAGCTCCCAGTTTCTCAAAAGCACACAGTAGCAGGTCCCAGACCCGAACCCACACTCGGACAGTCAGCACAGAGGGGGTGGATCAGCCACGTAGAGCAGGGCCATATGACAGACCTCCCACTGCTCAGAGATCAGCAGGTTCCCAGCATCATTCTCCCACACACTCTCGACATGATGGCAGTGGCAGCTCAGGATAGGGATACCGTTTGTCGAGACACTATATTTTGATCTTATAGCCTGCAGGCCTCCATGTATTATTGATACATTATGACATTGTGATGTGACACATTTGAGCGATATATATATATAATTTTGGCGGTGATTCTCATGATATGCATTTGTATATACTAATTATGCAGTATTTATTTTTTACATGTGATGTTTATATGATATGCCTATGTGATGGATGCGTATATATATTTTATGATGTTTATGCAGCTAATGAGATAATGTTGGTTCTATGTGATGTATGATTCTATATGATGTATGCAATTTAGAACTATGAAATGCAATGTGATGTGAATATGTATGATGGATACAATATGTGATGCTATACAAAAGTAATATGATGCATGTATTTACAGTTGCTTTGTACATGGAATACTTATGATATGTATTATTTGATGATGATTGTTTATTATGCCTTGATGATCTAGATGTGAAATATGCCTATATGTATGTATGTTTCTAACATGTATGTTGATGTATAATGTTTTGTGTCATAGGACTCTATCATAATGCAAGAAAGAAGAACTGTTAGTGTGGAAATAAAGATCGAGAAAGAATGAAGGATAGATGATAGATGTTAGTGTTAGTAATCTTTGATATTTTGTTGTATCACAAAAGGTATTGCACTTTATCATCATTGGGCAGGACTAATGCAAATGGAGAAAAACACCATGATATGACATAGATCAAGGTGTGCAAGGTCATCCACTTGCTAATAACAGACAGTCACAGACAAGGATTGTCATTAACTCATACTAAGGGCACAAACTGCCCCAGTCTTTTTGTCAAGACAAACCACAGACAACAAATAAAGTAAAAAACGGGTCATGAGACGTCATCGCTCCTCTAAATCCTTCATGGGACATCCTTGAGGAAACTAGTAACATGACTCAAAAATCAAATGTAAAAGACAATCGACATACAGCAGTCAAAGAAAATAGAATTCCGATACATCGTTGCTTCTCTAAATCCTTCATGGGACATCCTTGAGAAAGCTAGTAACATGAATCCCAGTCATCAATTCAAGATAAATGATAAGATAAATAAGCCATAAAGTCAAAAAGCCAGTGAAATATTTTCCAAAACATGATTTGTTTGTTTGATTTGTTGATTGATAGAGTCTGATTTTAGGAGATACACATACCAGATAAGACTGTGAGTCTGGTTTCGATGTTATGACTATCTGTATAAGGCATGACAAAGCCTGGTTTTAGAAAGACATGTATCTTGTAAGATGTTGAGTCAGATGCCGTTAATGTGATAACCTGTGTAAGGCTATGCTTGACCTTATCGATTATGCAGGAAGGACTCATCCTGTATAAGACATAGGTTGTTTTGCTGATATCAGTATTCAAGAAGGACACATCCTGAATGAGATATAGGTTGATTGCCATGATGATGTCTGTTTCTAGGAAGGACAAATCCTGTAGCAGACACTTGTTGATCTATTTTGATTGTTTCATTTTGGCAAGTTGTTTGATTTGACTCAGAGACATTGCTGACTTGTTCGCCAGATTGATGCATGACCTGATATGATGTGTGGACAATTGACTGTGTGTGACGACAAACCCTAAAGGACTGACCTAGTGTGGCCTCGGGGGCTCATCGATTGATGGCCTTGCCTACGTTATACACGCAGAGACCTCATAGTTCGACTTTACTTGACTGACAAGACTGACTACAAATAGAAGATGTGTGTGAAAGTGAATGCGACGAACCCTAATGGACTGACCTAGTGCAGCCTCAGGGGCCCATCGATTTATGGCCTTGCCTACGTTATACACGCAGAGACCTCGTAGTTCGACACAACGAACGACCTTGTCATATAGACATATGGATTGACTCAAGATTTTATATAGACAAGCCTAAACAGATTGACCTAATGCCTCGGGGGCACATCGGTAGATGGCCTTGCCTACGTCTATTCGCAGAGGCAACGTAGTTCAACAAATGACAAAAACTGACAAGTGCGACTGACTCTGACTCTGTTTTTTGGATTTTTGAAATGTTTTGATTTTTTTGTCTTTTTGAATTTTTTTTTGATGTTTTTGTGTTTTCTTAGGTCACTTTGTGATATTTTTGGATTTTTGATGGTTTTACGTCTTCAACACAACCAATGTAAGAAGCAATATGACGCATGTCAAGTGTTTGCCCCTAGTCGAGTATATAAGACCAATTGATTATGAATAGAGTAAAATGGGGGATATGAAATGCACTCAATGTCAATCATTCCAAGTTATGGGAAAGACTACCACTTATTACGAATGGTATATACAAGCGATGGATATGAAAGATAAGGGATATGTACAGGGATGGGTATTATATACAGGGTAGTGGACTATGTACAGGGGAGTGCTATATACAATGATAGGGACTATGTACAAGGTAGATTAGAATAATAGTAGACAAAGGAGCAGAATTGAGTACACATGGCGCCTGTTTGCCAGGTTTTCACCACGGTACCTATCCAAAGCGCCACCGAAGTGGTTTTCACCATTGGACGAATGATTTGTCTTTACTATTTTCTATATTATCTAATTTTTTTGGTGTTACCAAGACGCCTATTTGCCAGGTTTTCACCTTAATAACAATTTTTTTTGTGATTTTCTAATTTTTTTGTATTTTTGCTAATTAAGACAAAGGCTCGCAGAAGCTATGCGTAGAACCTCTTCAAATGCAAACTATTGATTGGTGAGAACAATGGTTCCCCTTCAGGAGTAGAGAGTTGGTACGCTCCTGATCCAAAAGCTTCTGTAACTACGTAACGTCCTAACCAATTAGGTTCAAACTTTCCTGGTTTGTCTCTTTCTGCTTGATTCTTTGGGTTCTCCATTAAAACCAGGTCACCAATGTCAAAGTTTCTGTTTAAGACCTTCCTGTTATAGCTACAACGAAGGCGATTCTGATATGCTTGGAGATGGTCTAGTGCCTTCTGTCTTCGCTCATCTAGAAATTCTAGCTCATGGAGTCTCGACACTCAGTACTCTTCATCATCAATGTGGCCTTTCAGGGATACCCATAGGGAAGGAATCTAGACCTCAATAGGAAAAATGGCTTCAGACCCAAAAATAAGGGAATATGGGGTAGCACCAGTGGGAGTACGGATACTTGTACGATAAGCCCATAAGGCAGGGTTAAGCTGTAAATGCCAGTCACGACTAGCATCATTGACAGTCTTCTTGAGGATTCTAATGATGGTCTTGTTAGATGCCTCGGCTTGGCGTTACCTTGTGGGTAGTATGGAGTGGAAAAGTGATGTTGGATATGAAATTCATCACACAGATAAGACTTCTTGGTTCTTAAATGGGCGGCCATTATCGTGATTATGGACTGAGGGACACCATACCGATAGATGATATAGTTCAGGATAAATCTAGAAATCTGTGCGCCGGTAATGTATGTCATAGGAATAGCTTCAATCCACTTCGTAAAGTACTCAGTGGAAGTGATAATGAACTTGTGTCCATTAGATGATGTGGGGTGGATCTTACCTATGAGGTCGAGTCCCCATTGGGAAAAAGGCCATGGTGATGTGATAGGACGGAGCTCCTGTGCTGGGGCATGTATCAAATCTCCATGAACTTGGCATTGGCGACATTTCGTGACAAAGACATATGAGTCTTTTTCCATAGTAGGCCAGTAATAACCCAGTCTCATAATATTTTTGGCTAAGGTAGGACCGCTAGAATGGGAACCACATATACCCTTATGCACCCCACACAAGGTTGCTTGTGCTTCAGTAGAATCAAGACATCTCAATAGGGTATTATCTAAGGCACGTCTATATAGGGTGTCTCCAACGATGGTGTATTTGGATGACTTGCAGAGGAATGTCCTATGTTGGTTATTGGATAGGCCAATGGGTATGACTTCAGCATGAAGGTAATCATAGATTTATTTGTACCATGGGGAATCGGGACCAAAAATATCACACACCATTTCAAAGTCTGGGATATCGTAGGCTGGGACCAAAAGTTGTTCAACCAAGAACTCAAACTTAGGCACGTTGTTAGGAATTTCAAGAAGTGATGCAATTGTAGCCATAGCGTCTGCTGCCCTGTTTAATACACGAGGTATTTGATGAAACTCGACTTTGTCAAAGTACTCTTTAAAGCTATCAGCCATGCGCTTGTATGGAGCAAGCTTCTCATCCTTAGTCTCATAATCATCATTTACCTGTCTGATTACTAGTTGAGAATCCCCATATACTTGTAAGTTCTTAATTTTCCACTTGACTGCCATGCGTAACCCTGTCACTAGAGCTTCATACTCTGCCATGTTGTTAGTGCATGGAAATGCAATCCTGAATGACTTAGGGATGGAATCACCCTGTTGTGTGATAAACAGTATACCAGTCCCTGAACCATGATTTGTATGTGAGCCATCAAAGTATAGTTTCCATGTTGTATTTGTGTCAAATGTGAATATGAACTCATCAGGAAAGTCTGCAACTAATGGGTGATCTAACTGTATGGGTGCGTCAGCTAACTGATTAGCAATGACCTACCCTTTAATAGCTTTTCTTTCTACATACTGGATATCATAATCACTAACTATCATAACCCATTTGGCCAGTCGCCCTGTTAATGCTGCCTTGCTAAGAAGATATTTAAGAGGGTCTATTTTAGCAATCAACATTGTTTGATGGTTTAGCATGTAGTGCCTCAACTTTTGGGTAGCAAATACTACGGCAACACAGGCACGTTCAATGTTACTATAGTTGAGCTCATAACCGACCAAAGTCCGACTGATATAATAGACTGCCCTTTCATGACCTTCATTGTCATTCTGTGTAAGCAATGCTACAAGTGATGAATGGGTTGATGTAATATAAAGAATCAAGGGTCGTCCTTCAACAGGTGGCATTAAGACAGGTGGTGTGAGTAAATACTCTTTAATTAATTGAAAAGCCTCTCCACACTTAGTCATCCATGCAAAGGGTACACCTTTCTTAAGTAGATGTTGAAAAGGATGTCTTATCCGCTAGCTACACTATAAATCTTCTGATAGATTGCAACCTTCCCTGTAGTGTCCTTAGTTGACTAAGATTAGTGGGTGGAGGCATGTCCATGATTGCTTTTACCTTGGCCGGATCCACTTCAATACCTCGTCTAGAAATGATATAACCTAATAGCTTTCCTGACTTGACTCCAAACACACATTTCTTTGGATTAAGTCTCACTTTATACTTTTCTAGCCTCTGAAATATCTTGTCTAAAACCTGTAGATGTTATGCCCTTGTCTTGGATTTAACAATAAGGTCATCGACATAATCCTCCATACAAGTGTGTACTAGATCATGAAAGATAGTAGTCATGGCACGCTAATAGGTTGCTCCTGCATTCTTGAGTCCGAAGGGCATAACATTCCAGCAATATGTTCCCCAAGGACAAGTGAAATTTGTCTTAGGTTGGTCTTCAGTAGCAATTCTAATCTGGTTATATCCTGAAAATCCGTCCATAAGGGACAACATCTCATATCCTGCTGTCATGTCAACTATCATGTCTATGTTAGGCAAAGGGAAGTCATCCTTAGGACAAGCTGTGTTGATATCTCTAAAATCAGTGCAGATGTAGATGCCCCCAGTTGGTTTAGTGACTGGTACAAGATTGGAGATCCAATCGGCATAGTCGATTGATCTTATAAAACCGACGTCTAACAGTTTCTTGAGTTCTGCCTTGACTAATAAGGCAATCTATGGATGCATTTTTCTCAACTTCTATTTCACTGGTTTGGCACCTGGTTGTAAGGGAAAATGATGTAGAACAAGTTCAGGATCTAACCCCGGCATGTCGGCATATGACCAAGCAAAATTTATCTGTCTCTATGCAAAGAAGTCGTGGAACTCAGGCTTCTCTTCTGTTGTCAATGACGCTGCAAAATAAACTAGTCGAGGATTCTCTTTTGTGCCTATGTTGACCTCTACGGATTCTTCAATGAGCATGGGTGACTTTTCCTGTGCAATAGGGAGAATGTTCAAACCTCCATCCTTAGGTGCCTCAGAGAGGTTTTCACCTTCAGATGCGTCCTTTCTTTTTACTTTTTCATTGTCTAAAGGTGCCTTTCGGTTTTCACCTAAAGACTCATCCTTTTTATTTTGTTTATTATTTTTCTCATTTTTGCGACTAGAGGGTTGAACAGATTCTCCAAAATATTCTTTGTTGTCCAAGTCAATGGTAAAATCAGCTTTATGATTCCCGTTAGGTATGCCTTCGCGTAGTCCCAGGAACTCAGCAATTGCTTCGTCATTCTCAAAAGTGTCTAAGACGGGTGTATCTTGTTGATCCCAATCAATGAGTTGGGGATAGACTAAGGGCATGTCATCGTCGGAGTTATCAAAATCTAATGGGGTCAAGGTAAATATTGCATTATTCATGTGGTTACAAAAGTCTTGTACCAGGTCCTCTTTTCTCTTAGGTTTAGGTCTAGGTGGATGAATAGGTGGGCCTAATGCCAAGGTTTGACTATCAGAAACAGGTGGCTCAGGTTGCCAAAAGGTAGGATCAAGTGATTCCCAATAGTAGTGTTTAAACCATTCCTCTTTTGTCATTTTCTTTGGCGGACAGGAATTTAAGGGGTTGGGTGAGGAACTTAACATCAAGTCAAGTTCTCCAAATAACTTGTCAAGGTCCATGGAAGAAGTAGAGGATAGCGATTCCCACTCATAATCATTAGAGTCGGGGGAGTTACAATGATATTGGTCCACTGGTTCGTGAGATGTCTTAATATCTTCTGAAGCACGTACTTCCCCAAGTAAGGGTAATGGAGTACTGGGAACACTAATCTGAATCGGTTGAAACCCTAGCCCTACTCCTTTTGGCCACTGAGAAACAAATATTGTTTCAATTTTTCCATCTTGGTTTAAGCCTAAACCACTCTATCCATCATATCCTTTGCTTTGCATAATTTTGAAAACCTTTCCATATAGATTTGTAGGAATATGAGCTAGTAAAAGTGGTTTCTCATCATCTTCCCTATACAGCCAGGAAGTGACATCTTCTGCATCGACAACCTCTTTGCTTAATTCACCCCATTTAGTGAAAGTTGTTGTGGGGGGAACATGTATAGTGATCATAGACTGTACCCTACCTGTTATAGGTAAACCATATGACTTAGGAGGAACCAAATGGCTAACACAATAAGAAGTCTTCATGTAATACTCTCCACAACCCTTGTCTTGGATCTCAACCCTAGGAGTGACAGGAATTGAAGGTAGAACTGATGTTCCAGTGAGTGTGGATGGATCAACGTAAGAAGATGGATTGGATGATGAGCCTCGTGGTTTACTGGCACTTGGCATTGAGGAATCTCTTTTAGATTGGTGCAATACTGGAAAGGATCGGGATCACCATCTATAGTTATTTCCGTGCCATTGTAAGGGAATTTAAGACACTGATGGTACGTGGAAGGGACCGCCTTCATGGCATGAATCCATGGTCTACCTAGCAAAAGATTATAAGGGAGGGTGAGATCCAAGACCTGGAACTTTGTCTCCATCACCGCAGGACCAATTATGATAGGAAGTGTTACCACCCCCTTTGATTTTCGTTCTTCATCATCATAAGCCTTAATGACAATACTCTTTGTGGTGTCTACACATGCTTCTAAAATACCTAATGCCTTAATTAGTTTTAAAGTGCATAGATTTAACCCTGCTCCTCCGTCTACCAAAACTTGTCTAACTTTGGTGTCATCAACAAGGACTTCTAGATGTAAAGGGTCGTTGTGGTTCGTCTTTTCTGTTGCATAGTCTTGTTCAGAAAACGTGGCATGGTGATTATTGGTCAAGTAGCCCACCATTTCCTGGAAACAATTGACATCGAGGTCATTAGGGACCATGGTGTTCTGTAAAGCCTTATCGAGCATGGATCGATGCTCAGGGGAAATACGCAACAATTCCAAGATTGAAATTTGGGCTGGGGTCTTCCCCAACTGGTCAAGTAGGTTATATTGTAACTTGGAAGATTGTGGTGTTTGCTGTGATGGAGGGCCCTGGATAGTGAACTTAGTACGGCGAGTATTGACTGCACACTCAGGATTAGCATTGATAGTAATGGTATTGACATTTTCATCAGCAGCGCGAAGGTAATGAATGATTTTGCCACTATCATAATCATGTTTGATACTCGCATAGTTGGCTGACATATTGGTCTTAGTACTCGAACTAGGGACAGTTCCTTTCCCATGGTCATGTAGTGGGTCCGAAAAGACTTGATGATCAATGTTTGAGGTCTTTTGTTTTTGTCCACTAACTTCAATAATTCCCCTTTCAACAAGATCATGTATGATATTCTTCAGTTGTCGACAGTTTTGTAGGTTATGTCCCTTAGTCCTATGATAATCACAAAAGGCATTGTCATCCCACCAAGCTGGTTTAAACTGTCCTGGATCGTATTGTCTTGGTTCTTGCAGCTATATGAGGTTATGTTGTAACAGGTGTTTGAAAACTGACTCAATGGGTTCCCCCAAGGGAGTGAACTCGCATTTCTGAAATCTCCTTGGTTGTGGACGTTGAGTGTTTTGGACCACATTGGGAGGTTGATTGACAACATTAAGCGTGTTAGAAAAGTGATGAGGTCCTTGTAATGTGAGGAGGGGTCCTGCTTGTAGTGTTTTAGCATCAACCACCCCATCATTTGTGACATTTTTGTTACGAGACCAAAATCTGTTTCTATCGGTGGGGGCGTTTTGTATGATTGGGTTTCGATTGGATGTTGTTGTCTTGAGTTCCCCCTTTTCAATGAGATCCTTCTCTATTATCACCCCTTTTTCCACTAGTTCCAAAAAAGATGTGCAACAATGTACCCTTAAGTTACTCCTGAGTTTTGGATGAAGGTTTTCTTGAAACATTGTAACCTTTTGTTTTTCGGGTATTTCAACAGGACACCTACTAGCAATAGTTCTCCATCTCTGGAAGAAAGCAATGAATGTTTCCCCTTCATCTTGCATTGTGTGGCACAAGGTTGCTATATTTATCTCATGGTCAATGTTGAAGGAGAATTGCTCCACAAATTTCTCAACTAGTTCACCCCAAGATCTAATACCAGAATCTAGACCCGAAAACCATTCTAGTGCAATTCCTACAAGACTTCTTGGAAATAGTCTCATAAGATATGTGGGGTCATAAGCAACATCTATGCATATGGTAGAAAATTCCCTGATATGTTCAATTAGATTTCGTTTGCCATTGTACTTAGGAAGATTTAGTATGACATATCCGTGAGGGAAAGGTGTCATGTACAATGATCTATCAAAGGGGAATGGGCATATGTCCTTTGTTGAAAATGATTTCTTAGTTGACACCGACATGTTATCCATTTGCGTTTGTAATGCGTGCATTTGTGTTTGTAGGATGTCAACTTGGGTCAAAGATGTGCTAGGAGGATTATGCAGATCCGTGTATGCGTTCTGAAAGCCAAAGTCTCGTGATGGGTTTCGATTGAACATTGGCATCTGAGGTGGCTTTGGATTCAGAATGTTGGTAAATGTGTTCTGGTCTGGTATCTGCATAAATTGATGTTGACCTGCGTTCTGTGTAAACGGATTCTGAGTACCACTTTGTGAAAAAGGATTCTGATTCAGAATCGGTGTGAACTGGTTTTGGCTTGGAATCCATGTAGACGGATTCTGACTACCAATCTGTGAAAAGGGATTCTGATTCAGAATCGATGTAAGTGGATTTTGACTGCTAGTCTGGAAGAATGTATGTTGATTGCCATATTGGAAGGAGGGAATGCCTCCTGTTTGTGTAATCCTTGGTATAGTACTAGTGATTGGAGCACTAGGTATGGTCATCGACTGTGGTAAGGTACCCATGATACTAGCAGTAGGTATGGTTGTTGATTGTGCACTTGTGACACCGACATAAGATGTATGGGCTGACGTTTTAGGTCTTTTACTCCCAACAAGAGGATCGGAGGGAGTGGATGATGATTCCCCTATAGTGAAATTAATTTTGGATGTCATGCTAGACATACCAAATGGAGACGTATGGACTGTTGTACTCTGCGTAGATGTGCTAGATGGCATAGTTGTGCTTATCTGAGGTATAGTAGTACTAGCAGTCGTTGTGTTTGTCCCTTGTGTAGGTTGAGTTTGTAAGGTGCTAATGTCAAATCCTGGAGGTAAGGTAGTGCCTTCAGCTAGCAATTTGGCTAAATATCATTGTCGATCATTTGCTAGGTACTCATCTACGAAAGAGGCAAATTCAGGGTCCTGTGCGGCAGCCTCTATGTCTTCTGTTGTAATATGTCCTTGAGTGTTTCTAGTGGTGAATTTTTCTAATAGAGTCTTATGAGGTCTTGAAGAAAATGGATTGATGAATTTGTTTGGGTTCGACATGTTTTCCCTCTCTCTTCTCTTAGACCTAGTTTCAACCATGTAAGACAAGCTCAATATGCGGGAAATGCAAGACTATATCTACGAACAGTATGACCCTAGTCTATGTTTTTGGGATTTTCGTATGCAAAATAAGGGATGTCCTAGAATGACACTAGTCTAGACTCTAAAGATGCAAAATTCTAAGCACGACCCTAAAGTGATCAGTTCTATAAACCCAAGATGAAGGGACCAACTGCCTAAAGTCAAACCAAGGTGTCAATTTAGCTAAGTCAAGGAACTAATGTAGGACAAGGATCAAAGACAAGTTGAGTTTCCTAACTAGACTGATGAGCTAGGATGACTCTCTGTAGGACAAAGGATAAAATGATAAGACAAGGTTCAATGACAAATTTTGTTGACACTATGATTTTTCTATAGTATAGATGGTGTACTACTTCCTAAAGTTTGTAAAAGTGACCTTTCTAGAAGTCTAATGCAAAGTGATACGTACCCTAAGATGAAGCTAAAATCTAACTAAAGACAACCATGGTAATGACTAAATGACCCTAAAGTATGCAAAATTGAGCAAATCATTTCAGGTTTCTGTTTCAAAGACTGTTTGTGTGAAGACAACTAAAACTGGTATAACCGTGTTGACTGGATAGTGACTGTGAATTCTGGTTTTCTGATAATCAGACAGATGCATCTCAGGATTTAACAGATGCAGTTCAAAATAACAATTGCGGTCTAAACTGACATATGCGACTCAAAATTTACCAGATGCGACTCTAACTGACAGATGCGACTCAGAATATAACGCATGCAGTTTTTCCTAATCAAATGCGAGCCAAACTGACAGATGTGACTCTAATCTTAACAGATGCGACTCGAAATTAACAGATGCGACTCTAAAAATTAGATGCAAGTTTCTGGTGAACAGTTGCGACTCTCTGTGAATTTTCAGTGACATGAAATTTAAACTGACTCCATTTTTTCGTGATCAAATTCTGACAATCAAAGAAAATCGTAAGACAAAGTGTTTTCAGTTTTGATTTTGGACTCAAAGAATGTTTAAGTTGATAATAGACAAGCACATCCTAATAGGCCAAAGGCCTAGGGTTTGTATACTTGGTATAGCCCACCGAAATACCCTGGATTGGTGATGAACACCTTTCCTTCTCGAGAGCGGATAGCTTAGAAATTTGGTGGCATTGGCTCCCCTCCACGGCTCATTAATGTCTTTCGAGCACACCAATTTCAAATTCTTTGGGCAATGACCTCCCAAGAACTGCTATCTCTACTCAAGGGGATCAGTAGTGAGTAATCTTCGAGCATGATACTGTACCCTGCACTATACCAAGCAATGGCCACAAATAGGTTGGTCTCTAAAACAAGAGGTATTTAGTACGGGAATTCGTTCGTGGGGTGTGATCCATACGGCGCGAGTCCCCTTTCAGATCCATCTCGTTGGAACCACACTCGTGATTCTTGGGGTTTCCCCAAGAACCCACTTTTATATATCGGCTAGAAGTCCCTCGGGTTCAGGGTGCTATCGGTTTGAGTCGTCTTGGGGTGAGTACTTTTTCCCACCAGAACAGGCCCAAGTTCTAGAGTTGGTAACCATTTCTCTTACACCCAGGATCGCACGGATGCACAAGGGGAGAGGATACTTCGATGTACCAAGTCGTAAGGGTGACCAAATTTGTGCTTTCACACCAAACACAGTAGACACTTGTTAATTTTAACCAAATGAAAGATTTGCTACACTACCAAACAATCTGTTTCAAAAATTTAACTAGGGTCTTCGACATGTATTCTGCAAAAAATTCGTTAGTAGTTTTGCAATATTGACTTCGTCAATCGTCCTGCAAAAGCTTGTTAACTCCAAAAGGCCACACGCTGAAAATCAAATATTAGTAACACAGAAAAATCAATTGAAATTTTCAAATTGTGGGAAACAGAAATAAAATTTTACCAGTCAATTGCGTCGTTTCGTTATCGGTCAGATGCATCGTTTCGTCTTCAGTTGCGGCTCGGGAAATCGATTACGGTTCAAGAAACTTCAAATGCATCGTTTCCTAGGCAGATGCGGTTCAGGAAGTCAATTGCGGTTCAGGAAAATTAAGATGCGTTGTTCTGTACGAAAAACCTGCAAAAACCAAAAAATAAAAGATCTACTTATCCGCGAAGATGGTATCTTCACGTTGGGTTCACCAAATGTAATGCCATAGAAAGTGCACAAAGACAACAAAGAAGATTAGAAGCAAACATGCAATACTAAAATCTAAGATGCAAATCTAAATGTTAAGCAACAAAGAACAAAGGAAAGTAAAACGTAAACTGAAACAATCTCACCAATTTCAAATGTATTTCCATGATGCATCTCGATTGCCCTTCTCCATTTTGCTTGTGTAGTATAATTGCCCTCAGATTTTTTGTAATTCGTGCAAGTATAATCTAAGATAATGATTAGCAAAATATCGAAGATTCAAGATTAAGTGCTCTCAAAAGTCATAAGAATTCGCAAGTTTTCGAGAGAGATTGGAATGATGAATGACAAATCAATTTATAGAAAATTGATTATTCAAACGATAGGCCAAGATTGAAAGATCAACGGACGGTTGAGATCGACAGATAAGACATGCATTCTAATAACTGTTAGTAATGACATGAGTGATACAAACTAGGAATAGAATTAAAGATTAAATAAATGATTTAATCTTCAGTTCGGCATTAAAAAATATAAGAAATATCTTTGCATGACAAAGATGAAGATTGATTATAACGACTCTTGTTCAAATGCACGCACAACATTTAATTAATTAAATAGGAATATTTAATTAATCCGCATGTACACGCAATTGAGTTAGAACTGGACGATTGAATGATCTGATGAAGAGATTACTCGAAGATGCCACTCAGACATCAAATGAAGAGTTAACTGAGCGATTAAAATAGATGTCGAGTCGAGTAAAATTGAATACTTAGATAACTCGCATAATTATCTAAAATATAGAGGAATGCGTTAAAATATAATTAATGAATTAAATAATTCATTTAATTCAAGACTCGATATTTGAAGAATAATTAAATAAATAATATTTATTTAATTAAATGATGAAGGGATTTTACATGAATAATTAAATAAATAATGAATTTATTTAATTATAGTTGAAATATGATAAATAATAAATTAAATAAGAATTTATTTAATTTGACAAGACGGATAAGGTTAATTAGTAAAATAATTAAATAAAAAGCGTTTATTTAATTAATAAGGTAGAATAAAGAAAAGTGTGAATTAATTAAATAATTAATATTATTTAATTAATAGAAGAATTAATAGAAGATGAATTAATTAAATAATTGACATTATTTAATCAAATAGAAGAATTTATGTTAAGATGAATTAATTAAATAATTAAGATTATTTAATCATGACCATGAAGAATAAGAATTATGAAGAATATTGAAGTTGCAGGCCTAAACCAAATTTTGGTGTCTACAGAAACAAACTGCAAAGTTTATCTTGAATTACCTTATTTTTTGTTATGGTGTTCCTCAAACTCTCATCTCAGATAATGGAACCCCCTTTAAAAATAAAGATGTTAAAGAGTTGTGCCAAATATTCAACATCCAACTTCGATTCTCTACCCCATATTATCCCCAAGGCAATGGAAAAGCAGAGGCTACAAAAAAAACTATCCTGAAAATCCTAAAGAAAATAGTAAATGAAGTTGGTCGAGACTGGAATCTGCAACTAAATCCCGCTCTCCGAGCTTATCAAACCAATATTTGCATGCCAACATGTGTAACCCCTTTCTCCTTGGTCTATGGATTAGAAGCCATTCTACCTATTGAGGTTAAAATCCCATCCTTACGAGTGTCATTACAGAACCCGATTACTGAGGAAGAATATAGAGTGTCTCAGATGAATGAACTAGAATTCCTGGATGAGCGTCGTCTCAATGCCCTCAATCACTTGCAAGTATATCAATGTCCTCTCGATGTAGTCTTAAGGCCTTCACATATTTTATAAATTTTTTTAACATTTACATTCTTTAACTTTTATTACTCATTATGTTAATGAATCATTAATGTTTTTAACTATGATTTGAAGCCAGTTTGATTTTCCTGTTGTGTTAGCATGTAAATGTGTCAAAGAGAAATTGCGGTCAATTTTGCTAATAAAATATGATTTAAACAATCCAATTGCATTTTGAGGGCTATCTTGTAGACACTTTCATTTCAAAAGGTCAAGTAGTTATTTCTAGAAGCAATTAGATTCAATTTACATGGATTGTAGAAATGTAATGTTTGTAAAATAATTATTTCTAGAAGTAGTGCCTTAAAAACATAAGGTCAAGTAGTTATTTCTAGAAGAAATTAGATTCAATTTACATGGATTGTAGAAATGTAATGTTTGTAAAATAATTATTTCTAGAAGCAGTGCCTTAAAAATGTAAGGTCAAGTAGCTATTTCTAGAAGAAATTAGATTCAATTTACATGGATTGTAGAAACGTAATGGTTGAGTCTACTAAAAACAAAGATTTTTCCCTTAAAAAAGAACCTTTTTCCCTAAAAATGAAACATTTTTCCCTAAAAATGAAATATTTTACCCTAAAAATGAAGATTTTTCCCTAAAAATGAAGATTGATTCACTTCTATCTTTGCTTGTTGATATACTCGACCATCTTAATAATGAAAAATAGAAATAACAATGATGGCTTTTGGCGCTACTACATATAAGGGGGATTTAAGACAAAATATTAATTTTGTCTTAAATATATATTTTATGTTTAAATTATATTTTTAATTTTCTAATTGTCTTAAATTAAGACAATAAAAAAATACCTTTCTAAAATAAAAAAAATTATTTCCCTCCCCTCAATTCATTTTCCCTCCCTTTCGACATGCATTTTATTTTCCCTTACCCCTGTGTATACTCGTTCATGGCTGCAAATTTTGTTGAAAAATCATGATCATTGTTAGGAAGGGGTAGTCACACATTTAGAAGGGCATGGCATCCCTCCTCGTGGTTGTCCAAGGTTGAAGGTCAAATATAGCATGGCTTCCCAAGTTCTTGCTATTCATTAATGGCAAAAAGCCTATGGTATAGTTATTCTCCATCTCAAACTTGTCTACACATTTTGTTTAAAAGGCATTAAGTAAGCATCTTGTTTCTCGGTGAAGCTTATATCCTTGTATCTTATTAGCCAAAGATTAACCAAATATTTGCCTAATTCATTAATGGTTGATGTTTGATTAGCCTGTTCAAAGCATAACAACATAAGAAGATGACATCTCAGCAGGAGCTGGACTAGAAGGCTAGGGCTCGAGAGACTGTGGTGCCTAGTGGCACAGGAGGAAAGAGCTTGGATGCTTAGGAATGTCTTGCAGAAGGTAATATTTGTATCTAGTTGTTATATTTTTTTGAACTTTTCTACAATGACAACAATCAAATCCTAAGCGGACAATCTCATAATAGTTTAAAATAACAATATTTATACACAAAAGTTCCTAAACAAAGTGTTTATTCCATGCCATGTTCACCACTAAACCAACTATCTTCTCTCACCATTAACAACCACCACTTCCCCCCATCCTACAATTCAACCCATGAATGACCTAAGCAAGGACCCGTGTCTTTGGAAGGCCATCCTCATAGAGCAGTTCACCTCTAAATCCAATTGCTAATTTCAAATCAACTATCTCCCATGATACAAATCATATCTCTAAGGAAGATTTGTTACAATTCACTTAGCACCATATCCATTAGAAGATTGTTAAGACTTCTTTACACACCAAGATAGAAAATAATTGTTACTGTGCATAAATTCTCACCATCAAAAAGCTTCCAAATCACCATGGACAAAGGAATGCCATAGCATAGTTGGCTCACTCCGTAGATTACCAAATGATGATCCAAAGCTCTGGGGTGATGGCAGAGATTGAATCATAACATTTTCCTTTTGATAATATCACTCGGATAGTCTGCATTTCATTCTTTTTTCTTTTTTTTGAATGAAAGTTTGAAAACAGTAAAGGGATGGATTTTGCATGCACAAATCAATCCTTAAGTTAATGTTTGGCTTAAGCTTGAGCATGGTCATTCAAACAAGTTTGCAATTGCTTTATGTTTGGGTTTTAAGAGGTCATTATTCAATCATCATTGACAACCATGCAAGAAAGGAACAAATGATTCCTTATCTTGCATGGTGATCCTTTTGACCGACCAATGCAACTCCTGTTGGGTATAAATCCACATTGGTTTGGTTGTGAAGGGACGACCATCATTCTATTATTTTGGAATCAAATACATGGAGATTGAAGGGGCGACTTGGGCAACTGATTCAAAATCTTCATTCCTATCATAGGTCAATGTATTGTTTTTTAAAAATTTGAATGTATTTTAATACTAAAAAGAGTATTAGGGCACATCCTATGATAAATGATCACTTTTGTTTTTCATTGCATTTCTAAAAATGTTGGAGCACAACCCATTAGCAACAGTTTCAAATTTCATAGCCCCAAGAATCTTTTGGGGAAAAAATTAGGAACGAGCTTTACAAAAGTAAAGTTTTGTTTGTTGATGAACATAAATTTTGATTAGAATCTTTAGATAAAATATGCCTAGGCATTGCAGGCTTGGAAATAATTACCAAAAGTTCAAACAACCAAAATATGAAAAAAAAATCTTCAAAGTTTTAGTGGCTTTTTGTTTCCACAAAGACCATTGAAAATTACATGTCATTGATTTTTGCTCAATTTCTGACGGTTCTCCATTAAAAAATCTGTCTGTGATATCTGCCCACAAGACTACCCCTGTTTCATCAGGATGTTGAGACTCTATAAATAATCTCAACACTCAATAGGAATGCCTCTGTGCTAACATGCTCTCTAAAGTTGCACAATAAGGTGGAATAAAGCCTGAAATAGCCATCACCATCCCAAAAAGTTGCAACTTTTAGAACAAGCCTATTGGGTACAAGTGTGGAGGTATGCATTTTTATTCTCTATTTGTTTATTAATATTTTGTTTATATGTTTATTCTTTTGTGGAAGAAGGTGATGATAGGGTGCTCTTATTTTTCTTTGCAACTGACACTCTACCTTGAACATGGATGTTTTATATACAATAAGTGGAGACATAAAGGATTATCTAGAATATCTTAAAGAGCATAGGTTCAATGATTTGATCAAGAAGCAATAGAAAAATATGGATGATATTGGTACATGAAAGACAACTGTAGAATTGTTTATAGTAGTTAATCTATTTTTTTTCTAGAATATGTTTTGTTGTGCTTTTGGTGATTACAAAGAGAATTTTGTAAACCTTGGTCTTCTAACCCAAAAATGAATTAAGAATTAAAGAAGTGAAAGAAAAATAGATCATGTACAATTGTTGATGATTCTGTTAGTTGAAAATATCATTTACTATAAGAAGCTTCCCTTGATCAATGGACCTTTTTTTAACAATGGATTTATTGATTCTCAGATTAAGATCATACTTTCGGCCCACAACATCTGAAACTACTAATATCTGGAAATTACTAAAAATATTAAATTTATTTGAAATCTAAATCTGTAAAGAACTAAAATATAGAATAATAGAACTACTTAAGATAAGTTAATTTTTCTAATGTTATAAAATATGGAAATAAAACATAATAATAGGATGTATAGAAAATAGCTCACAGAATATGTAAAGTAACAAAAAAAAATCTCTTAATTGTGGGAATTCCAATACAGGCCAAAACCAAGAGTATTATGAGTGGTGCACTCAACCAGAATACTCAGTACTTCAGACCAATAAAGAGCAAGAATTGAATTCATAATGATAACCTCCCATAACATACCCTTCTCTAATATCCACTACCTACTTACATTCAACTATCACTTTACGTCTCATTTCTCTTTGCGTTTGGGACAATTACATCTTAGAAATAGTGCACTCAACCAAATCAGAAGGGCCCACAAATCACTTTCTGTGCATTTAACAATACAAAAAATCTTAATAGGATACTAGGCCAGAGATAGATTGTATGTTTGAAAAACAATTGGTAGGGCCTATTATGTTATAGTATTTATTATTTTTTAGATGTAGGACCAAAAATGTTAACATCATTTATGATTTTATGCATACAGCTATATAAATAGGTACACATGCTATCTTAAAACATTTGAAGTTCCTAGTGGTGCATGATGGCTATTTAGTCTTTATTGATTTTCTTATGACCTTACACTTTCCCAAGAGATTATTATGTTTGAATTTATTCCCCATATACCAATTTAATGACTACACTTCATGTGCCCACTTTCATTTATGATTATTTTTTTGCTAATATATTCTAAAGTTCTTTAAGATCTCTCTCTGGTGTTGAGAGATCAACCTTTTTTATTCATGTGAGTTGGTTTTTGCATGCTTATATTAGTTAAACATGCTCATTTGTTGCCAATAGGTATATCTAATGTAGAATTTATAATATTTATTGTCTAATTTCAATTTCATTTGCTTGCATAATGCTATTGTTTTTTTTTACTATAGCTTTTAAGATTTAGAATTGGATAGTGGTTTGTCCTCTTGGAAGTTTTTGTTGCACTATTTGTTGTATCAGTTTTAGCTATTGTTTACCTTTAGAGTTAGTTGGCTGCTATTTTTGGTGGATGTAAGAGACTGCATTACTGTCTGTTAGCTTTTTTGTTATCATTTTCTCTCTTTTGGAAACCTTTTTTGCATCCTTTTTGTATTATTTGCATTGTTTCAATAAAAAAAGAGATTTCAAGACCACACTTACAATTATTGTAACTGTGGAAAGCATAGTTCTTTTGGATGTATGCATTAATTGGTTGCAAAATTTCCCCATTTCCTATATTTGCAAGTGATAGCTTTTATAGACATTTCAATTTACTAGATGTAAATAGTTAGTGGATTACACATACTGGCATTTTGCACCATATGATATGAGCTTTTTATTTATTAATTTTTAATTGTTATTTCATTATGAAGATCTTTGGTTCTAATTTGGAGGATTTTGACATGCAATTTTGATTTATTTGTAGGTGTGTAAAGATGGAAATTGTCCATGATATTGCTGAAGGTAGGGTTCAAAAGAATTTCTGAATCTTCATGTTTGTGGATTTTTTATGCCTTAAAATTTTGGTTCTATTTTTCAATCTCCCACTAAATGCTTTTGATATTATTAATTAAAAACATGCAGCTATAGGTCTAGCTGAAAGTTAATGATCAATCTCTACAATTTGGAAGGTCTTTCTTGTTTCAAGAGAAAGCAGTATGTGGTTACTTGAAATTTCAAAATAACATATGGAACACATGTATCCCACCTTTCCATCTTTCTTTTCAATCTCTACGCTCTCCCACATAACTCCTACCACTTTTCTCCTTAAGGTATTCTCTCACCATTCTATTACTTAGGTAGTTCCATGTCTTCTTACTCCTCCCCCACCTACCACTTTTCCCATTTCCTTGGTAAGCTAATATCTTCCCCCCTCTCCTCATGGAACCTCACTTCAACCCATTCATTAAAATATTCTCCCATGTTTTGACTTCCATATTTTCAAAATCCCATTAATTCTAAAATTATCCTTGTCACTAGTTCATGTTGGTACACCTGTTGACTGCTATCCCTATCCAAGTGCCAGACACCTTTAACTGTAATATGGAAACTGAGGGTTAAGCCCAAATATATGGTGCAAATCATACCCTTTACTAAAACACTAAATTATTCCACCCACCAGTGACATTCTTTTCACTCTATCTTCATTCATCTACCTAATAATGAAAGGCTTTTAGACAACAGAATAAATGACAAAGGACAACCCATCATGGATTGGACAAAGTGCTTATGGGTTAGATTTAATGATAGATGGATGAAGTGTTAGTGTTGCAAGTTGGTACAAAGCATTGATAAATATGTTGTAGGAAACCCAATGCCAGGAGCAATACTACTCACAAGAAAGAGAATTTTGGTGGGGAATGACTATCCATCTAGTTCAAAAACATAGTGAAATGCATTGCAATTGCAAATGTTTTTAAACATACCCAAGAATTATTGAAGTCCACAGAAGGAAAAAACAGACACAAGATACCATCCTATATTTAAGTCCAACAATTACTTCCAGAATAGCTGAGCAAGCTAGCAAGGAATACGAAACCATTAGCATAAATGATGAAGATGATAATGGTCATACTGTAATATCCCCTTTGATTTTTTTCTTATTTTTCATAAATTCACCAAACCCTAGCCTCGGAAGATGTCACTCCAGTAGCGTGTGAAACCCTAGGTGAGGGCGCTCAAATAGTAGATGACCCTCTAGAGATTTCAATTAATTTCCACCAGTAACCCTAGAATCTCAGTAGCTGAATCTGTCCTCAATTTCACCTTCAAATGTGTCCTCCAATTGTCAAAGCCAAACTCATTATATCACCATTTTTTAACTCAATTTTGAACAACTTCAATTGCAATCATAGGAATTCCAATTTTGAATAGGAATCATACAAATCCTTTAACTTGTTTAGAGCCATGGTGTGTTGCACTCTTGTATGTGATGGAAGAATTATCCATCAATTGAGACCCTTATCAAAGTCAATTCCTCATAATTTTTATGCATCTAGATTTCTATTTTTGTATTTGTCGTTGGTTTAGCTGGTTGTGTATCTTTCTCACAAGTGTCAAATCATAATTCATTGGGATGGGTTTAATCTTAACTTTCCTTGAACATTCTAAGTAGGCATCCTTTCCAGTTAGTGTTGTACCAACTATTGATGTGATTGAATGCATTTTGTTGTCGATGGGAGATGGATTGGTTCCTTATCACTCCAATAAGTTTCCCTTTATATTGCTAGACCAATATACCAAACCTCTAGATAAGCTTGCCCTTCCTACATACTCGTTGATGCATGGAAGCTCATCCTTTTAATATTCCTATTGGTACACTAAAGATACATCAAAGCATGTGAGAGAAAAGTTTTACATGACACTTAGGTAGCATGTGAATAAGACCAAAAAAATGACCCCCGAAATATATTTTCAAATACTTTAAAGTGGGTAAAATAATGTAATGTCCCCTAATTGGGAATGCCCTAATTTTACCCTAATTCCATAATTTAAATAAAAAAAGGGGTTAGAGAATATCTTTCACCTGATTGAATTCCTACACACGGATTAGAAACCATTTACCACAATCTCACTAATTAGCAGATTATAATCATTTACCACAATAACACTAATTAGCATATTATCATAATTAAATATTAATAAACTCATGGCCAAATTATTAATTCAATCACAAAGCATTTTAATATCCTTGGAGGGCTCAACCATAGGAGAGCATGGGAGAACGTGACTTGATGGAGTGCTTAGGATCCTCTACCCTAGGCCCAAGAGCAGATATACCATCCCCCTTGGCCTCATGTGGCCCATGACATCCATATGAGGTGGTCTACCTAGAAGGAATCCCCTTTCTATTATCCCCTCATCTTTCCAACCATTTCCCTCTCTCTATGATTTGACCTCTTGCATTGTTTCACTGTGATGGAGGGGTGAGATTACAATGGGTACCCTGAAAATTTGATCTCTCCTAAGCCCAAAGCGTTGTACCCTTGGTACCCCCTTGGCCTCCTTAGGACTACCTGGTCCCCATATTGGGACTACTTGGTCTCCCATCTTGGGATTACTTGGTCCCCCATAACGAGGTGGCATACCTGGGAGAGTGCCCCATTACCATTCCCCTCTTGTAATCTCAGTTTCCTCTACCATGGCTAAAAAATTCAAGACATATGACCAAAAAATACTAATCATATTTACTGGTATAAGGAAGCAGTCTTAATAGCAACACCTCATTAGTACCTTGAACATATAACCAAACAATCACAATCACTTATTTTAAATGGTGCTACAACTACATTATTGTAAATCAGATTTCATACCAGCAATTCAAGTGATCAGACTGTTGTGCACATGCCAATTTATGAATTATTTCCAATTTAGAGGGTGCAGACCTCTATTTCCCTTTTTATAAATTTATCCCTATAGATGATTGTTGGTTTGAATATTCCTCTTCTTCAATCTATGCCCTTCTACCTTGAAATGTTTCACCTTTTATACCCATGATGGGGCGGATGGTTATGTTCCTTCATTAAAGGCATGTCTTTTTATTGGATTGTTTAACAAATCGTAATCATTCATTAAAGGATAATTAATTTATATTAATATTATCCTTTAATTGACTTCACTTGAGGAGAGTTCATTGTGTATGTAGCTCAATTCCTTTTTATCTCTTCTTCCTGTTGGTGTTTGTGAGGGATGACTTGCATTTAATTGCTATCATAATGTCACATTTTATTCCTTTAACTCTTAGTCAATTAATGCTCCTTAATCATTTTCCATGCATGATATGAATAGTAACATGGTCTTATCAACCTGTATTTAGGATTGAAATTTGTGGGGGCATGACAAATAATGCTAAAAATGACCTCTTAAAATAACTTTTCTCCACTAATTGCTAACTTTCGTTTTAATAACCAAAAAAAAAAACCCTCATCTTCAAATCTAAAACTTTGGTTTTAAACCCAAACTTTTAAAAAAAATTAAAGATTGACTATAGTTTTAAAATAAAACACTTAACTATATTGCAAATAAGTGAGGATAAGCAAAAACAAAAGGTAATGTATGGAAAAATAAAAGTGAACAACGAGGGTACTTGGAGAATTTATATTTGAAACCCAAGATGCCATTATATTGGGATTGGGTTGAGCAAACATAGAGGCAAGCATAAATAGGGGCAAGCAAAAATGAGCTTGGTGAACATGAATAAAAGGATTCCATGGATTTGGTACCAAATTTCAAGCCTTGGAAATAGATTGCAAAAATCAAAGTGAAATGGAAATGTAAACCTAAATTTCTTATTCAATTGAAAGAGATACAATGTGCATATTTATTGTTGTGTGATCATTCAATTCATCCCCAAGATGACTATTTAGTTCATCTTCAGGGTGACTATTCATATTCTACAAAAAAAATATTATTATACTTTAGTTTGGGATTATGCACATAATATTATAAGTTCTTGGTGAAAACCAAAGAGTCACGACACTTGGTAGTGGCTCATGCACTCCTTTGAGGTTGAAATGGACAGTCTGATAAGGAAGAACTTATTATAAATTGGTAAAAATAGTTAGAGTTATTTATTTTTTGTACCGTTACTTGTCAGGTTGATAACTCTTAGCCTTTTAATTAGAATACAAAGTTTGTATATGCATTGAAAGGCTTAGGTGATGAACTAATCAATCCAAATTGGACTGTAGCAAAAACAGGGCCAACTAATGCATTGCCAAATTCTACTCCAAAGGGCCAAAAAAATGCAAATTACAAAAATATAGAAAAATATGCCGAAGTCTGTTCCAAAGGGCCTAAAAAATGCAAAATATAAAAATATAGATTTTTTTTCTTCAGAAATCTGCCCAAAACTTCTATCTAGGTGCCTTGAGATGTTTTCTAAATCATTGTTGCTAAATTTGTGAGATATTCAAGATCTAAAGGACGATTCAAGTTGTCTATCAAACATTAGGTGAGGATGGTCAATTAGACTAGCATTTTTATCAAATGTTGATAAATGCTAATTGTAGACACGTAAAATGTACTGATTGACGCTACACGCTTGATCCCGATTACTAACATTGTTTCATCCTAAATCATCCCTCGGTCTAACCATTTAATCGAATACCCTTATTTGATTAAATTCATCAATTTTCCTCCCTTAATTAAATAAATCATTTATCTGATTAAGTCATTCTCTCTTGTTAATTGAATTAATCAATCTGATCTAATTAACCCTGTGTCTCTATTTAATTAAATAATTCATTTTATTTGATTAAAACTCTAAAGTCACTCTATTAAATTAAATAAATTAAAACCTTATTTTATTTAATCTAACATTCATCCCCTATAATTAAATAAATCAAAATCTTTATTTAATTAAATCTAAATCACATTCTTCTCATCTTTTGATTTAAATCAACACATAATCTAAATCAATTGGTCACATCATCTAATCCCTCATTAAATTAGTCAACCCTTGATTAATTTAATTCTAATCCATGTCCATCCTCTAGCTTTTGCCACTTGCACATGAAAATACATTTAATTCATTTATTAAATCTCTATTTTCTCTCAACTTGGCATCTTTTAGAGAATATTCCTCCAAATTTGAAATCTATCCAAGTGGAATTTGTCCTTCCAACAAGACATTTATTCCATCTTATGCATTGAGCCAAGTGGCATTTAAGGCATTCTTTTTTCCCTCTTGCATGTCATTTCACTATTTTCAAATCCCACCTAATTGCATTTATGGGCACATTCATCAAAATGTCCACATCCTTGGTCCATTCACCTCTTGACAAGTGGCATCTTGCCATTGGTTGAAACTTAGTCCCACATTGCTTCATTTTGGGAATTTCTCCATCTTATCTTTCTATAAATAAGAGGTTTCTCTCCTCATTTGAGCATCCACAATTTGAGCAAACTTACTATACTCATTTTCATCTTCAAGCATTAGCATTTTCATCAATTTCATTAAGGCATAGCTAGGTTTATTGCAAGTTTTTCATCATCGAGCACACTTGAATCTTTAACAAAGTAGATCACTCTTTATCACTAATCAACATTGCATCATAGGAGTTGGGAAAGGGCCAATTTTCACATCAAATTGGCACCAACTCCCCCATAAGATCAAGAGTTTGCATGTTTTTAATAGGATTTGATCTATCTCCTTCCTTTCTCATTGTGTTCTTGCTTTTATTCCTATTTTGAGCACTGCTAATGGATTTTATGGGGAACTTTGATCTTAACTTGAATTTGAATCTTCTAATGTGTTTGTTTGTTGTGTTTTGCAAGTGCTAGGATCTTGGTTCTACATTTTTGCATTAGAAGGAGGGAAAATCTCACGTTTAGATCACATTTTTATCAAAAATTTCATGCTTTTTTCTGTTTCTGTGTGTCTACAGGGAAGTTCACTGCTAGAAAACTAGCTACGTACTACATAACCACTACCACACCAGCGTCATTATATAGCACCGCTTCAAACTACAAACTGCAACGCTTGATCTCTCCTTCCCAAAATTCAAATTTCTAAACTGCACCGCTGATTCCATTCTCACACGCTGGAATTCTCAAATTTCAAACTGCATCGTTGGTGAAAAGGGTGACACTATCACACTCTCTGTTTTTCTACAGAGTGATGCGTGCAGAATAACGACACCATATAGCACTTCTGAGCCTTTTAAACTGCACCGCCTGTGCAGACTCCATCGCTGAAAGGAAGTAAAAAGGGAAATTTCAAATTTTTATGACATTTGTTTTTTTAATTTTGATCATCTAGATTATCAATTGCTTTCCTGGTCTCTATTTTGCAGTTCTAACTGGTTTTTTGTAGGTTGGTCTAATCAAAGTGAAGGAGAAAGATGAGATTGAAAGAGGCATAATGACATCATTCTCTCATGATACCAAGTGTTCTTAAACACTTTAGTGTTTGTTTAACACTTTTAGAGAATTCATAATTTCTCCTAAGGAAATTGTTGTCTTCCGTGCTCCTAGGAAACACTAAAATTTCTTTTGGGCTCTAAAAAGAACATTACAAAAGGCTTTCAATTTTTGTTATAAAGGGCTTAAAAATAAATTTAGGACAAACTCACTAGATTTGGTGTAAGGATTAACAATTGAACGAGACAATCTCTATATTTCATTTTGGTGTTCTAAAAAAAGAATCAAATCATTGCTTTGTGGGTTTAAAATGAACAACTGCTTCTTTGTTTTGTAATTACTCACTCAAAGTAATACCATAAGGGAGTATGCACTTCTCTCACACCTCATGACAATCTTGAGAATCAAAAGGAATTTTGGTGATCTTAATTTGGGTAAAGTAATTGCCTCCACATTTCATTTTGAGATTAAAATTGAACAAAACTTGCGAGTGTGATTGGAGCGTATTGCGTACATTCTCTCTCTTTGTGTTGCAACAAAGATTGATCGAGTTACATATATTGTTTTCTCACTTTTGTTTATCTTAGAGGGCATGCCTTGTGGGAAAAAGTACTCACCCAAGGGAACGACCCAACCGGAAACACGCTAAAGACAAGTGACTTCCAACCAGTATATAAGTGTGGATATTGGAACAAAGGCCAATATCACAATGGTCATCCCGACGAGAAGGGAAGCAATGGTCTCTCACCGAATGGGTGATCCCCCATGAATGGAAAGTCCGTATTAAAACCCTTATTTAGAAAATGCCAAAATCCTTGATCTATTTGTTGGTGCAAGAACGGTCGTTCTGAAGCCGCCCCACACTTTTACGGTTTTTAGTAGAAATGGAAAGTATGCCATGGGAGTTTCATTGGTACTAATGTTTTGTTGGCTTGTATAAGTGAGTGTCGTGGAGGGGAGCCAGTGGGGTCAAACATCTAACCATTCGCTAAAAATAAGCGTACCTGGACTTGTCTAATTGGGGATTCAACAAATAAAGTCTTTCATATCCATAGGATTATGCATGTTCTTGGAAACAAAACACTTTGATTGTTTGTAAACATTGGGAAACAAACATTCAACATTGTCATCAAAACTTCAAACCCTTTAGGAAGCAAATATCTTTTACAAGATTCATGTGTTATTGCTTGCCATTTGGATTTTATCCTTAGAGGTTTCTAAACACTTGGATTTATATCTCAATTTGCTTACTAAAGTCAAAAATAGGTAACTTTTTCCTTGATTTCATCAAAGTTCCACATAATGTACTTTGTGGGATGAGAAGAAGTTAAGACATTGGAAATCTAGTTTCAAAAGCTAATCAAGAATTGTTTGTGGTAAAAAGAAGTCACTAAGAAAAACTAAAAACAAATTGAACCCCACACATGTGTCTCAAATGATTTCACGCAAGATCAAAATCCGGAAACCAAAATCAAAAGCTCTTAGTCCAAAAGAACATCAAAAGCGTCTCTCAATGCTTTACGAATTCAGACGAAGATTACTTTTCAACGTTTACAGAAGAGCTTCAAGAAACAATCCCAGATTGTACTCATTCTATTATTGTCAAAATCTAAATCTTTTTCAGGAATTTGAACACCTTGTTTAGAGTAAAGCATGTTCTTCAAAACTGACGTCTTGTAAACAAGAGTCTTTTTAGGTACACATAGGATCAAATCAAAACCTTCATCCATCTTTCAAACATCAAACCAAAATCATCTCACCAACAACTCTTGAAAATATTGAAATCATCCTTCATGCTAGACTTTTTGGAAAATCAAAAATCCTTGAATCAAACATCAAATCATGTTTTTTAGCTAGGAATATGTAGATGCATCGTTCTCCATATGGTTAGTTGAATTATCATCTTGTTTGGTTAGGTGTGGGTAGATGCATCCTTCTCCCTAGACTTGGTCAAATTATCCTCTTATGAGAAAGTATATCCCATATATAACATCCAACATCTTGGGATCCATTTGTTCAATATCTAAAATCAAAGCAATCCAAAAACCAAGTCAAGGTCAAATCAAAATCCAAAACAAATCCAAGAATCCAAAAAGTCCCAAAATTATAGCATCCCATCAAGATCTTATAAGAGTTCAATCATCCATATCATCCACCTTTCACACATTTCATCGTCACCGCTTTGATCATTAAGTCATCCTAAATTTTCTCTTTTGCACCTAAAGTTAGATCAATCCAAAGAATTAGAGATTCATCTCCCACATTTTTGAAAATTAATCTTTATTTTATGGTGCAAACGAGATCACAACACAAGAAGAACATGGAATATAAACTTGATTCATTCATCATGAGTGGTCTAAATCAACCAAACTATCAAAGCCTTACAATTCCAATTGATTATCAAAACTCGCATTTATACAATCTATACATGGGATCATTATCTCCTACAAACCTAAATGGTACAACAAATGTGAGTATGCTCAATCTAAATCTTGGAACACCTTTCCCTATGGTAGATTTAAATCAAAGTTCAAACCTATAAATCTATCAACCAAGCAATCAATGCATGAGTGTTCAACAAAACAATGTCATCCCACCAAATCCATACATGCCAAATATGAATATACCAAGTACAAGTGTACCAAGCATGAACAATTTAAATCCACATTTGGTAAACTTTGGGATAGATACATTTGCAAATCATACAAATGTTGTTCAAAGTCTAAACAATATGTTGACAACTCCATGTATTGATCCAAGTCAAGGTGACAACATGCAAAATAAAAGTTACCCAAATCAAGGCAATATGTTTCCCAACCACAACAATGTTCAATTTCAATCTATCATGCCAAATCTAAACATCATCCCAAATCAAAACATTGTCCAAAATCAGTCACCACCAATTCAAATCTCACAAGGTAACAAATGAAAATACACACCACTTGGGAAACCAATCGAATCAATCATGCAACAGTTGGTGCAAGAAAAACTCATCACAATTCCCACCCATGACAATTATCAAGAGCCCTTAGTGAAACCGTTGTGGTACAATGAAAATCACCTTTGTGATTATTACAAAATAAAGGGACACAACATCAAATTGCATTGGGCTCAAAAATCTCATCCAAGACCTTATTGATAAAAAAATAATAACTATTGGGGACAATGATCAAAATTCAACCACTAGCGATAGCAGTGATAACCTCTCGACCAATAATCATGTTGAAAATGTCTCTACATCATCCAATGAGTTAGGGGACATATCTCAAGAATTTATTCCAAAGCATGATCAACATCTTTCACCAAGGTCTAGCAATAATTCTTTCCAAAACATATGGACATCCTTTGACCTCATGACATTTGAGCCACTTCCTATGCCTAATGAAGATATCCAAGAACCCTTTATAAGCCATTTGTTCTTTGAAACTGACCCATGTCAAGAACTTGATCCAAAGCATGTTGAAAGAAATTATGAAATCAGTCAAGATCAAGAATTTGCATCTCCAAGCTACTACAATGATGTAATGGACACTCTCCTATCTATACAAGATGATCATATCCACATAACACATACTCCTCCATCTACCCATGAGATGCTTTCTTTGGATGGACACGTAGATGATCTTCATTCGAAACATGATCCCTTTACTCCTGACATTATTACAAAAAGGGAGCAAGTTATTGCTTACTACAGTCAAACTAAATTGTCAACATCAGGATCAGATATATCCCAAATTCAAACTGAGGACATCATGTATGAAGATATCCAGCATCATCCACTCAAGGAAATAGGTCAGACAGAACAAGATATTCCAGAGTCAACAGAGCAGCAAAGTGAAATAACGTCATCTGTAGTGGTCATTTGTTAGAGAATCCTTATTGAACAAGATATCTCAAAACAAGCAGAATCAAAGAACAAAGATGCTACTACCACCATACTGGGGGCAACTTTGTCTCAAGAAAATTTCAACATAGGGAGCATGAAGAATCCTTATGATGAAATTGATGCCAATACTACAACCAGCCACGTCATGAATCTTCATCCACCCATCACCCCATCCACAAATTGGGACCAATATCAAAAGAAGGATGTGAATCAAAATAAGAAAAACATCATCAAATAAAAAGAAGCTAAGAAACATCGTGGACAAATCAAATACAAGTGGATACCAAAGAATACAAAGAAAGATTATCCCTATCAAACTCCATTAGTCAAAGAAACTATGGGGAAAAATAAAAAAGGGAAAAGTATCCATCAAAGATGTCCATAAAAGGAAAAGTAGGCTTCTCAAGCAACATACAAAGTATATCAAGCTATTGGTCCTAATTCCCTTCACACTTTCATATCCACCCATCATTGCTCATCTTCCCAAGTTTGGAAAGTCAAAGGTTCTAAACTATCAACCAATCCATCTTTTATCCCTAAACACATTCCATCCGCGCCTCCACGCATGATATACAATTCTCACATTGACCATGTATTGGCAGCCACCCTTCATCATAAGGATTCAAAAGGCACTCTATCACAATGTGCACACAAAGACAAAGTTAACTCCGGTATGAACAAAGTAGATTAGGAATCTCAAAAGATGCATTCAAGTGCACGTATCTTAGCAAAGTAGCTTCTTCAAGCAGGATATCGATGGAAAATTATGATAGAAGCATCTACATCGACACCACCAGGTGGTTCAACATGAGCTTAAGATCTTTCAGAAAAACATGAAAATCCCAAAAAAATTAGAAAAATGATTGAAAAAAGTAAAGAAAAAAAATTGTCCTTTAGTGAAAACCACTTCGGTGGCACTTTGGACAAGTGCCTTGGTGAAAACCTGGAAAACAGGTGTCATGTGTAGAATCAAGCATCTACATGTGCCAGTTCAAGTGAAAGCATCTCATCCCATCCATAATAAATCTAGCATTCCATCCATATTATCCATAATAAATCCATTCATCCATGAACCATTGATCCAATCCATTCTGCATCCATAGTCCAAGTTATCTTGATCTTGACGAAGTTTGGTGCACACTTTATGCTTGCTTATGGTAACCATCTTGACATGGGTCATTTTCATTGATCCTATCCTACCCAACATTATCTGAGCCATAAAGTATTATCCAAATGAGCATCCTCTATTCAAACACCTTATCTTATTGCAAGATAATCCATATCCATCCATCCATACACCTATCCAAGTATCCACCCATGGCATTCCATACATTGCTAGACATTGGGGGCAGATATTTATATCTTGCTTCAGGAATAAATCTTGATCTATATCTTCCAACTTATGTGGTGATCCAAGCATTGACAAACGTAAAATCAAATTGGTCAAAGCACTTGTGAGCAAGAATCCAAATCACTAGCCCATGGCATATTTTGACGAAAAGATGTTCCTTATCAAGTTTTATCTTTCATCAAACATCAATTCAAACAATCAATATCAGTTGCATCTAATTTTCACTTTAGCGTCACATCAAATCATTCAAACCAATTTTGTTCCAAATCAAGCTTCAATCCTGATCAATCAAATCCAATCAATCCATTCTAATCCTTGCAAAGCTATGCATCCTCAACAATGTTATCATCATCAATCCCGATCAATCAAATCCTGGCATTGTTGTGAATCCTCAACAATGCTATCATCATCAATCCATCAATCTGATCAATCAACCTTAGCTTGGTTTTCAACAAAATCCCAAAACAGAGCACTGATATCATCATGCATATCCATAGCCAAATCATCAAAATCATATCAAAATCCGAAAACATTCAAAAACAAAGAAAATCCAAAAACATCAGAAAATTAGAAAAATCCAAAATCATATCAAAATACAAAAACATTCAAAAAACCAAGAAAATCCAAAAACATCAGAAAATCAAAAAATAAAAACATCCAAAATCATATCAAAATCCAAAAACATTAAAAAAGAAAAATCCAAAAACATCAGAAAAAAATCCAAAACATCCAAAATCAAATCAAAATCCAAAAACATTCAAGAAACCAAGAAAATCCAAAACATCAAAATAAAAAATCCAAAACATCCAAAAATCAGAAAATTAGAAAAATCCAAAACATCCAAAATCATATCAAAATCCAAAAACATTAAAAAAAGCAAGAAAATCCAAAAACATCAAAAAATCAGAAAAATTCAAAAACATCCAAAATCATATCAAAATTCAAAAACATTCAAAAAATCAGAAAAATCCAAAAACATCCAAAATCATGTCAAGATCCCAAAACGGGTCAAAAAGCCAGAAAACATCAAAAACACTTGGAATCCAAACTACGTCATCTTTGAGCTTAAACATAGGAAAGGCTAATCTTTGATCAGCCCCTGAGACACAAAATCCAAAAACATTCATAAAATCTCATAAAATACAAAAACATTTGAAAATTCAAAAAATCAAGACATTTGTAAAAACTTGAAAATACCAAAAATAGCCTTAAAACATTTTAGAAAACTCCAAAACCATCCAAATATCTGAAAAAATCCATCCATCTCATCTCGCTTTCACCCGCAATAAACATCACTCATAATAAACAATTGTCATCCCCAACCTTTGGTAAAACAGTCGGAAACAAGTCTAGCAGATCGAAAGTGAAAACTCAAAACGTCAAAATCTCAAGTCTATGTCAATAAGTAAACAAGTTGGTCAACTCTTTGTGTCAATAGCTTATCATCCAATCAGTCACATATCAAAATCATCAGATATCGTCATGTCCTAGGATGCATCCTTCCTACAATGGACACTAACATCAGACCTCACCATAGTTTAGTCTTGGCTAACGGTATTGAAGAAAATTAGCGAGTTTGTTTACTTTATCTTTGTCTTTTGATTTATCTTATTATGCTCATTCCAAGGACCTCTCAATGATATCCGAACAAAAGGATGCAGAGAGATAGGAATGGGGCAACAATCATTGTCTTTTATTTGTTGTGCTTGTTGGATATTTTTGTAATATAACCTTGGTCATGTGTGCTTTGTTTAGGTGTAGGGAGGATGTTCTAAGTATCTTGTTGACCACATAGGAAGGCTTGCCTTGCTATGTTTTGGTCTGAGATGTTTGGAATATCTGAACTGCATTTTGAATAAGGATCTGTGTGCCAAGTGTGAACAAGAATACTCCTATCTGATTGTCGAGTCAAAGTCCATCACACTAGGTACAACACCATCCTGGTTATTTATACCTTGATGCATCGTACTTATGTGTGTAATCAAACATAAGATAATTGGCCCTTTGAAAATCCCAACTCTTCAGTATGCATTATCATCATCATCATCATCTCTTTTGTCTTGTTGGAATCCCTTGCTATCTTCTATCTTCTTTCCATGCTAACATGGTACCAAGACAGTTAATCATGAAATCATTATCATCATTGCATTCATCCTGCATCCATAAAACCATTAGCATATTGCATACTGCATATAAAACATAAATCATAACACCATGCATTACATTTCCGTACATGTATAATATAGATTGGTTATTCTAATCATCTCATTAATCATTACATTGCATTCATTTGCATAAACATTTCATAAATCATCCCATATGATCATATATCCCATAAGCATCCATTACATAAACATAAAAGCAATCATCCCATAGCATTATAAACATCTGCAACATCATAGCATCATTCGCATTCACCATATCATAAAATTACATAATCATCCCATATCACATATAAGTATACATTACGCCATTACATATCATATATAAAAGTATCCATGTTATAAGCATCATTTCATACATTCATCACATCATTTCACACATACACCATTACGTATATCATTTCATGAACATCATTACACATATCATCATCATATCACATCGTCATAAGAGCATATCATACATAGAAAAAGTACATTACATCCTACCATCCATCATTGCATAATATAGATTTGTTAGTCTAAGAATTTGCACAACAGTTTGCATACATCATTAAAAGTGCATAAGAAAAGGTATTGAAAAACAAATGCATCCATACATCATCACATAAACATCATAGTATCGTAAGATAGAATCATTGCATAGCATATAGAAATGAGAGCCATCCATAATGCATAAATAAGATAGAACATAGCATATCACAAAATCACCATCTCATATATCATCGGGAATAACTATACTATCATGGTACAAAAGAATCAGATTAAGTATTAAATACATAAGTACAAGGGCCCACTGGGGCTATCAAAAATGAGCCCATGGGGTGCAAAAAAGAATACTGTCTCTAATCAAAATGGCCTAACCCTGTTGGTTGCTACCCTCACCGCCTTCTCTCTCCCCATGATCCTTTGCAGGTTTGTGGCTTGTCCTTTGTGTAAAATATGGTACTTGAGTTGCTCGTGGCATGACTTGATAATAATATAACCTATAATAGCCAGCCTCCTAGATGGCCTCCCTATATGCTCGAAGTGATACTGTACTCGAGGAGGAGGATGCAACCATGCTCTCTAGATGCTTCCATCTACCCATCTCAGCCGCTGCCTGTAGCTCTGCAACCTGTCTTTGTTGGACCGCCTAGTCCTGCTCTAGCCATAGCTGATCTCTCTCGACTGTTAGTGCCTGCACCTATGCCTATAACAACAAAATCTAGCCATCTCTAGGGTCTGGCTGGGGAGGTGGCTACACAGGTGGTTGGTCCTGATCCCTGTCTCTAGGTGGTGTCGGGATCCTATCCTGTCATCATGGATTCTAGTCCTACCGAGGGACATCTTGTCTCTGCTCCCCCATCTACTGATTTGGGAGTGGTTGATTCTGGGCCCCCTATCCTGATTGGGCGGTGGTACTCTGCCTCCTCGGTCCCCGTCTCCATCCCCTCAGCCTTGACCTACCCCTTTGCCTCTAGCTCTACGTTGAGTAGATGGTGTCCCCAGAACTGTAAGTCTAAGCGGTGGCCTGAACCAGTCTTTGTAGGCTTGTGTGGTCCCTGCATCCGCCTGACCTTGGTCATATGGCCGCGGCCTAGCCACCAGCTGTCTGAAAGAATCGATCGCCTCTTGGGCTGGTATGTAGTGGCCCCAGGAGCTCTGGCTCATAGTCCTCACAAAGATAGCCACATATTGATCGTTGGGCCTATTATGTGGCTCTTTAAACTGCCTTTGTACCCTACCTGACAGGTATCTCTCAATCATCATGTGCTCTCGCCCCTGCATCAGCTTGTCCTATTGGGTGAAGAAGAGCTATTGAACATCATCGGACCGTGAGAACCATCCAAGATATGGCCGCCATGTGAACACTCGCATGTCGTCTAGGACTCTCTGCTAATGGGGAATCTTGTGCTGTCCTGTGTGGGTGAAAGAGACACCCCCTTTGTACCGCTAGACAACTTGGTCATCTGGCTCCATCATAATCGAAACAACTCAAGGACGAAGCACAGTGATGTGCTCGCAAGCCTAGATGTGCAAAAGTGTAACCCCCACCCCAAGAGCTTGGTCATCCAGGTAGGAAAATTCGAGTAAGTCTCTATACAATGAGGCTAGAAGAATTGGCCCCCATGCAAACAAAGTCCATCTCTGAACCATCTGCTCCCAAGCAAGCCCCCATCTAGGACTGAAATAACGACCCCACTGATCTAGTGCGACTAGACCTAAAATAATAGCTAAAATAACTAATTGGAAACTAGACACAACAGGCCTATGGCGCTCTAGCTCGATCTACCCCTTGCAAAATACAATCTCATCGAGGCCCATGACATCGTAGTAAGCCTCCCTCCTGACATCCATATTGTAGATCACACACTCACCATGAATGGACAGTCTGTGGATCCACCACACGTCGTCAAGTGTGACTGTAGCCTCGCCTTTTGGGAGGTGGAAGGAGGAAGTCTCGTTGTGCCATCTCTCAGCAAGTGCTGTCACCATCCCCAAGTGTGTTCGAACGGGCAGCGCATAAGCAATGTACCAAAGATCGATCCACCCTAGGTGCTCCTATTGTCACTCGGTTAGCTCATCCAAAATCTTGAAAATCTCTTGGGACCTGTGCTTGCGTGAATAGATCTCTCTCACCTCCTACATCAAGAAAATTCATCGTGTTAAAATTCATCAAAAAAAAAATAATCTTGATCTTGGTTTGTATCGGCATCCCGAGACAACCTTAGCATCGCTTCCTATGAAGGCGGTGTAGTTTTCAAACTCCAAACTGCGCCGCTAGAAGCTTCAAACTGTCAAATTGTGCCACGACATTGTAGTTTGCAAAAGCGATTCAGTTTAAGAGGAAACCCTAATTTTAAAGAGCACCACAACGGTGCACTTTACGAAGGCACCTCAGTTTGGAATTTGAACCCAAATTCCAAACTGCATCGTGGCATTGGTACTCATGACAGTGGCACAATTTGATGCAGAGCGGCGCCATTTAAATTTTGTAGCGGTGCGATTTGGGACTGCTCCTAAAAGCTAAGATTCCTAAGGCATTAAATGTGCATGAAAAACAAAAAACAAGCTTGGGTCAAGTTGACTCACCGGTGGTCCAGTGCCAGGAAGCCTTTGATGTGTCCATACCCTATCGAAAATGTGCATGGGAAGCTGTCGTCGTGCCATCTCACAAAGGTGTTAGAGCTCAAAACTGCAAAATCTCTTAAGGCTGAATGTGAAAATGAATTGGAAGTGGCCCCTCAAGGCCTATTTATGCTTAAAATTTAGGGTTCTTTGACCCTACTTAGCCGTCTAGGAAGGGTCTGGTCCCCCAATCTCGTTTTTCCCAACCAAGGGCCGTTTTGTACCATTTTTTGTGTTTTATCTCATTTTTTGACCTCTTGGAGCCTTTCTCGACCTATCAGACAACTTGTCCTTTTTTCGTGAGATCACCCAAAAATCAGAATTTTTGTCTGATCCCTCGAGGGGGTAGTATATCAACATGTTTCGCCTGCTAAGAACACAGTGGGGCAATTTTTGAAATTAGAAAATTTTTTGGCTTCAAATCAAGACAGTTTATTCTTTGAATTAGCATAGCAAGTGCACTGCTTCAAAGAGGGGAAAAATGTAGACATGTAAAATGTACTAATTGACGCTACACGCTTGATCTTGATTACTAACACTGTTTCATCCTAAATCATCCCTCAGTCTAACCATTTAATTGAATACCCTTATTTGATTAAATTAATCAATTTTCCTCCCTTAATTAAATAAATCATTTATCTAATTAAGTCATTCTCTCTTGTTAATTAAATTAATCAATTTGATCTAATTAACCTTGTGTCTCTATTTAATTAAATAAGTCATTTTATTTGATTAAATCTCTAAAGTCACCCTATTAAATTAAATAAATTAAAACCTTATTTTATTTAATCTAACATCATCCCCTATAATTAAATAAATCAAAATCTTTATTTAATTAAATCTAGATCACATTCTTCTCATCTTTTGATTTAAATCAACACATAAATCTAAATCAATTGGTCACATCATCTAATCCCTCATTAAATTAGTCAACCCTTGATTAATTTAATTCTAATCCATGTCCCATCCTCTAGCTTTTGCCACTTGCACATGAAAATACATTTAATTCATTTAAATTAAATCTCTATTTTCTCTCAACTTGGCATCTTTTAGAGAATATTCCTCCAAATTTGAAATCTATCCAAGTGGACTTTTTCCTTCCAACAAGACATTTATTCCATCTTATGCATTGAGCCAAGGGGCATTTAAGGCATTCTTTTTTCCCTCTTGCATGTCATTTCACTATTTTCAAATTCCACCTAATTGCATTTATGGGCACATTCATCAAAATGTCCACATCCTTGGTCCATTCACCTCTTGACAAGTGGCATCTTTCCATTGGTTGAAATTTAGTCCCACATTGCTTCATTTTGGGAATTTCTCCATCTTATCTTTCTATAAATAAGAGGTTTCTCTCCTCATTTGAGCATCCACAATTTGAGCAAACTTACTATACTCATTTTCATCTTATAGCATTAGCATTTTCATCAATTTCATTAAGGCATAGCTAGGTTTATTGTAGGTTTTTCATCATGGAGCACACTTGAATCTTCAACAAAGTGGATCACTCTTCATCACTAATCAACATTGCATCATAGGAGTTGGGAAAGGGCCAATTTTCACATCAAATTGGCACCAACTGCCCCATAAGATCAAGAGTTTGCATGTTTTTAATAGGATTTGATCTATCTCCTTCCTTTCTCATTGTGTTCTTGCTTTTATTCCTATTTTGAGCATTGCTGATGGATTTTATGGGGAACTTTGATCTTAACTTTCATTTGAATCTTCTAATGTGTTTGTTTGTTGTGTTTTACAGGTGCGAGGATCTTGGTTCTACACTAATCAAGAATTAGAAATCATGCCCACTATGTTATGTTCAATTTTTTTATATAGAAAATCTCTTTTGGCTGCTCAAGAGTACTTCCAAAACAAGTTGATGTAGTGCAAGTTATCTTGACTTTACTCAACCTCAATCATTGGAGTACCAAACCTAGAGCTCCAACTCTAATGCTAGTGTGACAAATGACAAGCATAAACATAAATATATGCTTTACATGAAATGTCTATATGTGAACAAGACAAAGCAATGCAAACTGTTAGTGGCTATGGGGTGATCCATTAGTAGTAGTACAAATCAATTTCTCAAAATACAAATAGCAATTAGTGAAACTGTCTATAAATTAGTAACAATAGACAATCAAAATATGTGTTGTTCTTAAAGAATTTTCTCACCATAAACCATTTGTTTATTCTTCCTATATATTTTGATTGTCTCTCTGCTATGAGATAACTACATAATTGTTAAATCCTTGACATGGTATTAACACAATTCTTATCCAATATCTTTAGTCACTAGGTATCTCTATTTCCTCAAAAAATATGAACATATCTTGCATACTTTTCTCACAAAAGTGTTGAAGATAAAGCTTTAAATTTATGTTTACATTATCAATCCTTTTCTTGCAATATCTTGCCTATTATTTTTATCTAAAATTTGAGGTGCAAAGCTATTGACCATTTTATTGTTATTTATTCTGTGACTTCAAATTATAAGGAATTCAAGCAATCATCTTGTTTATGTAGCTATTGTTGGTGATATTGCACCTTCTGATGGTATATCCAAGGACGAAAAAAGTCAAAGAGTATTGTTGGTGATATTGCACCTTCTAGAGACCCTACTACTCTTATACAAGAAAACATAAAAGTGTCTTCAACTGAAACTGGTGTTATATTTGGTAACATTGTTTATGAGACTACAAGTGTACTGGACCACATAGTTGTTGTTCTGAATGACATACACATTGACATTATGGACTAAATCTCCCCAGCCACTTGCCCTGATGTTTCTTTTAGGAATATGTGGGATGAGTTTGAGTGGGAAAACAAGGTAAATCAGATTATTCTCTTGGATGGGAAAATAAATTTAAAGTTGCAGTAATTTTCTTTCAAATTTATATTGTACCAAAGTTAAACAATAGATTAATCTAAACAATGTCATATATACTCCCAATGAGTATTGAGCTTGTGCTTTTTCTATTAGGTGGTTGTGAACACAGTTATTCATGATGAGAAGGAGTTCCTAAACCATATTGTGTGATCAACAAATATGAAGTGCCTCACACCCTTGTAAGTATTTCAATTTTCTCAACTTCTTTCATATTTTTAGAGTAATCTGGCTTGGTCTGCATTGCATTAAATATTGCTGAATGGTTCATTTACCACTGGAGAAACACAATGTTACAGACAAGACTGTAATTAACTATTATTTTTGATATAGATATGCACTGGATGGAGACTGTGGATTTTTGGATGCAAATCTATATGCAAAGAGTGTATTCGGTGAGGATGCTCTTGTGAAACTTGCACACTGCTTTAGTTATGTAAAGAGTTGAGGATGATGAGTATGAAATTTTTTTTCAGGACTCCACTATAGGAAGAATAGAGTTGTTTCTGTATGTCTTGGTTTCTATATCATATCTCATGCACAATATTGTGAGGCAGATTATTAAGTGTCCTCTTGTATTTAAAGAAGAGAACTATTTTTTTATTCAGATTCCAAGCTCTTGAAGGAATAATCGATTCAAATTTTATGAAATGTAAATGCATGAAACATATGAAATTTACCTCTAGAAATATAGTTTGAATTAGCTGTTACTTTGGCTTTAGATAGGGCCCCAACATCATAAATGCATTGATAGAAAATGTGTATATATTATCAATATTGTTATCTCATGAATTATATATTTTAGTACTGGAAAAATTATGATGAGGCTCAACAGATTAGTCCTCTTCCAAATATAATTAATAAAGGCATTCATTAAAGGGGCTCAACTATCCAGAAAATATAAGGTATAGGTTCATTCTAGAGAGCTTAGAGTTTGTGTATGCCATCTTGCACAACAATTATCTATTTGCATTCATGTACATATAGTTGGGTGTTCATGCAGGTGGGTGTGCATGCATGTATGTGTGCACCTTGTTATTTAACTCTACAAATATAGTTTGAATTAGCAATTACTTTGGCTATAGATAACACCATGCTATTTAGATAGGTAACATTCTTATTTTATTTGCATTATGTCTTTGTATAAATGGTTTTCTATTTCAGTTGATTTAGGATAGCTACTGATAAATTTAAATTCTTGATCTGAGTCTATGGCAGGGCTTTTGTTCTTAGTACTTGTAACTATTGTTGTAACTGATGCTGTGAAAGATGCAGTTGACCGACCTCACCCTGAATTTTTATGGCGGTGTTTTCCAGATGGCATATCAGTTGAGAACAAATTATCAACCTCTAGTACTAAACTTTAGTCTTATCTTTTTTTCTCTTCCTAATTAATGATCATTTTGGTGGCAAGCTCTTTATTTATTGTTATTATTATTTTATCACTGATGATTCAAATTAGCCTTCTAACTGGTATGAGGTTGTTCCATAAATTTGATAACATTGTAGGAGGGTTGAGTGTCATGGCAATGAACATGTCATAAGGGAAGGTCACAAAAGCTTTCCCAATGGACATACTTCATGTAAGTGCAACATCCTATACTTTTTGTTAAAATCATCAGGGGAGGTTTCCCTTTATTTATAACCAGTGGAAAATTTACAAGCTGTGGAATATACAAGAATACTTGCATTCATACAGAAATCATAGCTATTAGATCAATTATTCAATAACATGCTATCTTAATAAAACAACACCATGCAGAGAAATAATGAAAAATTTTCTCGTTTATTGCTACATTACAAAATATTAAACACCCACTTGGAATAATGCAAAAAAAAGAGTGGAGGTAGACTTGTTTCATAAACCAACATACACTATAACCTTGTAGAAATAAACCAAAGAAGCCACATGATTAACTCTCAAAAGATAGATCTTTTTTGTGACATAAAACCTTGCAAGACATCTTCACTCTATTGCAAATAAATGTAGTTATTCCTTTACAAACTCAAAAACTCTCAATAGCTCTTCTCTTTGCTATTTGAGAAAAAGATTATTTACAATGATAAAAGATCCCTATTTATAACCCCCTGGTAGTTATAAGCTACTCACATAACCAACTCTCACAACTGCTTAGGAAACCCTAAATTAACAAGTTATCACTTAAAACACTTTGAAATTAGAAAGTGGGACTGCTTGACTTAAGTGACAACTTAAAGTCACTTTAAAAATATAATCCCATGATGGGATCTATGACCTCAATGTGAAAATATAATGTGATCCACATTTCATTCCTCATCAATGGCTTCAATCCTTCTTGAAGGTGACAGTCCACTTGTAGAAGACTTCCATTTGTTGATGGCTTTTCCCATTGCAGTGAGATCAAGTGGGCTGAAATTTCTTGACTGAAAGTTGAAGCATGAGATGGTCATTTTGCAGCTTCTTTGTTCCCAATTCTTCCACTTGAGCCTCTAGTTTAACTATGTTTGAAGAGAGATCACATGCTTCCTTTATGAATTCTTTTTCAATGATCACATTAATTCAAAGATTTTGAGAGGTTCCTTGCAAAATCCATTTTGTGCACATTCCGCAATCAATCATTTCATTCCATGAGATGACATCTCTTTGAGGCATTATGTCAAACAATTCAGGTGTTTTGTCTACGATTCCACATCTTGCATATATGTCTACCAGAGCATATCCAACTATAACATCTGACAAAAATTCCCCTACCATTATGCTTTGGTGTATGTTCATAGCCCATCCCAAAGCTCCCATTTTGGTATAGGCAGGGAGGACTTTGGAAAAAAAATTGGCTTTATACCTGCCAATTGCATTCATTTGAAAGTTTTGAAATCCTTTTCAACAAACAATTTTCTGCAAAACCTATAATC
Organism: Sequoia sempervirens; assembly: GCA_007258455.2. Classification (NCBI taxonomy): domain Eukaryota; kingdom Viridiplantae; phylum Streptophyta; class Pinopsida; order Cupressales; family Cupressaceae; genus Sequoia; species Sequoia sempervirens. Next base: position 400,451,590 of record VDFB02000017.1, on the reverse strand, counting down.
ATTGCATTCCATGAGATGACATCTCTTTGAGGCATTCTATCAAATAGTTCACGTGCCTTGCCTGTGCTTCCACATTTTGCATGCATATCTACCAGAGCATTTCCAACCATAATATATTTGATAGAAATCCACCTTCTGTTATGCTTTGATGGATGTGCATACCCTATCCAAAGCTCCCATTTTATTACAGGCAGGGAGTATGCTGGAAAAGGTTGTGGAATCTAGCTTTACACTTTCCAATTGCATTTGCTTGAAAGTTTCTAAAGCCTTTTCAACAAATCCATTTTGTGCATATCCTACAATATTGCAATCCATAGACCACATTTCTTATAGGGATACTGTCGTGTATTGTCTATGCATTGATGGATATTCATATCTTGTTTCAAAGCCCCCATTTTGGCACAGGTAGGGAGGATGTTGGCAAAGGTTGTGGAATTTGGCTTTCAATCTGTGAATTGTATTCGCTTGAAAGTTTTTAAATCCTTTCCACCAAATTCATTTTGTGCATATCTATTGTAGATTTCCTTAAGCTATATGACAAAGGTGTATATACAATTTGAGATCAATTGATAAGATGAGACATGTAATGCTGATTTGATTTACATTTTACTTAAGATATAATTTCGTTGCGTTGCTCAATTTCATAGTTCAATAATTGGGATTCTCAATTATCTTGTATATCCAAAGTGTATGTGATGGAAAGAAATTAGGTAGTCATGTCGATTAGTTTGACAATTTGAATGATCTTGAGTTCATAAGTAGATAGTGAAAAGTTTTGAAAAATAATATAATTTCTTGTTGTGTTTATCACAGAAACAAAGGCCTCTTTTGATTGTAGCAGAGGATGTAGAGAGTGAAGCATTGGCTACTTTGATCTTTGAAATTGATGATTTTTTTACTAAATTGATAATGTTTGAATTTTCTTTTTCTTTCTTAGATGTTGAGTCTAATTAATAAGTTTAATGTTGATATGATAAAGGCTAGCATTTTTTATCCTCTAAAAGTTATTAGAATTGCATTAGTTGATGCAGAAAGGTAAAACTATTTATCTTTATTATAATTAGTGGAACTTGTAACTACAATATTTGATATAAATCTACTTCCAAATATTCTTTTGATGGATGTTCATATCTTCATCCAAAGCTCCAATTCACACACAGGAAAGAAGGACACTTTCAAGCGTATCAATTACAAATTTACAATCAATAATCAAGCTATTGATCAGCTGTTCAAGAATAAGGTAGTTGTAGATCACTAATTAAATAATGTCTATTTGTTTGTTGTCTTGCATGAATTCATCTTTTTAAAATTGTAAGAGATAACTAGGAAACATTATATCTAGCTCCTAAGTTTAGGGTGCCATAGTTGGAAAAGGAAAAGAAAATGTTTGAATTTTATCCTCTGTATTATTTGACTTTTCTGAGTTTTTGATGTGCAAATTTTGAAACCTTATTTTTAGGCTGCAGCTCCAAATTGGAGAAGTGAATACCAGCGAGGAAGAGTTTGAAGAAGCCGAAACCAATAGTGGCGGGAAAGCTGTGGATTTGTAAGGGGATTAAATGGGTTGAGCCCCTATAGGAGGTCACTGCCTTCTAAAAGGACTGCAGTTAAGGAAAGGGAAAAAAATATAAGTATATGAAAATAGGAGTATTTTGTTTATATAGTATCTGTAAGTTGTACAGTGTCACTCAAACATTGAATGCAACCAATGATATTTTGATTTGCAAATGAGGCTTAATGAAGTAAATTTTCAGAGTGGTTTTTTCTCCACTCATAAATACTGTGTTGTGGCTCCTCTTGATTTGTAATCTATTTGTGTTTGTGTCTAATCAATCATATTTGTTCAAATATTTTAGTCTTCATTTCATGGTGCTTCTTTAACATTTGAATATCTATGATACTTGAAGTTTATATGCATAAATTTGTGAGGATTAATTAAGTTATATTTGATTTGTAATGACTAAATATATGATTAAATTAATGACTAAATAAATGACTAAATGATCGGGATTTATGATGGCATTTTCGTGCTCTAGTGGTCGAGCTAGGGAATCTGTGCCCTAGCTCATTCTCGGTGGCTTCCTGCTGGTGCAAAGAGTGGGGATCTTACTGCGTTCAGGGTTTTGTTTTTTCTTTGTCTTCCTTCCTTCGTTGTTGGCTATCCTTGGCTCGCAGTGGTGATTGCTTTGCTTGCACTGACTGGTTTGAACGGATTTTTTCCTATGCCTGGTGGAGACCAGGTAGATTCCGGTGTGTTGCTTCTTGGTGTAGTTCGCTCAACCTATTAGGCCCACGTGGGGCTATGCTTTTTGGGTAAGGTGTGGGAATTTGGTGTGGGATGTGGTCTTTTCTTGGGGCTGTGTGTTGCCCGTTTGGGTGTTGGGTGTTTCCTCTTGAAGCCGAGGTTGGATCCTTTGAGTTTTTGTGGGTTGTGGGTGGAGCCAGAGGGGTATCATGTTAACCCTGGTGTGGGGGTTTTCCTCTATTTTCTTTTCCTGTGGGTTTGCATGCCCGCTTAGGGTCTCTTTCTGGGTTCATGTCTCAAGGGGAATCATCTGGGGTAAACCCCTTGATGGATTTTCGATCTGCTTTTGGTTCAAAATCTCTGACACAAGGTGTGAAGGTTTTTGATAATAATTTGTTTGTGCAGGATCAAGAGAAGATTGGCTTTGGATCGTCTGGGGTAGCTAAGATTATGAAGATTAATGGTTGTTTGGAAAGATGTAAGGAGAGACCAAAATTGGTTATCCCGATGGAGTTGCTGGCGGATGATATTGAATATTATTCAAAGCACTCCTTTTATTGCAAGTTTATGGGTTTGAGAGTTTCATTGCAATTTTTGGAATCTTGGGCTCAGAGGACCTGGATGCCGGAAGGAGAGATGGAGATTAGACTCCTAGCGAATAACTACTTTATGGTATCCTTTGATTGCATGGCGGATCAGAATAGGATTTTCGAGGGAGGTCCCTACTTCTATAACCAAGTGGGTTTGTTTATGAAGCTGTGGCATGTAGGCTTCAATCTGACTGAGGAGCTCTCGAATAGGGTTCTAGTTTGGGTTTGGCTGCTGTGGTTTCCAGTCGAATGTTGGTGTGAGGATGTTTTACATTTGGTGGCTTCAATGCTTGGTAAACCAGTTGGATCATCATAGTAGACACAATCTAAAAAGGTAATGACTTTTGCCCGTATCTGTGTAGAAATTGATTTAAGCATGCCATTGCCAGATTCTATGGAAGTAAGTGCAGGATCATATACATGGGTGCAGCAGTTAGATTATGAAACTCTACCTTTTAGGTGTCGACTTTATCACGAATATGGTCACTTGTAGCGCAGATGCCCTAGGGCTAAGCCAATGGTGACTCAATTCTGCCAAGCTCCTCGCAATCCACCTAGGGTTGATAAGGGGATGGGGCCCATTCCGGGTGATGGTACTGGAGAGGATGGATATATCCCTGTCAAAACTCATAATAGAAATTAAGGGCAGAAGAGGACTCTGGGGGAGAGGCAGGGTGATGATACCTTTAACAAGTTTGAGGTGTTGGATGACCTCAGTCAACAGGAAGTGAATTCGGGTTTGATGAACTTGGATCATGGAACTTTGGGTGCAAGTAAGGATGGGCCTCCTATGGAGGCTATGCAAGAGGTGCAAGATACGGGTGTTGGGAAAATGGACACAGATCAACAGTTGATTGTTCAGGTTGGATCGGATCCTGTTATTGGAGTTTTGAAGAATGGGGGAGAGGGTTCTCCTTTTCCCATAAAGATTAGTGTGGAAGTTGGAAAGAACTCGTTGGCCTCTTCTCGCATGGGTATTCTGCAAAAGGACCCAAAGAAAGGGGTTGGTGAGAAGAATCCTAAGCTGGGTAGAAAAAAGGATATGGAAAAGATCAAGTCAACTGGGGAAACTCTAGTGGAGTCAGGGGCAGTCAAGACCCTGGATTCACACTTCTTGGGTAACCAGAAATGATTGTTTTATCATGGAATGTTAGGGGCTTGAACAACGGCCCTCGACAAAAAGCTATTCGTGATTTGGTTAGGAATCAATCTTTGGATATTCTTTTTCTTCAAGAAACTAAATTATCTGTGGAGAGTATGTTGAATATGGTACCTAGATTGTGGAAGTTTGGCGAGTGTCAATGTGTTGGGGCTCTCGGTGCGTCCGGGGGGGTGGCTTGCTTATGGAACCCTCAAAGGATTTTCCCCCTCTGGTGGATGTCTTCTAGATCTTCTATTTCCTTGGTGGCCTCTTGCTTTGTGACTAGAGAGTGTATTCTCCTCTCTAATGCGTATGCGCCTGTTGATTATCAGGGTAAGCAACTTCTATGGTCCCACCTTCATTTTGTTTGTAGCCTGGCTCCTCTCCAGCCGTGGATTCTGGCTGGGGATTTCGACGCTATTGTGGAATTGTCTGAGAAAAGGGGTGGAATTGCTAGATTGGACCTTTCTACGTTGCTTCTAAGGGATAGCATTGTTGATCTCAATCTTATTGATGTTCAGCCCAATAATGGTCATTTTACTTGGAATAATAGAAGGACTGGTGAGGATTGTGTTGCTGAGACGTTGGATCGGTTCTTGGTCTCCTATTATTGGGTTTGTGACTTGTGGTCTACTTCCTTTGAAATTTTGGATTGGAGGGGTTCAGACCACTGGCCTATCAAGCTTAGCATCATCTCTGCTCGGGCGTCTCATTCTTCTTCCTTCAAATTCTAGCTTATGTGGTTACGAGATCCTATTATTTTTGACCAAGTGGATGTGTGGTGGAGGATAGGTAGACCTGCTTTCAATATGGCAATGTATACCTTTGCCAAGCTTCTTTAGTTCGTCAAGTATCAGCTTAAAAGGTGGAATCGACAATGTTTTGGTAATATTTTTCATGATAAAGCTGTTGCTCAGGAAGAGTTAAATAATATTATGAGATTGATTTGGGAGAATGGGGTTTCTGACGATCTTTTGAAAGAAGAGGCTAGGACTCTGAAGGTGGTGGAAGAATGTGAATTACGGGAAGAAGTTTACTGGAAGCAAAAGGACGTGTCGAATGGCTGCAGGAAGGGGACAAAAACACTACCTTTTTCTTTAATTCTGTGAAGGCTAGGAGGCATGCTAATTCCATTTTTGTGCTGGTTAATGACAGGGGGGATCGTGTGGTCTCATTTCAAGAAATCACGGTTGAGGCATCGCAATATTTTTCTACTCTCTTCAGAGAGGATTATCAAGGGGGTTCAGTCGAGGAGGAACAGGTTCTTTCTTGTATCCCTCAGTTGGTTCCCAGGGAGGTGAATGAGTATCTGATGAGGGAGATTTCTCTTGAGGAGTTAGAGTAGATTGTTTTCCAGATTAAGCGTGGAAAGGCTCCTGGCCTTGATGGTTTCCCAATTGAGTTCTTTCAAGATTTCTGGGATATCATAAAGTTGGATCATCTGGTGGTTGTCCAGGAGTCCCGGAGGAACAAGCAGATGTTGCGTGCTCTTAACTCCACTTTCATTGCTCTTATTCCCAAGTGTGAAGGGGTGGATAGGTTAACACAGTTTAGACCGATTTCCCTCTACAATGTGGTTTATAAAATTATTTCCAAGTTAATGGCTGAGAGACTGAAGAAGTGGCTTAAAGTGCTGATTTTAGAGGAACAGAGTGGCTTTGTTGCGGGTCGATAGATTTTGGATAGGGTTGTTATTGCTACAGAGACCATCCACTCCATGGCCAGTTCCTAGAAGAAGACAATGTTCATTAAACTGGATATGGCTAAGGCCTATGACAGGGTTACATGGTCCTTCCTATGGAAGATCCTTGTTGCTTTTGGTTTTTGTGAGGAATGGATCCAATGGGTCATGAGTTGTGTTACGTCAATATCCTTCTCGATACTGATAAATGGAGATCATTCTAAACTTTTTGGGGCTTCTAGGGGTCTACGCCAAGGGGACCCTATCTCCCCATACCTAGTTTTTCTTCTTACTGAAGGTCTTAGGCATATGTTGAAAAGAAGTGTCAGATTAGGTATCATTCAGGGTTGGCACTAGGGTGGAGATTTTCCTCCGCAGTCTCATTTGCAGTTTGTTGATGATACTGCCTTGATGGGGTTGGCTACTATCAAGGAAGCTACTTTTCTAAGGTAGCTGTTAGATGTTTACCTTGTGGCATCGGGGCAACTGATTAATGAGGATAAATCTTACATCTTCTTCTTCAATACACCTGCCCCCATTCAGAGAAGAATTGCTAATATCTTGCGGTTTCAGATAGGGGTTCTCCCTTTCACCTATTTGGGCATTCCAATTTCTATTGGCCAGCTTCCAAAGGGATCTTGGCAAAATATTATTGATAAATTCAGGGTGAAAGTCAATCATTGGACACATAGATGGTTGTCTTTCACTAGGTAGGTTCAGCTTCTTAAGTCAGTTGTACAAGCACTCCCTACTTACAAATGTATGCTTCAGGTGGTTCTGGTTGGGTTTTTGAAGGAGTTGGATTCTCTTGAAAGCCAGTTTTTATGGGCTGGATGCTTTTCGTCATCCAAGTGGAGTTTGGTCAAGTGGGAAGATGTGTGTAGTCCTAAGCAGTATGGTGGTCTGCGTTTACGGCAGTCAACATTGTTCGATGAGGCTGTGGCTGCTAAGCTTTTTGGAGATGGTGTGTGGAGCAGGATCAGTTGTGGGCTAGGATACTATCTCATAAGTATTTCCCTGGTGCCCCTTGGCATGATCTCCTTAGGTATCCTCTTGGGGGGAAAGGTTCGGTGATTTGGAGTACTCTTCAGAAGGGTGCAAGGCTCATCAAGGAAGGTTTATTTTGGATCTACATACAGGGTTCTAAAGCTCTTTTTTGGTTGGATTCTTGGGATGGTTTCCCTCCGCTTATCTCCCAGTTTCCTCACCTGCTTCCTTTAAGCCAAAGATTTCTTGTGGCTGGTTGGTCTAGGGTGAGTGATTTCAAGTCCTCTTTTTATGGTCAATTGGAGAGGGCTTGTTGGAAGGATCCCATTCAGTGGCCAAATTTGGGGGAAGAAGACAGTGTTGAGCTTAACATGATTCTTTGTAGTAGATGTTGTAGCTCTTTTCTTGAAGAGGATATTCTTGCTTGAGCACACAATCCTAAGGGGATTTACTCTGTGGCTTGTGGCTACCAGGTGTTATTGGCTCATAAGTTGGTTAGGGGGGAGGTTCCTTGGTGGAAGAGGGTGTGGAGTAAGCTATCATGGCCAAAATGCAATTGCTTTGTTTGGACTTTAGCATGGAATAGGTGCTTGACCTGGGACAACATTCGTAAACGTGGTTTTCAGGGGCCTTTAGTTTGTGTGCTCTGCGGGACTGAGGAAGAGGATTCCTCGCACTTGTTCTTCCACTACTCCTTTGTTGTGTAGTTGTGGCATTGGTGGTTGGAGGTTTGGAAGCATCCTTGTGTTCATGCTTCCTCTTTGGTGGAATTCTAGGATAGTATGGGAAGACCCCCCTCAATGGCTTCCTTTTTGCAGGAATTTTGGTATGTTGGACCTACTTTTCTTCTTTGGCAGGTTTGGCTAGAGCAGAATCACAGGATATTTCATGGTGTGAAATTGGTGGGTCAGCAGGTGTGGATGCGTATCTTAGTTATGATACAGGAGTCAGTTGAGGCCAACAGTGAAGTGGTTTTCCCCCTTGGGAAAGGGGATGCAGAGTTAGTGGATAGATTAGGATTGCAGGGGATACATTCTTCTTCTAGTGGTTCTAGGAGAGGCAGGCAAGGGACCATGAGATTGCAACGGATGGATAGGTGGTTACCTCCTCCAACTGGAGTTCTAAAGATCAATACTGATGGTTCTTCTAGAGGAAATCTTGGACCTGCTGGGATTGGTGGGGTTGGCAGGGATTCAGGGGGATCTGTGATATTTATTTTCTCTATTCATGAGGGGGAGAAGACTGGTAATCTCATGGAGGGCCTGGCGATTCTTTATGCTGTGGAGCGGGCCCTTGCTTTGGGTTGGAAAAAAGATTATTTGTGAAGCAGATTCATAGATCTTGGTTAATTTTTTGAATGAAAGAAAGATGTATGATATTAATTGGCAGTTAGCTTCGGTTGTTCAGTAGATTCTTTAGGTTAGTTCTAGAATGGAGTTGGTTTCTTTTGTTCATATCCTGAGGGATTGGAATCGGGTTGCTGATTGCCTGGCGAAATGGGCTTCTGAACATGGTAATGGTTGGAAGGTTGAGGATTGGGTGCAGGTTCCACCTGAATTACGTCAAGATTTGGATGGGTTCCTTGAAGAGGATAGAAGGATTATGGAAGATAGTTGATTTTGTTTCTGCGCTCGTTGTGTTGCTTCTTTTGATTCTGGGCTTGTTCCCTTGGTTTTGGTTGTAATGCTCCTTTTTGATTTTCAATAAAGTTTTTACCCCTTTTTATTTAAAAAAATTTAATGACTAAATTAATGACTAAATATATGACTAAAGTAATGAATAAATTAATGACTAAATATATGACTAAAGTAATGAATAAATTAATGACTAAATATATGACTAAATTAATGACTAAATATATCACTAAATATATGACTAAATAAATGACTACCATGACTAAATAAATGACTAGTTAACAACAATCAATGACTAGATTAATGACTAAATAAATCACTACCATGACTAAATAAATGACTAAATTAATGACTAAATCAATGACTAAATCAATGACCAAATCAATGACCAAATAAATGACTAAAAATCAATGACTAAATAAATGACTAAAATAGTTTAGTCATAAATTTGGTGGTGTTACAAATGACTACAAATAAACCACTAATAGTCACATGACTAAAATTAGTCATTTATATGCAATTTTTAGTAGTCTATTTAGTCATATATTATTGTTTGTGTACTAGTGTATTCTTTGGCTCTTTTGTCCTATCATTCTTTGCATCACCATTTATCCATCATCCACGTCCTTATCATAGCTTGATATTATGAGGTATCATGAACCCTTTAGCACTACTTGGAATATTCCAAAAGGTCAGTTTGTCTTGCCTTTATCGAAGTAGTATAACATGTCACACTATGGGCTTTTCGTTATGGGTCATATCAAGTTCTTGTATATCTTGAGGTCATTGGAAATCTTATCTTGAAAACACCAAAAACATTCATAAAACGTTCATAACAAAATCCAAAAACATTTGCAAAATCCTATACAGCTAAAATCCAGAAAAAATCAGAAAACTGTAAAGGAAAAAATCAAAAACATCCAAAAAAATCAAAATACTAAAAAAGTCAAAAATCCAAAATACAAAAAAAAAGAGGCACCCTTGTCGAACTACGTTGTCTCTGAGCTTGAACATAGGCAAGACTATCATTGATGTGCCCCTGAGACACCCTAGGTCAATCCTTTAGGAGTTCATCAAAATAAACTGATGTCTCTCATCTGTTCATATCTTCATCTTCTAAATGGGTCAAGTCAGTCGAACTACGTGGTCTCTGCGTGTATAATGTAGGAAAGGCTTATCTTTGATCAGCCCCCGAGACACCTAGGATAGGTCCTTTGGTTAGGTTCTTGGTCATAAAGCTCTTGAAAACCCTAAAACATCCAAATATCTCAAAAAATCCCTAAAGATTTGTAAAACTTTTGAAAATCCCAAAACATCCAAATATCATAAAACAAAAAAACATTTAAAAATGGAAAATACAAAAACAATAGAAAACATTCAAAAGCCCTAAAAAGCCTCAAATATCTCAGAAAAACCTAAACAACCTCAAAAAATTGAAAACATAAACATTTGCATAAACTTTTAAAAAGACCAAAAACAACCTCAAAACATTAAAAAACCAAAAACATTAAAAAATTATAGAAAATCCAAAACCATCCATCCCATCTCTCTTTCACCTACAATAAACCTTCACCCATAATAAATTGATCGTCACCTTCAACCTTTGGTGAAAAGAAGTAGAAAGCGAGCGTAGAAAGTCGTAAAGTGAGAACCTAAGTGTCAAAATCTAAAGTCTAAATCATAGGTAAATAAGTCAGTGAAATGCATATCAATAGCTCATCTTAGCATCATCATCCTAACATCAAACAACAATCTGATCAACATGTCCTAGGATGTATCCTTCTTGCAATGGACATCAGTATCAAATATCACCTTAGCTAAATTAAACTAGGCAAGAGATATAGATAAAACTGAGTATTTGTCTTTGATCTGTTCTTATGATTTATCTTAAATGACACATTCTGAGGACCTCTCGATGATTTCTATCAAAATGATTTAGAGAGAAAGGAATGGGGAATCAATCATTATCTTTCATTTTTTGTGCTTGTGGGTAATCCTAGAAAATAATCTTGGTGCATATTTTCTTAGTTGTGTGTAGGAAGGTTGTTTGGAGTACATTGTTGAATATTGTGTATGCTTTGGTCCAATATATTCTAAGTTTCTAACTTACATTCCAATGAATTTTTTGTATGTCAAGTGTGAACAAGAAATATCCTATCTGTTTGTTGAGTCAAAGTCCATTACACTAGATACAATGTCACCTTGGTTATCAATACCTTGATGCATTGTGTCTATATGTTATATCAAACAATAAGGAATGACAGAAAATCCCAATCCCGAAATGTGAGCAACGCATCATCCTGCATCCATCCTCATTTTGCATTGTCTCATCACTATCTCTAATAAAGTCTCAATGGATCATAAACTTGTTGGATATTTTGAAGCAATCATCGAAATCAACGGTCATTCTTTATTCTTCTATCTTCTCTCCATGCAAACCTAGTATCATGATAGTCAACAAAAACATCATCAATGCATCCACAAACCATTAGCATACATACATTTTATAATCATAGCATAATCATAGCATCCATCAGCATAATCATTGCATATCACTTCATACATTTTGCATTATCATTTGACTTGTGATGAATAATATAGATTTGTTATTCTAACCATCTTAAATTGTTGCATATCATAAGCATTTGCATCCATAACATTTGCATCATATATCATCGCATATCACATAGGCATAAGTAAAGTGCATCCATACATGATCAAATATAAGCATCTCATAACATGAAATAAGATGAACACATCATGAATCATCCATATCGTATCATATATATATATATATATATATAATGAATGTCATGGTACAAGATCTGGATCAGTGTAAGTATAATGATCAAAAGTGCAATATCCATGAGGCTATTAAAAAGGAGCCCATGAATGTATATTTTAGTGATAAATAATTAGGAAACAAAATAAAAAAGTGTTTGTACATCAAAAGCTAGCCTTGATGGCTGCTACCCTCTCTGGCTTGCCTCTTAGGTTGATTCTCTGCTCTCTGTCGTGCATCACTATGTTGTGAAAAATAGGTTGTCTAAGTGCTTTTAGTATATCTCGGTGGTAGTGTTGCCTATAAATTGTGGCCTTTTTCACGACCCTTCTATACAACCTTGCCGAAACTGTCCTACCATGAGTGGCCACCATCATAGCCTCTATCTGCTGGCACCAGGTAACCTCCTGGTCTCTCTCTACGGTCATGGCCTGTACCCATTGTAACGCCTGATCTCTCTCGACCATAATGGAAACCACCTGTTGTCATGCCTAGTATCATTAAGTAATAATACCCAAAATCTATTGGCAGGCCTGATCCCGCTCACCAATCAAAGTCTGCACCTGCTGCTACAACTACTAAATCTTTGCATCTCTAGCATCTGGTGGTGGTGGTGGTGGCGATGGTGTTGTTGCCTGCTACTATGGTCCCTACTACTCTACAACTGGAGGCTGTTGAGGAGGTTGTTGTTCGATTGGTGGAGCCCCTGGAACTTGACCATCTTGGCCATCCTGGTCACCTTGTCCCTATCCTCTACCTCTAGTCCCCCTACCACTGGGTATCCCTTGTGGAGGAGCACTCGCTGGATCTTTCAACCGTCGTGGAGGTATGAACTAGGCATTATATGTAGGCATAGTCTATGCTACTACCTGACCTTGATCATAGGCCCAAGGTTGAGTCGCCAAGTGTTTGAAGCTCTTGACTTCCTTAGGAGTTGAAATGGTTGGTCCCCATGTGGGAACCTCTCTTGCCAACCTAGCAAAACTGGCCCTGTAACTATCGTCTGGTCTATCTTCGACCTCTCCAAACTGCTAAGCCACCATGTCTAGAAAAAATCTCTCAATAATGATGTGCTTGCAACCTTGCATATATCAGGTCTACCTAGTGAAGTATAACTATTGCACATCATCAAACCATGGTGGAATTTGTAGCCATGGGTTCCATAAAAAAATATCATATCATCAATGACCCATCGCCTATACAAGAGCCAAATCTATTCGATGTGCCTTAGTGTAATAGCACCTATGTACCACCAGATCACAGGATCATCTAGCTCCACATCTGTCATCTACACAATAGGTCAGAGCACTGTGATATGCTCCCATGCCCAAATATGAAGAAGAGTCACCCCTGCACCAATGGCTCTCCCATCATAGTAAAAAAAATCATGCATATCATGATACAAAGAGGCCAACATCATGGGCCCCCACGCAAAGAGTGTCCTCTTGTAGAGAATCTGATGCCATGCCAAGCCCCATCCTGGGTTGAACCCTCTGATGCATCTATCATGAGAAAACAAACCTAAAATAATGGCTGCAATGTTCAATATGAAAGTGGGTACGTGACCTTTATACATCTTGAGGTCGATCTGTGATGTCACCAAGGCGATGTCCTCAAGCCCCATCATCTCGTGACAAGCAACAAATCCAGAATCAACATCATAAATAACTCAATCGTCATGAATCGACAAATGAAGGATTCGCCAAACATCCTCCAAGGTCACTATCGCCTCACCAATCGAAAGGTGGAACGACGAAATCTCACTATGCCATCTCTCACACAGAGCAATCATCATAGCAAGATGTGTCCAAATGACGAGTGCATACACAACATACTAGAGGCTAATCTCTCCTAGGTGCTCCTGGCATAACTCTGACAAATCGCTTAATCTCTCCAACATGGTGGGTTTGTGCTCGCGCGAAAATGGTGGAATGACCTCCTGCATCCACGAAGCACACGATGTCAGGAAATTGAGGAAATTTGACTCAATTTGAAATTTATAGCTCAGAAATCACAATAGAATTGTTGTTTTCAATAGCGTCACTATATTTAAATTTCAAATTGTGATGCCCAAAATCATTTAAAATTACAAATCGTAACATGTGTCACCAAACACACTAGTGTCACATTTTAATCTTTGGAAAACCCTAACCCTAATTTCTAAATTAGTAGAAATGTCACTATACAAGTATTCGTCGCATTTTAAAATTAGAAACCCTAATTTTAAATCGCAACTAGCATCACTATAATTCATTTCAACGTCGCTAGTTTCAATTTGGGAGTCGCTATAGAGTGATGCCACCAAAGATTAAATTTCAAAGCATAATAAATGCATCCAAAAGTCAAATTTCAATTCAAGTTTGGAGTTACACACTGGTGGTCCTGTGCCTAAAAGCCACTAGAACTCTCGAACTCGATCAGAGATGTGCCTAGGAAGCTCTCGTCACACCATTTCGTCTGAGGGTCAGAGCTCAAAATAGCAAGAATCTCTCAAGTTTGAATGCACAAATGAATTGAAAATGACCCTTCTTGGCTTATTTAAGCTAGAAAATTAGGGGTTTTTTCCTTCAAGCTAGGTTTTATCATCATTTTCACCAATTTTTCCAATATAAACCTAATTTTGCATCTTTTTTTGCATTTTTGGCATAATTCTTGCATCCTAGAGCCTTTTTGGACCCTCGGGGAAACTTTTAACCTTTATCAAGAAATCAACCCAAAATTCAAATTTTTTGCCCAATTTCTCGAGGGGGTAGGGAATCAGCTTTATCCTTCAGTAGTGGGGCATCTAAAAAATAAAAATAAAAATATTTTTTGATTTAAGTAGCAACATGTACCTCACTTCAAAGAGGGGAAAAATGTAGAAACTAAAAAATGTCCTAAACAATATCATACACTCGAAACAGGTTTACTAACATCATTTCCTCTTTAAACCCATCTTCTTTTCACTTAATTGATTAAATTAGCCTAGCTATTTAATTAATTGCATCATTTTCATCTATTAACCTAATTCATCAAAATCAGGTTAATTCATCCCCCTTCACACTAACATTTCATCCTATTAAATTAGATAAATCAAAACATTTAATTTAATTCCCTAAGTCATCTTATTTAATTAAATAACCCTAAGTTATTTAATTAAATATCATTTCATCTCTCTCTCCCCCCGCCATTTATTAAATTATTTAATAAATCACTTTATTCCTCCAAATCCCCTAATTACATGATTAAATCTTGTTTAATTAGCAATTAAACTAATTTTCCTCTAGAACGGAATATTCCCTTGGAATATTCCTTATCTACTTTTTTGCACAATTAAAGTTTTCTTTTAATTTGCAAAATGTCTTTTTCCTCACCCAAATGAATATTCCAAGGAATATTCTTATTCCTCCATCATTTGAAAAAGGGATATTTTCACTTAGCTTCTTAAGCAAGTTTTAACCTTTAACCTTTTGAACAAGTCACCTTTGACTTGTGTGTGCAGGTCAAAAGTGTGTTTGTTTGGAGAAAATATGAACCCTTGATTAAATCCCATCATGCATTCTCATTCGTTGATGAGAAACCATGATCCATTCCTCTCATCTCCTTCATCTTTGACTGTTGATTAATCTTTTCAATCTCAACTCTCCATTCCTCATTTTCTCTCCTATAAATAGGTGACTATTTGGAGACAAATGGATCCATCTTTGTCAGAGCAAACTCATGCTATTGAATTCATATGCACTCACACTCATATTTCACTCACTTTTAGCTTAGATTACCTTAGCAATTGCATAGTTAGATCATTTTTAGCATATAATCATGTTAATTTAGTTTGCATCATGCTTAATTTAGCATAAACTAGGTTTTCATCCATTAATCACAATGGTTTCATCGATTCTCTTTCATATAATCGACTGAAATAGGCTCACTAATCACAGGATTGGGAAAGGGTCATCGTTTCTCATCAACAAAATGCTAATTCCAAAAAAAGATAAGTTTCAAATGGGTTAGAGTATGAATTTAGCTATTTTTTGTAGTTTGTAACTTTCAGTTTCAATTAAATGCTTAGTTTAATCTTTTCAATTTGAATGATCTTGTTTGGTAGATTGAGGTTTAGTTTACAGATTGTGTTTTGATTCATCATGGATCAAGCATAATCGACCCACCTTGACATTTCCTCATCTCACTCTAACCTATATCCTTCATCTTCCTTAGAGTTGCCATTAATTAGGGAGATCATCCATTTAGTACTAGCATTTTCAATTAGGCTACATTGTCTATTATAAGAAGTCAACAACCTTGGCTACTATGTTCTTCCTACAATTATCTAGCTATGCATAGGTTACTATGATAGAAGACCTCCATTAACCAACCTATTTCCCATTTTAGACTTGTGACAAACTAAGAAATAGAGGTTGGTTGATTCCACAGATAATGTTTTTTAAATTTTCTTAGAGATCACTTAGGAGGTGATTTTTGATCAAAATATTCACAATAGAGCCAATGACCATCTTATCCTCACCCAAGTCTAGAAGTATGCCCACCAAAATTGAAGAAATACCCAAATTCTACACTCGCTATTAATATATTTTTTATACCCAAGTAAGAACATATTATGAGAAATAGGAGAATTTAGGAAATAAGAGACAAGCACAATGAACAATATGCAGCTATTGTATTTAGTCAACCCGAATGATAATAAGTACAAATATTTCCTATATAGGAAAGGATGAGGCAATCCACCTATGAGGTGAATTGACAAGTTCCCCAAGATGTGGCACAAATGAGTAGACAAGTCTCCTATAGGTGTCAACCTTAGGATCACTTGGAGTGTGCAAACCAACAACATTGTGTGCCAAGTGTTGAGTGACCTTTGAGTTGAGATAGAAAGTCTTCCAACCTCAAAAAGGTATGTGCATGAGGTTAACCAAATAATTTGGTAACCTCTAGAAGTCTAAAAGGTTGAAAATTCAATTAGACAAAATGTTGTCTAACCTCATCAACCTAATTACACTTAAGTATAGTGAATAGATTAATTATTCACACTAGCACATATCCTTTTTAAATTAAATATGCATTTATATACACATGAGGTGGGTAATATGAAGACATTTGATCCCCTTGAGTTTTATGATCTTCAAATAAGCCTTATCATAAGTCTCGTAAAATTAGGAAGCCCCATAAATTTGCATTATTTATTATTATGCAACCCTTTTCCATGTCAATTGTAAAATTGGCTAAGAGGTCTACTTCACCATTGCCTTATATGTATATTTGTTGGATGGTGAAGGTTTTTAATAAATTAATTAGTGATCAAGTGTGGTGAATTATTGATTTTGTAGTTGATTGAGCCCTAATTGTAATCAATTGAAAATAACCAAATATAAATTTCCTTTAATTTATAAATTCTTGACACCAAACTTTTGATGATTTGAAGTTTGAGAACTAGAGGTTGAGCCTCAACCTCATTATTTGATCCATTATTTAAGTCCCATAAGGTTGCATTGATTAACTTCCCACCCAAATCACGAATTAGATATCAAAATTTTGATATGCTAGTGTGAACATGGAAATTAGCAAGATCACAAACAATTGAAAGAAACAAATTAAACCAATAATTGATCTAACTTTAATCCATATTCCAATGAAATTGTTGCAAATGCTAATTGGGATGCCAAATTAAAACATAAAAAGAACAACCAATTCGAATGAAATATCTAGTTAACAATGTGCAAACCTCACCCCATTGAGGATTAGTGCTAGATTGATGTGGAATGGTTAGCCTTTTCCTAACCCATGATGTTGCAAAGCTTCAATTGATTGATAGCTTGATGAAAGGAGGTAATTGAGTCACAAATGGTGGTTTGATCTCAAAAGGTGAGTATGAAAATGTATATAGTCTATTTGATTGAATGCTTGTGAATTTCATTCTCATAGAAATGGGGACTATTTATAGGCTTTTTGGATGAATCAATGGCTAGGATCAAATTGGCTAATCAATGGATGCAATTCCATGAGAGGAAATGACATGGATCAAGGATCACATCAAAGGATGAGATTGAAGAGTGACATGGATCAATGATATTAATCAAGGGCTCAAATTGCTTGAGACAATTACAATCCCTTGATTTTAGGAAGATGAAGAAGACATTTCCATTTGGAGGGAAATGCTTGAATTCAAATTGGTAGAATATTCCATGAGAATATTTTTTCAATGATTGGAGGAATTAGAATAAATTAGTCAATTAAATAATTAAGAAATTATTTAATTATGCAAGTAGAGAGAATTTAGCAATTAAACAATTTAAAAATCATTTAATCAAAGTGGGATTTAACACATTTAATTAAATAATTTGCATTATTTAATCAAATGAGAAGACTTAGGAGATTTAATTAAATAATTTTGATTATTTAATCAAATAAGATGAAAATTAGCATGAAAGGGGTGAATTAATCAAATAATATTAATTACCTGATTAATAGTGGAAATATGATGAATTTAATTAAACAATTTATATTATTTAACTAAATAGATGAAAATAATCAAATCTAGGTAGAAATGGTGTTAGTAATCAAATCAAGTGTGCGATATTAATTGGGACATTTTTGGATGTCTACATTTTTCCCTTCTTTAAAGTGAGGTACTTGTTGCATTACTTCAAAGAACTAATACTACTTGGATTGACTATATTGCTCAAATCAAAAATTAAAATTTCCTACTTTTTTCAAATGCCCCACTGTGCCCCAGTGAAAGAAATGAATGCTGGCTACTGCCCCCTCGAGAGATCAAGCAAAAAAAATAACTTTCAAGTTGAGCTCGTGACAAAATTATGGGAATATTTAGATTGCAAAGAGGACAAAAAACAAGCCCCAAGACATTGATAAAACAACCATGTTAGGTTATGAAACTCTAAAATGGCAATGCGGGGTTAAAATATTAGGTTTAACAATGCACCCATAACTAAAACCCTAAATTCTCAATGCATATATAGGAGTTTAGGTCACTTTCAAGCTCATTTGCACCATTTGGTTTGAGAAATTTGAGAGAGATTTGAGTGATTTCGTGAGAGTTCCTGCAGAGTACCTAATAGAATGGTTGATCGTGCGCTCCCACACATCGTGCAGATCGAGTCTGAGACTTCCAAAGGCCAACCAATGCAGGAACACCGACATGTACCCTAAAAAAATTTCCTTGCACACTTTTCAATGCAGCAAAATTTAGGATAGAATAGGACATACAAAGGTGCCACTGCTTTGGTAATTCTTTTTTCATGAGTGGTGATGCATTTGCATTATTCAGCTATGCCTTTGCACTAGGGCATTGCTCCTAAGCATATGCATTGGAGTATCGATACCTCAACACTTTTGTAGACATAGCCACGTAGTTGCATTTGAAATGTCGACACATTTATCTAATTTTAGACCCACAATTTTGTTAAAATAGCAACACTTTTGCATTTTTTCCATGCTTATGCATTTTTTTGATGTTATTACATAGTAGCGACACATTTTCTAACATGACATAGTGATGCCTTTTCCCTAAAGGCTCTCTTTTGTAATTTGAGGATTCTGACTTAGAATTTTTTCTCAATTTTTAACAAATTGATGTTGTGTGTGTTGTGCGTGCAGGTCTTTCATCCATTGCTTTCACGTGAGAGGAGACCTAGTATCCTAGGTCAGATGGCCATATTTGATGATCTAGATGATGAGTTCCTAGGAGTGGTCAGAATTTACCATATTTATTGCATTTCAAAGGTTAGGACAAACTTGGTGATGTTGGTTGCACTTGTGTATCGGTGGCATTTAGAGACTTCATAATTTCACCTTCCGACAGGTGAGGCAATTGTTACCCTTGAGGATGTGTGGCACATCTTGCAAGTTCCCATCCATGGAGATATTGGAAGCTCGATACTTCCACTCCTTAGTCAGCATTGACCACATGATTCACGACATGGTTTAATAGCCTCCCATGGTGTCCCTTGGTCTTCCTTGTCCATCACAATGCTTGGGTTTGTGACATGGTCTAACCGCCTAATGTGGATCTTAATTGACACTTGTATTAGGCATTGACAAGTTGACCTTCTGGTGCAACGACAAGGCCAACAATTGGTATCAGAGCTAGTCACAAGTTCAAACCCCTTGCTTGTGCTGGGGGGATTTTCCCTTGGTCTTCCTTGTCCATCACAATGCTTGGGTTTGTGACATGGTCTAACCACCTCCTATGGATATTAACTGACACTTGTATCAGGAATTGACAGGTTGACCTTCTGGTGCAACAGTAAGGCCAACACATGGATCCTTAATTTGGGGTGGTAGTGGATTCTTGATAGGTCATCCTTTTGGGAATAACAACCAGCTCAACTCCCAACAAGTGGTATCAAAGTGGGGGTTGTGGGTTTGAATCCCATGGTCGCATTGGGGGGATTATTGGAAGCTCAATGCTTCCACCTCTCATTCAACACTGACCACGTGATTTGCGACATGGTTTAACAACCTCTCGTGGATCCTTAATTTGGGATGGTAGTGGATTCCTAACAAGTTAGCCTTTTGGGAATAACAACCAACTCAACTCCCAATAGGAGAGAGGGTGATTTATGATGTGGATCTCAGCCCGGATTCCATGTTATGGGTACTAGGATTTTCTTAGCTAGAGGTGGATAATAGTTAGATTGATCTAAGGAGGTACTGTGGACACATCAACGACCTTACTTTGGTCATTTCATGACTTATCATGGGAGTATTGACGCCTGACAGGAGGAGTAGAGGGTTCAATGTAGGCTAGGGTGTCGTGTTGGAGTGTATATCATGTCTATGCTTGGTATTTTGGCCACATCATATCACAATATGCATTAGGTGGTATACATGAGGGGTGCCAGCTTATCTACAGGAGCCATACTATTGCACATATGGGCTTGGGAGAACATTGCATTGCTTAAACTAGTGATTGCCTTGAGAGAAATTGATGAGGAGGATCCAGTATCCTATCGATATGCAAGCATGATCACCCTTCATCATATTGGAGCAATGAACATAGTCTATTTGAGGAGGATTATTGATGACACATGACCACATTTAGATGGAGACCCTGGTTATAGGCACAAGCCTAGGATGACGACCAAGATCATTTATTCTATGCTTGATAGACACTCTAGCTTATGGGTCACCATATTCACATCATTGAGAGATACCTTCCCAATCACGTGGCGAGAGAGTTCGAGGACTAGAAGGATACCTCGAGGCCTGACCATAGAGTAGTATATGCACACACTTCTCGAGAGATCATGGATTGGGGGCCTCAGATTGTTCATCATGTCACCATTAATGACTTCAAGCAGCTAGCTCCTCTGGCATGGGTTTATGTAGGTGGGCCTAATGATCTTGGCATAACCTTGGGATATGATGCCTAGTTCACCTAGCATAGACCTACCAGATTGACAGACCTAGAAGGGGTCGATGGAGGAGGTTATGGGATAGGTAGGGGGAGAGGTAGAGGACATGTTTTAGGTCGGGTTCAAGAGTAGGTGCCTTAGTAGCTACCTCTTTTTCAAGCACAGGTTCATGCTCAAGTTTCAGGACGTCTCAATCCCCATATTATTATACAGTAGAGGATAATAGAGCAAGATAGAATGATTTTGGAGAGAGACACTACTTGTTAGGAGCGAGATACATTAAGACAAGAGCAAGACTAGGCTTGTGCTGAGCTAGACTAGGAGTGACAACATAGGCGGTGACATAGGCATAGGCTCAGGGATAGGGGACCATGGTTTCGTTGACCCTATACGAGCAAGCTATGATAGAGGCCTCGTATTATAGGACTTTGTACCATTCATAGGTTCCTCCACACTGACGATGACTATACTTTTCACACAAGAGTGCATTAACGATGTGCAAGTCAATAGGTGGGCCTTTATTAGTCCACTTAGATAGGGGAGGTCCACCACCACCTTGAGAGGAGGACTAGAGGAGTAGGCGATAGCCCGGGCTGTGTATATACATTTTTTAATATAGCCTAATTATATGATGTATATTGATTCACTGGCTCATTTTTAATAGCCTCATGCATATTGTGATGTATATCACACATAGTTTGATATGTATATATGAGATGATCAGATGTGGCATTATACCTTATGATGTCTTATTTCATTTATATGCTTATATAATGTTTCTATGGATGCATTATGATTGTGTATGAATACAAATGTTTATATGAGATGCTAATTATTTACTTTATTATGCTCATGATGTGATATGGATAATTATGCTTACAGTATGATACAATGTAGATTCATGTGTACATATGATATGATGAGATGCAATATGGATTCATGTATGTAGGATGTATGCAAATGCAATGGATATGTATTATCTTTTTATATCTTTTCTCTAGATATGTGATGATTATACATGATGTATGCCATCATATGTATGTTAATATTTTATGGATGCAGGATGGATGCATTTATATTATTTATTATTGTATGCCATGATACCAAGTTGGAAATGTTAGGCTTTATTTTTTAGATTGACTCAGAACTCCAACAAATCTATGATTATTCAATACTTTATTGGATTGTGTCAGGATAGGATAGATGATACTGCTTTACTTCTTGGATTAGGATAAACTCATCATAGCATTCCTTATTTTTTATGTATAAAATAGACAAGATGCACCAAGGTATTGAAAACCAGGATGGTGTTTGTATCCAATGCATGGAATTTGACTCTACAAACAAATATGAGTACTCTTGTTCATACCTGACATACAAAATCCTTGTTTGATCATGTGAAAGAATGAATCCATTGAAGTAAGGAAACTAACACACAAAAGGTATGAGGAACCTAATATGTCCTATCCATTATTTTACTTGAGACTATCCCTACACACACAAGGTGAGTATCTACCTCCCTCTCTCTCCCTCCATACCTCTCCCTCCCTCTCTCTCTCTCCATCACCCCCTCTTTCACTCGCTCCTCTCTATCTCACCACTCTCTCTCTCTTCCCCCCCCTCTCTCTCTCCTCTCTCTCCCCTTTTTCCCTCCCTCTCTCCCCTCATTTATCTCTCCCCTTTGTCCTTCCCTCCCTTCCCCTCTTTCTCTCTTTTAGGGTATAGGGTTAAGTATATAGGGTATAGGGATTAGGGTTCAGGATATTGGGTATAGGGTTGAGGGTTGAGGATTGAGGGATAATTTTTAGGGTTTAGGATATAAGGTTGAGGGTGTAGGATTTATGGTTTAAGGTATAAGGTTGAGGGTTGAGGGTATAGGGTTAAGTGTATAGGGTATAGGGATTATGGTTTAGGATATTGGCTAAAGGGTTGAGGGTATTGGGTTTAGGGCTTGGGGTTTAGGGTGTAAGGTTGAATGTAGGGTTTATGATTTAAGTATAAAGTTTAGGGTTGAGGTTTGAGGGATAATGCTTAGGGTTGATGGTATAAAGTTAAGAATATAGGGTATAGGGATTAGGGTTTAGGATATTGGGTATAGGGTTGAGGGATAATGTTCAAGGTTTAGGATATAAGATTGAGGGTGTAGGGTTTTTGGTTTAAGCTATAGGGTTGAGGGTTGAGGGATATTTTTTAGGGTTGAGGGTATAGGTTTAAGTGTATAGGGTATAGGGATTAGGGTTTAGGATATTGGGTATAGGGTTGAGGGTATTGGGTTTAGGGTTTAGGGTAAGAGGTTGTATGTAGGGTTTAGGTTTTAAGAATAAGGTTTAGGGTTAAGGGTTGAGGGTTGAGGGATAATTTTCAAGGTTGATGGTATAAGGTTAAGCGTATAGGGTATATGGATTAGGGTTTAAGATATTGGGTATAAGGTTTAGGGTGTAGGGTATAAGATATATGGTTAAGGATTGAGAGTGTAGGGTTTAGTGTTTAAGTATAGGGTTGAGGAATAATGTTTAGGATTTAGGATATAAGGTTGAGGGTATAGGGTATAGGGATGAGCATTGAGGGTGTAGGGATTAGGGTTTAAGCTATATGGTTGAGGGTTGAGGGATATTGTTTAGAGTTTATCATATATAGTTAAATGTATAGGGTATATGGATTAGGGTTTAGAATATTGGGTATAGGGTTGAGGGTATAAGGTATAGGGTTAAGGGTTGAGAGTGTAGGGTTTAGGGTTTAAGTATATGGTCGAGGGTATAGAGTTGAGGGATAATGTTTAGGGTTTAGGGTATAAGGTTGAGGGTATAGGGTATAGTGTTGAGGGTTGAGGGTGTAGGGCTGAGGGTTGAGTGATAGTGTTCAAGGTTGAGGGTATAGGGTTAAGTGTATAGGGTATAGAGATTAGGGTTTAGAATATTGGGTGTAAGGTTAAGGGTATTGGGCTTAGGATTGAAGGTTTTGGGTTTAAAGTACAAAGTTGAATGTAAGGTTTAGGGTTTAAGTATAGGGTTGAGGGATAATTTTCAAGGTTTAGGTTATAAGGTTAAGGGTATAGGGTATAAGGATGAGGATTGAGGGTGTAGGGTTTATGGTTTAAGGTATAGAGTTGAGGGTTAAGGGATAGTGTTGAGGGTTAAGGGTATAGGGTTAAGTGTATATGGTATAGGGATTAGGGTTTAGGATATTGGGTTTAGGGTTGAGGGTGTTGGGTTTAGTGTTTATGGAACAAGGTTGAATGTAGGGTTTAGGGTTTAAGTATAGGGCTAAGGGTTATGTTGATGGGTGTTTTTGCACACTTTCTCAACACAGGCAATACGTATGTGCACTACCTCTCTTGAAAGGAAATCTCCAACAACAAGTTGCTAAAAATCTCCCCAAGATCTCTCGGGTGTCAGGTCATGACTTGCATGGAACTCCTTAGTTGATGTTTGATGTGATTTTGTTGGTAATCATAGGGCAGACTTACGTAGCTAGATGTGGAGTGGATCTTAAAATTTGAAGTTTCTGAGATGGGAGTTTGGTGCAGGAGCACCTAAGGGACACTAGGAAACACTAGGCAATTAGGCAACCTAGTTTTTGAATTTTTATCTTTAGTATGTTATCTTGAAGGTCATGTTGACCATTGCGTAGAGGAGATAGTTTTGGGATATGGTTGATCTCTTGGTTAGAAGTTGAGGAAGGGTGGATGAGTTTAGAAACTCATTTTTCTTGGTTTACTAGAAATTGGCAAAAGTTGCAAAATGTTGCATTTTGGGAACTTTTCCACATAGTAACTGATATGTTTGACCAAGGGGAGGCATAACTAATTTTTTTGACCAATATAAGGTGTGCCTCGACCTGAGAGCAGTGTTGGAAGTATTTTTGTATTTGCTTTGAAGTTTGTGAATTGAAGAAAACAGTGTGTTTGAGTGAATTTACTGATTTTTGCTTCAAAGTAGAGCTTTAACGGATTAAAATTGTTACTGTGTGCTATGTAGGATGTAGTGTAGTGATTTATCAAGGTTTTTGTGCCATCTAATAGTCTTCTTTATTCGATTTTAATCATTGTTTGTAAATAGTTTGCTTTCACCCTGTTGCTGGTCTGAACCAGACAGTTTTGAGCAAATGGAGATTTAGTTCACTTTTCCACCATAAAAATTGTACAGCCCTTTGGGAATAGTGAATAGACTCCATGTGTGTAAATATGGTAGGATTTAGGGTTTTTGTGAGTACAGGAGCCACTGTGGAAGTCTTGCCCTAGGCGAGCCAGGAAGAGCCTGACTAGGGAACACAAGAAGTGCAGAGCACATAACTTGCAGGGTGATAAGTTTTTGATAAATTTCCTTTTGGAGAGGGAAGATGTGAGTCTTGCCAAGACCTGGTGATCAGGAGAAAGCTCCATCAATCCGTTTGGTGTGAGAAATGCTTGACAGTTTGGAAGTAGCCAGAAAAGAGCAAGAAAGACCTAGTTTTGGCTCATTTTCAAGTTAGGGCTTCGTATGGATAGTGGAGACATAAGACCTTGAAAATATTCAAGAGGTGTTTACATGAAGTAGGAAT
Organism: Sequoia sempervirens; assembly: GCA_007258455.2. Lineage (NCBI taxonomy): Eukaryota > Viridiplantae > Streptophyta > Pinopsida > Cupressales > Cupressaceae > Sequoia > Sequoia sempervirens. The sequence continues at coordinate 400,426,623 of VDFB02000017.1, read as the reverse complement.
CTCAAAGGAAGATTGGGGGTTCTTTGGAAATATTGATGGAACCAACCTGTTTTCTCAGAGATGGAGACCTAATGGGGCTCAAGGGCTAGTAGCCTTTTTAACCCTAGATGAAGGTTTGGTGAAAGTGATGAAAGGATGGAGTTTGGTGAACCTTCAAGAACCCTAGGGGGATGGTTTTAATCTATTTGAGACATATCTACACCCTTGCAAAGATCTAATTGAGTGATGAGGATAGGTTAGCCTTTAGGGTAGATTAAGGGCTAAGGAAGAGTTGAAGCATTGCACCAAGGTTGGCTTGGTTGGTTGAATGGTGATGGTAGTGGGGTTGGCCAGGAGAACCAAGGGTACCTAAACATGAGCAGGGTCCTATAGGTTAAGGTGGTTAAGCAACCAAGGAGGTCTTGCAAGCAAGACCTAGAGTAGGAATTTGTGATTGATTCCTCCAACCCCCTCCCTATCAGATTGGTATCAGAGCAAGAAAAATATTTGGGATAGACTTGTGTATGTCTGAGATTGAGTCTAGTGGTTCTACCATTATGGTGACAAATGCATAATTGGCCAAGATGGTCGAAGGATAGAAGGAAGACAATAGGCTATTGAGGGAAAGAATAAAATAACTTGAGCAAGCATTGAATGATGTGCAGTTCGAAGGAAGGGTACCAAAGAAAGAAGAGGTTGTAGAGGAAGATAAGATCCCTGAACCTGACCCTATTTTGAAAGAAGCACCTTTCTTGAAGGAATTGAAGGCTTTGAGTGGAAAAGTACTTGAGGGCATACCACTGTTTAGTGGAAAAATGGAAGCTGATCTAGTCATGGACTGGATAGAGGGAATGGAAAACCATTTTGAATGTGATGGAGTCACTGAAGCACATAAGGTGAAGGTGGCCAAATCAAGATTAAGAGGTTCTACCTTGACATGGTGGAAGTTCATTTAGACAAAGAGGGAAAAGGAAGGCAAGAAGCCTATTTCAACTTGGAAAGGTATGGTTGCAAAAGTGAGAGAAGCATACATGCCAGATGATTATGAGATTCAGTTACATAAGAAGAGACAAAGCTTGAGGCAAAGAGACCAAGATGTGAACACTTACACAGAGGAGTTTCAAAAACTTTGTATGAGGTCTAATGTTTCAGAAGATGAAAGTCTCAAGGTGGCTAGGTATCTTAACTACTTGAAGTGGAACATCCAAGAGGAGATGACTGTTCTAAGTCCCAAGACAATACACCAATGTTACCAATTAGCTATTAAGATAGAGGAAAGAAGTAAGAGGAAACAAGATCAGGCTACTAAGAGTAGAGGAAAAGGTAGAGATCAAAGAGGACATAGAGGTGGCTACCAAGGTAGAGGAAATGAACAAAGAAACCAAGGAGAGTCTAAACTCACAAAACATGGAAGTGAAACATCTTCTAGAGGAGGTTATGGAAGAAGTAGAGGATCTCAAGGTGGATCAAATAGAGGAAGAGGAGCAGGCAGGAGCAATTCTTACTTTGCTAATATGAAGTGTTACCATTGTGGACAAGTAGGACATCCAGCTTATAGGTGCCCGGAGAAAGCATCTTCATCAAGCACTGAGAAGAGAGTGGCATATGCTCAAGAGGACACCATGAGTACTAAATCACCAGAGGTCAATCACATTGAATCAGAAATGGGGGAGAATTTGATGTTTAGGAGAGTTTTGATTAGACAACCGGTCAAGGAAGAGCCAAAAAACAGAAGAGATTTATTTAGAGTGAGATGCAAAATACTTGGGAAAGTATGTAAGGTTATTGTGGATTCAGGTTCAACAGATAACATCATCTCAGAAGAGGCAGTAAAGAAACTAAAATTGGAGAAGGTACCCCGCACTAACAACTACAAAGTAACATGGTTGAACAAAGGGCAGAGTGTTCTTGTCAATGAGCAAGTAACGGTGGAATTTTCCATTGGAGGGTATAAGGATAAGTTGACTTGTGATGTGTTACCCATGGATGCATGCCATCTACTATTGGGCAGACCATGGCAGTATGATAGAAGTGCCATGTATGATGGGAAAGAGAACACCATTTCTTTCAAGAAAGATGTGAAGACATTTAAGTTGCAGTCACTGTCAGATGAGGAAGAAGGACAGTAAAAGACACCCAGTGTCTTGTTGAGCAGTGGTAAAGAGTTCCTTAACAACCTACATCAAGGAGGTGAAGGATATGTGGTTATGATGCAGACTAAGGAGAAAGATCAGACTGAGAAAACAATCATACTAGAAGTAGTCCAGAAGCTGCTTGTGAAGTATAAGGACATAGTTAGTGATGGAACACCTGCAACTTTACCTCCAAAGAGAGCCATTAGTCATCAGATTGACTTCATACCAGGGGCTTCATTTCCAAACAAAGCAGCCTACAAGCTTACCCTAGATCAAAACCTAGAGGTAGCTAGACAAGTGCAGGAGTTATTGGATCAAGGATTGATTAGGAAGAGCATCAACCCATGTGCAGTACCAGTGGTATTAGCAACCAAGAAAGGTGGTAAGTGGAGATTGTGCACTGATTCTAGGGCTATAAATAGAATCACAATCAGGTATAGGTTCCCTATTCATAGAATTGAGGACTTGATGGATTGTCTTGGAGGAGCTGAGTACTTTACCAAGTTGGATCTCAAAAGTAGATACCACCAGATTAGAATCAAGGATGGAGATGAGTGGAAGACAGCCTTTAAGACAATAGATGGGTTGTATGAGTGGAGAGTTATGCCATTTGGCCTCTCTAATGCCCCTAGCATATTCATGAGGCTCATGAATGAAGTTCTCAAAGACTTTACAGGGATATTTATGGTGGTATATCTTGATGATATACTCATCTTCAGCAAGACAACAGAGGAACACCTAAAGCATGTGGAGTTGGTTCTTAGAAGATTGCAAGAAGAGAATTAGCCATCAACCTGGAGAAATGTGAGTTCTTTAAACAAGAGCTTGTGTATTTGGGGTTTTTAGTATCCCAAGGATCATTGAAGATGGATCCAAGCAAGGTGGAAGCTATCCTAAACTGGCCTACACCAACCACAGGGACAGAGGTAAGAAGTTTTCATGGATTAGCTCAGTTTTATAGGAAGTTTATAAGAAACTTTAGTGGCATATGTGCACCAGTCCTAGACACAATCAAAGGGTGGCTTAAAGACTAAGTTTAAGTGGACTCAAGAAGCTGAGAAAGGTTTTGAGAAACTGAAACAAGAAGTGGCAACTCAACCTATTCTTTTATTACCTAGCTTTGATAAGTTGTTTACTGTGGAATGTGATGCTAGTGGAGTTGCAGTAGGAGTGCTAAGTCAAGAAGGAAGGCCTATAGCTTTCTTTCATGAAAAGCTCAATGAAGCTAAGAAGAAGTATTCTACCTATGACCTAGAACTTTATGCTTTGGTTCAGTCACTTAGGAAGTGGAGGCATTACCTTCTACCCAAAGAGTTTGTAGTCTTTACTGACAATCAAAACTTAGCTATATTAAACAAGAGAGAAGTAGAGTAATAGACATTTGAAATGGATGGAATACATCCAAGCTTTTACATTCACCATCAAGCACAAGAAGGGACAGTTGAACAAGGTGGCAGATGCACTAAGCAGGAGATTGCTGACAGTGCAAGAGATACAGATCAAGAGCATTGGGATAGAGAGTTTCAAGGATTTCTATGGGGAAGATGAAGACTTCTCGGAGACTTACAAGGTATGTTCTGACTTTGAGAATCATTTTCATAGTCAATACTTGGAGTATACATTGAAAAGTGGATTGTTATTCAAGGGAAATCAGTTGTGTGTTCCAAAAGGTTCTATGAGAGAGAATCTTATCCAAGAGAAACACAATGGTAGTCTTAGTGGTCATTTTGGTATCAATAAGACAATGGAACTAGTGCAAAGGTTTTACTATTGGCCCAAGTTGCCAAGGGATGTCAGGAGATATGTGGAGCAGTGTGTAGTTTGTATGAAAGCCAAAGGGGGAGCTAGTAATGTAGGTTTGTATCAACCTCTACCCATTCCCAATAGACCATGGGAGTTTGTTAGCATGGATTTTGTCGTAGGACTCCCTAGGACTAAGACAGGGTTTGATAGTGTCTATGTGGTGGTAGATAGATTCAACAAGATGAGTCACTTTATCCCTTGCAAGACCACACATGATGCTAGCTACATTGCTCACCTTTTCTTCAACGAAATTGTAAGGATCCATGGATTTCCTTTGAGCATTATTTCAGACAGGGATGTGAAGTTCATGAGTCATTTTTGGAAGACTCTATGGAGTAGATTAGGTACCAACCTGTCTTTTGGATCAGCTTACCATCCTCAACCGATGGAAAAACAGAGGTGGTTAATAGGGTGTTAGGTAACCTTCTAAGGTGCCTAACCAAAGAGTATGGACATACATGGGACATGGTTATCTCACAGGCTTTGTATGCATACAATGACAGTGTGAACCGGACCACAGGGAAGAGTCCTTTTGAAATAGTGTATGGGATGCACCCAAGAGGAATATGTGAGCTCAGAGATCTTGGAGCTATGGAGCATAGGAGTGGACATGCAGAGTACTTCACTCAGACCATGAAAGAGATTCAAGAGCAGGTGAAGAAGACAGTCACTAAGGCTACACAAAAGTTGAAAGAGAAAGTGGATCTAACTAGAAAGGATCTACAATTTGCAGTAGGAGACTATGTTATGGTCCACCTCAACAAATCTAGGTTGTAGAAGGGTACATCAACCAAATTACAGATGAAAAGAGTGGGACCATGCAAGGTGTTAGCCAAGTATGGGGAAAATGCATACAAGGTAGAGTTACCTGCAGATTTAGGGATTTCACAAGTGTTCAATGTAGCTGATTTGATCAGATATAAGGGATCAGTCAATGACTTAAGTCAGAACAGTAGGGAGATCTTCAAGGATGTAAGCAACATAGCCTTACCTACTCTAGACAAGCTACAAGCAAAGAGGATCTTGGAGTCAAGAGTGAAGAAATCTACAAGGCATAAGGTGTACATGGAGCATCTTATCAAATGGACGAACAAACATGAATCTGAGGCTACATGGGTAGATGAAGCTTAGTTCAAGAAGTAGGGCATTGATGAATCACTAATCTCTCCTCACATTCCTTAGAGTTTGTGCAGAGGGGGAGAATGGTGCAGGAGCACCTAAGGGACACTAGGAAACACTAGGCAATCAGGCAACCTAGTTTTTGAATTTTTATCTTTAGTATGTTATCTTGAAGGTCATGTTGACCATTGAGTAGAGGAGATAGTTTTGGGATATGGTTGATCTCTTGGTTAGATGTTGAGGAAATGTGGATGAGTTTAGAAACTCATTTTTCTTGGTTTACTAGAAATTGGAAAAAGTTGCAAAATGTTGCATTTTGGGAACTTTGCCACATAGTAACTGATATGTCTGACCAAGGGGAGGAATAAATACTTTTGTTGACCAATATAAGGTCTGCCTTGACCTGAGAGCAGGGTTGGAAGTATTTTTGTATTTGCTTTGAAGTTTGTGAATTGAAGAAAACAATGTTTTGAGTGAATTTACTGATTTTTGCTTTAATGGATTGAAATTGTTACTATGTGTTATGTAGGATGTAGTGTAGTGATTTCTCAAGCTTTGTGTGCCATCTAATAGTTTTCTTTATTCAATTTCAATCATTGTTTGTAAATAGTTTTCTTTCACCCTGTTGCTGGTCTGAACCAGACAGTTTTGAGCAAATGGAGATTTAGTTCACTTTCCCACCGTACAAAGTGTACGGCCCTTTGGGAATAGTGACTAGACTCCATGTGTGTAAATATGGTAGGATTTAGGGTTTGTGTGAGTACAGGAGCCACTATGGAAGTCTTTCCCTAGGCGAGCCAGGAAGAGTCCGGCTAGGGAAGACAAGAAGTGCAGAGCACATAACTTGCAGGGGTGATAAGTTTTTGATAAATTTCCTTTTGGAGAGGGTAGATGTGAGTCTTTCCAAGACCTGGTGATCAGGAGAAAGCTCCATCAATCCATTTGGTGTGAGAAATGCTTGATAGTTTGGAAGCAACCATAAAAGAGCTAGAAAGACCTAGTTTTGGCTCATTTTCAAGTTAGGGCTTCGTACGAATAGTAGAGACATAAGACCTTGAAAATATTCAAGAGGTGTTTACATGAAGCAGGAATCTCAAAGGAAGATTGGGGGTTCTTTGGAAAGATTGAGGGAACCAACATGTTTTCTCAGAGATGGAGACCTAATTGGGGCTCAAGGGCTAGTAGCCTTTTTAACCCTAGATGAGGGTTTGGTGAACCTTCAAGAACCCTAGGGGGATGGTTTGAATATATTTGAGACATATCTACACCCTTGCAAAGATCTAATTGAGTGTTGAGGATAGGTTAGCCTTTAGGGTAGATTAAGGGCTAAGGAAGAGTTGAAGCATTGCGCCAAGGTTGGCTTGGTTGGTTGAATGGTGATGGTAGTGGGGTTGGCCAGGAGAACTAGGGGTACCTAAACATGAGAAGGGTCCTATAGGTTAAGGTGGTTAAGAAAAACACCAAGGAGGTCTTACAAGCAAGACCTAGAGCAGGAATCTATGATTGATTCCTCCAACCCCCTCCCTATCAGAGTTAAGGTGCATTTTGTTGTAGGTTCGGACAACAATCTAAAACTTCAATGTTTTCCTTAAGTTTTGGCTTTACAATGTGAAATGAACCTTAGCATAGGTTGTTTCTAAAAAAATGGAAAAAGAGTAGGGAAGAGGGAAGGTTCCTGGATCTGCAACTACTGTGAATAGTGATCATGGAGGTTCTGCTATGGACAGCTTCTGTGAAACAGGATTCCACTTAACCAAGAAACCTATAGTATCATGAAATTTGTGTTATCTTCAAAGGTCTGCAGATGTTTTACCATTCATCCACCATTTTCATGCATGAATAAAGATAAAATTTTGAAAGCAACTTCAAATTTCAGTCCAGACTAACTTTACAAGACTATTTACTAGCAACAAACAGCAAAAAGTATGGATTGGAAGGCATCAACACAACATAAATTTCTATAATCATGGAAAAACATTACTAAAATCTACTCAAGCAATTTAAATATAATTAGAACAACAATGCAAATCTAAATTTAAAGCATCTAACAATGGAGATTGAATCATGAAACATGTGAAGAACTCAGAAAATGCACCAAGTCAATGTATTTTCATTATAAATTTCTGCGTCATGTCTTTACAACTCAACTCTTTTTGAAAATGAGAGGAGACCCCCCTATTTATAGTGCCCAAAAAGTAGAACTAATGGCCAAGATTTAGTCTCATTGTGTGGCCAAGTTTTGCTATAGACTAGGGTTCCACCTACCCCCCAATATATTACAATTTAAAATATAATTTTGTCCATATCCCTATTTCATCTTCTAGTGACAACACTGTATCATTTTGTCCTTTGCTGATTGCTCTTTCTACTATAGCTATTCCTTCAGAAGATCTTCACTGACAATAGGGTTGCCTTCCCACTTCTTGAAAGCTGCATACTCCATGAATTTCAAGATCACCGATTGAAGTTTTTCGACCTCTATAATCTCAGACCACAACATTTGATAACTCCATTCCTTGGAGTTGTCCTCAAACCTCTTCCAATCTTCATCATATTTGGCATTGTGGTCTCTGAACAACTTTGACTGGGCAAAGGCATAGGCGGAAAAACTCATGAAATCTATGGTTATCTTTGTTGCCATCCCGTCCTCCATCTTTTTTCTGGAAATGGGGCTTTATTCTTTCTGGATCAATTTGCACCACGGGCATGTCATATCTCGTCATCAACCTCAGATATCGGGCGCAATCCGCCCTAACCTCTTTGACCCATTCAATATCTAGATCCACTTTATCAATTACCTGCTCCAACCTTTCTTTCCAGTTATCAAAGTCCCACTTCCACACATCCACTACCCAATGGTCATCCCTTTTGAACGCGAGCTTGGTTTCCCACGTGGCTTTGGGTAGCCGGAGGATACCCTCAATCTTTGGATAGGTGGACTTGTAACTTGTTGGGAAGTCATAGCAGAGCCTTCTTGTGTTCTTGAGAGACTGTTATAAATCCAGGAACTTGTTGGCTGTTCAAATAGCCTGACTGATACCCATGTTCCCGATGTATAGAACCTGTTGGAACCAGCTCTCTACAGTTTTTTCCAAGTTCTTTCTTTTTTCTAGCTTGTGAATTTTTTCCTTGGATAGTAGTTGGGGTGGAGACGTGGATGTGGTAGGCGCGTCTTCAGCTGAAGACCATTGTTGGATGTAAGCAGTCAAGTCATCCACCTGTGCTTTAAGCTCGTCCTTTGAGACTTTATCCTGTTGTATTAGGTGCACCACCGTAGCTACTGACTCCTCGAGGTGTTCCACCTTCTACTCTCTAGTAGTAGTTTCCAAGTTAATGGTGGAGATATTAGAGCTTACTCCCTCTTGGCCTACCACCGGTGTTGCCACTTGCATAGTTCGAGACACATAAGCATTCATCGTTACCTTGGACCTGATTTTGGGCTTCTTCTCCTTTTTGGTTGTGATCTACGCTCGGGCCAAGATAGACTCTAGTCTCACTCTTGGATCCTTCGGGGCCGGAGTCTTATTTTCAAGCTGCCTCTCCATCCATTCGAGCATAGCAGATTTTTCTTTTGGTGATTCTCGATCACCCTCACCTTCCCTTGTTTGGATCTTTGTTTGTTCACCTATGGGAGCCCTTTCTTTCATTTTAGTGTTATCTCCTTCCTCCTCGTCGGAGTCTTGGATGAACATGAGGTGTTTGATGGGAGGCTTAGTAGGAAATCGCTCCCAGGGACTTTCTTTTATCTCAATTCCTTTCCCCTTCCCTTCCTCAGCTTGTCCGTCCTTGTGTACATGCTCCTCTGGCTTGTCTTCTTCCACATTTCCTTATTCTCTATGAGGAGATGACACATCCTCCGGCTATTCCCCTGTAGGAAGCTCCACATTTTTTTCTACCCTATTACCTCCTCGCCCTTCCTCTTTATCATCTCTTAATTGTCAGGTCATTTCCTCCTCGAAATCATCATCGAAGGCCTATACAATAGTTCTACCACCTATATCCTCCTCTTCGTCTCCACTTTCGGAAGACCCTGTTCCTTCTTCTTCATGGACCACCCTGTCAATTTTTCGGTGTTCATACACTGGGTGTTCGTGGTAATCATCAGCTTCTTCCTTCATCACTTTCAAAGCTTCTTTCTCTCGCTTCTCCCATTCTTCTGAGATTAGCATTGTGGCCTCCATCGTTGGTGGTCATGTTGGGGGTTGCGAGGGCGTAGCATTGGCGAGGACCTATGCTACGACAACTTGGATTGTGGGATCCAAAAGGATTTGAGAAATCTTGGAGGGGATGTTCTGCATATGCCTTGAGAAAGCCTCTGACAAAGTGAGTGCGGGCATTGGTATTATTTTTGTTGCCAAAGGAAGTGATGTAGTAGGTGACATGGTGGCGGAGGAAAGTAGAGAAGTTGTGGCAGAGGAGGAGTCAACCATTATTATGGGCCCAGCCAGGTGAGAGGAGGCAAGATGGACTGAGATGTCTACCATAGGCGGGGATGTGGCAACCATAGCTAGGAAAATAGATGGAAGGGGGGAAAAGATAGGGAGAGCTGGAGGAGGTTCTAGCTAACCAGTTTTTCCTGCCTCACCCTCTTGAAGGGGATCTTCTTGAATTGGCAGCTTCTCCACGATGCTTCCCGTCTGTTTGGGCCTCTTAGAGGGTGAGCCTCCTGAATATTTTCATGAATAAACCTTGGGATCTAGTGACTGCTCTACCTTAGTCCCTTTTTCCTCTTCTTTGACCTTGTGAGCGGAGGAGATTTGGATGTTCCTCCTGTTGAAGTGGTAGCAGCAACATCCTCCATAGCACTAGGCTCACTCTTGAGCCCTTCATATGTTAGAATAACCACTTGTTTCTTTAATTGGGCTACTTTCCCATCAACCCATTCTTTGGTGCAAGCCTGAATTGGCTTAGTGATAATGTCGAGGTCATCGACCTCTTGTTCATCCCTATCTATCATTGGTAGTGACAGGTTAGCGACTGCATTGTATCTGGGGTCCATTATGGTGCTTTCATCTTCTTCAACTTGATCCGTTATGGGGAATAGTTGCACCCTTCTTACAAAGTATATGATCATCCACATGTAATGCATTGCATGCACCTCGTTGTCATCTTGACAATCTACCCAAAAAACCTTCAATATGATGCAAATGGGTGAACCCTAGTCCTAGTGCCTTTCTTATATTCCCATATGGGTCCATCTGTGGGCGAGTAGTGTGTAGGCAGAAGTGATACTGTGCCAATTCCTTCTCATAATTCACAACACATTGGGAAGTTTGCAATTTGTACATCCCTTGGTAGAAAGCTAAGGGATAAGGGATCCCTACCAAGTGTTTTCCGCCGAGGACTGAATATATATGTTGTAGTTGCTAGGAAAGTTCTAATAGTATAATCTAGTCGTTGGGGTACCAGGGCAGCTCATTCGGCCTTTTCGTGAAACCCTAGGCACGGATATATGTAAACTTGGGGTATTGAATGAATAGGAAGACATATTGCTTTAGGAATTCCTGAGCACTGTGAGAAACCCTTCTCTCAAAATCCCCTCCGAGCAGCCTGATGATATGGCCGATGAAGGCGTCATTCACTCTGCAGTACTCCTTCTTGAAGTTCCTGAACTGGAGTTGGGGATATCTATCATAAACCTTCAATCTTCAGCCTGACTCCTCATTGAGAGCCACAAATAGTCCACTGTATTGCCTCTGCTCAGCTAGTGAGTAGACCAGATTGGAGGTCATGTAAAACTTAGAGCTCTTCTTCACATTCATAAACTACTCATGGAAGCAATCGCTTATGATGCCTCCCCAGTAGAATGAGGCTTTTGTGGTGACATATTCGTCCCCATGGAGGATCTGTTCAATGAAATAAACCATCCACTCTTGAAAAAATGCAGCAGTAGAGAGGCCCATCACCTTGCTCAACATGGTTACCATGTCATGGTAGTCCTCATAAAATTCGCTGCGAAAGAGTTCTTGATGAACCTTTGGAGCGCTGCCCCTTTTCTCCTTGAGCCAGTACTAGTTTATTAACTTTTTGCAGCCCCATAGGGTCCTCATCCCATGTTGCCTTACCTTCCTCCATGGTGGGCATCTCCATCTCCTCAAAGGTGGGAATGTGAAACGTTTTGGTAATTTCCTCAGCTAACATGTCGACGAGGATGTTCCCGTCTCTATCAACAATGGTTCGTGTTTATGGCTGATAGGCCTGTCAGCAAGCCATGACCAATTCGGGGGCTACGAGGGATGGAGGGAAGCCTACAGATTTTGCAATTCCACTTTTTCTGATTGATCTCGCATTATCGATCTTTAGGTGGATCCTGACTCTTTGCTTAAATTCATCAACATTGACGTGGCCGATATTGGTGTCTACGATCTCCTTCCGGTTGGTGATGATTTTTGAATGTAGAGGTTCACCCTGGAACTAGTATTTCATTTGGTCTTTATCCTCTCTTCCACGAGGAGTCTTGCCCACTTTCTTTCCTTTGTCTTTTTCTGCAGCTGTCCCCGAGGGTCCTGCACCCGATTCCATATATCTTGCAAACAGAGACGTAATAAGTACAACCAATTATGAAAGCATTAAGAATTAGTCAAAATCCCGTGGACGAAATCTAATAAGACATCATATGATTAATGAAGTTAAGTCCTTACTTTCAGATGCCGTTAGTCACTTTTTGGAGGGATTTTGGACAATCCAGGCCCAAGGGGCTGGACTTCCCTGGCAGGAATGTTGTTTTGAAAGAGTGAACAGGGTGGGGCAATCTGGGCGATTTCTCCCGTCTTCATGCTTTGATGGTTTGAAAGGCTCGTATTGAAGAGGGTTGAATTTGAGCATGTGGCTTGAGGTTGGTTTTCAAATTTGAGGTTATCTTGATCAATTTTGGAGCTCCTGGAGGTTCAAGGCCAGAAAGCTGTCAGGACTTTGTTGTTTGAAATAGCCAGGAAGAAACGGAGTTCTGGGGTCGGAACTCTAGGGTCCAGGACTTGGAAGGTCAACACACGGTTGATGGTTTACTTTGGACTTCAACGTGGTCGGGCCTGAAAGGGCGGGAAGTTGGTGGTGATTTTCCATTTGAAAACAACAGGCGCGACACAAAAGTTTGGAGGGAGCAGCCCAGAGGACCAAACCCGGCATTAGGGTCAGCCGCTAGGTTTTCCTTGATAAGTTTCTTGGCAATCAGGAGGGCGGAACCTAGAGGTCAGGAAGATGAGGCAACTTTTCCTTTGCATGTTGGTTGAAAGGGCACGAAATCCCAATGGTCGGGGTTCGGCGAGGGTATGGACACTAAGGTTTGATGTTCGTTAGTTTTCTTGGTGAAAGGGTGGTCGGGACCCGAGAGGTGGGAAGACATTGTCAGATGGCTATTTCGGAGGGGCAAAGTCACTTCGGAAGTCCGCGGACTGGGACCCGGGGACGTGTTTGGTCGTTTGATTTCTCAGTTCAACTTCGAACGACGAAAGGCGAGGCGGGCCCCGGAGCTTGGGTGGAGGAGTCCTCCCTGCCGTTGTGGAACAGCAAGAATTTTGTGGAATCCCAGACATGGAAGTTCGGGGGTTTAGGCCTGATGAGCTTAGGCAGAGGCCAAAATTTGAGTTTGTCATTCACAAAGTTTGACGGCAATCGGATGACGGAGGTCCGGGATGGCGGGCCCGAGAGTGGACTCTGCTGCTTGAAAATAAGTTTGTTTATTATCTAAGTTTCAGTGGCAACGGGTTGGCACGGGCCCAGAGGGCGCAAATGCCCTGCGTGGTGAACAACGTCGGCTAGGTGAAGTTTCAGTTTAATCTTATGAGATGACTTGGAGGATTTTTTGGAATTTGAAGAAATGGGTTTTGTGGGTGTTGTGTTTTATCATTTAAATGCATTTTTGGCCCATGTTTATTCATTATTTTAAGCGAAAAATCATAAAAACCCCTCGGTGGGGTGGACGGAAAACCTACCTTGAAAGTCTGATGGGAGAAGACGTGAAATCCACTAAGGGTGGCTGAATGATAATCACGGACACGAGGGCGGCGGGTGACGGGTGCACTGATCTACTCTGGCAAGCACTCTGAACTCTTCTGGAAAACATGAAAAATAAAAATGATAGGTCGGGCCTTATATTTATACCCAAAGATGCATTTAATTCTCTCATTTAATGCCCGTACGACCGGCCGGTGGGTTGGTGAGTTCAAACTCACGGATGGCAGCGGGAGGTCTGGGGCCTGGGGCCCGGAATGACGCAACCCAATGGTCGTTTCTAAGTTTATTTTAGAAGTCGTCGTCGAAAGGGAGCTTGGTGCCTGGAGGGCAGAGTGCCACTACAATTTGGCCATCGAGAATGATGAATTCAACAAGGAGTTTTGGACACGGAAGTCCGGGTGTGTGGGCCCGAAGGGCACAAAAGCAGTCAAAATTTTTCACAAGTTCAAACGGGGCAGCAAAGAAGGATTCGAGTCTCGGGGCTCGGGAAGGAAGAAGCCTTCCACCATTTTCGAACAGCGAACACCTGGAGGAAACCCAGCCAGGGAAACCTAGGGAGGTAGGCCCGTTAGGCCCCAAGGCCGCTGGCAAAAGAAAACTGCCAAGGAGGGTTCGTAAGGCACTAGGACTTAGCCGAAATGGAGGGGATGAAACACGGTCAACTCAAGATGAGACTTTGGAAAAATGTTGACCACTTAGGACACCAAAATGGGGCATGCAAAATGAGTCGGCGACAGAACGACCCGACAAGGCAAAAGAAAAGAGGGTCCCCGTTCCGAACGGGGCGTGTGTGCTGAAGGCACAATAGGTTACACGTTTACAATTGAGGGTTAAGGTTAAGTGTATAGGGTATAATTATTAGGGTTTAGGATATTGGGCATAGTGTTGAAGGTATAAGGTATAGGTTTAAGCGTTGAGAGTGTAGGGTTTAGCATTTAAGTATAGGGTTGAGGGTATAGAGTTGAGGGATAATGTTTAGGGTTTAGGGTATAAGGTTGAGGGTATAGAGTTTAAGGTATAGGATTGAGGGTTGAGGGATAGTTTTCAAGGTTGAGGGTACATGGTTAAGTGTATAGGGTATAGGGATTAGGGTTTAGAATATTGGGTATAGGGTTGAGAGTATTGGGTTTAGGATTGAGGGTTTATGGTTTAGGGTACAAGGTTGAATGTAGGGTTTAGGTTAGAATGTTGAGGGTATAGGGTACATGGATGAGGTTTTAGAGTGTAGGGTTTAGGGTATAAGGTTTCGGATCAGATCAAGTTCAATCCTGCGGATCTTTCATCAAAATCAATCGAACTTGCATCCGCTTGGCTGATCGATCTTTTTTTGCCGCCTCAAAAATAACATCTTTTTTTAAATCGGCAAAAATCTCAGATCTTCGCGTCAGATCGGCAGGATCAGATCGACGCGTCAATCATCTGATCTCATCAAAATCAATCGCGATCATTCGAATCACGGATCAGATCGATCCGTCAAATCAAAATCTTTTTGCCGGATCATCAATCAGATCGACGGGCGGGATCGATCAAATCAAGAATCAGAATCAGTGCGATCAATCAGGAATCGACGATCGATCAGTCAGATCGAGTCAGATGAAGAAAATTAGAGAGGAAGGGAGGGAGAGAGAGAGGTGAAATAGATAGAAGTATAGAGGGAAGGAGAGAGTGTGAAAAAGAGGTCTAAAGAATAACTAATAAATAATGAGTGAGATAGATAGAGAGAGAGAAAGAAATATGATACAACTTTTTGATTACTAGAATTTGACCTCTTGATTACTAAAATTTGACATGCTGATTACTGAAATTTGGTTGTCTAAAATTATAAGATCTTACAAAAACTAGAATTTGAATTATAACTCCTAGAGATATGAAACCACTCTCAAACATCCTAAAACTATATACATGAAATATAACTTAAAGTATAAGAAGGTAAATGTCCATATGTAAATTTCAACTTATACTTTCCCTAAAAGATAAGAAGTAGAAAGAGGAAAAAAGAGAAGAGAAAATTTTCAATGTAGACCAAAATGTGAGCGTGTTATAATGCACTCATATTTTGTCATTGCATTCACAAAATGTGAGTGCATTATAACACACTTGTGTTTTGGTAATGCATTCACAAAACACGAGCACTTTATAACACACTAGTGTTTTGGTAATGCATTCAAAAAACATGCATTTTTTGAAATTCAAACCATAACATGTGTTACATTGGTGGTTGTCATTGCACCAAAAGATTGACCTGTCAATGCCCAGTACAACCACCAGATTTATGTAAGATCCACAGGAGGTAGTTAGGCCATGTCACAAACCCAAGCACCATGCTAGACAAGGAAGACCAAGGGACACACCATCTTGCAACAATCCCCCCCAGTGCAAGTGATGGGTTTGAACCTATGACCTTGGCTTTGATACCAATTGTTACATTGGTGGTTTTCATTGCACACAAAGATCAACCTATCAATGCTGGATACAACTGCCAAATTTATGTAAGATTCACAGGAGGCGGTTAAGCCATATCACAAACCCAAGTGCCATGTTGGACAAGGAAGACCAAGGGACACACCATCTTGCAACAACGTGAGAACATTATAATGCACTCTCATTTTGGCTTGGTAATGACTGAGCCTAGGCTCGGTCACTACCATCCCATAATGCGAGCACATTTTATTATAAAATGCTTGTATTTTTGCTATTTCAGGATGAAAAAGTGGAGTGGGCACTTTTTGGCTCCCCATCTTTGTACACCACCCCTATACTTAAGTGTACTTAGGTTGATGAGGTTAGACAACATCTTGTCTAACTAAATGTGCAACCTTTAAGTATCTAGAGGTTACCAATTTATTTGGTTACCTTCCTGCACATACCTTTTTGAGGTTGGAAGTCTTTCC
Organism: Sequoia sempervirens; assembly: GCA_007258455.2. Taxonomy (NCBI): domain Eukaryota; kingdom Viridiplantae; phylum Streptophyta; class Pinopsida; order Cupressales; family Cupressaceae; genus Sequoia; species Sequoia sempervirens. The sequence goes on along the minus strand of VDFB02000017.1, from coordinate 400,410,743 downwards.
ATCTCACTTCAAAGGTTACTCAACACTTGGCACACAAGGTTGATGACTTGGTCATAGAAGTTGTTGGTTTGTACACTCCAAGTGTTGCTAAGGTTAGCACCTATAGGACACTTGTCAATCAACCTCATAGGTGGATTGCCTCATCCTTTCCTATGTATGCAAGGCTTTGTACTCAATGTCATTTGGGTCATCTAAATACAATCTATGTATTGTTTATTTGTGCTTGTATTTTATCTCCTAGATCTCCTAATTCTTATATGGTATCAAGGCCATGCAAAAAACACCTTGTGCTTCCACAAAAAAACACTTGCACACAATGATCAACCTTATTCACATTAGAGTTGAGTTGAGTGGAGGATTAAAGGTTGCACATTCAATTAGACAGGATGTTGTCTAACCTCATCAACCTAAGTACACTTAAGTATAGTGAATAGATAAATTATTCACTCTAATAGGTTAGACCTTTTGAGTTTGAACAATGTATTAACTACCTCAACAAACCCAATGCTTGTTTGTACTATAAAAAAGAACAAAGCCTCATCCATGATTTCCCCTTCCGCAAACCTAGACCACCATTGTCTCATTTAGATTTCCAACATGCCGCTCCTTCGATTCTTGATGAAGTTCCACAAAAATCTACCCCCTTAGCTCACACCCCTTTCCCAATTCTGTGCAAGTCCCCTTCTTCCTCCAAGCCCCTCCCCTCATGGATCATCCCCCTCATCTGAAACCTAAAAGGAAAAAAAGATACTTCCCTCCACAAAAATAACCCTCCATCTAATTCTAGCCCTACCTCTCAACCCAGTAGCCTCATAAGAACTTTGTTACAGATGAAATATTTACATAAAATTGATCCAGAACACTCTATGGAATCTTAATCATACTCTCCAAGGAATTAGCTTATTGTGTTGCAAGAAGAAGATATTCTCCTACCTTCTTCCCAATGAAGTGCAACATTCAATCTTGGAATGTGTAGGGTTTGACAATCTCAACTCGTAAATTTCATGTTAAATAGTCTATCCAGAATAATCATACCAACACTTGCATGCTTCAAGAAGTGAAAGTTTCTATCGTTAGATTGGATCCTACCCTTTCTTCTATTTGGTATAATTTCCACTTCCTTCATACCAATTATAGTGATGGTGGTGGGGATGCAATGTTGGGCCTAGCCCGTTGGTTAGTAAAGAATCTAGTGGCTTTTGGCTCGAATCCTAATCATCATTGTGTTTGGGCTACTATTCTCTTTAAATTTTTTGGTAGGATTTTGTTTTATTTACGCTCCCAACTCTCCTTCTGAGAGAATAGCCCTCTGGGAGTGGCTCTATATTCACCTTCCAAATGCTGATTGGATTTTGGGGGATGATTTTAATATGGTAGAACATCCTTCAGATCGTAGATAGAATAGTTATTCCCACCTATCTCGTTCTGAACTTGATTCTTAGACCTTGAACCGAAACTCCCTTGGAGTGCATGATCCCATTTGAGGTATTTCTAGTTTCCAAATGCCCCACTAGTTCTCTTGGAGAAATTGTCATGACTTGGTTTTATTCAAAAATTGAGCAGACTAAATCACTTATATATCTCTCCTAACTACCCAATCTTGCCTTCACATGTTGGCCACCTTGTATAATCACCTTCCTATCCTCACCACCCTTTCCCTTTCCACACACTCTCCCCTTTTCTATGATATTCCTTACAAGTTGAATACTTCCCATCTTAAAAACCAAGATTGTATCAATGGCCTCTTAGCTACTTGGAATGTTGAACGAAAACCTCAACAAGATAGATGGATTAGTTGGTGGGAGTGAACCATAGCTAGATGTGTTACCTTTCTTCGTGATTATGTTCAAAGGGCTACAACTAAGCATTGTAGACTTGAAAAATCGCTCAGAGGTCAACTAGAGCATGGACATACTTTGTTGCCTTCTAATCCCCACAATACTACCCTACAACAATTTGTTGCCAAGATTGAGAATGCTCTGAACACAAAATGGAAGCCTATAAAAGTAAAGGTGGTCAAGTGTGAGCTCGACTACAATGGATTAAGGATGGAGATCATGGGTCAAAATTCTTCTTTCAATATCTCTAACATAGGCACAAAAGGGAACACATTTCTACTATTAAATTTTCAAATGGAACCTTACAAAGCAACTATGTTGATAATATATACAAACCTTCTATGATCACTTTAAAAACCTTTTTATAGATGAATCAAAAAATGACCCCCTTCTTCATATCCTTGAAGAAAGTGTTACTGATTGTATCCCTAAAAAAATAGATACTGAATACAACAAACCCCTCAATCACTTTCTCTCTATTGAAGAGATTGATGAATCTTTACAAAGTATGCCCTTGGAAAAAAGCCTAGGAATTGATGGTTTACCAATTGAATTTTATAAAGCTCTTTGGCCCCATATTAGAAAGGATTTGTATAATATCTACCTTGAGGGCATTGAAACTGGTTCTTTGGGTGTTGTTATAAATCAAGAACTAATTAACTTATCCCTAAAGGAAAAAATGAAGACACTCTTAGTGGCTAGATACTTATTACCCTCCCCAACACCTCTTATAAAATCATTGCTAAAGCACTAGCAAGACATTTATCAAGTTCATTATGCAAGAGATTGTTCTTCCAAATAAGACTAGATAATTGGGAGGAAGATTCATTTTAAATAACTTGATCTTAACTTGGGAGACGACTAAATGAGCTCAACAATCTACCCAAGATGCACTCTAATTATAAAACTTACGATTGCATTTTTTGGCCCTTCATTCTTAATATGATGAAGTGGCTTGGATTTGTTCCTAAAATCCGTGACCAAATCAACATGTTACATATGGATGCTAATGCCAAAATTGTTGCTGATAGAGTCCTTTCACCCCAATTCCCCTTACAAAAATCCATTCACTAAGGCTGCCACCTTGTGCCATTCCTTTATGTGCTAGATGCTAATGCTCTTGGACACCTTTTTCATCATGCACTATCTACTAAACTTATCCAAGGTATCTCACTTCTTGGTAATGCCAAAGCTCTACATTCTTAGTTTGGTAATGATGCCAACATGCTTTTCATTTGTAACTTAGCTGATGAAGTGGCCAATACTCTTGATATATTGGACTTGTTTTACTCCATTTATGGCTCTAAGTTAGCCATGAATAAAACTAAATATCTTATGACCCACCCTATCCGTCGGCCACCTTGGATACCTTGTGAATGGCATGAAGTTAAGCATGGCATTATAACAAGATACCTTGGAATTCCCTTTGGTATAGGGGTCTCTCTCAAGGATATGTGGAATTGGTTCTTGTCCAAATTCAAACATAAGATTTTAAATTGGACCATCTAATTTCTATCTCTAGCTGGAAGAATATAAGTTGCAAGAAAATCCCTTCAAATGACTAGCCATGTTTACATCTCTTCATGTTGGCTCCCTTTTAAAAAATGTTATATGAACAGGTTACACAACTGATCACAAGTTTCCTTTGGGCTAATTGAGGAAATAAGAAAGGGTTGCCTACTTCCTCATGGATTCATTGTTGTATAAGCGTAAAATTGCACCCCTCGCAATTTCACATACATTCTTGCATCCACTTTAGTGTCAACTCCCTTAGCATCAGGCTTTTTCCCTTCTTAGGATGCTCCAACACCCCTTTTTCAACAACCACCCTTGTGTGTTAACTTTTCGTTGAACTTTGTGCTTTTCTTGTTCGCGTTGTTTTGTAGCATGATGTGTTCGGACACTAGCATGCCACGTGGACGTTTGCGCTCTGCACTAGCATCTTGCGATGTGTCAATGCTTAGACGATTATTTTCGAGCATTTTTTCCACTTGTTAGCTAAGTTTGTTGGTGGAAACGGCTCGAGATTCTCTTTAACTGCTCGAGAAGCTTCTTTTTTGCCTTTTTAATCCATTATTTCCATCCATTTGCATCTTCTAACTTCTTCCAAGTCTTGCTGGCACTTCTCTTGATTCATTCTAGCTTTTAGCCTCACTCCATCACTTGCTTGCATAGCTTCATATAGCTTGTTGTAGTAGCTTCAAGCTCTCTCAAGCTCCCCTTACAACACCTTTTGTAGTTCTTCTTCCCTTGCTTCATGCTTGTGAGCATCTTGGGATTTCATATCCCTTACCATTTTCATCTTCACTATGTGATACAAGTTCTCCTCCTTGAGTGGGGATTTCTTTTATCATCTCTTTTGTGATCTGGGTTCTCCTCCTCAAGTGGGGTTTGCATTTATCACATGCTTATTTGGTGGTGTGGGTTCTACTCTTGAGCAGGTTTTGGTTTCACCACATGCTTTGTTTATTCCACTCTTTCTCTCTATCTTCTTGGTTATCCGTTGAGGTGGGAACACCAAAATGGGGGTTTGACTGAGGAAAACCCCTATATAGCCCCAACATTCTCTTCAGATATCATCCATGCTAGTTTTGAATACATTCACATGCTAGAGGCTTCATCACTTACGCGGTTGTAAGTATTTCCTTTCCTTTCTTCTCCTTTATCTTTATCATTTCTATTTCACTCTACTTAAATTCTATTGCATTACGCTACTTTTATGGCATTTTGTTGGTTCTTGGTAATACATTGTTTGCTAGTAGTCCTTAGTTGTTTATGTCATAAATAAGTTCCTCTGTAGATAAATGCAGAACATAGCGCCTTTACTGCTTGTCGTCTATATTCTCGCTATCATCCTTTGGCCAGAGCTTGTTAGTTTGTCTACCATCTGTGACCTACTCTTTTGATTTCTAAATCTTATGTGTTGTTCCTTGAGGTAGTTTAGGGCAGTTCGCCCCGTGAGGCTCTTTGAATGAAGAGAACTTGTGAGTAGAAAATCCCCCTATTCTACATTTTGGTGAACCCTACGTGAAGAGAAAATCTTCTGAAAAACTAGAAATTTATTTACCCTACTTGGTGGTCATAACTTGACTTCGGCTTTTCGAGGGGGTAGAAGACCTCCAAAAATGCAAATTACTAGAATATAGAAAAAATTAAAAAAATTGTAATGAATTTAATATCTTCTTTTATTGGTTTAGTATCTAATTTTGTTCAAAATATTAATGATATTCCATTTCATGCATGTGATGGTGACTTGGCCTTGCCTATGCCACTTGATATCTTTGATCCTTCTCACGAAATTCCTCATAATTCAGAGGATGTTTTGTTGCAAGAAGATGAAATCATTGATACCTTTCTTAATATTACTTTGCCTTCTCTCCATTCCAATGCGCTCTCTTCTAGAGATGATGCATTTGTGAATGATGAGTCCTATATATTTTCCAATGCACTCTCTTCTAGAGACATTGCATGTGTGAATGATGAACCTCCTTCCACATTTGATTCTCCCTGGATCGATGTTGAGAATATTTCTTCCAATGATTATTCCACATTTGACCCTATTTGGATCGATGTTAGGAATATGTATTCAAATAATTACTCTACTAGTTGTGATGATTCTATAAATGTAATCTATGTCTCTGCTTCCCCTCAAAGGCCTAAGAGACCAATCATTTGCGTGACTCCAGCTAGTCCTTCTCCTAAAAGGGTTTGTTCTATTAATGGTGTTCCATTTGATAGTAATTCCCTTGATCTTTCTAAGGCTCCCTCTTATAGAGCGGTAGCCCATACTTATGAGAATATAACAAATGAACAACCAAGTATTCCTTCAACTCCTAAACCTATGACTAAAGTGCCTAGTGATAACAATCTTGTCAAGCAACTTCAAGTTACTTTGGCTAAGATCTCACTGTGGGACTTGCTTCAGTTTGCTCTGGTTTATCAAGGTATGCTTCAGGAAGCCTTGCAAAAGATCCTCTTGCCTTCTTCTGCTAGGTCGATGGATGCTAATGTGTTGATGGCATATATTCGTGTGGATTCACCGAATATTACGTTCTATCCATAGGAACTCCCATCTCCAGAAGTACATAAGAAAGAAAACCCTCTAATGATCATAGTCAACATTAATAAAATTGGCATTAGACGTACTCTCGTTGATGCCGGTTCGACGCTCAATGTGTGTAGTATTGATCTATTACATAAGATTAATGTTGATTACGTATTTGTGTATTCTATTGTTAATCTAATTAAAACAAAACACTATTAACAGAACTTTAAATTGAAGAAATTTGAAATAAACTTGGCTATAAAATAAAAATTCTTCAAGAACGTTCCATCTTTCTCTATCTCCAGAGATTGGTTTGAAGCTTTCTGGCTCTCAGATTGTGTGAGCTTCTCCAAATGACTACTGCAGAACGAGTATGCAAAGAAAAACTATTCTATATGCCGGTGAAGATGGACAGGGGCTGTAATTATGCACAGGGGCTGTAGATTATGTACAGGGGCTGTAGATGAGATGAATCATGATTCTGTTGCTATGATTACTATGCTATTGTTGTGATAATGCTATTGCTATGAATGCTAATACTATTTTCCTATAGTTTACTTGCCTAAAAATCCTATATGATTTTGGAGCTCCCGGCAGCTGTATTTATAGATTTTTGCAGGCTCCATCCTTGCTGGCAAGAATCTATGGCTATGAATTGTCTGGTAGGTTTGAATGGTGAGAGATTGAGAGGTTGAGAAGAAAATGGGGGAGGTTGAGAGGTTGGAGAGAAGAATGGAAGCTTGTCTTCAACCCACGGGAACAAGCCTGCACAGGAACAGAGAAATTTAATTTTACTACGTTTTGTGGGTTTGTTTCCGGAGTTGAATAAATCTAAATTAAATAAATATTTAAATTTATTTAATTTAATTTGTCTTTGATATTTGATTTTTGATTTTTGAAAATTATAGAAGAAATTAATTAAATATTTTGGAAATATTGGTGTGATATATTTTAGAAGATTTTTGAAATATTAAAGATTTAGTTAAATATTTTTGCGGAAATATTTAATTATGAATATATTTTTGAATTGAATTGGAGGAATTTTGAAATGATTTTAAAATGAATATTGGATTAGAGGAAATAATCAAATATTTTGGAATATTTAATTATAAATGATATTTAGAAGAATTATAATATTTTAATCTTTATTTGAATAAAATATTCAAACTAAGATTATATGATAATTAATATAAATAAATTGTAACATTTATTTAATTAATTAAGAAATGAATATGAAAAGGTGAGTAAATATTTAATCGAAATGAAATCATGAACAATATAAATAAATTATTTAAATTTATTTATATGTAGATAGAATCAAAAGATTTTAATTAAATATTAAAAATATTTAATTAATTACCAGATAATGTGATATGACCATTTTTAAGTGTATACATTTTGCCCCTCTTTGAAGTGATGTGTTTTACGCATTACTTCAAAGAATTTTGAAATTTTGCCCCAAATATTGATTTGAAATGTTGATAGATGTATGTGTATGCCCCCGCGAACGATGAATCGATATTTGAATTTTTTTTATTTTTTTTATTTTTTTGAATTTTTGAATTTTGAATTTTGATGATTTTAAAGATATCGATTTATCGTTTGAAACTTATGATATGAAGAAATTGCCCTGATAAGATATGAAATGAAAATTTGATAAAGAAATTGCCCCTGGTATGTGAAAATATGATAAAATGCCCCAATTTTACCATTATATAGGTTAAAAATGTCATTTTCCATGTCATTTTCAATTTTAACCTAGTAAAATTTGCAAATTTTGAGCTCTGGGTTGACAATCATGGCACTTCCAGTTCACCTGCACCGTTTCGAGCGTATCCGACGTCATCAGCGGCCGGCGCACTACGGACCTCCGGTATGTGTCTCGTAACTGCTTGTCTGCCGAAAATTTCATTTTGCGCACGTTTTTAATGTTTTAATTCAAAAACATTGAATTTTAGCGCTCTTAAACTTTTTCATAGCGCATGCAATAATTTTCGTAGCGCATTTAATACTGTAGCGCCCTTAAGGCGTATCGTAGCGCATTTGAAATTTTCCATAGCGCATACAATGTCGTAGCGCCTGTGATAGATTTCATAGCGCATTTGATGATTTTCATAGCGCATATGATATCGTAGCGCAACTAAGATGTATTGCAGCGCTCTTAACAAATATTGTAGCGCAAAATATTCCATAGCGCTGTTGATAAGTTTAGTAGCGCTCTTGATTGATTCTGTAGCGCAAAAGTTTATTTAGCGTTGATAAGGAATTTTGTAGCGCCCACAATTAGTTCTGTAGCGCTTCTTGTTCCACATGATAAATTTGTTTTCCAAATTGTTGGAGAACAAATAGTAGCTGATAAATTTTCTTTTAAAGTTGTTAAAAACAAATAGTATAGATAAGTTTTCTCCTAAAGTTGTTAGAAAGAAACTTGATGTTGATTATTTGCGTTCCATGATGATGAAAAACAAATAGTTTGATTAATTTGTTTGCTTCGAAGTTTGTTAAAAACAAACATGATTTTGATATTATTTGTATAACAAATAATTTGATTGATTCATTTTGGATTGATATGTTAAGATGATTTGATATTGATGTTGTTTTGATGATGTATGTGAACAGGAGAGACTAGGTGTCCTGCAGATACGAGAGGCTTTCCCGAGCACATGGTCATTGATTCCACATTTATTACAGTCTGATAGAGATGTGATTGACGCTTGTGGTTTGACTGCATTACTTGATATGCCTGAGGTTCGCCTCAATAGGGCTCTATTGACAGCACTTGCAGAGCAGTGGCATAGCGACACCAACACTTTTCATTTACCGACCGGCGAGATTACAGTGACTCCCGAGGATGTATATCGAATCCTACGGATCCCAGTGATGGGAGAGATTGTTGTTTTTGACAGACGAGAGGCTGGAGGTACTCTTGCGTTGAGACGGATATTCAGAGATACTCAGATTGCTGGGTACTACATCCCATGGGGTGAGATTACAGATGCCTATCCACCACTACCGGCTGTACTTGCAGGTTTCATTGGAGGTGTGTTGTGCCCCGACCATAGGTCGAAGGGGTTCACGATCGGATGGGGTCGTGTCTTAGAGAGCATGGTGATGCAGGGCACACGATATGCATGGGGTACCTATATGCTAGCCCACCTATATGACGAGTTACATCACATCGTCTATGGTAGAGGCCGGAGTTTTGCTGTCGGATGCTCATTATTACAGATATGGGCATGGGAGCATTTTGCAGTGTTACGTCCATTGACTCGAGGAGAGCGACCAGCTGGTCGAGCATACAGATGGAGATATGCACATATTATTGCTCAGCCTAGACTGGGCAAACTAGTGTATTGGCAGCGACTTTTAGATAGTTTGGACACAGTATGTTGGAGGCCATATTTGGATTGTGAGCCATGGCCAGAGGATGCGAGGGAGATGCCTTTTGTATGCACTTCCAGATTTTTGATTGGATGGACCACATGGATCTTGGAGAGATTTCTTGCTGGACGTGTATTGCGACAGTTTGGTCGGATTCAGGGTATGCCTGTTGGTTCAGCTATTTATGCGCGGCGACAATCAGAGCTTGCAGTGTGGGGCCCACGGATCTCTTATGATGCAGCTGTGGCAGAGTTCATTAGTTTAGGAGCACAGATGTGGGATTACCAGGTGGATGTT